>CM077453.1:27513166-28713367 GCA_039654765.1 Mylopharyngodon piceus
ATGTCTCACGCAGTGAGTTGTTGCCCTGCATCATATTCATCATCAGTCAACTGTATGAAATGTAGGTCTGGGGGCGGGGCAAGTGCGTTAAATGCGTTAAAAATTTTAAATTCACAGCCCAAATAAAAATAAATTAATCAAATATACATCTAACTTACATGTAACAGTACAATGAGTAGAAAAAAACATAATGTAATAGAAACTAAATATTTTTAAACATTTATAATATTAATTTTTCACAGTACTATTGGGATCTTTATGCATGAAAATATATACACTGCCCTCCAAAAGTTTGGAAACACCCCTGGCAAAGTGTGGTTTTGGACAATATCAGCATACATCCTTATCATTTTTTGGTGCAAATACATTAAAGTAACTTGACATTATCATTGAAGACCAGCAATAATAATTTTCATTTTGATTACATAATAATGGCAATATATACATGTCAAAGTCAGACATGCCCCTTTGCCAGCTGTGATGCCTGGTTACTGGTTTAAACTTGGCCCAGGTTTGTAAAAGATTTTTGGCTCAGCACACCTTAATAGCTTCAACAATTGATTGCCAATTAAGTTTAGAATACAATGAACCAATTAGAACCCAGTTTAGGTCAGATAGCTGCTAATGGTGGATATTTTGATGAATCGAAAATTTAAGTTTTTTCTATGTATAAACTGTTTGTGTAAGAAAATATGTTTTCGTAGTTTGTGTTATCCCTTATCAGTGCAAAATTATCACAAATTAAAAAGGATTCATGCCAATATTGTCCAAAACCCCACTTTTCTAGGCCGTTTCCAAACTTTTGGAGGGCAGTGTAGCTGCTTTTTAAATTTTAGGATGGGGTTCTCTCGCATGAGGATGATCATATTTTGGGGTCGGTGGCATCTAAAAGATTGAAAAGCCAAGCATCAACTAATTTTAACAGATAAAACATTTGATCTTAAAAATGTATTAGTAAAGGTTTAGATTAATAAATGCTGTAGAAGTATTGTTCATTGTTAGCTCACGTTAACTAATGTAGTTAACTAATGTTAACAAATAAAACCTTATTGTAAAGTGTTACCAAATATTTAATACAAGTATTTGAGAATCAAGTCATCTTTCATCATTCATCTTCATCTGAAGTGATATAATGATATTTCGCCACTCTTACTAATGAAGAAAATAAAAAGAAAGGTGGAAAAATATCAGCACATGCTGTAGGCTGCATTTGAACCTGTTTCTCCTGCTCAACTTTTCGTGTTAACCATTAGGCCTCAGATCTGACACAATGCATACTATAACTGCACTCACTCTGAGAAGATGCCAGTCATCACACACAAACACACTGATGTAGTCTTTACACTCCCGTCTCTCCGCCAGAGCCATATAACGGCCATCTGCAGTGAAGTCCATACCTGAAACACATTTGAGCATTTAAAGCATAAATGAGAGCTTCTATATATAAATATAAATATTCTATAGATTGTGTTTCGTGAAATTTGTGGCTGCTTTTGACCGGGGCACTGTTATAGTATCCACCTCTTTCTTACGCCCCACGACGCTTTACAATCAGCGAAAGGTTCGCTCTATGAATGCAATAATAAGCATTTTCAAAAAAATGGGTACAATGAGATGATATTATTCTACTCATCCTTCAACCATCGAACATTATAAGGACATTTAAAAGTGTAAAAGCATGAACAAATTACTACAACAGACCATGAATAACCCCAAAAACTTGATTATTTCAGCAGCAATATTACAGACATGCTAAATATCACTGTATAATATATATCTGTATTGTAACATATAACATAACCTTAATCAAAAATGTTCATTAACTTTAGCATTGAGTGATATTTGTGATTTCCATCATTTTGACAGATTTACCTGCTTTAGAAACATTCCAGTAAACACTGCTAATAGAAGTGAAAAGGGGAGACGATTTTAAAGCATCTCTGTGAAAACAAACCTGGAAAAAGACATGAGGATTTGGGGAGAAAAACTAGAGATTCTCAGTGCATTCCAGTGAATTATTTGTGAGTTATATTGTAAATTAAATTGGGAGAGCAGACCACAGATGCACAGTATACGTTGTCTTTTTTATACTGTTACAGGGAAATAAAAAGGGGGGAAAAAGCAAATAATTAGGAGGAAAAGAATGCATTAATTGAAAAGAGCTCTTGCCATAAATATTCTTGTTATACCACGTCACATTAAAATACCAAGCATTATGTTATTCTCCTGACGTCTGAAATGAAGGAATATTTACAGCTCATTCAGTCAAACTGACTGATATGGATTATTTGTAGCACAACCTTATGATTTGAAATGATTTGTTTCAGTCTTTTTGAGTGGAACTTCCCCAAACCGGAAGTGCCTCCCATAATCTCAAACGCAGTAGGCTCATCAGGAAAAAGGTAGATAAGTGTTCTGGCTAAATTGTCATATACAATATGCTAGTGCAAGTATATAACAATTAGTTCAAACTTTGACTTGTGGAGGGCAGTAATACACTTAGCAGCATCTACACTGCCAGAATTCTAATAGAGAAGAAGAAGAAGCAGCCGTTTGGGGCCAAATGAAGTCCACTATAAGGAGAATAATCCTGGAATGTTTTCATCAAAAACCTTAATTTCTTTTCGACTGAAGAAAGAAGGACATGGACATCTTGGATGACATGGGGGTGAGTAAATTATCAGGAAATTTTTATTTGAAAGTGGACCAACTTATTTTTTAATAAGTATCTTAAGTGTAGTTCTCATTTTTGTTAGTAGCTTGTGGGGTAGCAAACTACTTTTCAAAAAGTAACTTGACTGTTACTTGAGTGTCAATGTAGCTTCCCCAACACTGGACGAAGGTCAGTTATGTTATGAATGGAATTGTGATCCATAACTTTGACCCAGGACTGCAAACAATAAATGACTAAAATTTTCATAATTCACTGTTAGACAGACAACACAATGCTAGCACAGAAACACCTTTCAACACAAGTTTTCCATCAGCTGATCTGAAGGTTACAGCTCAATCCCAAAGCGACAGAGGTGACAGATAGCTGAATCCACACGCTGCTGGCCAGAAAATGAGAATCTCTGGCAGTAATGCATGATATGACCCCAATGTCTTCTGGAGTGTAAGTTCGCTCCATGTTGACAGGAGGGTTATGAGGACTATGTGCCATTTACCAGCTGCCTGAGAGAGCTCACGTCTGGCTAGACGTCCAGGGACAAGACTTATATTACAGGTAAATACTCTCACACGATTCATATTTCTGTGACCCTGTCCTTACATCTCCTCTCTGACAAATAGTTTATAAAACTAGCTACACCCCAGACTAGTATAACTAGTTCAGGCACTCAATGTCTGCACTTACTCACATGCACTCACCTTTCTGGCAGGCTTTAGGATACTTGATGTAGGATACAGATTTTGTGCATAGGGACCAGACAGTGATTCTCAACTGTGAAGATAAAGCAAAAAAAAAAAAAATGTTAGAGAAATAAATATTTAAATGTAATGATACAAACCCAATTTGCACCTTCAAGTTGTCAACCTTACAACCTTAAGGTCAGTGGTGAACAAGTTTAAGTTCCAGAAAATCCCCAGTATCAGTTAACCGACAAAGCCTATTGGACAAGCAGCAAAAATTCTTAAGTTAAATGTAAAATAATAGGGCCCTATTTTAACGATCTAAGCGCATGGTCTAAAGCGCATGACGCAAATGCACTCAGGGCGTGTCTGAATCCACTTTTGCTAGTTTAACGATGTGAAAAATGGTTGGCGCACCCGGCGCATGGTCCAAAAGAGTTGTCCCTATTTTCTCAATATGAGTAATGGGTGTGTTTTGGGTGTAACGTGCAATAAACCAATCAGAGTCTCATCTCCCATTCCCTTTAAAAGCCAGTTGTGCTCGCACCATGGCGGATTGCTATTTACATGGCAGAATTTGATGTCTGGAGAGGAACAAACTATATATTCACAGTTTTGTTGTTACTGGAACAAAGCCATGTCCATAATGGGTCTCATTCACTAAGCATGCGTACACACAAGTTTGTGTGTGAAATCTGCGTAAGAACGTTTTCACGAACAAATCATGATTCACCAAAAACTTTTGTACTAAAGTTTATTCTAAATTTATGAAAATATATAGGAACAACTGAAACCACACATACGCAAAAAGCACTTTCTCTGTGTGACCTTATAATCGTGTTAAGTTATATTTAATCTTAACATGACTATATATTATAATATATTATATTATTAATAAATTTAATTTCATCTTAAATATGTTTCATCATCTACAGTGGAAGAGTAAGAAAAGCTGTGTTATAGCTTTAGCTGCAAGGTTTCTCTGAATAACGCAGATTTACACAACTGGCTAATGAGAGGTCTGTGAATGACGAAAGGCTGTAAAGGAAAGGTTGTGCGGAAAGCCCTTATATGGAGATGGTTTGGGCGTGTTTTATTCAAATGACTAACCTTGTGCATGCGGTCGCTCATTCAAAATACTTCAAATTCACTAACATCAGAACGGGATTAAGAACAAATTCATGTGCGTACACACATGTTGTGAATTAGGCGGAAATTTTTCATGAGAAGTTCTCCTGTGCATACAAATAAGAAATAATCTACTTAATTATTAGTGAATGAGACCCAAAGATATGATAAATAAAATATTAAATATTAAATAATATTAAATTATTATTATATATTAAACAAGACACAATAGTTTTGCAAAATATTATTTAATGAATAGGTGTGTGTATTAGGGGTGGGAATCTTTGGGCACCTCATCTCACAATCCGATTCTGATTCTGGGAATCACGATTCGATTCTAAAACTTTTTTTTCTTATCAATTAATAAGTTTACCGACTTTGAATATCAAATGTGTTGAATTTTATTAAACAACTTTGATAATTATAAGTACTAAAATAATTAAATTAATAAATCAAAACAATTGTAACTACATATAGTTTCACAACAACATACAAACAGATATAAAGTAGTAAATGGGAACAAATAACACATTACAAGCAATTAGCAAAAAGTGCTTTCAGTATTTGAGAGTCGTTTAAAGGAACACTCCACTTTTTTTGAAAATAGGCTCATTTTCCAACTCCCCTAGAGATAAACAGTTGAGTTTTACCATTTTCGAATCCATTCAGCCGATCTCCGGGTCTGGCGATACCACTTTTAGCATAGCTTAGCATAGTTCATTGAATCTGATTAGACCGTTAGCATCTCGCTCAAAAATGACCAAAGAGTTTCAATATTTTTCCTATTTAAAACTTGACTCTTCTGTAGTTACATAATGTACTAAGACCGACGGAAAATGAAAAGTTGCGATTTTCTAGGCCGATATGGCTAGGAACTATACTCTCATTCCGGCGTAATAATCAAGGAACTTTGCTGCCGTACCATGGGTGCAGCAGGCGCAATGATATTGCGCAGCGTCTCTCACAAATGTCTCCATGGTTGCATGGCACGCTCCCTGTGCAAGCAGGGGGTCAAAGGCGCTGCGTAATATCATTGCGCCTGCTGCACCCATGGTACGGAAAAGTTCCTTGATTATTACGCTGGAATGAGAGTATAGATCAGCTGAATGGAGATCAGCTGAATGGATTCGAAAACGGTAAAACTGTTTAACTCTAGGGGAGTTGGAAAATGAGCCTATTTTCAAAAAAAGTGGAGTGTTCCTTTAAGTACCTGAAAGTTTTCCAGACAAGGGAAGTAAAGAAATTTCTCTTTTTCTCTGCATTATTGCTTTTTGATTGTTACTGATGACGACAGTGGGACGTCTAATAGGCTGCATTCACATTATTTTAACAAATCAGATGTTTTGTCCTGTCCAAGACATAACGGACTGTGTTTACATTGATTTTGCATCATAAAAGAATTTGGAGCTGCAAGTGCCCTTAACCGCTTACAGAATATGGCATGCTGAGAGGCAGTATCAGCTGCATGCAAAGCGAACCACATTTGGTTTTTGACCATTGAAAATGGGTAAAATACAACGAATCGAACATGGAGCCTCATTGAGATCCCCATATCTATGGGACTGAACCATATAGGGCCTTGAAAAAGAAGATTTCAAAAGAAAAGTTTTTAAGAACTAGAATCTAAAATCATATTGAGATATCTTTAATACTTTTTGAGTGACAGGCATGCAAACTTTGGAAAAGGAATATTTATGACACTCAGACAGGTATGTTCTATGCAATTATGCTGAAAGGAAAAAAACAAGATAAATTTCTAGTTTCAAAATTATTTGTTGTTCAGATATTCCTCTTTAAAAGAAAAAAGAATCAGCTGTGTGCAAAGTGACCCATGTTTTCTTTTTGGCCACTGACAATGTGTACAACTGACCAGTTTACTCATGGAGCCGCATTAAGATCTCCATATCTCTGGAATTGTATCATATGGGGACTTTAAAATGAAGATACCAAAAGAAATGTTTTTTAAAAACCAAAATCTAAAAGGATATTAAGATATCTTTAACTCTTCTTGAGTTACAGGCATGCAAACTTGGGGCAAAACACAGTAGTGCTTTTTGACATTTTTGAACTGTCACTGTTGGCATATAATGAAACTAATGTTGGCATATATAATTGAAACTAACCCTAACTGTTGGCATATCATTTCTGAAGTCAACAGACCTACCACTCTCTGTGTAAAAATAAAACAAAGATTCTGCCATTTTTTAAAAGTAATTTTACCCCCCTGTAATTTGGCTCCAAATTTTAGGTGAAAATGGTCATTTTGACCCCCCTCTACAAAATAATGGATTACTCAGTACATATACATCTGTGACATTTAATATTTTGGCTTTAATCACTATTTATCTTTGTATTTCTTCAGAAAAAATATTAACAAAATCAAAAATCTGAGAAGGGGGAGTTTCTGAAATTTGACACGGAATGACCCAGTATTAGAAATCTAGTATGCACTTGCCACCTTTATATTGTTCAGTTGGCACTCCTCTAGGTGGCACACTAGAGAAGCAAGCTGACTTGAATGGTCTGTGATTTCAGCCTCTGTCCAGTTTTCAAACTGCCATGAATATGTACCACTGCCTTAGACAACCTTGATAAGCTGCTTTAAACATGACCGTTGCAAAATTACTTTCATAAAAACACTGCATGTGCAGTCATTAAAAAGGATAGTGTGGAAAACTGCAACAGAGACGTCAGATGGAAGACAACAGACAAGTGTCCAGCCATCATTCACCCACACACTAGACAAAGAGCGAGAATTCCAGACAGACAGACAGACACTTCATTCCAAGTGTATGGTGAACACACACACAGCTGTCCATCATCTCAACACCTGTCAGTAATTCTTGGAATCAAGTTCAGGCGACAGAGGACTACTGTGGAACTCAGCCCAAGTGTAATCCAGACAGAGAGAAGGAGAGAGAGAGAGAGAGAGAGAGAGAGAGAAAGAGAGAGAGTGGCATTGAGATTTCATAATACACTACAGTTTAATAGTTTGGGTTTAGTAAGATTTTTATTAAAGAAATGAATGCTTTTATTCAGTAAGGAATAGGATGCATTAAATTGATCAAAAGTGACAGTAAAGGCATTTATAATGTCACAAAATATTTCTATTTCATATAAATGCTTTTCTTTTGGAATTTCTATTTATCAAAGTATCCTGAAAAAAGTTTCACGGTTTCCACAAAAATATCAACTATTTTCAACATTGATAAGGAGAAATGATACTTGAGCAGCAAATCACTATATTAAAATGATTTTTGAAAGATCATGTGACTGAAGACTGGAGTAATGGTAAAGCTGAATTTTCATCTTAAGAATTAATTACGTTTTAAAACATATTCAAATAGAATTTTAAATTGTAATAATATTTCACAATATTACTGTTTTACTGTATTTTTGATTGAATTAATGCAGACTTAATTAGCAAAACAGACTTCTTTCATCTTACCAACCCCAAATTTTTAAGGCAGTAGTGAACATGGCCATTTTTTCATTTATGTAGATAGAAGCAATAACAAAAAATACCATCGTATTTTGCACCTAGTGCTATTGGTCCAAAATATGGTGGCATTATTTTTTTGTTCCTTTTTTTTTGCTTCTCACATTCTGCATAATTAACCAGATCATATGAAGTAATTTTCAGAAGAACAGTGTATTCTGACTGTGACCCACAGAATCCTGTCCATGGACTGTCTGTTATTTTGGTCTTTATTATGGGCAGCAACAGTTGACACGGTGCAGAACTGACTCCTCCTACTGCCATACTTACATTGAACTCAGTGGTGTTGAGTATGTGTCGCCCGTCAGGACTCCAGCGTGACGAGACTAGTCCAATAGAACCCTCGTCTATCTTACAATGCCAGTCCGGCTGCTCTAGAGACCATACCTGAGAGCAAATAGAGAGAAACACAAAAGGTCCTTCAGTAACAAACATATTTGAGTCCTGTATCCCTGTTGAAAGGCTCAACATGAAAGACTGGCGCTGGCTTCCCTTACAAAGGTAAGGTAATTAATTTTGTGTGTGAATTACCTATAGAGTAGAATTTATCTAATTGTTGAAAAAGTAATAATTAAAGTTATACCTAATACTTTAAAGTTATTAGGCTAAAGCAAGAGTTATTTGAGCAAACGCCTTACCCTAAGTTGTAAAATTGGTGTCTATCTCGTACCATTTGTGCAACAGATGTGAATGAGACCTCCAATCATTAAAAGATTAAAAGATCACGATTTTGATTCACACACACATGCGATCTTATTCCTAAATGACAACAATTCTGCGAGCAGTTGTCACGTACAGGTATGAAACAGCTTCACAAACAGTGGTTTCAACCACACAGTATCATTATTTATATCTTACAATAATTCAAATTATCACAGAAATACTGGGATAAAAGTTTATAGTTCGCATATAAACACTGATGTCGACGGTAGTGATCAAAATAGAGTAAATCGCCTTTTGAAAGTAACATTCAAATAAAGATTGACTTTGATTAACAGATTAACAAAGAGTTTGAGATTGAAAGATTAACAAGTGATTTAAAAAATGTATTTGTCATTGAATCATTCATTCAAGAGATTCGTTCAAAAACAGTGGCTGTGTCAAAATTGCCCCCTATTCCCCTTAAATAGGGCACTATTTGAGGGGACAGCCACTTATAGTGGTGTCCAAAACCATAGTGGACATTATTGACTGCACTCATTCAATCCCATAATGCACCGCAATAGCGTGTGTACAGCTGATTTACGCTCAACGGCTATAGAATACCCATAATGCACTGTGAGGGTCGTGCCAAATGAATTCCTGCGTCTCGCCAGAAGATGGCGCCCGCAGCTGAATCATCCATTCATCCATTTTCCAAACTGCTGGTCCAATGTGGCTGCAGCGTAATATTATACAGATATAAATTCCTTTTTAACTTATTATCCGATTGTTTAATTAAAGCTGCAGTCCGTAACTTTTTTTGGTTAAAAATGATCCAAAAGCAATTTTTGAGCAAGTACATAACCAGCCAGTGTTCAAAACAATCTCCTTACCTTAAGCCGATTCACAAAGATAAGCTTGTAGTAATGTTTTCTAATCCGAGTGGTACTGGTAGGTTTCCGTGGGAAATTCGAGCATGCCGCCGTTCGTCTTTGCGTCATTACGTCACGTCTGTTTGTAGAGTTGTCAAAAGAACCGACTTTGGTACCACGTCGGTACTGAAATTTTAAAAATGTGATGCTTTGAGCGCTGTTGAGCGGATTCGTAAACACCTCTGACTGGCTATCGTGTTCACGGCTCATCGGATATGTCTGTGATTGGCTTCATTGATCAACGCTTCAAAAACGTTGTAAATAGTCATCAATGATGCTCTTCACTGAGCGCTTACACAGATACACACGGGAGCATTTGAAAGCAGGCGTCTATCGCGGACCAGTCAGCTGATAGACGCCAGCTTTCAAACACTCACACTTTCAAAACACTTTTAAAATTCAAACACTTCCGTGTGCTTTCAAACGTTCCCGTGCGTTGATCATTGTAGCCAATCACAGACATATCCGATGAGCCCGTCAACACAATGGCCAATCAGAGGTGTTTACAAATCTGCTCAACAGTGCTCAAAGCATCACATTTTTAAAATTTCAGTACCGATTGGTACCGAAGTCGGTACTTTTGACAACTCTATCTGTTTACATAAAGAACAAGTCCCAGCTAGTAGGCTATATGACATGTGAGGATCTGTTTTATACAGTCTATGGTGAGGGCAGGTGACGGATCATTTACAGCCTTTTCTCACAGCAGCTGCAATAATTAAACTTGACTAATTAACGTTAGAGATTAGACTGTACAGAAATTGAAATCTACAGCTAATGCTAATACACACTAAATACACAGTCACACAATGCTGATGTTGTTAACATTAACAATTTGAGAACAAAGTATAACAATAATAATAATTTGCACGGTTTGATGTGATCCGAGCTAAGCGATCAGTAGATTTAATCACCACTGGGAGCGCGATTTATTGTAATGCTTTTTTTTCCCCTCAGTTGGTCAGAACAAGTGGCAGATTTGTTACTTACTTGTTCAGATGATAATTTCCAATTAAAATGTTTATTTTGGTCATACTTCCAAGACTATCTTTGATTCCAAAGTACAGTATCCGGTGCGGTGACTGACAGCCACACATTCTCCTCAAAACATTAGATTCATCCACGCTGAGGAGCCGTGCCGATGCACAACCCACGTAAAGATGATAATTCTGCAAATAACTGCAATTGCAGGTTTTAAACAGAGATGGCGACAAAGAGGCAAAACTTATGAACTACAGCTTTAAGGATTATACATGCTAGTTTCCATGACAGACTTATAGATAAATCATTACTACTGCCAGTTTGCTAAGTTTCAAATGATTATTAAACAACAAGCACAAACTATGCAAAAGCGCCCTTCCAGTGCAATCAGTGCAATTTATCCAGTAATGAAATGAAACAAATGAAGTCTTTATGAGTGAGTCATTGAATCATTCATTCAAACCTATTTTTTTTTTTAAATAATTAATTCAAATTATTCAAACTTTTATTTTAATAGACTGCAGCAATTAACATTTTGTCAGAGCCTCTAGTAAATGACATTATTTCATACAGTTCTCTATTCAGAATTGTTGGATAATCGTGATCTCTATTTTAAACAAAACAAAATTGTGATTCTCAATTTATCCTGAATCGTGCAGCTCTAGGAGACGTGATATTACTTTTCAAACTTTTTAAAGATAAAGTCTGAATATACTCAGACTAGGGCTGGGTATCGAATTCGATACTTTTTAGGTACCGACCGAATTGCCTCGATACTATCGAGTATCGAAAAGTGTCTTGTCATTCGGTACCAAATTTCAATACCTCCAAACGGAGCAGGGGAAAGTAGGCGGAGAAATGCTGTTGCTGTCTCGTTGAGCAATGTAATAACGTTGCACTACATTGTTATTTATATCTAAATATGTAAAACTATGCGTGTGAGAGAGACCCTGAGTGCGAGAGAGCGAGTGAATCAACGGTTTCACTTTCAGTTTATCTCCGAAAAGGACGGGTGAGAGTACCGGCTGTTTATGCGAGCAGCCGGTTCACTACAGTCACTCCAGATACTGTGAACAGCAAAACAGAAGTGCCGTACTGCCTGCACAAACAGCGGGATGCGCAATGTTTTTAGACTTGTTATAGGCGGGTACAACACACAGCAGCGTTACATCAGCGTTCGTTCCTCAAGTCTATGGAAACACGTGACCGGTTCGTGATGGTCTCTAGTTCGTCTGCACGAGCACAGGCTCTGGCTCCAGAACGCGAACAATTCTGGTGGAAAAGGGGTATCAGTGTCCTCCTGATACTGCCACTGTGTGCAAGCATCAACCACACCCTCAGAGCGGACATTTTGAAACGGTTGTCTCCTGAAAAAGCATATATATATATATATATATATATATATATATATATATATATATATATATATATATATATATATAAGATATATATAATAAACACACATATATATATATATATATATATATATATATAAATAATGTTTATGATCCGCGGGTCTGGCCAAGTAATAAAAAATAACATTCCAATTAATTGCGGGTGGATGAGTGATAAATCATTAATGTGTTGATTTTAATAAAGACACGGAACTCTCATTTCACGGCAAGACGCAATGAACGTGCGTCACTCTTTTACTTTTGTTTTCAACTGAACGTATTTCTCTTTAGAGAAAACCAATCAAGGAAAGCATGTGCCTAGAGCACCTCCTAGTGGTCATTATATAAAACACAAACGAAAACCCTACATGAGACATTGCTTTATAACTTAAAAGCTTTAACTAAAAATATACACAAGCTTAACTAACAGAAATGATATAATTATATATTATATATAATTATATATCCAACAATGATGTAAGGAAGCAGTGGCAAAATATAAGTTTGAAGGGAGTAAAGCCTGTGTTTAAAGGCTGTTAAGGAAATGTAATTTAGCCAAATAATTTATAAGCAGCCTTTTTTTATTCCTTTGTGCAGTGGCTCAGGAGATGAGTCTTTGAGTCTGTAAAAAAAAGTCAAACTTAAAATATAAAACCAAAGATTTTTTGAGGTAATGTAATCTTGTTAAAACAGATTTTATAAAATTGGTATCGAAAAAGGTATCGTTCAGGAATCGGTATCGATGTCAAGGTATCGGTATCGTATCGAAAATTTTTGAACGATACCCAGCCCTAACTCAGACTGAAATCAGGTAAAAGTGCATCAATAAATATAACGGGCAACTTGACATACCTGCACTAGTCCTCTTTTGTACATGGCACAAAGGATGAAGAGGGAATCAGAGGACCACTCCATGTGCATCACTTGGTCCAGGCATGTGTACAGGTGCAGGATCTGAAGGGTGTTGATATCACGGACCACAAGGCGGTACTGAACACAGGTGGCCTACAAGTCCAAATTAAATGTGCTGATTAACAAGAAACTGTAAGATCAGTGTGCTGATCATGGTCATAATTTGATTAATCATATGATGATGTTGATGGCTGTAAGAAAAACATCTTACCAAATATTTCCCATCAGGAGAAACTTTGCACAATTGATTGGACTGCTTGAGGACCTCTGAGAAATTCATGCTACTGGAAACAACAGGAAATCTTTGATTAGTCTGACTGAAAAGACAAATATGAAAATGTAACTATAAATTAAATACAACTTAAAATATATTGACTACTACTGTGTTGATGCATACATTAAAATTTTGACAGTACACACTACCAAAATGTTAAGTTTGCACACAGACACAAAGACTGTGTCAAAACCTATTAAAAGAACACCTCATAGTTCATTAAAACAAACAAACAAATAATAAAAAAAAATCAAATCAAAATATCAAATAAACATAATACATTTTTGGTAATAATAATAATAAAAAAGACTATTTAGAGAACATTTTTTTTACCCTTATTCTCAATGGTGATTCTCATTACTAAACTATATTAATTATAATATTTTTATTATAAACAGTAATCACAATAAATTGGCTAATTTAATTGTACTATAAATAGTACCATTATGCATAAATCCTTTAGAATTAAATTATTAATAATACCATTATGCATAAATAATTTAAAATTCAATCGGTATGTTTTTTTTTCACAGTACAGTAATGAAGATTATATTTTTAGTAACAATTAGAGGGGAAAGGTGCTCGACAGACATGGAAATAATTTCACAATAAATAAAAAATCTTAATGTTTCTAAACATGATGCTTTATGCTAAATATGTGTCTTAATAACAGGTTTAATTATTTATGAGATGCGCCCATGTAGGCTGGTAGGAAGGTTGTGCTTTAAATCTAGAATTTAAGACAAAACCTATTCTACTTACGACAAATCCTGAGTTTACTACCGGTATGAATATTACGACTACTTTGTAACTGTATTAGGTTTTAGAAACGACTAGTAATAATCCATAAATTCTCTTTTGTCAGGCTTAGGAAACATTAACGGCTCCGTATCAGTGTGATTACTAAAGTTACAACACTGGTTACACGTCTAACGTCTAAGTTAACAGAAGACTCGTTATATGCGTTTTAACAATTTACCTTTAGTGTATTGTAAGTACTGATCCGAAGAGTTTAATGGTCAGTTTTTAAGACCTTTGCAGGACAAAACAAAAATACACTCATGAGATTCAACTGTCTCAGCCAAGGAGCGCTAAAGGTCTCAACCGAATCTCTTATTGTTTCGGAAGTGACGTATACGAAAACGTCATTTGTGTTGTGCTGACGGCCAATCAGCGCCGAGCTTTATTGTCGGCGTCGCAGGGGAATTGTGGGAAATGATGTTTCATCTTGTCTATTTTCTAGAATTAACAATAAATACGGCTTACCAAGCTCATCTTGAGTAGTTTTATGACTTACCTGCGTTGAATGACTTTATTATACCATATATGCATTTCAAAGCAAATGCAAAAACGTGTTTATGCTGTCAGGAGAGGCAGGGAATATACATCGTCGCGGTCTACGATTTTCTTAGGGACAGTTAAAGTCTTTCTACAATCGAATCAGACTGTGAAATTGCACACATCTCTAAGTGAGAATGTAAACGACAAGCTTTAATCACATTTTAGCGACCTCTTCATATGGGATTACTGTTTCCCGCTCGTGTGAGCCCAAACGGCGGCTAACGCCTCCTCCCGTCCCCCACCAATTCCCCCAACCCAACCCTCCACAGCCAAGTGCACTCACACTCCGCGAGCCTATTTACCCTATACCTGCATAATCAGCCTCATCTGCCACTCTCTCATCTTGCTTTTTAACTATAAGGAGTGATTCAAGTTGCGTTCTGTTGTTCAATGGCTTAATTCGGAGCT
The DNA here is from genome assembly GCA_039654765.1 of Mylopharyngodon piceus. Lineage (NCBI taxonomy): Eukaryota > Metazoa > Chordata > Actinopteri > Cypriniformes > Xenocyprididae > Mylopharyngodon > Mylopharyngodon piceus. The sequence continues at coordinate 27,528,029 of CM077453.1, forward strand.
CATTTGCTACACGACAAGGCTGTAGTTTACAAGGGTCAGCTGCAAGTCAAGGAAAGTGATTTTGGGATCCAGAGAACATCGGCATAGTTTGTTCCAAGCCAGGAAAATAACTTGTTTGGTAAGTAAATCTAATATAAATCTAGTATTTGTGGTTCGTTTGAACTCTTAGATTTGTCACGGTATGGGAATAGTATACAGTGCTCACATTGCTGAAGGTAAGCATTTAAACCCACCCACTTTAAGTGAACGATGTAAAATCTCCTCATGTTTTCATCATTCACTTCAATAGCTTAGACTAGATGTCTTAAAAAAAATAGCATTAAAATTTTTAACGTTAAAAATGCTAAAAATGTATAAATATGTTTAAATCACTCCACTGATCGACTTATTTTTTCATTTATGTAGCCTAATTTATTTATTTTTAACTATGCATATAGGCTAAAGCACAAAACAGTAAGTGTGCTGATGCATTTTAATTTGTTCCTTTTTGTCTATCAGTTAGAAAATCGATGAGTGTCCTAGAAAGGTGATGCAGTGGTCAGAGTTCACTATGATAAATGTCTGTCAACATGTATTACAGTAGACTAAACCTTAAGCTTGATAAGAAACATGAACTTCTGTATAGAGCGATTATGTTTTTTTTCACTAGACACTGTTATTCATTAAGCACCTTGATCTATTTCTGTTTGTCTAGCTTACTAGTTTTACAGATAATATATTAGGCCTATATTAGGCTATATTATATTATATTATATTATGCCGATATTATATTATATTATATTACAGGTATTAAATATTATTTCCAAACAATATGTAGGCCTGTATAGACGAAGAAAATTAAATAAATAAAGAAGAAAATTAAATAAATAAATACCAAATATTATATAGGCCTATAGGAGACCAAATATATATGTATGTATATAATATCATACATAATATATAATACATAATATTATTATTATATATATAATATAATATATAATATTATATATATATATATATATATATATATATATATATATATAGATATATAAATTTCATGTATTTTAATTAAACCGCAAGCAGTGTAATAATGTAAGAGGTGGAATAGAGGTAAAATGAAGACAGGTGATGTGTGACGGCTTCTGTGTAATTCGTTGTCAAGGGCGCTGTATCGGTTCAGTGCTGTGCTGAGTAGAGTTATGGTCGCTCGAAGGAGTTTGCAGTCTTTATGAATATTTTCGCAAAATTTCCTATGCCTTTCAAGGCTCTTCTGTTTTAACATATGCTATATATGAATCCACCCTGAAATTAACCGGTACAAAGGAAGAATTTAGCACTTTTTGTCCATGACGCATTAACCGGTGAAGTGGGCTATACTCCTGGCTATGGCTGATCAATTTTTGGGCTGTTCGGTGTGAGCATCGGTAAGACACAGCTTCATTAGTTCTAAAATACAAGGCCTTCGTCAAGTGATAATTCAATTCTCCGCTTGAATCCCTGTTGTCTGTGTATAATTGCTGGCAGAGCTTTAACTCCTCTCAAGGTGGCAGCTACCACGGGAATACTGGTCAAAATTAGTAAACACGATGTTGCCTCGTTCGTTAAACTACAGAGGTCGGACTTCACATTTAGGTGATGTAAACGAAAACCTGCCCTCATCCAGATTCACTTGTTTTGAGCTTTTGTCGTCTTTCCCAGGTTGGAATTAATTATTTAGCGACGTTTTATTTATTTATTTTTTTTTTTTTAAGTTTTTTTTTTCGTTTTAGTTTTGCTTTGTTGATTGTTTTTACATTTTACATGCAAAATTAGGGAGATTGGACTAAAATCCTCAACGAAAAAGCAGATATTGAGAAGCATTTAGGAGCAAACGATGGTTTTATGAGGTGTTTTTTTTTTTTTTTTTTTTTTTTGTGATCATATAATAGTCCTTTGAAATGTTCAGTGAGTTTTGTTTGAGTACGTTAAACGTTAATTTAGCTTATGCCAATAGGCCGTCTTTGCACGCGGCGTTACCGAGGGAACAGGCGAGACGCGCGTTGCACAACAGTAAACAGGCTATGTGTTCTGCCTGAAAGCACTATTATATGACAAAACGTTTTCTTTTTTATTATTTTTTTAAATTATAATTTTTAAATTAGCACATTTAGATTTACATGTCTATTCTATTTTAAATTAAGGGGACACCGGGCTAGTTGTCATGGGGAAGTTGTCACAAGAATTATCTCTGTAATATCTTGAGTAAAAATAAATGTTTTCTATAGCAGAATGTTGGTTTTAAACGTTTCTGAAATCGCTTAAAATTATTTTGTTACATACAAATTACAAGGAGCTATAATATCATCTTTTTGTTTTGTAATAGCTAACAAGTGAACAAAATAAAACCACAGAGTCGGTATTTAACTGAAACGCTAAACTGTTTTAAAAGAGTATTTGTTATAAATGTTATATACATGCTATAAATGTATACATTTAATATATATACATTTATATATTATACATTATACATATATTGTAAATAATTAAGTTTACTTTTACATTTTTGTGTGTTTTACAGTTATTTTACTATTGAGATTTTGCTGAAGAACCAGGTTCAAAGTCAATGTGTGTTTAATAAACTAAGCTTACTTTATTTACAACAACTTTTTTCCTAGACAAAAATGTTGGGAATCTTCAGTGTCTTTTTTAGCACATACAGAAATTGAATAAGAATTGAATAAGCCTTTGAGATTCACTGGAGTAAAAAATATTGCCTTTTATTGATTGTATTGATTGATTGATTGATATTAAAATTAAGTTTGATTTAAAATTGATTTTTTTTATTTAAATTGATTTAAAATGCGTAATTTTTGCTCCTATTAAAAATGTTTTTTTTAATTTTTTTTTTTTAAATTCAGTTTCAACCTACAGTATGTGGAAACATAACAATGTATCAAAGAATAGCATTGTGATTGTCATCTTTAAATTTATCTAATTTACATGAACATGAGTGAAATTAATCATCTTTAAAATAGCTACTTTAAATATCCACAATATAAGGGATGTTGATATTTTTGGTAATAATAAATAGATATGGGTATTTAATATGGGTATTTGAGTCCTTTATCTTGCCTTTTTCTAAAAAAAAAAAAAAACCATTAATAAACATTAATGCTTTTTCCAACCTTCAAATGAGTATAAAATCATTTGATTGCAAAATCATGACCAATATATAGCTAATTAAATGACCTAACCTGCTGATGCTGATCTTAGCTGTCCATGAAATTTGAGGATTTTCTATTGGGTGTGTTATAGTATGTTACAGTTTTGATGGTCCACAACTGCAACAGACTCACTTTCTGTGTTGACTTGTTCTTGTGTGGTTAGGATACAGTTTTCTAGCCCTCATTTCCTGTGAGTAATGTGATGGAGGAAGTATGTGGTCACTGTGGAACAGTGCCAGGCAGGTTTGGACACGTCAAGCCTGGCATCTTTATTCTGAATCTGTGCATCCAGCCTCAAAGTCTGCTGGGATTCAAACTTCAGATGATGCATTGGGCAGCAGGGTGGAAATTACTTTTAAATCGAATCCTGTGTGTGTTCAATTTCTACACAGTGATGCAGTTGTTTTACAGATCATGAGTACAGAGCAGTTATAACGTACTCCCTCTTTAGAATCTGGGTCCATTATAAAATTACAGGGTCAATTAATGTATAACAATTGTGATTAATCATTAGGTATTAAATATAATTTGGAAGACTATTACATTTTTTATTTAATATCTAATAATATCAAATGTAGTTTTAAACATTTGAATTAACCTCTTTTTTAGAGTATTCATACCAATTTGTTCACCTTCAAATCAAGATTCTGTAATAATTTATTCACCCTCATGCCATTTCAAACCTCCGTTTTTTCATGTAACACAAGATATTTTTTTCCCATTCAAAAAAAGTGGATGGTGATTCATACTGTCAAGATCTTGCACTTCAAGTGGTAACCTGCAATACATAATACATAAAATGTATTTTGTTGGTATAATTTAATGTATTTAGGTTGATTCAGCAATATTAAAGAATATTTTTGACTTGAATAAAACCAGTTAATTTAGATGTTATTATCAGTTGACCATTTAAAAAAAAAAAAAAAAAAAAGTGTACTAAAGAAGTGCGCTGTATTGCATATTTAGTTACAGTTGCATGTATACTGTATGTAACTGACTGCAACGGGTCATTTTACTGATGATTTTGTTTGTCACGGGTGCTTTTATTTTATGTATGTAACCCTCTTGTTTGGTTTGTGTTTTTCAGTGTGATCTGCCCTGCGGTGGATTGTCCAACATCCAAGATGTCCCAGTCATCCACCGCTGATGAGGGTACAACCTTTGAACACTTGTGGAGTACCCTGTGAGTTTATTTACTAGCAGTCACATGCACTTTTTGTTGTGTTGTCATATGCAGTGTTGGGGGGGTAACGCATTAAGCCTGGAACACACCAAGCCGACGGTCGGCCGTTGGGCAGTTTTTGTTCATCAGCCGACTAAGTTTTCTCAGTGTGTTCCGTACCGTTGGCTGAAGTTGGTCCTCGTCGGCTTTTTTTGGCCGATTCGACATGTTGAATCGGCGTCGGAGCTCGTCGGGCCATCTGATCATTCTGATTGGCTGTTGAGCTACTGCCATCTGCTGGTACGGAAAGGCATTTCTTCTTACGCAGGCGCAGAATGGACGTGCTACTTGGCTGTTGGGTGTCGAGCATTGGTTTGGTGTGTCAGGGCAACTTTGGACCCAGACGCTGCCGACGTGAGCCAACTCCGCAGTTTGCTTTCAACTCCACTAGTTTGTCGGCGTCGGCTTGGTGTGTTCCGGGCTTAAGAAGTAATGCGAGTTACTTAATCAGATTACTTTTATCAAGTAACTAGTAAACGCATTACTTTTAAAGGGATAGTTCACCCAAAAATGAAAATTCTGTCATCATTTACGCCCCCTCAAGTTGTTCCAAACCTGTATAAATGTCTTTGTTCTGCTGAACACAAAGGAAGATATTTGGAAGAATGTTTGTAACCAAGCAGATCTCGCCCCCCATTGACAACCATAGTATTTTTTTCCCTACTATGGTAGTCAGTGGGGGGCGAGATCTGCTTGGTTACAAACATCTTCCTTTGTATACAGCAGAACAAAGAAATTTGTACAGGTTTGGAACAACTTGAGGGGGAGTAAATGATAACAGATTTTTCATTTTTGGGTGAACTATCCCTTTAAATTTACAACAAAATATCTGAGTTACTTTTTCAAATAAGTTACTTTGTTTGCCCATTTATTGACTGACAGCTCTTCTGTTGGGAGTAAATGCAGAGGCGTTGTGTGTGCCGTGTGAACGTAATGGTTATTGTAGTTCTAGACTAAATGTGAACATGCATATACTCACCTCACTTGTGCAAAAAAGATCCAGTATTCCTCAAAATAAATGAAATAGTGAAATGCAAACTCAGAATATTATGCAAACCTGCATTAATTAAATATGTTAAATACATTGAACCATACTAATAAGCAAAAATTACTTAGATAAACATCACATTTGTGTTTCTTTTTTTGTTTTTATTGCTGAAGTAAGAGTGTTGAACTTTCTTCTCCTGCATCCTATTCTTCTGCAATCCAGAATGGCAGCACAGCTGAAAGGTTTGTTTGAGCTGCTCCCTCTGTACAGGCGTGAATTTGCATTTCCTTCAGCCTTTTGGAGTGAATTGGCCTTTACATTTGCCAAAAATAGAACTTTTGTTTGTTACTAAAAAGCAAACAAGCAAGCCCAGCCCAGGTGAGAAAAAGTAACGCAAAAGTAATGCATTAATTTTAAAAGTAACTTTTCCCATCACTGGTCATTGTCAACTTTCGGTTGCGAATGACGAGGAAACGGATTTAAATGCAGCAGTATCAGATTTATTAACAAAACTCAAAACAAATTACTCAGAACACTGGAAAAGCAAGAACAGAACAACTGATTACAACAGACAATGAACAGAAAGTAATCCAGAGCTTAAATACACAGACAAACCAATCAATGAAATGAATAACAGGTGCGAAAAATTAATCAATGTTAATTAATGTCTGTGATATCAGCAGCACGTTTTGATATTAGTAACAATTACTTTTCACTATTTCAAGATAAACTGCAATTTGTTTTCTTGGAATTAACATATGTGAAATCTTTTACATGACCTTTTAATGTAAGCTAAACCTGCTTATATAATCCATTTTTGATTCACTTACAGTCTCTTTGTCTTGTTACAGTGAGCCAGACAGCACATATTTTGAGCTTCCTCAGGCAGGACACTCAGGGGACAGGGTGGCTTCCAGCAGCCTGCCCAGCAACCGCGCTGAAGTCTGCATGGACGTCTACCACATGAGAGACATGAACGACAACGTCATGGTAAGAAGCTGGCGGAACATTCTCTGAGTGTCAAGCAAATACAACTGCAATCTATTGATTTACAAACATACAGTACATTCTCAATAAAACCAATCAAAGAGAAGTGAATCCAACTTGACAGGATGAGGTATGCAAACATAATTAATATGAACTAATTCCATGTAATCTCTCAATTAAAATGGTGACATAAAACTGAAAATGGTGACAGAAAACCATAAAACTGAAGGTATAATAATTATAAAAGAATTACAGAAAGTAAGTAAAGAGTTTTAGTTAGAGTATTACTGAGCCCCGCACATGACATGCAAGAAAAAAAGTAAATTGTGCGCATGATTTACTGTTTTGTTCCCTCGATTGATTAATCGTGCACACGATTTACCGATTTGTTCCCTCGATTTACTAAATCGTACGCACAATTTACTGATTCGTTCCCTCGATTTATTAATCGTGCGCATGATTTACTGATTTGTTCCCTCGATTTACTAAATTGTACGCACGATTTACTGATTCGTTCCCTCGATTTATTAATCGTGCGCACGGTTTACTGATTCGTTCCCTCGATTTATTAATCGTGCGCATGATTTACTGATTCGTTCCCTCGATTTATTAATCGTGCGCACGGTTTACTGATTCGTTCCCTCGATTTATTAATCGTGCGCATGATTTACTGATTTGTTCCCTCGATTTATTAATCGTGCACATGATTTACTGATTCGTTCCCTAGATTTATTAATTGTGCGCATGATTTACTGATTTGTTCCCTCGATTTACTAAATTGTACGCACGATTTACTGATTCGTTCCCTCGATTTATTAATCGTGCGCATGATTTACTGATTCATTCCCTCGATTTATTAATCGTGCGCACAATTTACTTTTTTGTTCCCTCGATTTATTAATCGTGCGCATGATTTACTGATTTGTTCCATCGATTTATTAATAGTGAACATGATTTACTGATTCGTTCCCTAGATTTATTAATCATGCGCACGATTTACTGATTCGTTCCCTCGATTTATTAATCGTGCGCATGATTTACTGATTCATTCCCTCGATTTATTAATCGTGCGCACAATTTACTTTTTTGTTCCCTCGATTTTCTAAATTGTACGCACGATTTACTGATTTGTTCCCTCGAGTTACTAAATTGTACGCACGATTTACTGATTTATTCCCTCGATTTATTAATCGTGTGCACGATTTGCTGTTTAGTTCCTTAGATTTACTAAATCGTACGCACTATTTACTGATTCGTCCTCTCGATTTATTATTAATAAACGTACGCACGATTTACTGATTCATTCCCTCGATTTATTAATCGTACACCCAATTTACTGATTTGTTCCCAATTTATTAATCGTGCGCATGATTTACTGATTCGTTCCATCGATTTATTAATCGTACACACGATTTACTGATTTGTTCCCATGATTTATTAATCGTGTGCATGCTTTACTGATTCGTTCCCTTGATTTACTAAATTGTACGAACGATTAACGGATTCTTTCCCTCAATATATTAATCGTGCGCAAGATTTACTGTTTTGTTCCCTCCATTTGCTAAATTGTATGCATGATTTAGCAAATCGAGGGAACAAATTAGTAAATCGTGTGCATGATTTATAAATCGAGGGAACAAATTAGTAAATCGTGCACACGATTTAGCCTACTATTTTTTTTTTTTTTTTTTACTGCATGTCATGTGCGGGGCTCCGTAGAGTATAGCAACGTCATGCCAACCTCCCATCCACCAAAAAAAAAAAAAAAAAACACCTTCTTGGTTTTCCCTCCTTATCCATCAGGATTCCCTCCTCAGTCCCTAGATTCCCTCTCCTGTGCTGTTTTTTCCCTCCCTTCGGGCTCTGCAGCAGGTCAGAGTATGTGAGTGGAGGGTGTAGTGGGAGGTTGTGATGCCTTAATTAGAGAGAAAAGCCAAGCCAGGAACACGACACCTGCTGCTGCCTCCCATCTGGGGCGCACGTGCCGGGAAACAGAGAGCAGGAGAGATGGATGAATAGATGGAGACACATGATATTTGGCTAAATCTCACAAGGTCACATTTTACCCCAAAATCAAAAGAAAGAAATAAGAAATTATATTTTGCATAAAGAAAAGGAAGCCTAGTTTTAGGACCATTAGGATGTTGTGACTTTAATTATATGACGTTATATGACATTTCCCACAGTTGTCATTACAATATTAATGCATACTGAACATTTTATTTTGAATTTTCATTATTTTAAATTGTGAATCTCATTAGATTCTTATTACTGTAATATAGCATTTCTTGCTGTTCTTACTGTTTCTTACTTATAATGATGGATTATAAAAGATTTGTTAATTAAATCAGCATAATGGAGTACAGCAAATACGTAAAATATTTAATAATAAAATATAGACTCTATATATATATATATATATATATATATATATACATTTTTTTTTTTTTTTTTTGAGGTGAAATATGATGGTTTTGCGAGATGAATTCATTATATATCTTGTGCATTGCGTTTGTGCATATTTGACTTTCTGCATCAGTGTTTTCAGAATTCAATGAAATATCTGTTCTAGGGCATATGGATTTCCTTCTCTTTATTGAGATGTTTTGGTTGTTGACTTTAGACTTGGACAAGCATTTTCAAGAATCTATTGATTTTCAAATGTTTGTTTTTCACTTGGCTCTTATGGGGAATTGCTCCAACCACTTGGTTATCTTTTTGTGACGTCTAGCTATTTAAAAATATGTAGTTAATTTCAGAACTAATTAAAAAATATACGGGAAAAAAAATCGGAAAGCCAAAGAAAACTAACCACCCCCCTTGAAAAAAATGGTATAGTCTAAAAGACAAGTGGGCAAGTCTAGGCCTGCTTTTTTAGTTAATGAATAGTCATGAGGCCAAAAAGTGGGAGGGCCAAAGATTTGTTGTTGGCTGCATCTAGAAGCTGACAGGGCAAGGAAAACTGGCGGAAAATCAGAAAAAGCAACTCACAGTGCGTTACCTTTCCTTGAGTTGTTGTGTCAAGTTAGTTTCATTCAGAGCATCTGAAGTGAAGAGGTGAAACGGGAAGAACTGAGAATTGCAGAACTCACCTGTGTATTCTGTGAGGTCACATGACCAGACCAGTGGGAGAATCTCCCCTGTCTTTTGCCTGCCTAGCGGGAACGTTACAATGCTGTGTATCGGTGACCTGCCTCATTACTACAGCACGGTAGGTGAGCAGTTTCTGAATGATTCCATTGATTTTTCTGGATCAATATTGTTTCTTTACTCGCTGTTTTGTTTTATTTATTTATTTATTTTTTTATTTTATTTTATTTTAGTTGATCTCCTATTGCACCATATATTGGTATAGCAGTCTTTGGTAAGGCTCTTCAGTGCAAAGTTTATCTGTAATTGATTTGCAAATAATAATTTGATTGTAAGTGGTGAATATACATACTTAATAATTAAAAGATGTTCATGTATTATTAATGTGGCTTGATTATGTATTATGTTGCTTGATGGAAAACCTTCATCTGTTTTGATGCTATAGCTCCAGCACATCTGTAAGATGGACACCTGTTGATGTTCCTTTCTGTGAACTTTGGTATTGTTTTGATTAATTTTTGAGGGATTTCAGAGATTTTGTTAGTTGACTTAAAAATGCGCCGTTTGATTGTTTTGGTTTTAGTAATATTTTGCAATTTAGCTTGGTCATCTGATCTCACACCTGTTTACGGAGTCCAAAAAATAAATCTTCATTAGGATATAATGGCAATTCTTTGTGTTTTCAGCAGAGGGTGCTGTTTTTACATGTTATTATACAAAACTTTTCTGCAGCCCACAGATGCATCTGCATACTGCTCACTGTTACGGCAAAATCTGACAGATATTCATGGGCTTGTTGTCACATAGTTCATAGAACACGTTCTCACATTATATGGGGTAAGTTGTCACAACAGTCCTGCCATTAAACAGCATAATTACAGGCTTTACAGCAAAATATATACAGAAAAACAAAAATGAATCACAAAAAAAATAAATGAAAAGACGTAAAATGCAAGATACCATTGTTTCGACCAAAAAATATTTAATAAAATTGAATAAATATGTAATTAATAAATTAAATATTATATAATGAATAAATGTTTAACTTTTTAAACGAATGTGACAACTTGCAGTGAGTTCTCCAACTTTTCGGTTAAAATTTGCCTTCATTATATAGTTGAATTTCTTGTCTGAATGAATGTCAGTTTGGTTTTATTTTGTACTCTTGTCAGTTATATAAAAAAATACTGATATTTAATGTTGATATGGATTATAGTTTAATGGACAGTTCATTTATTCATTACATGTAAATTGAGAGAGAGAGAGAGAGAGAGACATTGCATGTGTGTGCCAAAAATGAAACATTGAATCATTTACTCTCACACAGCACACGTCTCTCTCTCTTTCTCTCTCTCTCTCTCTCTCTCTCTCACACACACACACACACACACACACACACATACACAACAATGCTTCTGTTCTGTTTCAACTTGTCACAGAACATGTTGAGACTTACTGATGAGGCACACCTGAGTGTGTGTGTGTGTGGTTAACTCTGAAACAGCGTTTCTCACATTTTCTTGTTCGTTTGAAGAGATCCTTTATGGAAAGCCCCCTATTTGAAGCAAAAACTAAATTCAGAAAACTAGGACATATAGGATATATTGTAGGTACATGCTAAAGCAAGCATCACAATTACTGCTGAACATACTTACGGTTATGGATTTGAACAAACCTTAAAGTTTTAAACTTAAGTATGTAACTTGCATGCATGTATGATTCCTCAAGTCTTGCTACTTGTTGAGGAGAGATGTGGCTTGTAGTGGTCAGATTTGCAATTGCCTCCTGGTGGACGATAAAACAGGTTGAAAAGTCCCATAGACTTACACTGAAGGAGGGATATAAAAACTTGGAGTGAGCTTTTTGACTTGGGCCAGTAAATAACGACTCAGAACACCCTAGCAACCACTTGGCATCCTGGCAACACCCTATAATTTTATTGGTGAGTTTTGCACAGGAAGCACCACTTGGTTCTAGTTTGCAATTAATTGCATGCATGAAAAACTCATCTCTCTACCTTTGAACCATTTGCTTTATGTTTCTCTTGTTCTCTTTTCTCCTGTGCATGCTTGAATGGTGTTATTCACACAGGAAGAGTCTTGAGAAAGTGTTTTCCAGCAAGTATATACTTGTGCAGGTGTTGTCTGACTGCTGATATGCCATAATTAGGACAATATGTGGTTACTGACCTCCGTCCTTCTGGACTCCACCCGCTCTTATTCACTATGTCCACAAGGATCATGACTCCAGATGAGATGTCTTGGGGAGAGAGAGACTGGCGAAAACAGGTGATAAAGTCTAAAGTCTTTGAGAGATGAGTGTTTTACTCACTATGGTTCCTATGGGTTCGTCAGTGTTTCGTTTGACAGCAGAGGACATGTGGTTCTGTCCGTTTGGACAATGTACTATCTGAAAAAGAAGGTAAAGACAACCCTTTGCTTGACTTGTGTTTCAGTTTTGGTTATCTTATTTCACATGGCTCTGATTGGTCTAGAGGTTTTGTGGGAATCATGCTTTTTTCCTGGACTTTGAGTCATTATATCAAGACATCTCTGCTCTGCATGAGACAAGTGATAATAACATTTATTTGCTTTAATTTTTTTGAGGTTTTGAAGATCACTTTTATATCATATTTATATAATAACCGCATAATGTAGATTTTTACATTTGATTTCTGAGGAAAACGCAAGTGGTGATTGTCAGTGAAAACCTCTGCAATGATGGTAGTGTCGTGGTTTCTTGGACATTGCTAGAGTGGTTGATGGAGTGTTCTGGGTGGTTGCTAGGGTGTTTCTAAGTTGTTCTGGGTTATTTTTTTGGTGGGTCCTCACTGGCCCAAGTCAAAAGATCCCACCCAAAGTCTCTTTAATGTTATGATTTTTAGCTATAGCCGCGTTTCCTCTGCAGGAACTTTCCCTAGGGACTTTGGGGTGGTACTCGGTGTGTTTCGACCGCAGGAACCAGGGTCTAAATGAAGTTCTGGGTAAAAATCCCCCCCTGCTCATGAGGTAGCACTTTTTCAAAGTTGATTGGTTGAGTTCACGCAGCATTTTGATTGGTTGACTCCACGCAGCATTTTATTTCAACCGCCATCTTTAAAAGTCTGTTGCGGTACGTGCAGTTAGAGTTGTTTGCTATTTGAATCAACAATGGAGTTTAAAAAATACGACTGATGGGCTGACGACGAGGTTCAGGCTTTATTAAGCTTATATGCGGAAGACGGAATCCAGCGGGAACTGAAGAGTCGCGCGCAGTCTTATGTCACCGGACTTAATCTTCAATTAAATCAAATAAAATGCTGCGTGGAGTCAGCCAATCAAAATGCTGCGTGAACTCAACTTCCTGAACTTTGAAAAAGTACTACCTCACGAGCAGGGACTTTGTGAGGGGGGAGATTTTTACCCAGAACTTCATTTAGACCCTGATCCCTGTGGTCGAAACACACCGAGTACCATCCCAAAGTCCCTAGTTTCTGGGGAAAGTTCCTGCGGTGGAAATGCGGCTTTAGAAAAATAATGACACACCTCTCTTCAACAAACTACACCGTTTGAAATGTCATTAATATCCACACAACTGGTATGGGATAATTCACTAACCCTAAGTGTGAGTAATGTTGAGAGATGTTAATATTTATAAAGCTATAAATATTAAAAATGATGAAACAAATGTAAAAGTGAAAGTCTATATTTGAGGACTTTGAACTTATCAAAAGCATGAGAATACATCATTTGTTACCAAATTAGTCCATTTGAGCTTTACTTTCAACAAACCTGTTGAGGTACTACTAGCCCAACACATGGAGACGTAATTTATGAGTGGTGGGTATGATCTGTGAGTTTTGTGTTAGTAAGTTAGAGAAGAGAATGGCAGGCAATTAGACATTGGACAGATTACAGTTGTTTTACAACCTACCCTTTGCCTGGAGGCATGGCTCCCTCTCGTACGTCCCAACACTGTGTAACTGGAGCTGTAGAAGTGGAGTGGATGGAGTTTTATCTCCTCCCTCTTTCCTTCAGTGTCAACTTTTTTGCCTCCCTCCTTCACCTGTCTCCCTCCCACTCCTTTACCTGTCTCACCCTCCTTCTCTTTCTGCCTTTTCACTCAGTCTCAGTACAGCCTACTGAGCAGCAGTATGGAACAAGGTTTGGGGAACAGACCAGCGTCTACCAGTCCCTACAGCTCAGAGACCACTTCCAACGTGCCAACGCCGTCACCCTACTCCCAGCCAAACTCGACCTTTGAGGCCATGTCTCCAGCTCCGGCCATCCCCTCCAACACCGACTACCCTGGGCCGCACAACTTCGAGGTCACCTTCCAGCAGTCTAGCACCGCCAAGTCAGCCACATGGACGGTGAGTAGAGCGTCTCGGTTGTGGTGCAACCGTATCACGTGAGGTTCTTTCTGAACACATGCACACACTCTACTTTTCCCACACTAACTGACGAGCTTCATTTCATGACGAGCTCTCATTTTGGCTGCGTTCCCGCTTTGTTCCTCTTTTTTTAAATGTGTTTCTTAGAACTAAACATCTGTATATGGGTAGATGACATGAAATTTCAAGCAGTGTAGTCTATTATTCTCCTTATCGCCTATACTACCATTCAAAAATTTGGGAATTGTTTTGAAAAAAGCTTCTTATGCTCACCAAGGTTGCATTTATTTAATTTAAAAATACAGTAAAAACAGTAATACTGTGAAATAATATTACAATTTACAATAGCTCTTTACATTTTAAAATATATTATTCCAGTCTTTAGTGTCACATGATCCTTCAGAAATCAGAAATTGTGGAAACTGTGATACGTTTTTCTTTCTTCAGTATTCTTTAATGAATATAAATATAAAGTTTACATAAATGAATAGCATTTATTTAAAATATACAATTTTTTGTAACGATTTTTACTGTCAATTGATTAATGCATCCTTGCCGGATAAAAGTATTAATTTATTTTTTAAAATTCTTACTGACCCTAAACTTTTCAACAGTAGTGTATCTTAATTAGAATTTTTATATAATTATATGTACAGTTTTATGAGCACATTTTTGTAATATTTGCACTTCATTACATAAAAATTTTAAAACTCTTGTCATGCAACATGACTATTAAAGTGAATTGCAAAAAAAAAAGAAAAATTGTGAAAATGAAAAATTTGAAATACAATGACAAGTAACAAAACCTGAAATATATTCCTTCCCGTCAACATCTGATAAGTTATTTGTCAGCTACCCATAATTTTTTTTTTTTTTTTATAATAAAAAAAAAGTAACCTCTGTCAGGTTACTTTGATTGTAGTTTTGAAAGTAAACACTTCCCTAATGTTCAGCACTCTGTCTGAGAAACAACAATTCAAAAAGTGCAAAACCTTTATATTTAGTGTCAATTTATTTTTCCTGATCAAAAACATTATGAACTTTTGGAATTCCCTGTTAAATATTGAAATTACAGAAACATTTTACAGAAACAGAAAGTTTAAATTCTTTAATGTGTCTGAGTCCAACATGTTTGTCTGGATTTTAGAATTAGTTTGAGCTCAAAACAAGTTATTCACAAACTATAAAGATGTATATCATGATACACTACACCGTTACCATTTCCAAGTGGCTCTTCTTGAGTTTTAAGGAGTCTGAAGGAACTTAGGAGCTGAATTTCATAATTTTTTTTTTTTTTAATGTTGTTGATACATTTTCCTTGTAAGTGGTCCAAAGTGTCTGACGGTTGCTCATGCAAATGTTTGCCTCCACGATGCTAGGTGTTCTGGTCTGAATGGTTTCTACAGCATTGCTTGATGGTTACTGTAGAGTTCTGGTCGATTGCTTACAGAATTATGCATCAACGTTTAATATTTAGGTTTAGGGGTTAGTTCGGATCCTTAGTATGAGAGTATGAGATAGCACTCATGCTTTTTTCTTATACATGTATTGCATCCACCGAAAAAAAGAAATCACAGCAATGTCAAGCAGAGAAGCTTGAAATCAGAGCAGTCAGTGTTTTCCCTAAAGTCCAGTGTCGCCATGAAGAAAGGTGCTACATCAGTCTGTCATGAAGGTGACCCTCTGAAACAGGAGATGGGGGCTCTTTCTTGTGTCGGTGGCTCTTAGGTTGTTTGTTGGATGAAGTCAAGCGTGAGGCTTGGTCTCTGACTTGATGTGGATGTGTAAGGTGATAGCGGTTCCAGGAAGGTGAGTGCTATGGCCATCACTCAGTGTCTGCCTGTGAAGACTGTCACCTTTGACGCGCCACGTTCCGCTCCATTCTCAAAGACTAGGCCTCTGTGAACAACAATAACAGGAGGATAAGCTTCCACAATGGGCATGAGCGGAGTTTCCAGCACAGATTGCTGTTTACGTTTTAGGATAAGAGAAGCAGGCTTTAAATTTGAGTGCGTTTGACACCTCACTTACCGCCATAGCTAAATAATGATACTGGTACATACTATTAGTCTTGTTTTCTTTATATTAAATCTTTGGAATTCTGTGGGAATATTCCTTCCCTGTTCAAAAAAGACTTGCCTGTCTTGTTGCGCAAATTCCTGATTGGTCCAGATTACCCATCATACTTCTCTGGACTTTGAGCTATCGCCTCATGTTTTGGAGTGTTAAGTGTGCATGAATCATAATATTAATGTTAGCATTTCCAGTCAAAAATTACTTTGCTTTACTGTGCTTTTTAAGTAAATGTATGTATATTTGACATTTCTTCAATCGTATAGAAATAACTTTTAGAAATGACATCATTAGCTTAACCTTAACCCATTCCAAACCTGTAAGACTTTCCTTATCTGTGGAACATAAGATATTTTGATTAATGTCTCAAAGTTTTTGTTTTTTTGTCCACACAATTAAAGTCAATGGTCACCAAAACCACTTGATTGCCAACAATCTGAATTTTTAAAAAAATATTTTGTGTTCCAAAGAAAAAAGAAAGTTATGAAGGTTTGAAACATACGGAGCCCTGCACATGACCTGCAAGAAAAAAAGTAAATCATGTGCACTATTTACTAATTCGTTCCCTCAATTTACTAAATTGTGCACATGATTTACTATTTCATTCCTTCAATTTGCTAAATCGTGCACAATTTAGCAAATTGAGGGAACAAATTAGTAAATCGTGTGCATGATTTAGCCTACTATTTTTTTTTTCCTGCATGTCATGTGCGGGGCTCCGTAGAAGAGACGTGAGTATGGAAGCTTGTTTCCGCCATGGAATAAAGCAATTTAAAAGATAATTGCGAATTTTTATCTCAGAGTTCTGACTTTTTTATCTCACAATTGTGAGATATAAACTTGCAATTGCGAGTTATAAAGTCAGAATTTGCGAGATAAAAACTTGCAATTGCAATTGTGACTGCAATTGCGAGTTTATGTCCCGCAATTCAGACTTTTTTTTTGCAATTCTGATTCTGACTTTATAACTCACAAATGCGAGTTTATATCTCACTATTCTGACTTCTTTTCTCATAATTCTGAGATATAAACTTGCAATTGCGAGTAATAAAGTCCAATTCTGAGGAAAAAAAGACTGACTTTTTGAAAAAAAGTCAGAATTGTGAGATGTAAACTCGCAATTGTGAGAAGAAAATTCAGAATTGTAAGATAAAGTTGTAATTACCTTTTTTATTTTTTATTCAGTGGCAGAAGCTTCCATACATGAAAGTGAGTAAATGATGACAGAATTTCCATTTTTGTGTGAACTATCCCTTTAAAAATGCACTCAATAATTTTCCTGCAGTAAACAGTTTTACACTTAACAAATTTTGGAAAAAATATTGTAAAGTAAAGATTACCTGTTACTGGACACTTTGTCTTACAGAATAAATTAACAATGGCTGACTGCAATTAGCATTTCTTTTTTTTTTTTTTTTGCGTGACGCTACATGCAAATGATGCTCCATGCCACTAGTTGTCAGTATAAGTCCAAAATGACTGCTGCATGATCCAGTGCAACATAAACAAAAAGGTTTTATTTTGCACTAGCTGATATGATACACTGAAGCAAATTTGTTGGAGGATTTACTTTGAAGAAATTTTCACTTAGAAATTTCACAGATAATTACAAAGAAACAACATGAATTAATGTGATTTTTTTTTTTTTTTTTTTTTTTTTACGTAGAATGACTGAAATATTATTTGTTTGTAAAACATACTCCAATAATCTTTATTTTATTTACAACTTCAAAAAATCTATTTTTCAGCGCAGTAGTTTGGGATTATATAGTGACACTTGCTGGTGTTGAAGCAGAAAACAAAGTAGATTACCAATATGCCATTGTAGAAATACCTCATTGTCACATGATTTATTCATTCTGCAACCCCAAGAGTCCAGTAATAGAAGGGTCATCAAGATAAAGAAAGTACCATTCAGCTGATCATGTGACATCAACTTGTTGGCCTCTATGAGACGACCTGTTACATGTCAAAAATACTGGCACTGTACTGATATAACTGGCATCTTTAGATCATGTGAGTGGAGATCATTTTAAACACATTCATAAAAACTGCAACTGAAAAATACATCTAAAGCAGTTATTTTGAGCTTGTTTTATAGCCGGAGGTTGTACTAACAACAATGATATGTGGCTACTTTAGAGAAATTTGTCTTTCCTTGTTTTGTTGCATAGCTTATAAACAAACAAGTTTCACATTTGTGAGCTGTCATTGATGTCTTCACCCCATATACAAATTGAAGGGAGATTTGAAAGGAGATTCAAATAAAGACGCCTATAGAACATTGGCTGCATCCGAAATCACATACTCTCTTGAGTAGGTACTTATTTTGAATAAGTAATTACTTCGCGACTGCTAAAAAAGTAAGTTCTACAAAGTATGAATGTTTGTAGTATGAATGTAATCTGAATGTACTACATTCACCATGTTGTCATTATCATGTGATCTACCAGCTTCAGTTGCGTTGCTTTACTGGCATTCACAAATCCACTCCTGTGGCCTCTGGGGTAGTAAAGGGTCCATCAGATGCACAGAATCTCGGCGGAAGTAGTAGTAGTAGGTCGCCCGCATACTTTTTGCCTACTCTTTTATGAGTACTTCGGACATATTTTATGAGTACTTATGAGTACTTCGGACTTTTATGAGTGAATTCGGACATACTTCTTTTGTCACATACTGTTTTTTGCCTACTATATAGTATAGGGAAGTATGCGATTCCGGATTCAGCCCTAGTATTGGTTTTTCTATCCAAAGTAACATCTAAAGGCAGTGTTAGGGGAGGAACATTCTCATTCTTGCATTTGATTTGACAGAAATATCTATACGATCATGAGTGCAAGATGACTGATCATTATTTATACATCATAACAAAATCACAATTCATTAGTTGTTCACAGTTGTTGTAAATTTGTTGTAAATGTTGTAAATTCACAGTTGTTGTAATTCATTTTAATGTATTTGCAGAGTCATACATTTTAATTTTACTAGTCAGTTGGACAATTAAACATTTACTTGAACTTTAGCTTAAAGTTTACTAAAACTTCACATTTTAATTTTACTATGTGATGGATGATTAAGAATCTGAGCGTCTGAAATTATTGTGGGTTCTCTAGTCAAGTGCAGATGTAATGTGCCAGCAACGGCTCCACCACAACAAGAATAGTGAGACATTTAGATTATTTACAAGTCATTACTTTTACAAATAACTGGAATGGAATATCAAAAATATATTGATACGAATATTTTTCTATTAATCTATTAGTCTGAATGTACAAGCGTATCTATTTTGACATGCAATATTTTTGTCCCGTGCTAGTTATCACTACGTCAATTGCAGTTTTGAGAGTGAATCCCGCATTTATACACTATATTGCCAAAAGTATTGGGACAACCCTCCAAATCAATGAATTCAGGTGTTCCAATCACTTCCATGGCCACAGGTGTATAAAATCAAGCACCTAGGCATGCAGACTGCTTCTACAAACATTTGTGAAAGAATGGGTCGCTCTCAGGAGCTCAGTGAATTCAAGCGTGGTACCGTGATAGGTTGCCACCTGCGCAATAAGTCCATTCATGAAATTTCCTCACTACTAAATATTCCACGGTCAACTGTTAGTGGTATCATATCAAAGTGGTAGCAATTGGGAACAACAGCAACTCAGCCACAAAGTGGTAGGCCACGTAAAATCACAGAGCGGGGTCAGCGAATGCTGAGGCGCACAGTGCGCAGAAGTCGCCAACTTTCTGCAGAGTCAATAGCTACAGACATCCAAACTTCGTGTGGCCTTCAGATTAGCTCAAGAACAGTGTGTAGAAAGCTTCATGGAATGGGTTTCCATGGCCGGACAGCTGCATCCAAGCCTTACATCACCAAGTGCAATGCAAAGCGTCGGATGCAGTGGTGTAAAGCACGCCGCCACTGGACTCTAGAGCAGTGGAGACGTGTTCTCTGGAGTGACGAATCACGCTTCTCTGTCTGGCAATCCGATGGACGAGTCTGGGTTTGGCGGTTGCCAGGAGAACGGTACTTGCCTGACTGCATTGTGCCAAGTGTAAAGTTTGGTGGAGGGGGGATTATGGTGTGGAGTTGTTTTTCATGGGTTGGGCTTGGCCCCTTAGTTCCAGTGAAAGGAACTCTTAATGCTTCAGCATACCAAGACATTTTGGACAATTTCATGCTCCCAAATTTGTGGGAACAGTTTGGGGATGGCCCCTTCCTGTTCCAACATGACTGCGCACCAGTGCACAAAGCAAGGTCCATAAAGACATGGATGAGCGAGTTTGGTGTGGAGGAACTTGACTGGCCTGCACAGAGTCCTGACCTCAACCCGATAGAACACCTTTGGGATGAATTAGAGCAGAGACTGTGAGCCAGGCCTTCTCGCCAACATCACTGCCTGACCTCACAAATGCGCTTCTAGAATAATGGTCCAAAATTCCCATAAACACACTCCTAAACCTTGTGGAAAGCCTTCCCAGAAGAGTTGAAGCTGTTATAGCTGCAAAGGGTGGGACAATTCCATATTAAACCCTACAGATTAAGAATGGGATGTCATTAAAGTTAATGTGCGCGTAAAGGCAGGCGTCCCAAAACATTTGGCAATATAGTGTATGTAAATGTCACTTCTGAAATTTTGCAGTGTGTAATCGGCCGTCGGTCCTTAGCAGCATGAAAAACAAAGCTTTTATTCAATGGATTATATATAGCCTAAAGTTGCCTACACTGCATAATGAATCAATTACTTACATTATGTCTTTGTTTGTTAATGAGAGGATTCGCGAGAGTGCAGAACTCAGCACTGAACTCTGGTGTTTTGAGCCATGAGTGGATTCTACTAAATTAAACACCTCTGATCACCGTTGCCAAGTCCGCGGTTTTCCTGCGGAATTGGGCTACTTTTAAGTTGTTGCCGCGGGTATTTTTTTTTTCCACGGGTTGATTTCCACCCCCGTACGTATGATTTTTGGTGCTCCAACACCCCCAAAACACCCCCCAGACGTACAAATTTAGCGGAGAATTCGACCGCCCAATGGAGAAAATCACATGCTATTTTTGGGCTACTTTTGACTGGCCATTAGGCTACTTTTGTTGCACAGACCTGGCAACCCTGCCTCTGATTGGCAATTACATTCAAAAGATCAACAAACATGACTGTGATTGGCTACATTTCTCACCGTTGCAAATAGAAACATTTGATGTTCTCCAGAGCGCAAACACAAAACCACACTGCATGTTTGCCAAATCTCAAATGTTTCGCCAGTATGATATTATTACAGTATCAACAGAGGGTGCTCTTGCTTTTGTTTGAGGGTGCTTATTTTTAAATTTGACTTTGTGATGTTTTTTCTTTGGACCCCCGGTTGAAGACCCTTGCTTTACATAGTTTCATGTAAAGAATATCATAGATTCTTGTTACTGTTTGTAACTTTAGAACATCTACTGAATGTGAATATCCATCACAGGAAGACAAGAAGCTGCTTGCCTTGCTACTTTTTTGCAACAGCTTTCAGTTTCACTCTGCCACCCACTCTAAAGACCATTAAACTGTTTACTTTATCCTCCAAAAGAAACAGAGAAAGGTAAAATGACTCAGGATTATTGTCACGAGATGTGAAATCTCAATGTAACCTCAAATTAAGGGAATTTCCAGGTATAATACAAAGGCTTGCAGGATGAGGATATCTGGGATTACAGTGTAAGTGGTAAGTGACTCATTGTGCGGTGAACTGAGGGGTTAAAACATGATGCTCTTGGATTTGTGTAGCCTCGGGATGCTTTGGGAGAGGCATGGGGGCATTTTGACTGTAATCTACTTGATCCGTAGTGGGCTTCTCACCGCTACCTGAAACAACATTCCTCTTAGCCAACCTCATGGATGAACCATTTGTAAATTCTGAGGATTGCACAATCGACTGTGTTAGAATTGTTGGGGTAATGTTTCCTCACTTTTTTGTATCCCTCTGGTTGTGATATTTGCCAATAATCATGCTTGTATAAATTGTTTTAGTAAAACCAAATGTCACATGATCAGGAATTGCACACGGCCTGCTAAAAGGAGTGTGTGAGTGACATGTATAAATGTAAAAATATGCAAAAGGAGATGCTTTGCAGAATGTCTTGACTGCTCTTTTCCATACAGTGGACCTGAATGGGGACCAGTGTTATTTTAGAATTATTTCTATACTATTATATTATTTATATTATAAATATAATAGCAACAAATTCGTCTGTCCTCTGTCATACTGCTACGCCGTTTTCGTTGCAGAGCTTCAGTTTCAGCTTCAGTGTTTACATATGAACGGCGGCTCAGTATTGGCCGGCTCTGGTCACGTGAGCAGCACGACGCATGCGTGTGATGCTGACACAGGAGCCGGCCAATAATGAACCCATGTTCAGACATAAACACTGAAGCTCTGCAATGAAAATAGCATAGCAGTATGACAGGGGACAGACGAATTTGTTGAATAAAGTCATTATTTTTGTTTTGTTTTTGTGCACAAAAAGTATTCTCGTCGCTTCATAATATTAAGGTTGAACCACTGCAGTCATGTTGACTATTTTAATGATGTCTTTAGTACCTTTCTGGACCTCAAAAGGTGCAATGTCATTGCTGCCTATGTGTGGATCAGATACCCTCAGATTTCATCAAAAATATCTTAATTTGTGTTCTGAAGACAAAAACGAAGGTCTTACGGGTTTCGGACGACATGAGGGTGAGTACTTAATGACAGAAATTTCATTTTTGGTTGAACTAACACTTTAAAGGAGTGTGTGAGTGACATGTATAAATGTAAAATGTATAAATATGCAAAAGGAGATGCTTTGCAGAATGTCTTGGCCGCTCTTTTCCATACAGTGGAACTGAATGGGGACCAGTGTTATTTTAGATTTATTTATATACTATTATATTATTTATTATTTATAATATATATATATTATCTTGTATTTTATATTTTTAGTTTTCATTTTACATTTTAAGTTTTAGTAATTTTGTTATGTGCTTTTGTCAAATTTATTTCTGGGGACTATAGCTGTCAGGTTCCAAAATGACAAAAAAATAAAAATAAAAGTACTTTAAATTTATTCCATATGACTTTTACACTATATTCAAAGTCTTCTGAAGTCGTACAATAATTTTGTGTGAGAATTGACCAGAAGTTTTAGTCTTTATTCCTTGAAAACATTCCTATCGTCACATAAAGACGTTACACCAGGTTTGACATTGGAGGGGGAGATTTTTAGGGATAATAAATTAAATTTGAGTCATTTCATCACACAGAGATCACATGACTTTTGACACATGACATGACTGTTTTGTGACACCCCCCCCCCCCTTTTTTTAATGAAAAACAGCAGACAAGACATTCCGCAAAATAACTACTTTTGTGTTGAATGGAAAAGAATCATTCGGGTTTGGAACATTTTGAGTGTGAATAATTGATAATCTATGTTTGTGTGGAAAAAAAAAAACAAACACTCAAATACTTTTCCTCTTCACCATTCCCTACCTGTTTTAGTAATTATGAATGAGATCAAAGACAGTAAAGCTCAGAATGGACCTGTGTAACAGTCAGATTGGTGTAGAGTTCAGAGACCACGTCCCTGTCCTTGGTTCTGAACCCCTTCCGTTCATTCAGCTGTGTGCGTTTCTTAAATGACTTTGTGCGAGCTCCTAAAGGTGGGGCTTTTTTCATCGCTGAGAAGGTTTTAAGGTCATTTCATGTTATCTTTCTAAATCATGTCTGTTTCTGCCTGGGCTTTTGCCTCTGTCTTTTTAGGCCCCAATTATAGCATGATATCACCGAGTGAATCATAAAAACAAATTGTGTGTTAGGGATAACTGTTTAAAAGCTCGCTCTCAAACGCACATTATAGGCTTAAAGCATGAGCTGTCATAAGGGATGAAAATGAGTTCTGACACCTCAGCTTTTCCAATAAAGACCCCAACACT
Source organism: Mylopharyngodon piceus (assembly GCA_039654765.1). Taxonomy (NCBI): domain Eukaryota; kingdom Metazoa; phylum Chordata; class Actinopteri; order Cypriniformes; family Xenocyprididae; genus Mylopharyngodon; species Mylopharyngodon piceus. The sequence goes on from CM077453.1 coordinate 27,551,898, forward strand.
TTTTTTTTTCATTGTTGGCATATAAGTAGGGCAAGTCTGAGCACGTTTTTGCTTCTGGAGTATTTGAGGCTGCTCTTCTTAGCTTTTACCCTCATAGCCAGCTAGCGGGTCTAAACACGCCCCAAAGCCAGCGCATCCTTTCCTCTCCAAATGACAAAACCTAACAGCACACATAAATGATGAGATTTCCTACAAATGTGCACGTGCATTGCATGCAAAACTTTGTTAATTTTTAAATCTAAAATCAGGTTGGCCCATCATTCCAGTTTGGTTTTGCCTTATTCGCAATGAAACTAAAGTGATAGTTCAACTAAATATGACACATCATGCACTCAGTTTCATGTTATTCCAAACCACAACTTTTTTTTTTTTCTTGCACAGGACACAGAAAGAGAAATTTAGCAGAATTTTTTCCATACAGTGAAAGTGAATGGGAACTAGCTGTTCACTTTCATTGCATGGAAAAAAGCATCTTGGACATTCAAAGGCTAAATTTATCAGTAGCATCATCCACAATATATATTTCTTACTTTTACCATTTTATTTTAACATAAAATTTAACATAAAATTTTGTGCAAAAATGTTATTTTTCGACTAGCCAGTTTCTTAATTCAGAGATAAAACTGAAACGTGAAAACAAAATGGTTCACCCTTTAAATTATAATCTGGAAAGAAATGTGTCTTTGGGTTCTTAAAGGGACAGTTCATCCAAAAATTTAACATTCTGTCATCATTTACTCACCTTCAAGTTGTTCCAAACCTGTAGAAATTTCTTTCTTCTGTTGAACACAAAAGAAGATATTTTGAAGAATGTCGGTAACCAAACAGATGATGGGCCCCATTGACTTCCATAGTATTTTTTTCCATACTATGGAAGTCAGTGGCTACCGTCAACTGTTTGGTTAGCCATATTCTCAAAATATCTTCTTTTGTGTTCATCAAAAGAAAGAAACTCATAAAGGTTTGGAAAAACTTGAATGATGACAGAATGTTCATTTTTGGGTGAACTATCCCTTTAAGTTGAATATTTGAACAAAACAAGAATTGTTTCAAGAAAAAAAGGTCTGCCCCTCCCTGTAAAGAATACCTGTTTCCACATGTCAGCAAACAGCAGCCAACTCCAAAGTAAGGCCCTCCAAAAATATGGAAATGAGTTATGTACTCTGAGCTCAGACGAGGCTCAAATGGATGTTAAGTGAATCTGAAAAACTTGAGAATACATGTGATCAGCGTGCTGTAAAAATGCCAGATATTAGTTTTGATGTGACATTGAGAAAAACTGGAGGTGATTTTTAGAGATAGCTTCTTGAAAGGGCCTTTTCCTCCAAGAACATCTGGATTATGTTATATTATAAATGCTTTCGTCCATACAATGAAAGTCAATGGGGTCCAAAACTTCGGAGCCCCGCACATGACATGCAGACAAATATAAATATATCATGGCCATAAATTAAGAATTAATTCCCACAACTTATTAATTCGTTCCCCCATTTGTCTCCTCGTTTTATTTAACTAAAAAAAGGGAGCACATTCTTAATTCTTGGCAATGATTTAACTAAAATGAGGGAATTAATTTTTTCATTCGTAACCACAAAATATTTATATATTTTCCGACATGTCATGTGCATGCAGGGAAATGTAAAAAACAACAGTTGACATCAGACATTTTTAAAAAATATTTTCTATTGTGATTCACAGAAGAAAGTCATAGAGGTTTGGAGAGACATGAGGGCAGGTAAATGATGACAGATTTTATTTTTTTATTTTTTTTATTTTTTGAATGCTGTATGTTTTTTCTTGCTCATTTAAGTCTTTATTACTATTTCATTTTAAAATAACTTTATAATTCTTTATTTGTGGAGTGCAACTATTTCTCCCAAGCTTGTCCTTGGAGGGACAATGGAGCAGTATGTGATGCTGGCTGCAATTTCACAGCCGTTAGCATAGGCAGCACATTTGTGAATTTATTGACGGAGATGGGGAGTTGGCTGAATTTGCGGGTGGCATGCTGAAACATGTCCATCAGGCTGTCAGACTCGTCATTATCACTTAGGCCGCCGAGCCTGCCCGAACGTGCGCCTTTCCAATGCTCACCTTCCTCCAGCCCATCATCTTATTCTACCTTACAACACTTACACCGTGTCTACACTGCAGGCGAGCGATGCAGCGCTGCCGTTATAATCAAGCAAGCTGTCTACAAAGTGCACATTTCGTGCTTTGTTTCGTGTGCTTGCAGTGCAAATGGCTTTGTGTGTTTTTGTTTGTTGCATTGCTTGCAATGTAGATGGGTTTTATACATGTAATGCTTAGCCTTTGTTTCTTCTTCAAATTAATAACTTTATTATATTATATTATATTTTTATATTTTTTTATATAGTTCTTCAGGGGTTGTTTGCAGCATCATAGGGGCCTAGAGGGGCTATATGGTTATCACGGCATAAAGTATGGTACTTTGCAAGAATGTTTTTGTGGAAAAAATGTTTTTGAAAATGATCATGCAACCCAAAGCTGTTTTTAAAAGCAGCAATCGTTGCCAATGAGATTTTCAGACATGTGGTCCAGCATTTGGAAATCCAGTTCAATGGAATCCAGCTTGACTTTGAGCTCTCAAGAATAACACCTTTTATGGATGTTATGGAGATTACAGCAAAATCCTTCAAGTAGAAGTTCTCTTAAAAATGAAGGCTCCAATCAGAACCAAAAAGGTTGGGTTCTGACCATCTGATTCCATATATTCTTAAAAATAAAGGTTCTTTATTGTCATATGATTCACATGAACGGACCGATTTCACAAAAGCTTCTTAGTAGAAAATAGTAGAAAAGATTTTTTCAGATTATTAAAATGTTCTTCACACTTAGAAAAGTGATTCTTAATGGTTGTTTTGGGAACCCAAAATGGTTCTTCTATGCCATTGCTATGAAAAACTCCTTTTAGAACCTTTATTTCTAAGAGTGTAGGAGAATCTTTTCAGCCAATAACTATGTATTCTCTAGTTCTTTATAAAAGTTAAGTACTTTAAAGGGGTGGTTGATTATGATTTCACTTTTTTTCAACTTTAGTTAGTGTGTAATGTTGCTGTTTGAGCATAAACAACATCTGCAAAGTTGCGACACTTAAAGTTCAATGCAATGGGAGATATTTTCTTTTAAAGAATTCTTTGTTGAAGGACTACAACAAACGGCTGGTAGGGACTACAATGAGCTTCTTCCCGGGTTAGTGATATCAACATTTACATAAACCCTGCCCCTGAGAACACGCAACAAAGTGGGTGAGGCCATGTTGGGCTGCTTTTAGAGAATTTGACAAATTTGACAAGCTATAATAAATGATCTGTGGGGTATTTTGAGCTGAAACTTCACAGACACATTCTGGGGACACCAAAGACTTATATTACATCTTGTAAAAGGGGCATTTTAGGTCCCTTTTAAAGAATACAATACACTGATCTGGAGCACCTATAATGTAACTTCAAGAATGAGTAGCAACTCAAGAACCCAATGCAGCAAAAATGGTTCTTGACAAGAAGTGTGTTTTTTGAAGATGTGCTACACAGGAAGAATCTACAGAAAAACCTTTATTTTTACATAATTAAAAATAAAGGTTCTTTATTAGCATTTATGTTTCCATTAATAACCTTTAACAACCTTTCCATTGCACAAAAGGATCTTTATAGTGAAGAAAGTTTCTTCTGACTATTAAAATGTTTGTCTCACTAAGAAAAAAAATGTTTGTTTTTTTAGGAACTGTTCACTAAAAGTTTCTTTTGGGAACCCAAACTGGTTCTTCTGTGGCATTGTTGTGAAACCACCATTTTGGAACCTTTATTTTTAGGAGTGTAGGAACATCACTAATGGAGCTCTTCTTGTTTGGTATCAACACATTAATGTTCTTATCTTTCAATTGGTCAGTTTTTGAATTATTTAACCTTCTTTCAACCCAACAATCATTTCAACTAAATTCAACTGAATGATAAATGGTGTATATAAAAAAAATCATGGCTTAAGTGTAAAACAGTGGCAAGATGATCTGAATAAGGGGGTGTGTGTTACATGGGCGTGTTGAGACGTCTCCCTGTGCTCACACGTCTGCACCCAGTGATTTATGTGGCTCTCTTGTGTGTGTATGTGTGTTTATGAAAGACTGTTTGTTACTCATTTACATAATCTCTCAGTGAAAGTGTGTGAAGATGTTGTGCTGGTGTTCTTACAGTAAAATAGCTGCAAAGTTAAACAATACTACACAGAAAAGAGACTATCACACCACTCTTTGAGGTGTTTTTGTTGTTTATGGAAATTGTAGATGAAGGAATTGGTCTGAATGATGAAACGGTCATAATGATAATATGCCACAAATTACTATGTGTTTGCTAGGGTGTTCTGGATGTTTGCTTACCCAAGTCAAATCTCTATGATAGTCTCACCCCCTAAATATGTCTTGCATCCCTTTGATTTTATTATGATATTAACTCAAATATTATGAAATTATCAATTTATCATTCAGTATATGAAATTGGCAGATCTGGGCTAAACTGGACTTTGTAGGCAGTATTGAATTTCCGATAAAATTATGCTAATCTTATATTTCTCTAGCAGTATATTAGAAAGAGAGTTGTGAAAAAATTCAGTAAGAAATATAAGTATATCTAAATATTTCTTGTGTCTTTTTTCTTTATTTTCTTTCTAGTTTCTTTTTGTCACAATTTATCGGCAAGTATTTGTTGACATTCATTTTATTTTTTTGGGTAATTCTAGGCTTGTTTGATTACTTACTACTAAATCAATTCCTAACAATAATTTTTTAACATATTTCTTATTACTATTTTGGTTTTACAGTGCGGTTTCTGTTTAATTCTGACATTTGTGATAGGTTTTAAGACAGATCAGATGTTGTTTGTACTATTTACGTTACACAACTGTATAACAGAGCTCAATAAACCAAAGCTTTCATAAGCTTTAGTTCATGGGAAACATTTATGATTTTAGAGAGTATGATTGATTGCAACATCAGTAGCATTCAGCAAACAGTGTTCATCACATCGATTCTGTTGCTGCACCTGGGGTACAATATCCCTTTCATAAAATCTGAATCACATTAATACAAGTCCGCACAAAGCAGTCCTGTACATTTGGTTTTTGAGGGAATATTTGGGATGTCTTTATAGTTTTAAACAAGCTCTGACATGTGACGTGTGTGTGTGTGTGTGTGTGTGTGTGTGTGTGTGTGTGTGTGTGTGTGAGAGAGAGAGAGAGAGAGAGAGAGAGAGAGAGAAACCTTGTCCGATGATGATGAATTTGTCTTCATTTATAAAGAAGGAAACTTCTCTCATTTTGCCATAACAGACCCAGGATTCATTTTGCCATAACAGACCCAAGTAGTTTTCAGAAAAATGTGCATTTTTAACATTTTGTCTTGGTTTCACTGTGTAAGCAGTACAGATTCAAATGCTTATGCATAACCAATTGTTTTCCATTTTTTCTGCAGTACTCTCCATTGCTCAAGAAACTGTACTGTCAGATCGCCAAGACCTGTCCGATTCAGATCAAACTGGCTTCCTCGCCCCCAAACGGCAGCGTGATACGAGCCATGCCCATCTACAAGAAGGCTGAACACGTCACAGAGGTGGTCAAACGGTGTCCTAACCATGAACTCGGACGGGACTTCAATGAAAGTTTGTATTCATTCTTGTTTGATATTGTTATGTTTCATAGTCTGAATGCAGCAACTTTTTCTGTGGTTTGACTGTTCATGTTAGTGGGAAAAAATGTCAAATTGAACATGCTTTCTTTCTCTATATGATGTGATGACATCATAACAGATTGGATCAGACATCTGAAAAGATTTATAAGTGAAAATGGACCATATTGGTTAACAAAGACATTTGAACATATTATTATCATTCACTCTACTATACAGGGCCTAAAATTAACACTCGCCAAGCGCCAAATGCGAGTAAAAATCAGTGATGGTGAGTATATGACACGGTGTCAATCAGCAGTTTGGCCGGTAACATTTTTATGAATTCTAACAATGCAATGGTGTAAGAACATGAACATGAACAAACATGAACAACGCTCAGGATAGATGACAGGGCCAGTGCTGCATTGTCACGAAAGCGCAAGAAGACACGAAACATTTCATTTACTTTAGATTAGTTCACTTTCAAATGAAAATTACCCCAAGCTTTACTCACCCTCAAGCCATCCTAGGTGTATATGACTTTCTTTTTTCTGATGAACACAGTTGGAGAAATATTAATAAATATCCTGATGCATCCGAGCTTTGTAATGGCAGTAAGTGTTACCAAATGAGTATAAGCTGAAGAAAGTGTCTCAATCCATATCCATCCATCATAAACATATTCCACACGGCTCCGGGGGGTTAACAAAGGCCTTCTAAAGCAAAGTGATACGTTTGTGTAAAAAAAATATATCCATATTTAACAAGTTATGAAGTAAAATATCTAGATTCCAGACCGCCTTCTGTATTCTGCTTACAAAGAAAGTGTAAAACTCTTGCAGTTCAAAAAGCTTATGCTACGTCCTATGCCTTCCCTATTCAACTTATGGAAAAAGTGTAACTGACGCGACAACAGTTTACACTTTCTTCGTAACTTGAATACGGAAGGCGGTCTGGCGGAAGCTAGATATTTTACTTCATAACTTGTTAAATACGGATAATTTTTTTACACAAATGCATCGCTTCGCTTCAGAAGGCCTTTATTAACCCACCCGGAGCCGTGTGGAATATGTTTATGATGGATGGATGTGTATGGAGACACTTTCTTTAGCTCATACTCGTTTGGTAATGCTTACCGCCATTATAAAGCTCAGATGCGTCAGGATATTTATTAATATTTGTCCGATTGTGTTCATCAGAAAGAAGAAAGTCATATACACCTAGGATGGCTTGAGGGTGAGTAAAGCTTGGGCTAATTTTCATTTGAAAGTGAACTAATCCTTTAATTTTAATCAAACAACAAAAGACAAAGAAAACTCACTCACTACTTTTGACTGAATAACTTTTGTAACTTTAATAAGGATTAATGTAGTTGTTTCATTGCTGGTAAATAATATTTAAGCTGTCATAATTTTCTCCCTGATATGTTATTCCAAAGATTGTCAAACACAAACAGAAATATTCCTCTTGTCCTTCCTCCTCTGATTCAGGAGCTTTCTTTTCCTACTCTCTGTCCAGGTCAGACGGCTCCTGCCAGTCACTTGATACGGGTGGAGGGCAATAATTTGAGTCAGTATGTGGACGACCCTGTGACAGGCCGACAGAGTGTTCTAGTTCCATATGAGTCGCCACAGGTTAGTGGAATAGTTGCATTTCTACAGTGTCTTTTACAGCACAATGTTTGACAATTCTCAAACCTACTCAGAGCACATTAGCAAACACATAACAACACCCTGGCAACCAGGGTGAATCACTCACATTTTCATCAGAAGATGTAAAAATGCATATTGTTTCTCACACTTACCCTTGTGAAGAACAAGTAGCATGCTTTTAAATGCGGAAATAATATACTTAAAAAGAATATACTTAAGTGTGAACTAATTGCAATTATTTGCTAATTGTTATTTGCAAGTAAATGACAGTGTAATTTAGTTTAAATTGATATTAAATGCAGTTAGTTGAACTTAAGAGTGTCGTTTTTGACCCATTAAGAAGGACTTAAGTACATCTTTATATGTTACTTCATAATTATTTCTATTGTCTTTGAAATATAGTTAGAGTTTACTGCAGAATGTACTGACAAGCACTTATGGAAAACTAAAATATATTTTAATGCACTTTCTATTGAAACTTGTATTTAAATATATTTGAATTAACAAATTTGTAATGATGAAGTTGCAATTTAGCATTTTTAAAATATATTAACTTTAAAGGGGACCTATTATGCCCCCTTTTACAAGATGTAAAATAAGTCTCTGATGTCCCCAGAGTGTGTATGTGAAGTTTTAGCTCAAAATACCCCACAGATAATTTTTTATAGCATGTTAAAATTGCCACTTTTTGGGGGTGAGCAAAAACGAAATTAATCCACCTCGTCTTTAGCAGCTCAGATTTAGGGAGTAAATGGAGAGCTATGTGGATTAATCCATCCAGCTACCGAACACCTGTCAGTGCAGCAATGGCGGACTGTGTACAACTCGCTGTGAACTCGCTCAGGGCGGTTCTATGTTAAAACGGCAGTGTCTGTCAATATCGTGGGCGGGGCCTGTGGCTAATGTGACGTCACATTGCCAGGAACCTGCAAACGGCTTGTTCTGAGACACTGCTTATGATTTATGGGGATTAAAAAAAAAAGGAGTGGTTGGATTTTTACCTTCACAGGGTGGTTGTGTACACACACTGCCAACACACATTTATGTCCAAACACCATGCAAAAGTGAATTTTGCATAATAGGTCCCCATTTAAATGTACACTGAAAACATAGAAAAACACATATTGTCAAATTTACTTAATCATAATATTTGCGATCTACGCAACAAAATTGTGTTTCTCTTCTAAACTCAATTTCTTTGCTTTCAATTAACGTAATTCTCCAAAATGGGCAATCTATATATATAATTTTTATGGCACACAATGAATTCTGGGTTGGGTAGGACGCAAAATATCCATCCGTTGTATCTTTCATTGCCCGCGAAACAAAGGACACATTTCAAGGCTGCATTTGAAGGAGGCTTCGAATTGGGACAGCCTTCTTCACGCCGCGGTGACGCAAGCGGCCTTCGAAGGATACAGCCCCTGAATTGGGACGCTTTAGTCATGAAAATGTATTCTCTTTAAGTACACTTAAGTGGCCTTTTATTTGAGTAATATTATATTATCTACAAGTATGTTTTTTTTAAAAATATAAAATATTTGAAGTACACTACAAGTGTAGTGGGTTTAATTCAGTACAATTAAAGGGTTAGTTCACCCAAAAATTAAATTTCTGTCATTTATTACTCACCCTCATGTCGTTTCACACCTGTAAGACCTTCATTCATCTTCGGAACACAAATTAAGATATTTTTGATGAAAAACGAGGGTATCTGACATCATTTGCACCTTTTGAGGCCCAGAAAGGTATTAAAGAAGACATCGATAAAATAGTCAATGTGACTGCAGTGGTTCAACCTTAATTTTATGAAGCGACGATAATACTTTTTGTGCGCAAAAACAAAACAAAAATAACGACTTAATTCAACAAATTCGTCTGTCCTCTGTCATACTGCTATGCTATTTTCATTGCAGAGCTTCAGTGTTTATGTCTGAACGCAGGCTCAGTATTTTTCATTTTTGGGAACTAATCCTTTAAGCACACTTCTTTTTCACAAGGGTATGCTTCAGAGAGAACATGTTCTAGTGCTGTTTTAGGTCACAAACTGTTTCTGTAGTTTTCTATTTGCAGTCACAAAAGCACACATATATAAACATATTGTGCATTCACGCACATACTCTCAGAACACAATCCATGTGTGTAAATGTACAAATTTACACATATACATGCAATGATCATTCGGTTCAGGACGCTTAACATGTTCTGACTGGCTATAAATAGCCCAAGGATTATTCTCAGTAACAATACCTGTAGTTATTCCTCTTTTTACACTGTTGCTCCATTTTGTGTTTTACGGCAAATTGGTGGCGCCACCTACAGATACATATATCTTGCGTTCAGTCAATGCTGACATTTGATTAATAAATACATTTCTATTTCTTTTTAATGGATCATTTGAATAAATTCATTAAGGGTTCAAAAACAGTGATGAACAGCAGTTTTTAACTAAAACTTGATTTTTAAAACAAAAAAAATGCATGTAAAATAAAAAAGGGACTTCTTGAACATCATTGACTGATGACTCAGATGAATCACTATATCTGTTTTATTGTACTGGTCAATTTCAGTGTTTCTGAGTGAACCTGAATTAATTTATTAAAGTGAATTTCACTACCCAATGCCTTTTTTTTTTTTTTTGTCTGAAAAGGGTGCAATATAATGTAATGCTAGAAACTGAATATGTCTTTCTTTGTTTCTCTTTCTCAAGGTGGGAACTGAGTTCACAACTATTCTGTATAATTTCATGTGCAACAGCAGTTGTGTCGGTGGAATGAACCGCAGGCCTATCCTCATCATCATCACGCTGGAGACACGAGAGTGAGTGAACGGCTTTACTTTCTTTCGTTCCATACAGACAAGTTGTCTTCAGCACTGAAAACTTTACTTGCTTGTCACATGCTGAAATGTGTGTTGTGTAAAACAGTGATTCTTCACTTATTTTGCTTCAGAACATCAAAAGTTAACAAAAATGTACTTAAAAATGAGCATTGAAATGTATTCATTTAACTGATCTGCATGTCAACAACATGCAAATTATTAACATGACTAGGAAAACTGAATAGGACTTTACCATCTTTTTCCACAGTGGACAGGTTCTCGGTAGGCGTTCGTTTGAGGGCCGGATTTGTGCATGTCCGGGTCGAGACCGCAAAGCAGATGAGGATCATTTCAGGGAGCAACAGGCGCTAAATGAGAGCGTGGCCAAAAATGGAAATGCCAATAAACGAAGTGAGCCATGAATGTATTTCATTCTTCAAATCATATTCAACATAAGTTCCTAATCTTATAGATGTGATCATAGGGTGTGTTCACACTTGGCAGGTTTGGTTCGATTAAAATGAACTTGGGTGCAATTGCTCAGTTAGTGCGGTTCATTTGAATAAGTGTGAACGCTGCCATCTGAACCCTGGTGCACACCAAACAAGTAGACCGAAACCCCTGAAAAGATGGGTCTCGGTCCGCTTCTAAACAAATTTTGGTGCGGTTCGACTGAAATATGAATGCAACACCGAACAAAGACATGTAAACAAACCAAAAACAGGACACGATGTCGTAAGTTGCGAGCCTAAAAAAGACAGAATGCACAAGCGATTTTTCTCGTCATAGGAGCTACGTTGCCCATTACAGTTTGGTACAGGCATCAGAAACACAATCTTCTTGCAGCAGATCTTCATTTGTGTGCAACTGAGGAATTCCTGCAGCTGTTTTGACTCCTCTTTACACATTTTCTAAGCTCTTTGTGAGTTCACAGCTGGTCAAAATACCATCATATGTACGCACAAGCAACAAGCACATTTAACCCAGCACACAGATGTGTTTTAGATGTCCATTGCAAAATATACATCATAGCTGTTTTTTTTAATTTTTATTATCTTTAGGTTCATTGTTAAATATGACAGTGTGAATGCTACGTGAACCAGGACGAAATGTATTATTTTCTTTTTTTGGTCCGGACCAAAAGAACAAAGAGAACCGAACAGTAAATGTGAACACACCCTTAGTTATTTCATCTCTGGTTAAAACTGGAGATTCTGTTTATGAACTTACAGATTTCAAACAGACTCCAGCCAATATTACAGGGCCTTCAATCAACATCAAGAAGAGGCGACATGGAGAAGAAGAGATGTATTACATACCAGTGAGTGTGGAAGCGTGCAAAACATTTTTTTCCCCCTCAAATGTCTTAAGTTATAATATTTTATATAATAATAATAATAATATTTGTAATATTTTTGGATTGATTTGAAGGTGCGAGGTCGGGAAAATTTTGACATCCTGATGAAGATAAAGGACAGTCTGGAACTTGTGGAGTTTGTACCACAGCAGTTAGTGGACTCATACAGACAACAACAACAGCAGCTCCTACAGAGACAGTGAGTGTTTATAAATGCATCATACGCTGCTGTTTAAAAGTTCAGAGTCAAGTGACAGACAATCAGCATTTAAAACAAATGCTGTTCTCTTGAACTTTGTATTCATCAAAGAATCCTGGAAAAAAAATGTATAATTTTCTACAAAAATATGAAGCAGCACTACTGTTTTCTACATTGATGATAATAAGAAATGTTTATTGAGCAGCAAATCAGCATATTAGACTGATTTCTGAAGGATCATGTGACACTGAAGACTGGAGTAATGATGCTGAAAATTCAGCTTTGCATCACAGGAATAAACTGCATTTTAAAATATATTAAAACTGAACACAGTTATTTTAAATTATAATATTTCACAATATTATCATTTTACTGTATTTTTGATCAAATAAATGCAGCCTAGGTGAGACTTTCAAAAACATTACCAACCCCAAATCTTATCGCCCTCAAACTTTTGAACAGTATATACATATACACCACTTTTTGTGTTTTTTGCACAAAAAAGCAGTTTTGCTACTGTAACTTTAAGACTTACATAAATGATCTCTGTTATGATTGGCTGACAAAATTGCATGTAAAATTTGCATGTAAAATTAGTAATTTCATACCTACGAAGTTGCTGAATACAGGCCTTGGTATGTAAATTAGTCATATGTTACAGTGTTGACTGTAATATTATGACTGCCATAACTAACTGTGCACTCGCTGTAAATGTTAAAGGCACAATATGTAAAATTTTTAGATTAAAATATCCAAAAAAACACTACAACAGTGTAATATATTTTGTTGACTTGTGTACTTGCATTATCTTAAACATTTCCAACAATGCTTAAATCCAGAGAAATCAACAATTTTAACCAGGACACGGACCGTGTCATTGCGTCGCCTGTCAATGACGTCATATCCGCGTTACCTTTGTTTTCCACTTTTTACTTTCGTAGAAACCATGGAAACACCAAAGACGCTTTAATATATTAAGTGTTTTATTAGACAGGTGAGTGACTGTTTGGATACATTTATCGACAGAAAACTAATCATTGTTATATAGCTCAACACGTTTAGTCTTATTGTTTGAATCGCTTGTTTTCTTGATTTACCATGAGTACCATGTTTTACCATGCCTCAGAGACAACACTATTTTGTCAAGTGGCTAACATAGCATAATCAGAGAGAGTTTTCTCCATAATACAATATATTTTAAAACATTTAGCAACACAAGCTTTTATTAATATATTCTAATATGGATCTAAATTACTGCGAAGTGCAACAGGTCTCTAATAGCAGCCACCAAGCGAACGCACAGAGTAACTTTATAACATAACTTTTAAACGACAACTCCCATGATTCCACGCTCATTCACGGCGTCATCAAGTTACGCCTTTGTTTTGGATAAGCGACCTCTAGCAGCGAAAATTACATCTAATCTAATATCAGTATAGGAAAGCATATTCAGCTGTTCATGATATGGCCTCCTTTCAGCTCATTCTTTTGCATCTATTATTGTAATTGTGTTCCTCTCATGTGATTCACAGGAGTCATGTTGCCTCTCCGTCTCCATATGGCACACTCAATAACATGAATAAGATTCACGGACCCATCAGCAAGCTTCCCTCAGTGAATCAGCTGGTGACACAACAGACTCAGCAGAGCGCAGGACCCTCTGCATCCATGTCACATATGGGTAAGCTCCTCCACAACATTTGAATGTTTATATACATTTTATACAATTACCTTTTTGACAAATCTGCCAGTGGCTTATGAATTAGGGAAGTTTACCAGCTTTTATTGGTCATGAAACTTGATTTGGCATTATTCCTTTAAAATATATATATTTGCAGTTTTTCTTCTTTTATTTCCTGCAAATAGTGCAAGTCATTGCATTGTCATATACTCTTATCATATACCAGTTCATGTCTTACCAACTCTTTTAAAATCTGTGCTTAAATCTACTTGTTAAGTAGACTTAAGTGTCCTTTTATTTCAGTAATATTATATTATCTGCAAGTAGTACAAAAAATATATACTTTTAAGATTTCAAGTACACTACAACTGCACATTCAATACAATCAAGCGCACTTCTTTTTCACAAGGGTATCGCTTTGATTTGATTTGCTTTCAATGAATAAAAGCGAGACTATTGTTCCAGCAATGACATTTGCATTCATGAAAACTATCACACATTTGGCCAATAGCGAAGCGTTATATGATGCTCATTTGATGTTTGGTGAGTGTTCATTTAGGTTAGTTGTTGTGTTTTTATTGATTGGCCCTTGTGGATTTGTTCACGCAGGTACAAACATGCTGGGTGGACACCACATGCAGTCTAACGGCGATGTGAATGGAGCTCACCCGTCACAGTCTATAGTGTCCACCTCTCACTGTACCCCTCCCCCACCTTACAACCCCGACCCCAGCCTCGTCAGGTACTTCACCCTGCAGTAGCACCAACCTGACACACGCGTACACAGACTACAAATGATGTTCAGCTTCTTTTAACAACACTGCAATTCATATGGATTCTTACAGCAGTGTGACTGAAATTAGCCTCATGTGTCTCATCAACAGTGGCTTCAGGTTGTCTTATTCTTGTCCTGCAGAGTTTAGCTCCAACCCTAGTTAAACACACCTGAACCAGCTGATTAAGGTCTTCAGGATTATTAGAAATTTCCAGGCAGGTGTTGTGGAGCTACACTCTGCAGGACAGTGGCCCTCCAGGAGTGAAGTTTGGCCCTGATTCCACCTAGTATTAAGATGCGTTTTGGTTGATCGGATCACAAGTGGACGACACTAAATAAACGGGGTGTAAAACGTTTTGAGCTTGTCCACTTTCAACCACTTCCAGAGGCAGTCGAAAACGCATTCGACCGGATTGCTTTCGTAGTGTAGACGCTCATGTGGTCGAATGTGTTCGAACAACCACAAAAGATCCACCTACTGACCTAATGCGTAAACATTATGGGAAGCGCGCTAGCCAGATGGGATTTAAACTTTGTCGGCTGAAGACCCAAGTTTAGTTTGAAGATGAAAATGTACCAAGCACAATGTTCTCTCACCATTCCTGATTTCTAACACACACTCACTGCATTTGGTGTCGTCTTTCGGCTGTCAGAGCAGAAACGAAAGCTGTTGCTCTCCATATGTTTTTCCGTCGTCTCCGGGCGCATTCATATGTAAATTGCGTGAGCTTATTTTGTCCATTAGATCGAAAGATCTGAAAAAACCCTTACATTTACTCAACCATAGACCCTCCCCTCGAAGAAATCAGGACAGAATTGGTTGAAAGTGGACAAAAGAGACGGATTAAAAAAACAGGGGTAAATGATATGTGTCTCCCTCGTCCACTTGTGATAGACCAAAACGCATCTTAATACCAGGTGAAAACAGGGCCATAGAGATAAAGAGCAACTTTAAATCATTCAAAATGCCACTTTAGATGCATCTCCATTTCTCCTCAATTTGATCATTTATCTTTACATATAGACTTGTGGAATTACAGTATACTGATGCTTTCTTTTGTGCTAATACACAAAAGAGGTTTTTATTAGTCTGAATTCAGGTTGATTGGGACACTTTTTCCAAGTCATCTCAATTGCAGAATGTGTCCTAAATAATCACCCTGAATTCACCCTAAAATGAAATCTTTGCTTTTAAAGAGGTTTCTATTTCAGACTTAATAATTTGTACATAAGAGTAATATCTTTGTAAATATTTCTCTGCTGGTCAGAGAAACCTTTTGACTTTACATCACACCTCGGTGTGCAAAACATGTCAAAACTAGCGTTTTTCATTAATATACATATTCAAATTTCAAACACTTTATGTGTTTATATTTTACATCATTATACATACGGCCGATCACATGCAGTTATTTATCACATTGGGCTGGGTAGGGGGTGGCGAGGTGCCTAAATGGCAAAGTTTTCATCAGGTGAATCTCATAAAAATATGTCTGGCACACCCAAAAATCAAAAGGAAAAAAATACATTTTGCTTGATTTGTTTTAAAGGGTTAGTTCACCCAAAAATTGTACTCAATTACTCACCCTCATGTCGTTCCAAACCCGTAAGACTTTCGTTCATCTTCGGAACACAAATGAAGATCTTTTTGATGAAATCTGAGAGATTTCTGTCGCTCCATTGACAGCTAGGCAACTACCACTTTGACTCTTCAAAAAGTTCATAAAGAGATCGTAAAATTAATCCATATGAATTGAGTGGTTTAGCCCAAATTTTCTGAAGAGACACGATCACTTTACATGATGAACAGATTTAATTTAGGCTTTTATTCACATATAAACATTGATCAGCGAACATAAACAGAAGCTCAACCTGCTTGACGGCAAGAACAAACCTCTTGCTGAAGTTCAAACATGATGCGTAACACACAAGAATGAACCTCATTGGTTCTCGCACACATCAAGCAAACATGCTTGAGCTTCCGTTTACCACAACTGATGTGTGAATTGATGAATGTTTATATGTGAATAAAAGCCTAAATTAAATCTGTTCATCATATAGAGTGATCGAGTCTATTCAGAAAATTTGGGCTAAACCGCTCAATTCATATGGATTAGTTTTACGATCTCTTTATGAACTTTTTGAAGCGTCAAAGTGTCAGTTGCGTAGCTGTCAATGGAGCGACAGAAAGCTCTCAGATTTCATAAAAAGATCTTCATTTGTGTTTTGAAGATGAACGAAAGTCTTGCGGGTTTGGAACGACATGAGGGTGAGTAATTAATGACAGAATTTTTTATTTTTGGGTGAACTATCCCTTTAAGCACCTTTAATGGTTTTTGTATTGTGATATTATTTTCATGAACATTTCGCCCAAAAATACTCATTACTGTCATAGATCTGTTTTTTTTTTTTTCTCATTTTCATTAAATTCTCACTACAGTACTTTTTTTTTAATTAAATAAGCATTCATTAGAGATAGCATAACAAATACTACAATTTTATTTAAATTCTTTACAATTGAAGAAACATTTCTTTTTTATTACAGTTATGAGAACTGGGGAAAATATTATAATGTTATAATAATTTATTATAATTAATATTATAATAATTAAAATGTGTAATATAAACAAATGGTAATATAATAAATGTTGTCAAACATGTCACAATCTAAAAAATCTTAATGGTTCTAAAATCATTTTTCTTTCAGCAAAATATATATTTTTTTTCTTTTGATTTTGGATTGAAATATGACCGTGTATGATATATTCTAGACAGGTTTTTTGAGATTCACTTTCACCCAGTCATGTGTTTTAGTCCATTGACACCAACAACCTGTTTACATTATTAACGAAGTTAATAGCATTGTCATTTGTGCTACTTTGCCAATCATAAGTCTTATATATTGGCACCAAGAGTGATATTTATTTTTAAATTAAATGTGTCATTTCCCATGCACATTGCATTGTTTTACCGACTCCATTGTCAAAAAATTTAATTTATTAATATCAATGTTCCATCTCCATTTAATTATCAATGTATCAGGGTGAAAATTAAGGGCAGCGTCTATAATTATGACAAAGCAACCATTTGTTTTCAAATCCATGTTTTGTTTAAAATGACTTAAACTGCACAACTGCTATATTAAATCAGATATTGTGATCTTTAAGCCATTCAAAACACTTTATAGTCAGATGTTGAATTTACTACACATACTCAATTTCTTGTAGTTTTGTTTGTCTCATTTGCTCTACCTTTAAAATAACTCTGTCGGCTTTATATTTGCTACATTTCCTGTTTTGATTGTATCAAGCAAATCATTTTTTTGATGAAATATTTATAATAAAAAGATCAATGCAATGAAAAACTTGTTACGCATCATTAATGTAATTGCTTGTTTTGATTGCATTTTTATTTATAAAATGAAATCCTATACAAATTCTGAAAAAATAATACACAAACATTTGCATGCAACATTTCATTTAACTACTGTTCAAAAGTTTGGGGTCAGTAAACCTTTTTTTTTTTTTTTAAAGAAATTGGTACTTTTATTCAACAAGGATGCATTCAATAGGTTGTTTGCACATGACGTCATTGCTGGAGGGCAATGAGTGATTTTTCTATATAGGAATCCTATCACAAACTCAAAATTCCTGTTTTGCGTCATTTATGGTTGCTCAAATCTATCAAACCGCGAAACCACAATGAGCTTTTATCGTTTACGTAACTTATATCGTTTTTTAACTTTAAACGTTGTCACCTTTTATAGCGTTTTGCGTCTGCTGATACTGAAATGAATATGGATACCTGCTTACCTTTTTTTTTGTTTTTGACATGGTTAAATATTCACATTCTTCATGGTATCGTTTGCAGGGAAGAGAAGCTATTTTATCCCATTGCATGATCATTTGGTGTTTTCACTGAAGTTTTGTAGAATTCCGTTCACAATGTTGATCTGGTTACCGTAAAAACAGTGTCACGCGCTGCTGCTTCAGCCATCATATGGTAGAAAATGTCCAAATAAATAAATGTGTTCAACAAGCTGACAGAAGTCGATCCGTTTCTTTGTTGGAAGGGTGTAAATGTAACTGTAGTTTTAATGTTTTCTTTGTAAATATTCACTTTCCCATATGACCACGGAGGAGAATCGGAGGGGCATTCAGTGGACAGACACCCTGTATGTATTACAGTCTATGACAGACACCGACACACTGTATTTTTTTTTTTTTTTTTTTTTTTGGTTATTTCAACAAAAGACAACCAAAATCAAACCCATAGAAGCTTGTGAACAGTTTTGAAGTGGCTGCGTGCAAGTTATGCTCATTCACAAGCCGAGTGAGAGTCATACTCGCAAATGTAATGTAAATTATTAAACAATACAAAATACAACACTTTCAAAAACACTCCGCTATGTGATTATTTTATTGAGTGATAGGGAGTGGGTTCAATCAGTGACATTATTAGATTTGCTATACGGCGTCTCCCCGTCACCTCCTCAACCTGCTTCCCTTAGTGTGTTTTTACACGTAGAAAAGGCGAAAATTGTATTACACCGTCGTTTTTTTTCCCCTCGATTCAGCATAAATTACCTACAATGGCGACATTTTTCACAATCACGACAGAAAATCAAAAATACTGCCCTAACGTCATTAGCAGAAAGGCAGCGCGATATAAACAAACCATACTAGAACTGAACGCGGCGTAACGGCAGCTTCACATTCTCTATATCTACCTCCTCGATGGCAGGAAAGTCTTTCAATTCAGTAGAAAAATCGCTCCTCTTCATAACATAAGGTTCACGTCCAAAATATGTTGTGATTTTCTGTTTATACCTTTCTAAACCAGCACAGTACGGACTTTTCTCTATCTCTTCCATTCTAATTTTCACTGCTTGCCCTCCACATTAATTTCGCGCGTCACCAGAACCACATGATTGCGTACAACCTATTAAAACTTTTACATTCTTACAAAAAAATCTATTTCAAATAAATAATGCTGTTCTTTTGTAATTTCCATTAATCAAAATGAATCACTCTTTCTACAAAAATATTAAGCATCACAAGTGTTTTCAACATTGATAATAATAAGAATGATTTGAAATATTAATGATTTATGAAAGATCATGTGACACTGAAGACTGGAGTAATGATGCTGAAAATTCAGCTCTGATCACAGGAATAAATGACATTTTAAAATGTATTGAAATAGAAAACAGTTATTTTAAATGATGTAATAATATTTCAAAATATTACTGTTTTTATTGTATTTATATAATAAATAATGCAGCCTTGGTGAGCATATGAGACTTCTTTCAAAAACATTTAAAAAACTTACCAAACTTTTGAATGGTAGCGTATATTACATTCACTTCCAGCTGAACATTTCACCTTATTTAACTGGAATTTGTATCATCAAAGACTGAATCATAATTATGATTAAAATACAAATTCTTTCTTTTAATCAAGTATTTTGTTGCCTAAATACAATCACATTATTATTCCATCAGTACTTGATAATAATCACTGTGCAGATGCAAATGCCGTGGTGCTTTGCTTGTTATGTTCTCCATGGGTGAATATGTAATTCACAGGACGCAGCCGCTTGGTCTTAGTGGGATTCCTTTTCTCTCTGAACAGTTTCTTAACCAGCCTGGGCTGCCAAAACTGTATCGACTACTTCACGTCACAGGGACTCCAGAGTGTCTACCATCTTCAGACTCTTTCTATGGAGGTAAACCAACAGTTCAGTCAATATGGTCTTTTCATTCTTGTATCATTTGTGTTTCATCTTTGTAGAGTGAATTAGTGTCCGTCCATTTTTTTGTAGTGACGTTGGTTCCGGAAGTATTTTTTTCCTTTCATTTTTTTCTATAGGGAAGTCTTTGTTAAAGCATCATAAGCCATGAACCAAGCCAATCAGCTACAAGGAGAATCACAACATTACAAACTTTGATTTGAAGCAAAAAAGTATTTAAAAATCGGATGAAGGTATAAGACTGTGTACCTAACAGCTTTAGTGTGGGAAAGAACTACAATCCCATGAAGCATTGCGAATGACATAATCGACTTAGAAATGATGGAAAAATATAAAAATGTGAAAAATGCATATATATATATATATATATATATATATATTTAAGTATTTTACGACACAATCACTTTATTCGTGGTGATCCATGGGAGTGGATGTTCCCTGCAAGCTCTTTTGGTGCATCTTTGTCCTGTGTTGGCCACCGTAGCTTCCCTATATTGCAATTCACAACCTCACCGCTAGATGCCGCTAAAATTTACACACTGCAACTTTAAACATGATTATTTTAAAAATAAGTATAAATAATGCAAACTGATGTCTTTAGCAAAAAGTATTTTGAGAGCGTAGAGAGATCGACTCGATTACGCCATTCGCAGTGCTTCATGGGAGTGGGCAGAGCTAACAAAATCTTTTGGCGCATGTTGCTTTTTCGACTCTGATTGATGTAATTTTCTATACAGCATTATGGGTAATGTAGGTTTTCACCAGGAATTCCAATGTTAAACATGATTATTTTAAAAATAAGCTGAAATAATGCAGGCTGGCGGCTTGAAGCAAATACCATCGATTAACAACCTCGCAGCTCAAAGTAGGTCTGTCTTTAAAGGTTTATAAGTTAAAAATAAATTCGCTATGGAGAAAATGAATGGAGTTTTTACTTCCGGAATCCAACCCAACTGTTATTACACAGTCAGTCTGAAATACTTGATTCTGATTGGTCAGCAGCATTTTGTGGCCAGATCTTTATTGTATAACAACACTAAATTTAGTGGGATACATATATTTGTCTTGTAATTGAGTGCAACCGTGCCCGTCCACTTTTTCAGCGCAGTTGGGAAAGAACTACAATCCCATGAAGCACTGTGAACACTGAACACCATAATGTAATTAAAAACAATTGAGAAATATTAAAGTATTTTGAGAGCGTAGGGAGACTTCATTACGTCATTTGCAGTGCTTCATAGAAGTGGGCGGAGCTAAAGAGCTCTTTTGGCACATTTGTCGTGACTCTGGTGGAGTTTTCTGTATAGCATCATGGGTAATGTAGTTTTTCACCACAAATTCCACTGTTAAATACAATTATTTTAAAAATAAGTTAAAATAATGTGGACTGAAGGCTTCAACAGAACAAAATACTTTCAATTAACAACCTTGTAGCTCACAGTAAGGCTGTCTTTAAAGGCTTATAAGTTATTGTTAAAAATCAATTTCCCTATGGAGAAAATGAATGGAGTTTTTACTTCCGGAACCCAACTGTTGCACTCTATAGTAAGATATGATTCACAAAGGCCTGTTTTTTGTTTTTTTTTCCTACCATGAAAGAGTATTCATAGTATGACGTTTACTGTAAGTACAATGTACTATTGGTGATTTTGTATTCCTCAGGATCTTGGGGCCCTGAAGATTCCTGAGCAGTTCCGGCTGGCGATCTGGAGGGGCCTGCAGGACATGAAGCAGGGCCACGATTACGGACAGCAGCTCATTCGCTCCAGCAGTAACATGGCCACGATGGCCATCGGCCCCGGAGGAGAGCTGCAGCGCCAGCGCGTCATGGAGGCCGTGCACTTCCGAGTGCGTCACACCATCACCATCCCAAACCGCGGCCCGTCCACGGGAGGAGAGGAATGGGCTGACTTTGGCTTTGACATGCCTGACTGCAGGATACACAAGCACTCCATCAAGGAGGAGTTCGCAGAAAGCGACGTTCACTGAGAAGGACCGCTCATTCATTGTTTTCCATTTCTATATTGTCCTTATTGGGTTCTTAAAACTGTAATAGACGGTTTTTATTTTCCATATAGCAGCACTTCCATATTTGACAACAAATGATTTGAGGAGTAGAAATCTTTGTGCAAACAATTCCCTTTTTATGAGCTCCAGGGTTCAAACCAATCATTTTATTTGATTGTCATTTGTGGCCTTATGCTAATATTACATCACACAAAAAAATGAATCGTTAACTAAAATGAATGACATTATTAGGACGTTGTCATGAATGGTTAGAAGCAGAATAACTCACAATTCTGACTTTATAACTCACAATTGAGAGTTTAAATCTCACAATTGCGAGAAAAAAGTCAGAATTGTAAGATAAAAAGTTGCAATTACCTTTTTTATTTTTTATTTAGTGGCGGAAACAAGCTTCCATACCTTATTTATTTTTGACTTGGTGTAAATAATAATTGTGCAATCGTGTATGATATTGGAAAAAAAAAAAAAATAGCGTGAAGTAATATCCGTAGATAAAGTGGACGCTTTGACCCACAAAATCATACTTTATATTTACTTATTATCAAAGCCATATGTGTACGGCTAGATCAAAAGGCGTTGTGTATTTGAATTATTCTCTTATTACAATATGTCATACCATACCTATTATTTGTACGTATGTCATCAAAGTTTCACAATGACAGTGAAGACAGCACCATAAATGTACACGTGAATTTATAGGTAACTGAAAGAAAAACATCTTTTTTTAACAAGACATCTTTTACTGCTTTTGAAATGGTACTTTATTTTTATTTTTTTATGTATTTGTTAAGTATTATGTTGTTGACAGAGAGACACTGGATCATTATAAGGGTTTTTTAATGCCTTTACAATCAGACTTTTAAAGTTCACCTGTTTGTGGTATTAGCCTTGCAGGACAAGGTTTTATTTATCATGCTGTACTGTTGTAATATCTATTTTTCCTTTAGCAGATGGTCTTATGTTATTGTTTCAATTGTCTCTAATTTTAGGATGTTTTTAATAGTAAAATTACAGCTCATCCAAGGTATTAAGGTGAATCTTACAAAAAACAATTCCAGGTCACATTTCATCCCAGAAAGATAAGAAAAAAATTATACATAATAAATTAAAATTTTGATATTAGGGTCATTATAATTTTTGCCATTAAAATTCTCATTATAGTAATGTATTTTATAAATCAACATAAAGCACAGCAAATGCTGCCATGATGTATAAATACTGTACACATATAAATATAAATATAAATAATAATAATACATAAATATAAATATTTTGTGCATTATGCCAATAATAAATTTGCTAAAAATGGTAATTGCCTTAAAAATTCTAAAATCGGTCTTTAATCAAAATATTTTATTTTGTGGCTGAAATATGAGCTGGCACCATTTTTGTGAGATTCACCAGTCTAAGACAAAAGAATTAAATCTTGTATATGTACTCTTTAAGACCCAGACTTTACTCTAATATCACTTACTACAACTAGTACTATTATTATGATATGATCCCATCAAACCCCACTGCTCCTACTGTCTTGTTTAGGTGAAAACTAAAATGGAAAAGCGGAAAAGTGTTTCAGGCAGAGCCGTCATCAGAAGAGAACATTGTCCTCTGTGGTTTATAAGGAATGTATTTATATTTCTTACTCCTGTACAGTCTGTGTATAAAACTGAACTAAGAGCTGTCTTGAACATTAATAATTTGGTGGATTGTATGTAGTCAAAGGTACATTTGTAACCTTTATTCAACATGCAAATGCATTTGTAAATAACTAGTGTTAACCATATTATTCATGTGATGATAACAGCACATCTTAAATTGGATGCCGTTAAAGGGTCCCAGGAGGAAAAAATTATGTTTTTAAATTGGCCGTGATGGTGAAATGCCATCATATAGATCCAAGCACTTTATGGCTTTAGGATATTGTAAACAATGTTATATTTACAGTAAATATCAGTCAGTATTATGTCATGCTGTGTCATTTTGACAACTACAGATTTTAGAAATGTTTTTAAGAGTTAATATCTTGTGTTTTCATTAAAGAGCTGTAATGCTGTTTCTTTTTTTTTTTTTTTATATCGCCACGTTTGAATTATGTAAAGTGATTTCTTTTTCAATAAATACTAAAGTGTGCAAAAATTAGGGTGTTTTAATGCAACACTTATTGAGGGTTAAGAATGCAGTGGACTTCAGTCGGTCCAAACATTAATTTTCATATTAAAATGAATGATCAAGATTAGCCATCTATGAGATCTGAAAGAGCATTTGACATCTGCCAATTATCTGAGTGAAGAATTTGCTCTTTTCGGCCTTTGGTCCATTTATCACCATGTAAAACTAGTAAAACTGGTTGGTTATGCCCAGTAAACAATCATGGAATGCCTACAAATTTTGGTGGGTTAGAAGTACATTTCAGACATATTTATTCATTAAAACCTATAGGTTAATTGAGTAAAATCTTTAATTTGAATGATATTATGACATATCTTTAATTAGAATATTGGCAACTAAATATGTATATACCATAGACTGTAAAAAAAAAAATATGACTGTATGCTATACAAATCATAGAATAATGTATATTAACTTTCAGATGAATCTCTTTGCTTGGTCTGTCATCACTTATTCAATTGTTTAAATAATTGCCAAAACACAATTTTAACTGATTTAGTGTTATATTGATGACACTTTAAAACACACACTACTAAGAAAGAAACTCATACAGGTTTGGACCAACAAGAGGGTGAGTAAATTTTTTGGGTGAACTATCCCTTTAAGGGGAAATTCCCCCCCCATCTTACCCTAGTTGAATTTTTGAATACGTACAAATGGATTTGTGTTGATGGGCACAGAGATACTTATGTTCTTTTTTTCTAAAAAAACAAACAAGCAAAAAACTCCCATTTAAAAATAATCAGTATCAGGTATCGTATCGAATTAAAAAAGTTTGGTATCGCCATCCCTAATTTGTGTGAACACAAATAATTCGCTCAGTTTGGAGGTGCTGAGCAGGGAGCGATGTTGTCTGCGCTCGACTGGTGTGGTCTGATGCGGCTGCGGTTACAGAAGCACTGACGTGTTCACAGAGCAGCAGCGCGACGCGCGGATCGGCAGCCGAGAGTGACACAGCGGCACAACCGGGTAAGAGAAACAGATTTCCTGCCATCTTACTCCTGTTTTGAACCTCTAACAGGCATTCCGACTCCTCGAGTATGTTAATTGTCCGCCAAATGTTATTTTCCACACGTGGCATGACGATTGTAAAATTATATTTCCTATAAGATGCAGTAAAAGGTAGTGCTAGCAAAGTTTACCCCTCGCCTGCGTTCGGATTTCCCCGGAAGTGAGTTGTCAACTTTTCTGCGTGTCTGCTGGTCTTTGTAGTTCCTTCTCGATGCCTCCCAGAGGTACTTTCAACGACACATTTGCAATCGAAAACTACAACCAGTGAGTTTCCGCCGTGTTGTATAGTAGAATGGGAAGTGTAGTTTATAAGTAGTCGTCCGTGTTTTGTGTCAACGCAAAAGACCTGTTCTAGAAACTTCATTAACCAGCATGCTTTACGCCTTAAAGGAATCAGCTACGGCTAACAAACCGATGCTAAATAGCAAATTAGCTTACAAGGTCTGACCACTAGTCTTCTATTTAGGTGGTTACATTAACATTGAGTTTATGAAATAAACTTTGAGGTAAGTGTCTGTTGCACTGGTTCACTAATTAGAACAGACTTAAAACAGATCTGTACCGGAACTAAAGCTACTGTCCATTTGCATGCACTGGTGTAATAGACGTCAGGAAATAGACGTATCTGGATCAAGAATTGTAGGTTACTATAGTTTCATTGACATATAAATAAACATGTTAGTATTCACCACAATGAGGCATTAGATTCCACTGTCGCCGATAGCAGTGACTGAAAGATGAGGGAAATAAGGCTGATGAGCTGCTTTGAGGCTTCAATCTCGAGCAGAGACACCAAAGCATTCATTTTATGCGCCGTTTTATTGAAGGTGATCTTGATTTAGTCTGATTATTTTACTCGAACAAGCTGTTGTACATTGACGTGGTCGTTTTTTTGGACTTTGCCTCAGATTACATCTGTCACACGGAGGCTTCCCCTGTTTTACTACCAGGAAATCAATTCCTTTAAGCGCACATGTAAGTGAATCGTATATTACCATTGACTGAAATGGGGAAAATGCTGATTTAGTCAACAGATATTTAGATTTTAAACTTACGAAGCAAAACGTAATAGTACACCACCCTTAACCCCGCCTATGAAATGTCATTCAGTCAGTACAGAGCAAATCAGGTGATCCAAAGAAAAAAAAATATTTAAGGAATGTGTACTGGATTCCTGATTTTTAGAAGACATTTTAACAATAATTTTGTAAAATCCAAAGAAGCTTTACAGATCTCTATTGGAAAGTGTTTAAAAATGTTTTTCATGCTTGTTCAATGAACCATAAACAATTATTGCACATGCACCTGCGTAACAGACACTAACAGTTTACAGGCGGTAGACAGTTAAAGTCACAGTAACAATAACTTAGGACATTGAAGACATCTTTATACTGACACCAAAAGAAGGATGCCCAGCATCCCTGATCACCTGTATCAATATGCCATAGTCCTGCTGCAGGAGGCATGATGACTGCAGATGTGAACAGAGCTATAAACTGTAATGTCCATAATGAAATGGACAGGTGATTGTCCTCACAGTGACAAACTACGTGTCCCCACAGACGTTTTCAATAACTTGCAAGTGTCTTGGTAAATGAGTGGAGTGACATCTCACAGCAAGAGCTGGCAAATCTGCCTCAGTCCATGCACTGTAGTCCTTAAAGCAGCTGGTGGTCACATTAGATACTGACTGCTACATTTTAATATTGACCCCCCTCTGTTCAGGGACTCATTATTCAATTTCTGTTTGTCAAATGTCTGTGAAATTTGTTCAGTTTATGTCCAAAGACTGTCTCAGTTGTTGTATCTTTTTATGTGATTATGTTTAAACATTCAGAAGAGATAGAGTAAACCATACACAATTCAGTAGGGCTGTAAAAATTTGATAAGAATAAAATATCCTGAATGAATGTCAGATTTTTCCATTTTTGGTTGGGTCTCAATAGGATTTGAGTAAAGGATTTATACAAATATATAAATATTTTTTTAAAGAATTTTTGACAAGGGATTGCTTCAAAACACTGCCTTAATAAGACTTGTTAATTAGGGAAAATTAGAAAATAACAATGATTAAAAACAAAATGAGAGCTTTGTTTTCACATTCCTTTTTTAGAGTGATGTTTTTAAATTAAGGCTCCACATAGTCATGCTAATTTTGCTACAGCTTAGACATGAATGCATCATATTGTAATTCTCCATGCTTTGGGCGCAAAACATTCTGAATTGCGTTGGTGTATGTTTAACACCATTATAAGCTATATGAACATTTATAATCAGGGCTTGACATTAACTTTTTTGCTCATCAGCCACTGTGGCTAGTGGTTTTCCAAAGTTACTAGCCACTCAGCATTTTCACTGGCCACAATTTTGCTGTTGGGAAATTACATTTTATATGATTAAAGTTGACTTTGGCATGCTAAAATTACTTGATTTTGAGTCATTTTACTTGATTAGCTAGATTTAAAACTAGATTTCAAACTTTCAAATGCAGATTGAGCACCTAAATCAAGACTAGGCCTACATGGTATATCAGCTGGTATGTATGGGTGGGCAAGGGGTGGGTAATATGACCATAATATGATAAATTTTATAATTGTATAAGTTATTTTTGTTAGGCTATATAAAAAGAACAAAGAAGCAAATTAGCAAATTACAAATACAATAGTAAATGAAATAGCCTAAACTCTTTTTTCAGATACAGTAGGTTTATTTAACATTTATTTAACATCTTCTGTTGTTTGATTAACATTAAATGACAGACAGATATTTAATTGGGCTGCTGAATGCATGTACGTAATATACTGACACATATCCAGTTTTTACCCACCTGTTTACGTACACTTAAGCCATAACCGACTGTATCCACGCGAGATACTCCACACGATGGACATTTTGACATCTGTGTGTGCGTGTATTTGACTATTCAGGCGCAAGAAGATCTGATCGCGCGCGACAGAGAGAGAGCGCACGTACGCGAGAGAACGCTTCTGTTGTGTGTCATTCAGCACAATTCCGCCGATCCCGCCTTCACTAACTGCAAGTTAATCGATAAAGAATTGTGATCGGATTGTAATTTTGTGCTACGACCAGCTTAGCTACCTTTCATTTGACTGTAGGCTGAAATTATATTCAACCCACCAAAGTGGTTAGTGGGAGTGGCTGTCTTACCCGCCACAGCTGAAATCTACCCGCATTTGGCTGGTGTTAATGTCAAGCCCTGGTTATAATGTACAGAAAAGCATGCATTACATAGGAGACAGTAGGATGGAACTGTGTAATTGCACTTCTAAATGGTAGAATGATTTACATGCAGTTTTGAATATAGATTTGGGTAGACAGTGAGCTCAATGAAGAGATTTATATTGTGTTATTTCAGGGGCGTTAGGTAGAAAGGTTTTTAAAAATGTCTATTTAACTGTAAATTTAATAATAGCATGCAAAAATAATCCTCTTTTCACTGTACCCTCATTATGTTCCTCCACATTCACAGACAGAATGCCAGAAGGAGACAGTGCTGGTGAATCCATCCATGGGAAACCATCAGCGATCGGAAACTTCTTTAAGCGGCTCGGGCAGGTGAGGCTCTTGTAAATGCCACTGTCTGACTATTCAAGCGATTTTAAGATTGTGAGTGAGTGTTGGGGTGGGCGATATGACCAAAATCTAATTTTATATATAATATAGTATAGATATAGTCATTTTTGCTTTAAATAAGGTTTTTATGACATCAACGTTTTTGATACTATTGAAATTTTTTATCATTCTTGTCACCAATTTCAATATCATAAAAAGAATTGAGACTAGCCTAAGTAAAAACAAACTCAAGTAAACAGTCAGTGATAAAATAAGAACAAAGAAACTAATTATAAGCAATAGGACAACAAACTACAATAGAACAAAGACACAGCACTAGAAATAAGAAATACTACGTAAATTATATAATCAAATGTATAAAAAACATTGCTTAGTCTTCACTGTTACAAAAGTGATTCAGTCAAGAGTAGTGAGAGATTTTCTCTCTTTTGTTGTTTGATTAACATTAATGACACCAACGACAGCAGGTTTATTAGGCTGCTGTCACTTTAAGACCAAATGCACAAATCCAATATACTCTTATACATGTGTTATCTTTCTCAACTGTTTACGTTCACTTAAGACTAGAGGTGTGCGATATTGACAAAAAATAATATCTTGATATTTTCTGGGATTTTGTTGATGATGATCAGACTGCTGTGTGTGTTATTGTGCTGGTACCTTGGCAGGTTTAGGACTGCCGTGGACAGCTGACTCCTAAAGTTTCATATTTTGTGCGGTGGTTAGTTCGCAGCAATGACAATGAAGCAATGACAGAAGTTTAAATTGATTTTTACTAGAGATGCACCGATACTAAATTTCTCTGCCGATACCGATTATTCAGAATGATATCGGCCGATACCGATAGTTTGGTTTTTCTTAAGGAAAAAAAAAAATCTCTCCCAAATAATGTTGCAAACTATACAGGGAACCCTCTCATTTGGTACACTACAATATTAGAGGTTACAATTAACAGCAGAGGTATTATATTCAGCGGCTGTTTATTTTCAGATATAATAATTACACTCAAATAAAAACTGAAATGTATAAAACTTTAGTATCACATAAGGTAGTTTTCATAAGCACTTGTCTTCATTGCAAATTTGCACAAACATATAATTAACAGTAAATAAGCTCCTCTCTAGTGTTTTTTTATATATAGATAGCTAAGGAACTGTGAACTTTGGAAAACATTCCTGAGGTAAAAGTAACATGATGTGACACATTGTTCACAAGCTGTTTTATTGACGTCTTTCTGCGGTTGAAACACAAATAAAGTGATTACATGAGACATGATACATTCTGGTAAGTTGTACAATATATTTCAACATACCTTTGATGTTTATTCATGTTTTTCGAGATATAACTTGTATTGAAGAGGAAGAAAAGACTTGCGCTCTGAGCTGCTGCCTGAACTGAGCATTACAGTGTTCTGACACATCACATTTAAGAGCGTCAAAATGCCATTTATTGTTTGCATTTCATGATAAAATGGACAGAATTTGAAAACTAAAACTTTAATTCTTATCAGAAGTAATAAAGCACAAATCTTTTTGCGATTATTGGATGGGAGGCGCTACAAATAATATTTGATGTAGGAAAAAAAAAACGTAGACCTGGCAACCCTGGCTTGAATTACGGGTGATTCATAGGGTCAAAAAGAGTCTGCTTTAACGTCACTATTTTTAAACTGTTAATGCGTTAAAATTCAACACAAGAGTGATTTTCTTCACACACAGTATGTATGAGTTGCAGTCTGAACTCGTCTTTCCGCACCCTTTTGATTGACAGGATATAATCGGCCCTGACCATCGGCAGTTTTTAAACAATCGGCCGATAGTCATAATAATAGCTTTTATCGGCTGATACCGATTGTTAGCCGATACATCGGTGCATCTCTAATTTTTACCTTTTAACTGCATTTTTTACCTTTTATAAGGGCAATTTTTTCTTATCTAATCAAATATAGCTTATGTATAATTTGTCAAATTATTACATTTAATCAATAAATTCAATTAGACACTATAGGGCTTTTACCAATCAAATGAAATGAGTATCAACAAAATTTAATTGAAATGCATATGAAACACAGAAGCTGCATCTGAAGTGGCATTTAGATGTATTTACAAACTGTTTAATGCAGCTCAGAGGAGACATAAATGCACTTAACCTGCAGTTACAAATGCATAAATAATGTTTTGATGTTTTAGAAATAAAATATTGATGATATATGAAATTATTTTAAAATCAAAAAGATGCTTTAAATATGGAACTAAAACCGCCAATAGGTTGCGGCAAGTCACTGTTAATGAGTGAATCGTTGAGTCATTAACTCAACCAATTCGTTCAAATGGACTGATTCATTCAGTAACGAAACACCGCTGTGTGTTGCTCGGAGACACAAATCAGTTCTGCCTCGTCTTTGTTTGGAACTATTTTCGCTAGTGAAGTAGAGCAAAACAGGCAATGTTGTGTCTAAAATGCAAGTCACTTAATTGTTTAATAAACTGTTGTATAATATCACATTTGCAATCGTGCTGATATTTGGGGGCACTCTTTGTGTGATGCTTAACTATATCATATGATATAAATGTTGTAAATCACGATGAGGCATTAGATATGATATAAATGGAGTAAATCACGCAGTCAGAGCGTGCACTCTAAATGCGCACACGCAGTAGTCTGACCTAAACCGAAAAGGCTATATCACACAGTGTATGCACTCTCTAGGCGTGTTTTTGTTTGGTTTTTGCAAAGTGAGGGACATACTTGATAATGTCAGATTGCACATTGTTAAAACAACAATTACGATATTATTGTAGACCATATGTATCGCACACCCCTACATAAAAGATTAGTTCACTTTAAAATGAAAATTACCCCAAACTTTACTCGCCCTCAAGCCATCCTAGGTGTATATGACTTTTTTCTTTCTGATGAACATAATCGGAGTTATATTAATAAATATCCTGACGCATCCGAGCTTTATAATGGCAGTGAACGGGACCAACCAGTTTGAAGCTCAAGAAAGTGCATCCATCCATCATAAACATACTCGACACGGCTCCGGGGGATTAATTAACCCTGATCATAACCACGATAGAGACGATAGTCCGAAATCTCTACCGGTTGACAAATTTCTGCCGGTTAATCGTGCCTATTGGTATATTGCCCACCCCTGTTGAGTGTTGTTGGATAATGAGAAGTACTGTTTCTCTTTTAAATGCAGATTTATCAGTCATGGTTGGACAAGTCGACACCGTTCTCAGCAGTCCGATGGGCGGTCACTCTTCTTCTAACGGCCATATATATGATCAGAGTATATATTCTACAGGTAAAAACACCATCTGTTTAGGAATGTTTGCAAAATGCTTCAGTTTTATCTGTTTCATTTATACTTTGACAATATGGGTAGAGTTATCATGCAGTTGCAGACTGATGATAATGTTCTTGTTGTGTAATTGTACATAGCTGGTCAAGAAAGTTCATTTGATTTGAGTAACTGGTGCATTTTTTATCACAAAACATTAACCAAATTCAATGAAACATTTGTGTCTTTTATTAGGGCTGGTACATAGTCACATATGCTCTTGGGATCTACCACCTTAACCTCTTCATTGCTTTCCTCTCACCAAAAGTGGATCCCTCATTGCTTGATGATCCAGGTAAGACCGGCATTTGAAGTCATCTTATTATCATCAGTGACATTTGCATCACTGAGATGATTTTTTTCTTCCCCCTAATTGATGTGTCTTTTCACTAGATGAGGGTCCAGCACTACCCACAAAACAGAACGAAGAGTTCCGGCCGTTCATTAGGAGGTTGCCAGAATTCAAATTCTGGTGAGTTTTCACAATATGGGTGACATTTTAAGATCCCATGAAATCACTTGATGAGTGGATTGACTTGACCCAATGACGTGCAGAAATTATCATAAATAGAGCCCAACGTGGGCAGAATCCATTGATAAAAATGAAATTTACTGTATAATGCGTAATGTTACAGAATTTGGCAAAATATGAATGAATAAAAAGTAGGGCTATGCATTTAGTCATTAATTAGTCATTTTTAATTAGTCAGTTATTCATTGATGTACTTAAGCTATTTAAATATGAATACTTCTGCTGTCTCATTATATGAGGACATGAACACATGAACTTCATCTCCAGAGCTGCTCTGAGAGTCACTTCACCAGCATTTCACCATTCATTTGATAAAACTATCGTCAGATACACACAGAAACTCTATGGTCTGCACTACAACCCACCAAAATAAGTTTGGTTTAACATGAAGAAGTTATGACAGAAATTATTTCTGTTGTACTGTAGAATGCACTTCCCAAACTAATAATAACAATAATAAAAAGTTTATTTATACATCTTTTTTTTTAAGGATTACCACAATTACACAATACCACTTTTTTTTTTTTTTTTAAACAGTAAACCTCTGTTGTTCAGAACTTTGTCAAAAATTGAAAAGAGTTCTTCAGATTTCATTTGATTGCATTTTAAGCATTAATTTGATTACTACCATTTTTGATCATTTCTATTTAATCATAAAAAAACAGAATACAGAAAAACTAAAACAGACAACACAGAATTTATGGCACATTTCATAGGACACTATTGTTAAAGGGTTAGTTCACCCAAAAATGAAATTTCTGTCATTAATTACTCACCCTCATGTCGTTCCACACCCGTAAGACCTTCGTTCATCTTCAGAACACAAATTAAGATATTTTTGATGAAATCCGAGAGCTCTGACTCCTCCATAGACAGCAATATAATCACCACTTTCAAGGTCCAGAAAGGTAGAAAAGACATTGATAAAATAGTCCACATGACTGCAGTGGTCCAACCTTAATTTTATGAAGCGACAAGAATACTTTTTGTGCGCAAAAGCAAAACAAAAATAACTTTATTCAACAAATTTGTCTCTCCCCTGTCATTGTCCTATGTTGTTGTAGAGACAGTGCAGCGCTTCCAGGTTCTACATAAGAATGCCGACTCATTATTGAGCCAATACTCAACCTGGTAGAACCTGGAAGCGCTGGACGTAAACAGCATAGGAGAATGACACAGAAGAGAAGAAATTGTTGAATAAAGTCATTATTTTTGTTTTGTTTTTGTGCACAATAAGTATTCTTGTTGCTTCATAAAATTAAGGTTAAACCACTGCAGTCAAGTCAATTTTTTGTCCTTGTCTTTACTACCTTTCTGG
This sequence comes from Mylopharyngodon piceus, assembly GCA_039654765.1. Taxonomy (NCBI): domain Eukaryota; kingdom Metazoa; phylum Chordata; class Actinopteri; order Cypriniformes; family Xenocyprididae; genus Mylopharyngodon; species Mylopharyngodon piceus. The sequence goes on from CM077453.1 coordinate 27,585,811, forward strand.
ACCTTGAAAGTGGTAATTGCGTTGCTTTCTGTGGAGGAGTCAGAGAGCTCTCGGATTTCATCAAAAATATCTTAATTTGTGTTCTGAAGATGAACGAAGGTCTTACGGGTTTGGAACGACATGAGGGTAAGTAATTAATGACACAATTTTCATTTATTTTTGGGTGAACTAACGCTTTAAAGAATAACAATAATGTGGCGATTTAAAACTGATCTGTGAGATATTAAAAATGAATGTAAATAACACATGCACAATATTGCTGCAATAAACATTTATTTGACAATATTTACAAAAATCATTTTCAAAATTATAATTTTGAAAAAAAAAAAATGAACGTCTGTATAGACAAGACAAGAGTGAGATGGAGAATGGGAGCTGTAAGAGCATGAGTGCTTTAAAGGTGCAGTAAGCGATTTCTATGAAACACTGTTGATATCTGAAATCAACCCAAACAAACACACACCCCTCTCTTTATTGCTCCGCCCCCAAAATGCACGAATGCGCAATGCAAGAGTGGGTGTCTTTTTATAATAGATGAAGCTAAGCAAAATAATGCTTTGTGAAAAGTAAAGCGACGGTCACAAATGAATGACAAGGAAGGACAAAAAATGAACATACAGTAAAGAAGAGTATACACAAGCAAGAATTTGTTGTTAGTCGCCAGCAGCACAGCAGCTCCAGACAAACAATGACACTCAAAACTGCCGTCACTATATCTAACATTACAACAACAGCATATCTTGGTTCTGTGAAACAGCAAAACCAATGTTACTCACGTATGGAGCAGAAACGTATGGAGGCCTTCCCGCTTAGGTCTCTCTAGCACTGGTTCTAATATTAACGTGGGTCCTAAAGCTCTTGCCTGCTCATAACCCTTCTTTTTTCCTCTGACCTTTTCTCTTTTGTAATGTCTCTCAGCCATCTCTCTTTCTACAGTCTTTCTTCAAATCTCCCTCTTGCTCACTCTCACTCCTCAAGAGCGGATACGCCCCCTACTGCTGATTGGCTACAAGTGTGTTCAACGTTTCTCAGAAATCACTTACTGCACCTTTTAAATATCATGAGCTCATGTGCATCTGTGCTGAGATTCTCAGCTCCGTCAAAATAAAAGTCTTGCTTCCAACACTAATTGGTCAGACAGGAGAACTTATCTGCCAGTTCAATGATAAATGCCAAACGTCTGCAGATTTATCACATTTGCTGATATATAAATTGTCCACTATAAATATCTTTCGATTAGTTTGTTACTGTTTTGTAAGGCTCTTGGTTTTACATATTTATTTAATTTTAGACCTTTAGTTCCTTGATGTCTGAATTACATGTGTTGTATATTCCTTCCATGTGCTTTGGTTAATGTATGTGTTTTGGTTGTTTCAGGCATTCAGCGACGAAGGGCATCGTCATCGCTATGATTTGCACATTCTTCGACGCCTTTGACGTGCCAGTGTTCTGGCCCATCCTCGTAATGTATTTCATCATGCTGTTCTGCATCACCATGAAACGGCAGATCAAGGTTCGGCAATGGAAGCTTTTCTTTTTTGAGATATTTCTGGTTCATATAGCTGAGCTGAGCAGTTATTAGCAGTGTTATCTTAAAATAGAGTTGCAGTCATGAATAATATTGTGCTGAATTGTTGTAAACTTCAGATTTTGACACTGTTTTTGTTTCCTCTACAGCACATGATCAAGTATAGATACCTGCCCTTCACACATGGGAAGAGGACTTACAGAGGCAAGGAAGACACAGGGAAAACCTTTGCTAGTTAAAATTCCCCTTCCCGAAATTAAAGTTATTGATGAAGAATGGTGCGTAAAGGGGGTTGAGGTTTTTTTTCTTTTTTTTTTTTTCTTCTTCTGAATAAGAAAAAGCCAAGCCTGTTGAAACTTTTGATCGACATTGAGACTGTAATGATGCCTTTAAGCGTTTGGGGTTTGGGCCTTTGAGAAATGCTGTTGAGAGCTTCTACACTGGCAAATTTTATTATATTTGGACAACTAAGTATGAGATTTGACTTTTTTTTTGCTCAGTGGTCCCCATTCTTCTTCAAACCTAGAGGATTTGAGACTCATCTCCAGTATGGATTTTAAAAGGAAATGCAAATTTCATCATCATTCACTCATCCTCACGTCATTTCAAACCTGTATGGCTTTTTCTCAGTGGAACACAAAAGGAGAAATTTTACAGAATGTCCCTGCTGCTCTTTTCCATACCTTTCATTTTATGGAAAATGGCAGCATGAAAATTCTGCTTAATATCTTTTTTGTGTGTGTGTGTGTGTGTGTGTGTGTCACTGATGAAAAAAGTCATACTGATTTGGAACTAAATCAGGGTGAGAAACGAGTTTTGGTTGAACTATTTCCTGATTATAATTTACAAACATGGGAATATAATATAAAATGGTGGGAAGTTTAATATTCAAACCATGGTACATTTGATGTCCTTCATCGATAATAACATTAGATTCAGTATTCAGACTAACGCAAGAAGCTTCCATGAAGAGAGAGGAGACATTATTGATCATTGGGACTTAGTGGAGTTCCATCTTGCCACATGTTAATATTTGCCTTTTATGAACATTTACAATTCTCTTAATGTGCTGTAGCATTGTATTTAATTTTTGTACATAGTTGTCCACTTTAATCACATCCATTCGTGCTGTTTGTAAGTTATTCTTCAGTAGGTAAACTGTTTCAAACCCCCTCACTTTGTACGTCAGGATTTTTAAAGCAAGCGTGCATTCCATTAAAATATTGATACAAAAATACTGGCTGTATGTTTCTATCGTTTAAGCATTCCCAATTAAAACTGTCTCTCTTTTTTCTTTTACAGAGGAAACATAAAGTTGAGTGCTTTAACTATTACAAATGGATGGAGAGGGTTGAAGGTTGATGTTCTTTTGTTTTGTTTTTTTTCCCCTTTTTTTTTTTTTTTTGTGCTGGGCCATAACAACTAGTATAGTTTTTTTTTTTTTTTTTTTTAAAGGGCAAATGGAGAGAACTTCAATAAGCATTTGAGATGAGGATACATTTTCCCAATAAAGTGCAGTTTTTTCTTTTTTTTTTTTTCTTTTTTTTTTGGAGGGGGAGATATATATAAAAAAATGTATAATGTATAATTTTTTAAAAAAATGGTTAGCATGTTTTTTTGTTTGTTTTTGAAAATGCCATTTTTACTGTATTAAATTAATCTTCATCAAAACAAATTAATAGGTTTGTTAATTCCTAGGTTTGTAAAGACATTGCATGTTTTAGGTTTTCTTGTGCTGCTGGTTAAGAGAAAACAAGATGATTTTAATAACTAAGTGTAAATTTTTTCACTTCAAATGCTATTAAAAGGCTGTGTCCCTTCACTGCTTATTACTTTTTTTGTTTTTATTGTTATTTTTATAAGTTTAGTGAATAAATCAATTGAAGTGTGTTGATAATTCTGGTAACACTTTGTTTTACAGTGTCCTTGTTACACGTGTTACATGTTATAATAATACCAACAGTAAATTATGCATAATTACATGCATTTAAACCAAATCCTATTCTTATAGTATGTTGTTAATGAATATTACTCAGCACTTAATTGTGTAATTACACTGTAACAAGGACAACTTAAAATAAAGGGTAACACTTTATTTTAGTGTAATTGTTACACGTTACATGTAGTTACTGTCAGTGTTGGGGAAAGTTACTTTTAAAAGTAATGCATTACAATATTGTGTTACTCCCTAAAAAAAGTAACTAATTTCACTACTTAGTTACTTTTTATGGAAAGTAATGCGTTACGTTACTTTTGCTCTACTTTTTCTCATTTGGGCTGGGCTGTTTGTTTTTATAACAACAAAAAAAGTTCTATTTTTGGCAAATGTAAAGGCCCTTTCACACCGAAAGTGAAATGAATAAGCCTCAGGCTGAAGGAAATGAAAACTCACACCTGTACAGTAGGGGGCGCAGCTCAAACAAGTCTTTCAGCTGTGCTGCCATTCTGGAATACAAAAGAATAGGACACAGGAGAGGTAAATTATCATATTTAGTCTAGAATAAGCATCATGTTCACACAGTGCACACAACACCTCTGCACTTACTCCTGATTTCTCTCAACATGGCGACAGGAGCGCTGTCAGTCAATAAATGGCAAAACAAAGTAACTTGTGTTACTTATATGAAAAAGTAACTCGGATATTTTGTTGTAAATTTAAAAGTAATGCGTTACTTTACTAGTTACTTGAAAAAGTAATCCGATTATGTAACTTGCGTTACTTGTTAATGTGTTACTCCCAACACTGGTTACTATAGTAGTAACTATAAATTATGCATAATTACATGCAACTAACCCTAAACCAAACCCAAATCCTAACCCTATAACAAGTACATGTAGTTGCTTAATATTACTCGGTACTTAAATGTATAACTACAGTGTAACAAAGACACCTTAAAATAAAGTGTAACTAAATAAAGTGTAACGTATTTCTGTATTCTACTTGCAAGAGTGTTTGTTTGAGTCTGAATCTAAGATAAAGTGTAATGTAATAGATGCACTTTGTGCATTATAATTCTGTATGTACTATGAAAATTTGATAAACATGATCTTACAACATTTTGGATTTCCATTTACAGTACAGATGCCCCGAAAGGACACTTGGGTTCCACCTACAAATGCATGAATGCCATTGCATTAGATAACAAAACATCGAACCAGCTGGCATCTGCAAACACATGATGCGAGCGCTTTTCTCAGAACTAGCGTTAGTTATCTATATTTTGAACAGGAAGGGAGCGTGGGATAAGATGTGCCGGTCGTTATAGTCATGCGAAGATATATTTACATAGGGTCCATCTTACAAGCCCATAGCTGACCGAGTAGCAAGTGTTAAGTTTTTTTAATGCTAAAAACATTTGCCTGTCAAAGGTTTGATGTGTGTAATTTAACAGCGAATAAGTTAAATATGAGTATATAAATAACATCAAATAAGAGTCAACTAGACAAACCCTTAATCTTAATAGTCTTACACTCTTTGCACTCACTTTCTGACATTTTTGCAGTGGTGGAAAGAGTACTGAAAATTTGTACTCAAGTACAAGTACTGTTACATTGCTGAAATAATACTCAATTACAAGTAAGAGTACTGGTGTCAAAAAAGTACTCAAGTACAAATTACTCTTCTCAAAAACTACTCAAAGTACTAAAATTACTAATTACTTTTTAGCCGGCGATATTTAATAAATTATCAAAAAATATTAAATCAAATCATAGATCTAAGTAGAAAATAGCTACCTTAAACAAAGCACTTTCACCTTATTCATGAAGTGCATGAATTAGTGGTCACAATACTGGAATTTCTAACTTCAATACAATACCTTGAAAATGATCAATATTCAGTATCATTTTAAATACCATGGGGAAAACCACCACATACTGTATACCGTAGATATTTTAATATCTATCTTTTTTGTCCATCCATTTTGTCAAGGCAATCATTATTTTCAAGCTTCAAAAAGCACAAGACTCGTAACTGTAATCAATATGAAAGGAGTGGTTTAATTCAAGTCTGAAGAGACGCGTCCACTTTATACGATGAACAGATTTTAATTTAGGCTTTTGTTTACATATTTAAACATTGATCAATTACCATTACAATAATCTCACTTAAACATTTGCTCACTCTGTGTATTTGTATCTTTACAATAGGGTAACTTTGTTGCAATAGCTCACATGCAGCACAAGAAAGCTTGATTTCAAACTGAATTAAATTGACAAAAAATACAAGTAAACAGTCAGTAATAAAATAAGAACAAATAAATTCAGTTCAGGTATTCGAAATATGACAACACTGAATTTTTATATGCCGTGTATCTTAAAGGGTTAGTTCACCCAAAAATTAAAATTCTGTCATTAATTTCTCACCCTCATGTTGTTCCACACCCTTCGTTCATCTTCAGAACACAAATTAAGATACTTTTGATGAAATCCGTGAGCTTTCTGACCCTCCATAGACAGCAACATTATTACCACATTCAAGGTCCAGAAAGGTAGTAAAGACATTATTAAAATAGTCCATGTGACTACAGTGGTTCAACCTTAATGTTATAAAGCGGCGAGAATACTTTTTGTGCGCAAAAAAATAAAATAAAATAAAATAAATGCTTTATTCAACAATTTCTTCTCTTCCATGTCAGTCTCTGACACTGTTGACGTAGTAAACACAGTGCAGCACTTCCAGGTTCTACGTCAGAATGTCGGCTCATTACTGGCCGGATTCTGCGTCAGCATCACACGCATGTGTCGTGGTGCTCACATGAACAGCTTCAGAGAGTGACACAGAGAGAGGAAATTGTTGAATTGTTGAAAAAGTTGTTATTTTTGTTTTTTGCACAGAAAAAGTTTTCTTGTCACTTCATAACATTAAGGTTGAACCACTGTAGTCACATGGGCTATTTTAACAATTTCTTTACTATCTTTCTGGGCCTTGAAAGTTGCAATTATGTTGCAGTCTGGGGTCAGAAAGCTCTCGGATTTCATCAAAAATATCTGTGTTCTGAAGATGAACGAAGGTCTTAGGGGTTTGGAACGACATGAGGGTGAGTAATTAATGACAGAAATTTCATTTTTGGGTGAACTAACCATTTAAGAGCCATGTAATATGTTGTTTATTTAGATAAAAAGAACATCAGAGGGGTTTGACAGACTTATTTTTATGTACAAATCATACAAATGCCCCATTCTGAAACATATATTTACATTGTAAAGAAATTAAAGATCCACCTTTGATTGTTGAGAGACTTTCTGGTGCATTTCACTTATAGCCAATAAGATTTCCTGTAGCATTTTCACTGATCAGGCATGGAGGTCTATTCTGATTGGTAACTTTTGACAACGTTTAATTTAAGAGCACGGAGAGATTCACGATTGCACACTACACAGTCTGACAGCGCGCACTCAATATCTGAGTGAGAGGAGAGGCAGGTCACTTGTATAATTGAGAGCTCGCTTCGTTTTCTGCGCGTTACAATAATGCGCTCGCGACATTTGTAATTAAAATACGCCATAGAAACCTGCGGGTATGATTAAAATTATGCGCAATACCTGCAATCTAATCTCGCGCTGACATTCAGACTCTGTAACTGAAACGCGTGAGTGACAGGAGGAGGCGGGTGTGTGTGGCAAACTCGTTGTCGCGGAGATGAGAGAATGAGAATGCGCCGCTGGTCAAATATCAGGGTTTTCATTGGTCCGTTTATGATCGGATTTCTTTATTGGCTACCGATATGCCGGTCAAAGGTTTGAATATTCAAATTGTTGGCGTACTCAGTAAGGGAATGTGATTTTACAAGCAGCGAAGTAGATTACTTAGCTTAATTTGTACTTAATTACAAGTAAAATTACAGATTAAAAAATGTACTCTAAAAAGTACAAAAACCCGAAAAAGCTACTTAATTACAGTAACGTGAGTAGATGTAATTCGTTACTTCCACCTCTGCATTTTTGTGGTATTGTACATTTTCCTGTAGGGGGCAGCAATGCCACAGACACCGTGTCGTTCTGGCAAGTGCATGTAATAAGAACTTTTATTCCATTATATGCATTTGTGATACATTTTGCGACGATTCTGTCATTATATTTTAAATTTGATATATGTTAGAATTCAAATGTGATGTTATGTTATTTTCCTGAGACCCAGGTATAGACTTTTTTTCCTCTGTAGAGGACATTATATTTTTAGCGAATTACGTTCAGGGCTGTTCAGATGCCAAATGTTTGGAGGCGTAACCATGACAGCTCCCTCTTCTTGGTCTTTAAAAATGGTCACAAAAATTGACTGAATGATTAAATTTAGCACTCTTATGGAATTTTTATTTATTTATTTTTTAAAATTAGGCTATCATTTAAGACTCATTTTTAAATTGTTTGTCGTAAATAAACATCTCAGGAAAACGTTATAGGGTTTCAATTCAGAATATGACTTTCTGTTACGAAAATAGGACATAGATTTCATATGTACACTGTAGAAGACACCAGGACTTGCAGCATGTTTATCAGGCATTTTGGGAGTGAATAGGGAAAGAAATTATATATCAGTATTCCTATTAAATATGAGAATATGAGATATACAAAGTTAAAAATTAGCCTGAAACCTAAAAATTGTTTGGTAAATGAAAAAAACAAACTTTTTTTGTCTATACATGTCTTTTAATGCCATTTTATTTTCTTAATAACTGAGTCCTAGTGTCCTCTACAGAGGACATAGCATAAAATATGAATAAAATATTTTTTTTTCAAAAATTTCTCAATTCGTTTCTAATGCTTAATTAATAATAAAAATGACAAAAATGTGGCGTGTGTGTTTGATGCCCTCTAGTGGCTCTTATTGGACACGCATGTGCGCGTCCCCGCTGACGTAACCGCGTTCTGTTAAACTACATCTACCAGAGCTTCACTGACTGTAGACGACCGAGTCCATTCTAACGAGCGATTTATTCTTGTTCTTTACCTGTGTATGGCGTTTCTTTAATTTAACCTCGTGAGCAGACAATGGTCGAACACTATTATTCACTTTGCTCAGTGAAAACCCCATCGAACCGGCTGTTTCCCTGCGTATACGTTGCACTTCCGGGTTTTCGGGCAAGCGTCTTTTCTGAGGATCAGCTGTGAAGATTGAATGAGCAAACGGAGAGGAGAGAGCGACTCCTGAATGCTGTGCTGCCGATAATCGTTGCTGAATACCAAGTGCATAACAAAAGACAGTGTGGACTCCTGGATAAAGCTGCTTCCCTGCTTTCTTGTTTATGGAGCTGGCAGGAGAGCGTTGGCACTCATCAGATATGTTATTATAAGCTGGTGTTATTGGTACAGAAGTATGAAGATATGTCAATGGTGACTCATCCTACTGGTCTGATAACCGATTCCTTCTTATGCAGTTGAGTTGTTTCGGATCTCTAACACTTGGTTTAGTTTAACGCAGCCTGTATTTATATTGTGATGAGGGTCCGCTGAGCTCTCCTGTTCCTCGGAGTCTCTAACCGGACTGTATTATATTAAGAGATTATCGCGCTTTTATATAATTTCTGCATCTCACCGACTGTCAACCTTTGTTTGGATCTGGAGAAAACGCGAGAGTCTGGTTGTTTTTCATGATTTAATGAAAAAGTGTTGCTGGTTGGACAATGAAGAAGTTCTTCGATACCCGACGGGAGATGGTGAGCTCCGGGCCCGCGATTGGAGCCGGTGCGGGAGGCAGCGCGGCGTCCGGCGCGTTTATCGGACGCGTTTTCTCCATTGGACGATATCAAGTGACCGTGGAGGAGACTGTAGCGGAGGGTAAGCGACTTTACCGTGACTTTATGCTTTCATAAGGACAAATAATAAATTAAATGTGTGTACTGGTGATGCTTTTACGGTCCATGTCTATATAAATAAATAACGATGCCTTATGAGTGACTCCGAGCCTCTGTCGTCACTCGTCTCACTCATGCGTCATCTTAATATTTGCTGACTGCATGTAGTGAGGCGTGCTGCCTCAGCAGAGGAGGTTTCATTTAATATTTAACACCAAAATGAAAATTTGTTGATCATTTACTTACCTTTGTGTTGTTGCAAACCCGTAAGACTTGCTTTCTTCCTGGAAGTCAAAAAAAGAAGTTTAGCAAAATGTTGACGCTGCTCTTTTCCAAGTAATGAAAGTGGATGGAGACTGGAGATGTCAAGCTCCAAAAGTGAGAAAAAAAAACATCTCAAGACTACCATTAAAGTAACTAAAAATAACTTATGCATTTGTATCACAAGTCTTCTGAAGCCATATGTTAGTTTTATGTGAGAAACAGTTTGAAATTTAAATCATTATTCACTGAAAATCTTGCCCTAAAGCTGCGCGTATTCAACTGTCAACAGCAGGTTTGACGTGATGCCAAACTTTATTGGCTCTTGTGTGTTTTGTAACGTATATGTGTGTTTTGGATAATTAAAGAAAGAGATCATATATATGGGTCATTGACGAATAAGGTTTTTAAAAAGTGTCAAAAAATATAAAGGAGATATAATTAGTTTTGAAGTTTTAGTAGGTGTTAACAATGAGATTGTGTTTTTTTTTTTTTTTTTTTTTTTTTTTTTTTTTTTTTATAATCAATTAACACTGCTTTCTCATTTTTTTACAAGATGGACAAAATTTGTCACCAAAAAAGTCATTTGGTTTACCGAATGACACTTTTGGTTATACCGAATGACGATATTTTCAAATAATGTTAACAGGCTGATATCTAGCTAGCAAAATGACAATCAAACATTTTATATTTAGTACAAGTTTTTAAAATATTACAACATTTTCCATGTTTTATAGCGGTTGTACCGAATGACCTGATGTTTTGGCACATGCGTATGAGCAGGTGAAAACATGAATTTTTCAAATAGTTAAGAGAGAGTTAGTTACTTTGCTTCATGACCATGTGGTCCTTTGCAGGTGTCTGAATGATGACACATCCTGTCACATGACATTAACTGCATGACTTGATCCAAAATGGTCCCTTTATATTGTTTACTCCGAATGACATCAATGAAATTAATTTTTCATTCAATTTCATTCATTCAATTTTAATACCATTTTGCACTATGTTGATATATGATGTTATAAAATCATGCCAGAATAAAAAATATATACATTTATTACATTTTAAGATATTTTAATCACAAATGAAACGGCTGTATTGGCCTTTGGACGGTTAAACCGAATGACCTTTTGACACTTCAAAATCTTTAAAATACCTTTATATGTTGCAAAATATAATTAAAACCTTTTGGATTCAATAAAAGAGATCTAGTTGTACTACCTTACATACTTTGGATGTCATATCTTTGTTTTTAATTATTATTAAAGCCTTTGGACAAAAAAATGACCAGTCACGTCATTGACCCATATATTGTCCTAGAGGACATTCGAGAAATTTATTTCACAGGCGTATTTGTGATTTTAATTGCGTCCGAATCTGCCATGTCTGTGTTTTTCTCACACACCCTCAGTAAAACTTCCAGAGCAAATTACTGTTTCTCAGCTAACTTAATGGTCCTCTGAGAAATCTCATCCCATCCGAATGCGAATGTGTGTGATTGCTGATGTTGTATCATCCTAACGCTTCTCCTCTTGTGTTTTTTGACCTACCTGAGCTACCGTTTGCGCACCAATCTTCCACATGCTTTCATTTCAATATGGTTGGCATCTGATGAAAAAATGTTATAAAAATTAATAAATAGAGCCAAATTGCAGAACTAAGACTCCCCAATTTCATATCAGTGTCAGGTTAGACACTGGTCTAGATGTTTCTGCTCACTTATGTGGGTTTATTATAAACAGCCACTTCTATAAACTCTTGTGAATTTATTTAAATAGGGTTTTTTTAATATTAAATTAAAATTATATCAATAAATAATTCATTAAAAAAACATATATGTCATACATGATGCATGCAAGCATAGCACATGACCCTCTGTAATACCCACGTCTAGAAAACTCAAACGTCGCTTTAATGTTGTTCCAAACCCAGATGACTTAGTTTTTGCCATGAAACATAACAATGATATTAAATGAGCATGACGACAGAAATTCCTTTAAAAATTATGCGTTTACCAGGGTTTCTGGAACTGTGCATGGAAGTATACTGAATGCACAGGATGCATTACATGAGTCATCAGCTTTAAGTCTCTTAAGCAGATTTGAAGTCATTCCCCCTGCTGATGCACTGAGATGTTAGCAGACGAGTCCTAATAGGGTGTTGTAATCAGGGCATCAGGAACTCAAAACTAGTTATGGTGTGAGAGAAATTTCAAGCTACATCTTTGGGTTACAAAGGATGAGCTGTCCCCCAACTCACCATAATGTAATGCAGACGATATTATCAAGGCTGAGAGAGAGAACCGGCTGTCATATGTTCATGTCGTGACCTCAGTGCATAGAGAATTCTCTGTTATTGCCTTTAAGCACATTTGGAGTCATTGTGTCTCATGGGAGACTTGAGGCATCCTGCCATTTAAAAAAAAGTCTAAAACCTAGTGTGAATTTTGTATTTGATAATATTAGAGGATGTTTTGTCCATGAAGCGATTCACTTCAAAGTTACGTTTTGCCACAAAATATGTTTTGCATTAGAGACACATGCATTGTGATGTCGTCCTCAGACCCTTGCACTTTATATCTGCGTCAACCTGTTTTTTTTTTTTTTTTTTTTAACTTTGAACTGCTGCTTCTTTGTGTCTCAACAAAATAGGGCTTGGTTTTAAAATATGGGGATGATTTTGTCTTTCGTTCCACTGCCATTCTAGTCAAGCATATTTGGAATACATTTCAAACTTTTCATGGAAATTTAGAGAAACCTCTTAAAGGGATAGTTCACCCCAAAAATGAAAATTATCCCATGATTTACTCACCCTCAAACCATCCTAGGTGTATATGACTATCTTCTCTCAGACGAACACAATCTGAGTTATATTAAAAAATATCCTGGCTCTTCCAAGCTTTATAATGGTTGTGAACGGTGCTCTTGATTTTGAAGCCCAAAAAACTGCATCAATAAAAAGTAATCCATACAACACCAGGGGGTTAATAAAGGCCTTCTGAAGTAAAGTGATGGGTTTATGTAAGAAAAATATCAATTTTTACAACTTTATAAACTATAATAACTAGCTTCCGACAAACATCCGTACGCAAGTCAACTTGCGGCGGAAGCGTAACCTCTGACAGTTCAAACAAATAGGTCTGTGCAACAAACTCAAGCTCCTCTTCTCTTATATCAAAATCCTCCGACATTTCTCTTTAAAAATTCTCATTTTAGACTTCTAATTCATGACTTTATTTTTTTTGCTCTATCCTCTGCACTTCCGTGTTTGTCAATACGTCATGCATTGTGTCAGGGGTTACTCTTCCGCCATAAGTCGACTTGCGTACGGATGTTTGCCGGAAGCTGGTTATTATAGTTTATAAAGTTGTAAATATGAATATTTTCATCGCTTCACTTCAGAAGGCCACTATTAACCCCCCTGGAGCTGTATGGATTACTTTTATGATGGATGGATGCAGTTTTTTGGGCTATATATAAAGCTTGGAAGAGCCAGGATATTTTTTAATATAACGCCGATTGTGTTCGTCTGAGAGAAGATAGTCATATACACCTAGGATGGCTTGAGGGTGAGTAAATCATGGAATAGGCCTTAATCCCTTTAAGGCCTGTTCACATCAAGAATGATAACTATAAAGATAACTACAACAATAGCTATATTAGCATTTCCACCAGTGATATTGTTCTGTTTATTCTAAGCAGACGCTGCAGTTATGTCATCAGTTATAAATGGGCCTTTACTCACCCTGATTTTTTTCAAAACCCATAAGACATTCGTAAGCAGATTGTATGAAAACGTACTAATTAGCCACCAATTCACAAAAAACCTAAATAGTTACAAGTTGAATTTGCGTTGTAAAATCTTATATTCCAAAATTAAAAGTCCAGTGGGTTTGAAACGACATGAATTTATATTTTGGGTGAGTCTCTCAAATTATCAGAAAATTTGGACTTGGTCTTGACTAGGCAAGGTTAGTTTAGTAAAATTAAAATAAAGTAAAATGTCATGTGGTGCGACTTCTCAAAAACTTAAATGAATAATAAGATATTTGGTTAAGAAAAAGTATTTTTTTTTTACCTTGAACATGTATCTTTAAAAACTTTTTATAATAATGATTAAGATCACTCACATGTATTCAAGATGTAAGGACAATATTACTTTAAACTTGGTGACGTCACATGACATTTCTTAGTCATTAAATTGAAACTTTTTTTGAAAACCATATGAAGCCAATGTTAATGCAAGGGTATATTTCTTAGAACTCAAAACATGTTTTTAAACCTAGATTTAAAAAAAAAAAAAAGATTATTCCTTTTTATGATGGACAAATATAGTTTCTAAATAACATTTGATAGAAGAGAAGCAGAAAATGCACTGCATTTCAGTCACTTGCATTTGTTCCAGGGGAGTTTAGGAAACCTAACACAACAGCTGAACTGTGAATGATTTCAGCTGGCTCCTCTGAAGAACAGCATCCAACCTTGTGCTCATGGCAGTCGGCCACCTTAGTATAGTGGCCAGTTATGCTGTCTAAGCCATTTTGTCAAGGGAAAAACTGTCAAGGTCTGGAGGCTTTGACCTTGAAGCAGAGTTCAATGGATGTTTGGCTTCTGCCTAGTCATCCGGATGAGCTCATGACATGAGGCCTTCAAGAGATATCTCAATGTTGTTAAACCATTACATCACTGATTCAGTCAGGCTGTCACCTTTAACTCTCTAAAAGACTGACAGGAACAGTTGGAGGTTCCTATAAGCACGCATACACACACTGCATGACCAAGAACAGTCTATGCAAGTAGACAAATGCAAACACAAATGTTTGGCCAAACTATTTGCAAGTGTGGTTCTGTTGCACATTCTTCAGGATGCCAGCTATAAACAGATCAACTTGCTCAGCAAGATTCTGAAGATATCCCCAGCTTTGGGATAAATCTAAATAAATAATCCAAACCGATCCAATGAGAAAATGTAACTGTTTTAATGAAGTGGCAATTTTGTATGAATTGCATGTACGAATTTATATGTATAGCCACCAATTTGCCAAAGTGTAAAAATTGTTGTGAATTGCTATGATTGCCACGTGTTAAATATTAAAAATGCAACCTGATCTCATGTAGCTAATGTAACTAATTTACAAGGTGATAACTAATTTTCAACTAATTTCTGATGAATTTGTACAATGTGAAACGTAAGCATGAAGAAGAAGGTCCACCCCTAAACATGACCGTCAGTGCGGCATAAGCAGATCGTACGAAAACGAATGAATGAGATCATACTAATTAGGGGCTGTTTACACAACACCATTTTCAACTAAAAATGGAAAAATTTTTCTGAGTTTTAGCCGTTTATTGAAACGACAACTGTGTTTTGGGTGCCTGAAAATGCAAACTTTTGAAAACTGGTTTCAAAGTGCAAGTTTTTGAAAGAGATACCGTTATCATCTCTGTGTAAACAACCAAAACGCTTATCTGTGAAAACGGTGACGGCATGCACATAATACGTGTTTAGTCTATAGGCATGCGCATTTGGCGCGAGTGCTGTAGTGCTTTGTAAAAGAATGCGTATGGGCGCAGTCTTTCTTTTCGAAGTGACATCGCCAACTAGTGGCCTGGCATGCATAATACAACGTTTTTAGTCGTTTTCGCAGATCTGTGTGAATGGGGATCATTTTTGAAGCTTTGTCATCTATACAAAGAAGTTTTTTTGTACATCGTTGTTGTGTAAACGTACCCTTAGCTACTAACTCACCAAAAACATAAAATATTTACGAATTGCCATGAGATTGTGTTGTAAAAATATATGTTCCGAAGATAAACAAAAGTCTTATGGGTTTGGAACAACATGAGGGTGAGTAATTGATGACAGAATGTTTATTTTTGGGTGAATCTCAAAATATCAGATCATTTGAAGGTTAGGTCAGTAAAATTAAAATAAAGTAAAATGTCATGTGGTGCAACTTCTCAAAAACTTGAATGAATAATATGATGTTTGTTTGGAAAAAAGTACTTTTTAACCTTGAAAATACATATTTAAAAACTATTTTGATAATGATTAAGATCAATCACATGCATTCAAGGTGTACAGACAATATTTTATTACTTTAACTTGGTTACGCCAAATGACATTTCTTAGTTATTAAACTGAAACTTATTTTGAAAACCATATAAAGCCAATGTGTCAAACCGTCAGTGGGGCATAAGCAGATTTTACAAAAACCTACAAATGAATGTAAGAATTCATACAACTTGGCCACCGCAGTGTAAATATATTTCCGTATTGAGAGCACGTTGAATAATCCATCGGTAAGTTAAGTGTAAACACTGTGACTCTGTGTCAAAACATTGGATAGTTGACCCAAAAATAAAAATTCTGTCATCAAACACTCACCCATGCAGTCAAAACGTGTATGAACTGAAAATTAAAAACGTGAATTAGCTAAATATAGTATTTAGGAGATAATTGTCCAGTCAACACTGCAGGCTCATTTTAGAATAATTACCCACAAAGCAGTAAACTCTGCAATGATGCTTGACTTCAACAGCTTCATTATGGGAAGCTCAGCGGTTAAGTGTCTATGAACTATAAAAGTGGATTGAAGCAAATTGGATTAACACACTGAAGACATTGAAATGAAGGCCTGGCGTATTTAATTACATAACACTGAGAGTTTGTGTGTATGACTGCAGCACATGCTTCGTGTGTTACATGATCTTTACTGCAGGCAGATCTTAAATTAAACAGGATGGCTGAATGTCAACAGCTGTGAGTGTCGCCCACGACACATGGGCTGGATCGGAGACAGTTGCTTTGCTAGATGGATTAGCATTTTTGTGACCTTAGGAATGTTTGGGGCCTCAGTGTAAAGACGTTATTTGATACACTAATAATGTGTGCGCTACACTACCAAAGAGGGCATACACATGTGCACGGTATGTTCCCATTGGTATACAACCTACTATCTTTGAAAGAATGTAGTATGCAGTATGTATACTGTGCACAATATACAAATTACACCGCACAATGCGCTCGATTATCTCAATATAAACACACTGAAAAAAAAAAAGAAGTAAAATTTACTTAATTTTTCTTTCGCAAGTTTTTGCACGCATATTTTTTAAGTAAATTTCAAATATGGAATTAAGTAACTCTACTTAACTAAGTTAAGTAAAATTAACAAAGAAAATAAGTAATTTTAACTTGGCCAATAAAAGGTTGAGTAAATTCTACTTAGTTGAACTTTCTTTTGCAATACATTTTACTCAAACAATTAAACCACAGAGTATGCTTTATTTAGAAACATCTAAGTAAATAATACAATAGATATTGTGTAGACACCATATCTACATATCCAAAGCAATGTGGCACTTCAAAAAAGAGACCTCAATACTTGGTACACAATACACAATGATGGTAACATTTGATGGATCATTTTTGAGTGTAAATCTGCCATTTTGAGTAGAAAATGAACTCCAAATGCCACAAAATGGCAAGTTACTAAACATAACCACAAAAGCAATGATAAAACAGTGTAAAAACAGCTGCAAAACAGTGAAAAATCGACCTCATTAATTATTCAAGGCCCAGTGCATGATGGGAACACCAGTATCAGAAGTTGAGTAGTTTTACTTAATTTTATAATGTTGATATTTACGCTTTAATTTCTACAAGCTTAAATTGAGTACTAATATTGAATTTACTTTTTTTTTAATTCTTGCCTGAACTTAACTTTTTCGTGTAAAAAATTTTTCTGTTGTATTTACTTCACCATAAAATCATTTTTTACAGATCAGCTGAGAAGAACAAACCAGAAGTCAAGTCAAGTCAAGTCACCTTTATTTATATAGCGCTTTTTACAATGTAGATTGTGTCAAAGCAGCTTTACATTGATAACTGGTACATTATTTGGCTGCAAAGCAGCTCTTAAAGAATAGTGTCAATGCAGGCAGATCAAAGCACTGTTGAATATCAAATGTCAAGTCAAATGTCAAGTGGCCATATCATCTGCAATTTTTCACAAATATCCTTTTTATTATTTGATCTTACTGCCATAAGTTACAAAATAACAAATAAAATTAAATAAATAGGCAAAATAGATATGTTTATTTCCAAAATAACTAAACACTGCTTACTTAAAGGGATAGTTCACCCAAAAATGAAAATTCTTTCATCGTTTACTCACCCTCAAGTTGTTTCAAACCTGTATGAGTTTCTTTCTTCTGCTGAACACAAAAGATTTTTGTTGACTTCCATGTTGGAAGTCAACAAATACTGACTTCCATAGCATTTTTTTCCATTCTGTGGAAGTCAGTGGGGCCCATCAACTGTTTGGTACCCATATTCTTTAAAATATCTTCTTTTGTGTTCAGCAGATAAAAGAAATTCATACAAGTTTATAACAACTTGGGGGTGAGTAAATGCCCTGTTGAAAAAACAGCATATGCTGGTTAGGTATGTTTTGAAACATGGCAGCTGCTTTGAGCTGGTTTTTGCTGGTCCTTAGTTGGTCATGAGCTGGTTTAAGCTGGTCCTGAGCTGAGGGGTAGTTGCTTAGGACCAGCTTAGGATGAGCACTTGACCAGCTTAAACCAGCTCATGACCAGCTAAGGACCAACTAAGGACCAGCTTAAACCAGCTGCCATACTTCAAAGCATACCTAACTAGCATATGCTGTTTTTTTTCAACAGGGTGATGACAGAATTTTCATTTTTGGGTGAACTATCCCTTTAAACATCATGATGTCAATCGATTCTATTCGGATCTTGAATTTGTTGTAATTTCAGTTGCTGCATCCCAATTCATGTACTATTCGCCCTGACTAGTATTCAAAATTAGAATTAGCGTGTCCCAAATTATATGATGGATCCCAAAGGTACCCGGATGGTCTACTTTTCCACTGAAAATTTGAAATGCAGATCCATGAACACTCTAAAAGCTAATATTGCCCACAATCCATTGGAGGAGGATTTGGTTCAGAACTACAAACATTAATAAAAAGTCTTAAAAACAAACATGGCGAATATGTGAGACCAATGGTTAAGTAGAGAGTTTTAGATAAAGGGTTTTGGTAAAATGTTATCCGTGTTATATTTCATCTGCAACAACATTGTAAAATTTATAAATATACATTTGGCCATTAAATGAGAGTTAAAAAAGAGTTTCACGCATGAAAGACTCATGACTGGCAGATCATCATGCTACTACTTTTCCCTCCAATACGGTAGGAAGAATTGTTAAGAATTGCGTAAATTAAATTAAAGAGGTAATTACCTGCTGGCAAGATGGGCTTTAAATAATACTTGGCTGTGTATGCAGTAGTAAAAAAATTAAATTGGTGCTACATGACAAAAAACATGAGAAAAAGGGCTGTGGCATTCCCTTTTTGCCAAAAAAAACTCAACACCCATAATGCACTTTTGATTTTGGCGCCACCCCTCAGTCAAATTGTCAAAAATTGGCTGACAAATAAATGGAGATATCTGGGTGCAGGTACACAAAGAAAGAGTACACATTGTTCATTACCGACACTGTAACAATGCAAAGCTGGTTAGAAATTGTCAAGTTTACGATGAGAGTATGCATGTAACGATGCTAATTTTATTAATAAGTTATACAACTAGTATAAGTATATCCAACCTTCCCTGGATACATACAGTACACTCATGTTAAGCGATATGTATATAGCAAATCTCAACTGCTTGATTGTTATAACAGCAAAAAATGTAAACTATCCACCTCTTTCCTACGTCCCATGACGATTTGTGTGAATTATAGGAGTAACTTTGGTTAAACTGTAAACAATCAGCGAAAGGTTCGCTCTATGAACACAGTAAGCATTTTCAAAAACTGGGTATGATGAGATGACATTATTCTACTCACCCTTCAACCATCAAACATTAAAAGGACATTTAAAAGTGTAAAAGCATTAACAAATTACTACCACAGACCATGAATAACCCCCAATTACTTCCACAGCAATATTATGGATATGTTAAATATCACTGTAGTAATATGTCTATTGTGTAACACATTGCCTTAATCAAAAATGCTAATTAACTGGAACATTGAGTGATACTAATTCAAAGTGATTTCCGTCATTGTGCCAGACAATAAATATTATATTTACCTGCTTTAGAAAACGCTGCTAATAGGGATTAGAAGTGAAAAGGGGAGACAATTATATTTTAAAGCATCTGTGTGAAAACAAACCTTGAAAGAGACGTGAGGATTTGGGAAGAAAAACAAGAGATTCTTAGTGCATTTCAGTGAATTATTTATGGGATATATTGTAAATTAAATCAGGAGAGCAGACCACAAATGCACGGTATATGCTGTCTTTTTTATACTGTTACAGTGGAAAACAAAGGAGAAAAAAAAATCACGAGGAAAAGAATGCAGCGACTGAAAAGAGCTCTTGCCAAAGATATTCTTGTCATACCACGTCACATTAAACTACCAAGCATTGCGTATTCTCTTGAAGTCTGAACATGAGAACATGAAGGAAATTTTACAGCTCATTCAAACTGACGGATAAGGATTATTTGTAGCGCAATCTTATGATTTGAAATGATTTGTTTAAGTCTTTTTGAGTCCTTTTGAATGCTCCTTTGAAACAATGTGTTTTGTGAAAAGCGCTATACAAATAAATTTGACTTGACTTGACTATGCAACGGAGTGGTTCGTTAAAGACACAATTATGATGCGGTAGTATGTCCCAAAACTTTCGTAATCAAAATGTATGTACTTTCATACTTTTAGGGCATAGTATAAGTTGGCAAATTGGGATTTAGCAAATGTCTTGGGGTTCTGTTCGAGGCTCTGGGGTCATCGTTGATGTTTTTGTCATTGAGTAGACATCAGACTGCCCTAGGAGAGCGTCTTTGCCTCATTCTGATTGTTCAGTGGGACTGTGTGTGTATGTGTGTTTGTGAATAATAGATGGTCAACAACTGATTTATTCATTAATGTTTCTAATGGCCGCCATCTGTCGGCCCTCAGCTGTCATGCTCAGTGTGTTCTGGTGTGTTTTGTTTCTTCCTTATCGTGTTAGTGGGTTCTGTTGGTTTTAGTTGGGTTAGTCTAGTAGTCTATTTAGTCTAGCTGGGTTTAGCCTTTATTAAAAGAAATAGTCCATTGGAGGAATCAGTAGCCCATTTCACACATTATACTGGTAAATTATAAACTAATAAAATTACCAGACTGACTTTTCTGGTAAAAACACCATATATGCTATTCACATAAGCGACAACATTCTATCATTTTACAGTTAAAGAGAAAGTTCACCCAAAAATGAAAATTATTCCATGATTTACTTAAGGCTGATTTATACTTCTGCGTCGGACCTACGCCGGAGCCTCTGCGCCGTAGGCTATGCGTCTGTTTTCATTTATACTTCTGCGTCGTTGTCCGCGTCGACGTGCATGCAGACCACTAGTAGGCAGTGTCCGCGGTCATGTTGAGTATCAAGGCAAAAGCCGAAGAAGAAGCAGCTTGTCATGTACGTTGTCAGAGAAGCTTACAAATAGAAGCGGCAAATAGGTAACGACTTTTGTTGCAGTTTGGCGGCGTGTCCCCTGAAACAGATCGTTTGTTCATTGCTATGGAAGTTGAAAACGCTCGCTCTTCTCCGATTGCTCCGCGCCAGTTTTTTGACCTGAGGGAGGGGTTCTAGCAAACCAATCACAGGGCTTGCGGTCCGCGTAGAATTGATGCGTTGTTACATTTTTGAAGAGGTGCACGTCAGGCTACGTCGTAGGCTACACGTGGTACACACAGCCTACGCCGTAGCTACAGCGTACATTCGACGCAGAAGTATAAATCAGCCTTTACCCTGAAGCCATCTTAGGTGTAGGCTATATGATCTTCTTTCAGACAAACACATCTCTTATATCGAAATCCTCCGACATATCGTTTCCGACTTTTAATTCGTGACTGGTGTTTTGTTTTGCTCTATCCTCTGAGCTTCCGTGTTTGTCATTACGTCATGCGTCGGGTCAGAGGTCACTCTTCCGCCGCAAATCGATGCGTATGGTCGTCTGTTGAAAGCTAGTTATTATAGTTAATAAAGTTATAAATATGGAAATTTTTCTTACAAGAACTCATCGCTTCGCTTTAGAAGGCCTTTATTAACCCCTTGGAGCCGTATATGGATTACTTTTATTATGGATGGATGCATTTTTTTCACTACCATTATAAAGCTTGGAAGAGTAAGGATATTTTTAAATGTATCTCCGATTGTGTTCATCTGAAAGAATATAGTCATGTACATCTAGGATGGCTTGAGGGTGAGTAAATCATGGAATAATTTTGGGTTCATTTTTGAGTGAACCCTTTAAAGGAACACTCCACTTTTTTTTTGAAAATAGGCTCATTTTCCAACTCCCCTAGAGTTAAACAGTTGAGTTTTATCATTTTCGAATCCATTCAGCCGATCTCCGGGTCTGGCGGTACCACTTTTAGCATACCTTAGCATAGTTCATTGAATCTGATTAGACCGTTAGCATCTCGCTCAAAACTGACCAAAGAGTTTCGATATTTTTCCTATTTAAAACTTGACTTTTCTGTATTTACATCGTGTACTAAGACCGACGGAAAATGACAGGTTGCGATTTTCTAGGCCGATATGGCTAGGAACTATACTCTCATCCGGCGTAATAATCGAGGAACTTTGCTGCCGTACCATGGGTGCAGCAGGCGCAATGATATTACGCAGCGGCTGTGACCCCCTGTTTACACAGGGAGCGTACCTTGAGACATTTGTGAGAGACGCTGCGTAATATCATTGCGCCTGCTGCACCCATGGTACGGCAGCAAAGTTCCTTGATTATTACGCCGGAATGAGAGTATAGTTCCTAGCCATACCGGCTTAGAAAATATGCAACTTTTCATTTTCCGTCGGTCTTAGTACATGATGTAAATACAGAAGAGTCAAGTTTTAAATAGGAAAAATATCGAAACTGTTTGGTCATTTTTGAGCGAGATGCTAACGGTCTAATCAGATTCAACGAACTATGCTAAGCTATGCTAAAAGTGGTACCGCCAGACCCGGAGATCGGCTGAATGGATTCGAAAACGGTAAAACTCAACTGTTTAACTCTGGGGGAGTTGGAAAATGAGCCTATTTTCAAAAAAAGTGGAGTGTTCCTTTAAGATACAATTCACACACAGCACAGCACACAGCCATACAAAGAAGCACAGCAAACCTGGATCACCCCCCCCACCCCCACCCTCCCAAATTGTGCAGCTTAAGTATGAACCTTAACTAACTCACTCAGAAAGTTTCTCTTCAGACTGTTTCGTCACCATGAAATTAGACGAAAGAGAAAACTGTAGAATACTGTTACGCTAAAGCAAGATACAGTGCCCCTGGTGGCAAACCTTGAAAATTACCTTTTGTAATGAATTGAGTTGTAACCACAACAACATGTGAAATCAAGCTAGTGTAGCTACTAGCTAGAAGCTTTTGCTTTCTCATAGTTGTATGTTTGAGGACTCAAGGTCAGTAGGATATGTGCAAGGTTTTTATAATGGTTGGCTCAGTGCTACACATGCAGGTCTACAGTGTTTTGGTGGGAGTGTGCGAGTCAATGCTGAATGTATGAGTCATAGTTATGCTGCCAGTTCTGCCTGCTTCAACCTCCTGCGAGGATATTTCGAACACACACAAGCAAGACGACAGGAAATGAGAGATGGAGGGTGAAAGGAAACGATACCTCCTCTCCAACAAAGCTGTTTAAATTTAGCATAGTCCTGAGTCACTGTCTGTGTGTGTTTTCATGTTTGTGTGTGTCTGTTTGTATTGTTTCTGTTGTGTTTGATTTACTTCCATTAAGTTAAAGGTGAAGTATTTAGTTTTTGCGACACTTTTGGCACCTTGCGGTATTGCAAAAATAAAGAATATTTGTCCGCACCAGGCGCATTTTTTTGACATGGTGCACCACAACTGTTTGAGGCTGTCTAGACACACCAAAGTAAACAATATAAACTGGTACATATGTCGCTCTGAATGGTTGCACGATGATGTATTATGGTATTGCAGCGTCCATTTTAGCGCATAGTATCGCAATGCACCGTTTGCTTGAAATGACCCATTTAATCTTTGAAGGTCTAAATGCAGTGAATTTTGGCTTGCACGTCTGTAAACGAAGCTGAATTAGCCTATTTTCCGCATGTAATGGTCCCACACCAGCTAAACACCCTCTGGCTCCACCTGCTACAGTATCCACGCCCCAAAACTCTTGGTTGAGCTGGAAAGAGACTGATGGATCTCAATGTTTTGATGGTGCCTGGGAGGTTCAATGTTTACACTTTGAGGCGAGATAAACCCATGAATGGCATACTAACAGTAGTCAATAAACTGGATTAGGAGAATGTATTTTAACATAAAAAACTTACATCACCTTTAAGCCAGGGGTGTTTTCTCTCTGAGGAGGCATGAGAGGCAGAAAAAAATTGGATTTCAAATCAGTAGAGAGAAATGTCTCCAAGCATTGTTCAATTTCATCATTTGCCCTTGAGAATTGGAAACATGTAATTTTATATCTGTACCTCTGTAAAACAGCACAATACAGAAATGACATGTGAGACACACTGTGAAGAAACCTGAGTAGTGCATGCTAGGACACAGGGTTCACATCACAATAGAGATGGCACAGAAACAGACCATGTTTTCAAGGAAATGGGCTGTTTTCTCAGCCTTTTGACAGTTGTAGTTACTGTACTTGGTTATTTGTCTTTTGTTATTTATAATTTGTCATCTTTTAGAGGTGGGACTACTTTCATAGGTGGATTAAAGGGTTAGTTCACCCAAAAATTTGTTTTTACTCACCCTCATGTCGTTCCACACCTGTAAGACCTTCGTTCATCTTCGGAACACAAATTAAGATATTTTTCATAAAATCCGATGGCTCAGTGAGGCCTGCATTGACAGCAAGATAATTAACACTTTCAATGCCCAGAAAGCTACTAAAGACATATTTAAAACAGTTCATGTGACTACAGTGGTTCAACCTTAATATTATAAAGCGACGAGAATACTTTTTGTGCTTTACAAATCTTTTGTTTCGAATCAATGGTTCGAAGCGTGTATCAAACTGCCAAAATCATGTGATTTCAGTAAACGAGCCTTTGTTACATCATAAGTGTTTCGAAATTTCAATGGTTCACCACTGGGGGGCGTGACTTTGGCAGTTTGATACACGCTCCAAATCACTGATTCGAAACAAAAGATTGGTAAAGCTTCGAAGCTTCATGAAGCAGTGTTTTGAAATTGCCCATCACTAGATATTGTTGAATAAAGTCATTTTTTGTTTTTTTTTTGGCACACAAAAAGTATTCTCTTCACTTCATAACATTAAGGTTGAACCACTGTAGTCACATGACCTGTTTTAAATACATCTTTAGTAACTTTCTGGACATCTGAAAGTGTTTATAATCTTGCTGTCAATGGAGGCCTCACTGAGCCATCGGATTTTATGAAAAATATCTTAATTTGTGTTCCAAAGATGAACAAAGGTTTTACGTGTGTGGAACGACATGAGGGTGAATAATTAATGACAGAATTTTCATTCTTGGGTGAACTAACCCTTTAATGTCTTATTATAGGTTACTGACATAATACCTGTGTGTGTACTTTGTATTCTAGTTGGTTTCATACCATTTTCAAAAAACATTTCAGTTTAATTACTCTAAAAATGTCTTGTAATGTAACCATCACAAGTAAAAAGTAATAACATTTTCCTGACACATTGATGAATGTGTTCACATCTTAATCATTATTTTTTAAAAAAGGTTATTAAGTTTAAAGAGTTATTAATTCATAAATATCATGAACTGTTTTGGGAGTGACAACTTCCAGTATGTCAAACTACTTTAATATATATATACTATATACACAACTTTTGTGTTCTTCTAGACTGTTTTCAGTACAGTTTTTGACATTATGCCCCTAAAAAATAGAATTTTTAATCCAGAAATAAAACATACTCATCATAGGGCGTTTAAGTCATTGTATGGATTACATTTGCAATGTATTTTTGAAAAGAAAAAAAAAGTAATAGATTCAGACGGCAAAAAAAGTTGTCGTTGACCCTGAAAATACTAGTTTCTTTATACCAATGTTGTTACCACAGCATAAACCAATATACTTGAACAAACTCTACTGCTTTATTTAAAGTCAAATTAATATAAATATTAACAAATGAAACAATACAATATGGTTTTTGTCAATTAAGTAAACATAGCTTCAAGCTTTTCCTCTTCAAGAAATCAGTAACAAAGAAATGAATTATGAGAAGCGAATATTTGTCGTTTTTTCTTGTCATTGATTAATATTGATAAAATAAAAGACAGCGAAGGTTCTATTACGCTGCGGTTACTGTAAAGTACTGGTGTACTGGTATCTTGACATGAGTTACGTCCATGCCATGTCCATTTCTCACACATAAACCATGTGGAAGTAACCGGATTTACTTTTTAGCAGAAGTTGAAAGATTGGATATAAATTTGCAGTCTCATGCCAACACGTGTAACGTTTAAGAGTCTAACGTTGAGTGTTCCTTTAAGATGCTGCAGTTTTGAGTACAGTAAGCTTCTCAGTCTAGCCTATTAGACTCTTTGTAAGCAGCATAAACAAGATAGTGGGGTGATATTTATAGACCCTTACATAATCACATTCTCAGTTTACTTACGACTACACCACACCTCATCCGAAGGCACTGTGTGTGTGCTGCTTGCGTGATTTGCGGTGAGGGCACAGGCGTGGTTTGTTATTTTTGAAGTAATTGCCATTTTCCGTGTGTTTATCTGAACGCAGACTGAAGCAGCTCTCCCGTACAAAAGAACAACATGGATGGATGCAGGGATCAGAGTGTGTGCGGAGCTGTGTACTGTATGTGTGCATACACTATTTCACAGAGCATTTGATTTAATCAGCTTTTGGCAGCAGGTTGAACAACCTGTGTCCTGATTTATATGTTCCCTAAAAAGTCTCCCTGAAACTGTGCTCTCTTAAAGGGATAGTTCTCCCAAAAATGAAAATTCTGTCATTAATTACTCACCTTCATGTTGTTCCAAACCTGTAAGACTTTTGTTCAATTAAGATATTTTAAATAATAAATTAATATATTTTGAATAATAAAGATGGATATAGGAGATATTTTAAAGGATATTCCCTCCATTGACAGCTACGTGACTACCACTATGATGCTTCAAAAAGTTCATAAAGAGATCATAAAACTAATCCATATGAATTGAGTGGTTTAGTCGAAATTTTCTAAAGAGACACGATCACTTTATATGATGAACAGATTTAATTTAGGCTTTTATTCAGATATAAACATTGATCAGTGAACATAAACATTGATCAGTGAACGTAAACAGAAGCTCAACCGAACCTGCTTTACGCGCGAGAACAAACCTCTTGCTGAAGCTAAAACGTGCTGCATAACACACAACGAACAACGAACCTCATTGGTTCTTGCGGAAGCTCAAATGTGAATGAACTTCATTGATTCTCGCACGTCAAGCGAACATGCTTGAGCTTCCGTTTACCACAACTGATGTGTGAGCTGATGAATGTTTATATGTGAATAAAAGCCTAAATTCAATCTGTTCATCAAAGCAATTGAGTCTCTTCAGAAAAATTGGACTAAACCGCTCAATTCATATGGATTAGTTTTACAATCTCTTTTTGAACTTTTTGAAGCATCAAAGTGGTAGTTGCATAGCTGTCAATGGAGGGACAGAAATCTCTCAGATTTCCTCAAAAAGATCTTCATTTGTGTTCCGAAGATGAACGAAAGTCTTACGGGTGTGGAACAATATGAGGGTGAGTAATTAATGACAGAATTTTTGGGTGAACTAACCCTTTAAAGGGGACATTGTCCATCATTTTACATGGTGTTTGAACTTAAATGTGTATTGGCAGTGTGTCTACAGTAAGCAACTGAGGCGTTTTGTTATTGGATATAAGAATGAACATAGCAGTCGTCCTTTACTCTCGACATCTGAGCCGCTGAGGACGCAGTGGATTTATTTTGTTTTTGAAGGGAATGCGCCCCTGGATCTACCTATATGCGTTTATGTCTGCGCTAAAAAGTTTGTTTTGCTAAAAAAGTTCCTGAAGGATGGATCATTTACAACTGTTCGTGATCCAGCTTCATCTCCAGAAGATGTGAATATAGGTTTTTTTTAATGAATCTTTGCAAATCGCCTTTCCTAATAATGTGCTAGTTAGCAAGTTCCACGACGAATGCGGCTAAAGTTAAAGGCCAGTTCACACCGCACACATAAACAACAAACATGTCTGTTGGAGTTTTTGGATCAGGACGCAGCCTCTGAAATGAGACGCAGTTAGTGTGATACGCGTGTGATACCCGTCGGCGTCTGTTGCCTTTGGTCGGAGTTTGTTTTCACCCGACTGAACATGTTTATTCGGCGTTTGTTGGGTTAGGGAATGTCTGAGCAGTGTGGTATGATTTTCCAGCAAACGACAACAAACTGACGTAATCTGACCTGGCCACGAACCGTTGCCATGATGATGAGGCAAGTCCCTTGCAAAGACTGCTGTTTGATCGCGCCGGCGCCTCACGCACACACAACAAAGCACTGCAAACGGGACATTGCAGCTTGTTCATTATAAAAATAATAGTCGAACAAACATATATGTCGTCATTTCTATTTAGAACCTTCTCACTGTAATTCATAACTGCATGTTTATAATGAACAATGCATTAAGGTGATTGTCTTATTACAAACTGTGTACATTTTATGTAAAGATAACATGGTAACACTACAATAAGGTGACCTTTGTAGAGGGTTTAAAGGTGTTGGTTAATGACTAACACGCCATTTTCAAATGTATTTTAATCGTTTTTGAGCTTTTATAACTGCATAAATAAGAATGGTGAGTTCAATGCAATACCTGCCAAACAGTGTTTACAGCCCGCCCACGGAAGATAGGGGTGGGGTGAACAGTAGCTCATTATCATTTAAAGGGACATGCACCGAAACGGCTCCCTGTGAACAGAGCTTTTTGACAAGGTAAAAAGGGTGTCTTTTTTTACACAACCATAAAGAAATTTTACTCAAAGTATGTTATAGACTTTTCATGAAGACCCTAAAGAATCATACTAACTTGTGGAAAATTGGCATTCAATGTCCCCTTTAAGAAAAGTATTGGTTGCACACACAAGTATTTCCATGAGAAAACATTTGAAGTATGCTGAACACAAGTACGCTTGAAGTTAAATATGCTAACATATTTAAATGAATTATAAAAATATAAATATGTGATGATTTGTGATTTTTATAATGCTTGAAAAGATCTGTATACATTTTTACAATTTTATTTGAAATATTAAAAAAATGTTGTTTATATAAAATTATTCATTTGAAATAAAACAGCATAATTTATTTTTGCAGTTTGGTCATGGCCCTCCATCACCGCTCATTTACCTCAAAACAATAGTAAACAGTCATTTATTTTTTATTTGTAAGCCTAAATTAATAATGTGTAGGTAATCGATGTGGTTCTGTTCTGAAAATAAAATAGATTATTAATTTATTCTTCCTTATTTTAATTTAAATATGTGATCTTCGACCACAAAACCAGTCATAAGTCGCATGGGTATATTTGTAGCAATAGCCAACAATACATTGTATGGGTCAAAATTATTGATTTTTCTTTTATGCCAAAACTTATTAGGATATTAAGTAAAGATCATGTTCCATGAAGATATTTTGTAAATTTCCTACCGTAAATATATCAAAAATGTATTTTTGTGAGTGGATATGCATTGCTAAGGACTTCATTTGGACAACTTTAAAGGTGATTTTCTCAATATTTAGATTTTTTTTTTTTTTTTTTTTTTTGCACCCTCAGATTCCAGATTTTCAAATAGTTGTATCCCGGCCAAATATTGTCCTATCCTAACAAACCATACATTAAATGGAAAGCTTATTTATTCAGCTTTCAGATGATGTATAAATCTAAATTTCAAAAAATTGACACTTATGACTGGTTTTGTGGTCCAGGGTCACACATACAGTGCTCAGCGTAAATGAGTAAGACTCCCTTTGAAAAGTAACATTTTAAACAATATCTCAATGAACACAAAACAATTTCCAAAATGTTGACAAGACTAAGTTTAATATAACATCTGTTTAACTTATAACATGAAAGTAAGGTTTAACTTATAACATGAAAGTAAGGTTAATAATATAACTTAGATTACACATTTTTCAGTTTTACTCAAATTAGGGTGATGCAAAAATGAGTACACCCCACAATAAAAACTATTATTACATCTAGTACTTTGTATGGCCTCCATGATTTTTAATGACAGCACCAAGTCTTCTAGGCTTGGAATGAACAAGTTGGTGACATTTTGCAACATCTATCTTTTTCCATTCTTCAAGAATGACCTCTTTTAGAGACTGGATGCTGGATGGAGAGTGATGCTCAACTTGTCTCTTCAGAATTCCCCATAGGTGTTCGACTGGGTTCAGATCAGGAGCCACTGAATCACTTTCACCCTGTTCTTCTTCAGAAATCCAACAGTGGCCTCAGATGTGCGTTTAGGATCATTGTCATGTTGGAAAAGTGCACGACGACCAAGGGCACGGAGTGATGGTAGCATCTTCTCTTTCAGTATAGAGCAGTACATCTGTGAATTCATGATGCCTTCAATGAAATGCAGCTCCCCGACACCAGCAGCACTCATGCAGCCCCACATAAGGACACTGCCACCACCATGTTTCACTTTAGGCACCATGCATTTTTCTTTGTATTCTTCACCTTTGCGACGCCATACAGTTTTGAAGCCATCAGTTCCAAAAACATTTATCTTGGTCTCATCACTCCAGAGTATAGAGTCCCAGTAGTCCTTTGTCAGCATGGGCCCTGGCAAACTCTAGGCGTGCTTTTTTGTGCCTGGGCTTTAGGAGAGGCTTCTTTCGTGGACGGCACCCATGCATGCCATTCCTCTGCAGTGTACGCCGTATTGTGTTACGGGAAATAGTCACCCCAGTTTGGCTTTCTACTTCTTTAGATAACTGCAGTGAACTTGCATGCTGATTTTCTTCAACCCTTCTCATCAGAAGACGCTCCTGTCGAGGTGTTAACTTCCGTGGACGACCTGGACGTCTCTGTGAGATGGTTGCAGTTCCATCTTTTTTAAATTTTTGTACCACTTTTGCTACAGTATTCTGACTGATAAGTAAAGCTTTGCTGATCTTCTTGTAGCCTTCATCTTTCTGGTGTAAAGAAATTAACATTTCTCTTCCATGTGGTGCCATTGCTGACAGCATGAAATGGGAAGGGGTTTTAACACCCTTTTATAGTCAGCTGTCTGCTGGACACCTGTGTAATGAATAATTAGACTCACCTGTGGTTGAATTCTTGTTAAATTAGACATTTGTAGTCTAAAATTTAGCTTTGCTCCAGAGACTTTCAGTGGGGTGTACTCATTTTTGCATCACCCTAATTTGAGTAAAACTGAAAAATGTGTAATCTAAGTTATATTATTAACCATATTTTCATGTTATAAGTTAAACAGATGTTATATAAAACTTAGTCTTGTCAGCATTTTGGAAATTGTTTTTGTGTTCATTGAGATATTGTTTAAAATGTTACTTTTCAAAGGGGGTGTACTCATTTACGCTGAGCACTGTATATGTATACAACACACACACACACACACACACGCACACACACACAAAAGTTTGGAATAATTACGATTTTTCTCTTATGTTCTCCAAGGCTGCATTCATTTGAAAAAAAGAAAAAGAAAAAAAAAAGCAGTAAAACTGTAAAATATTATCATAATTAAAAAAAAAAATAGCAAGGATTCATTAAATTGATCAAAAGTGACAGTAGAGAAATTTATAATGTTACAAAAGATGTCTATTTCAAATAAATGCTGTTCTTTTAAGCTTTCTATTTATCAAAGGATGTATCATGGTTCCCACAAAAATACTTGTTCAGGAAGTAAAGTAAACTGCGCATGTGAAGATGACGTACTTTACGCGCACCGCCAACTTTTTGTAACCGTGCATACCTGTATGCGCAGGTCACATGCGCATTTAATATTTTTTTTTGCAGTAATTAGTTTTTCCACAAGGTGGCAACAGTGCCCTGGAGGCGTCGATTCACAAGGTAGTCAAAGAAAAACTGCATAAACAGAACAGACCGGAACGCATGCAAGCTACAGCGACGATGGAGGCCTACATAGACAAGAGATTGTGTGAAGAGGTTAGAAATTCCCTTTTTTTGTACAACTCTAGCATGAAAGAATACAAAGATGTTTACATGGGTTATAACTCGTGATGAGAGATTGCTCAAAACTGCGCATACGTCAAACGCCTGTGTACACATACGAGTCAAATAAAGTATACTTTCCAAGGCTGTGTGTTCGACTGTGCGCGTACACTAGCGTACGTGTAAAAAAACGAAGTATACCCTACCCAGGGCTTAACAGTGTTGGTGGTAGGGTAATGAATTACAAATAACATGAGTTCTGTAATCAGATTACTTTTTTCTGGTAACTAGCAAAGAAACGCTAGATGTAGATCTAGACTAAATGTGAACATGCATTTACTCATCTCACTTGCACAAAAAAAATCAGTATTCCTCAAAATGAATAAAAACAGTGAAATGCAAATGATGTAATAATTAAATATGTTAAATAACACAAATATACTTTATGCATTTAATCTCACTTTACTAACCAATGTCTTTGCTGCAGACCTTTAATGACCTATAATCATTCATTTAATATTTCTATTGTAAAATATCAATCTTACATCGTACTCTTTGACCATTACATCTAGAGCGCCACTTCTTTGATTTGATTTGCCACCTCAGTTATTTTGACATTGTTGAGCGCTGTTAGAGAGCTCAGATGAGACAGACTGTAATCTTGGCGCTGTACAGTATCTTTGCAGAACCAAAGTACAGTTATCATTTGCCAATTTCACAATTTTTGTTATATATAAAAAATCTAGAGGTCCAAACCTCAATAACTTCAGTGGTGGGAACAGTCATGACTATTCATGGACAATCTGACCAAAGACCATCTGAAAATCAAAAGTCTGAAAACATGAGACTTTTATGTGATTTTGTGCCAAATCGTATAAAATTTTCTGACAGTAAAGTTCATTGGTACTCTCACTAGGCCTTTGACAGTGTTCAGGTTTCTGACAGGTTTCTGGACAGAGCTCCTCTTGTCCAGATGCTCATTTGGACTGACATTTGTGACATTTTATTTTCTTTTTGTTGGACCACATGGTGCTTCATCCCAGCTGACAGCGTAATCTGATGATCATACTTTTGTTGTGTCAGCGTAACTATTTACACTGCGACAGTCAAGAAAGTGAGATTCCTGGATTTGTTGCCACAATGTAACTTCAGTGTCAGATGTTAAAAGGGATGTTGTTGCATTGCTAATCTGTAGGTAATATTTTACTTGACTGATTAGCCTGTGGGCAGACATGCTGTAGACCAACCAGTTCAACCTTAGTTTAGAAGATATGCTAGACTTTTTAATATACTATATACTTTTTACTATAACTTTAATTCTTATGAAAATGACAGGTGTAACTCTCGGTCTTAACAGCAGCATCGATCATATCTGCTTCTTTTTTGATGAGAAACATCACAAAGTGAGCCATATTGTTTCCATAATATTCATATTCAATGTCTGCACAAATACATGCACAGCTAAAAATACATGCAAAATATATTTGGGAAAAGGTTTTGCCATGAGTTGTAACAAGATCTCATGTTTTAGGCGGCATCATCCGGTCTGAATCTTAATACATTTCAACTCTCACAAGGTTGGAAATCCTACTTCTAAAACAAAATGAAACTTAAAATCTTAGGTAGATTCTGAAGGGCAGTGCTAAATGAAAAATATTATGATCTTTAAGCAAAATAAAAAATGCATCATGTTGCCGTCTTGAGAGATCAGTGAATGTTTTCAACTTTTTTAGTAGTTGTGTATGAATCGCTCAATTGTCCTCAGTGTGAAAAGATGAATCTCAAAATCATACAATCACTGTTGGGAAAGGGCTCAGATATGCAAAAGATGCTAGAAAACCAATGAATGTGCAGGACCTGGAGGATTTTTCTGAAAACAGTGCTCAGTTTAACTGCTCAGGACAAACAAGGGACTCATGAACAACTATTACAAAACATAAAAACAGTTATTGATCATCCAGACAACAAACAGTATTAAGATTCAAGGGTATATAAACTTATGAAATGGTTCATTTGTCTTCTTATGGATTATATGTAAACATCTGTTATGTAAAGCCACTTATTAGGACAGTACTAAAAAATAACATGCAATTTTTATGATCCCTCTATTTCTTTTTATATATTAGCATCTTGAATATTCTGCAAGGGCTATGTAAATTTAAGAGCAGAACTGTAAATGGGCCATAACTAGGTGTTTTTTTTAGCATGTTGCTCTTCAGTTTTTAGGTTGTTTTGGGTTGTTGCTAGGTAGGCTGGCTGATTCAATCATGTATTTTCTTATGATATTTACTTTGAGCATTTACTTTATACTTTGTATCAATATTTTTCTTTTATTTGTGGATTGCATTCATATAATTTCCTATTGTTCAATTACTAATTAAATAATTTGTCTAAGGGTACGTTTACATGACAACTATGCACTAAAAACATAAATGTTTTTCCTCTGTGTTTTTCACGTACAGACAACAACGTTGTCAAAATGATCTTAGTTCACACCGATCTGTGAAAATGACTAAAAACGCTGTATTACACCGTGTCTACACCAGACGCAACCGTTGTCACGTCGCATCGTTCTGCGCCACAACTGCTAAAAGCTGTCTACACTGAACGCGACAAACCGACCATTGCAAAGCACTTGGACTACGTCAGAAATAGAACGGGGAATCCGTTTACTGTCGGGAATTTGTGTCACGTCGCACCGCGCCGCATTTAGTGTAGACAATATCACTGATTATAATGGGTTCTATTGTCTTTTGACGCGTCACGTCGCGTTGCGCCGCTCGCATCCGTTTTAGACATTGTATTATGCTGCCAGTAGTTGGCGATGTCACTTTGTAAACACTACGCTCCTATAGTATTATATATACTGAACATGTAATACGCATGCGCATGGCGTCACCATTTTCACAAATTCATGTTTTTGTAGTTTAGACAGAGACAATATTGTTTTCAAAAACTTGCACTTTGAAACCCGTTTTTAAAAGTATGCATTTTCAGACCACCAAAATGCTGTTCCAATGTAAATGAACGGCCAAAACACATAGAAAGTTTCCCATTTTTAGTTGTGTAAACGGCCCCTAAATAAGCAGTAACTCTAAACCATCCAAACGACAGTGAAGTGAACTGTGCAAGAGAAACTGAAACAGATTCAAAGTAATAGCACATGCTCCATTGGAGTCATACACATTTGAGGTATCATTCCTAGCACAAACTGTCCGTGATGAGTTATTTGTTGAACTTTAAGTCATTAATCCCAAGTATGAGCATTAGTTATTGGGATGCACCACCAAGTCTTTTTCATTTAGACAGAGGGTTGTATTTGCACAGTCAAAGGTTTGGACTTACTCTTACTGTCAGACATAATATAATTAAAATAAGGTTAACCTATCTGTAATATGATTATGCACTTAGTGTCCACTGACAGTTGCTCTGATAGCAAAAGGGAACCAGTGTTCAATACCTCCTTATTTCCCTGGACAAAGGTTGCCAGTGTTCCTTGTGGTGCTGTTACATTTGTTGAATCACAAATGAGATCGATTTGCCTTTCTGTGCACGTGAGCTCTCGGTAGCTCAACTGTCCTGTGTTTAAAGATTTTCAGGCTGTTGGTTTTCTTTCCACAGGTGGTTTTGCTATCGTATTTCTGGTGAGGACTCATCAGGGCGTCCGTTGTGCGCTGAAGAGAATGTATGTCAACAATGAATATGACCTTCAAGTATGCAACAGGGAAATTCAGATTATGGTGAGATATTCCCTTGCATAGTTCTTTACATGCCTTACACATTTTGTAATCTTCCTGCAGCTCAACTGGTAGAGCATGACACTAAAGGCATGAACATACTGATAAAATATATTTTTATTTATAGCTTTTTTGGGGGAAAAACATCTGCCAAATGAATGAATGTCAATTGCATATCACCGCAGGCAGCAGTTATCAGGGTCCAGGCTCTTTGAAAAAGGGGAGATAATGACCACAATTTCCATAACAGAATATTTATGGTTGTGAATTTCATTTAACAGATATTTTATTTGTGCTGTTCCCTATTGGTGGAATTTAACAAAAAATAATGTGTGTCCCCAAAATATCCTATTATTGATGCCTATCAAATTTCATGCAGATGTGACTTTGTGTAGACCAAGTCATTATGGGTCATGGCCAAAAATTGAATTAGCATTTGTTTGCCAACAAAAAATTGACAAAATAGCTTTGATTTGTATTTATTTATTTGTTTATTTATTAATTTTTTTGACAGCAGGGACTCTACGTGATATATAGCAAATGTCATGCAAAACGGAAAAACTGCCTAAAATAAGTAAAGGGTTTTTCCCCAGAGAATTAAAAAAAAAAAAGTGATTTTTTTTGGAAGATGGAAATTGACAACTCAAAAAAATTACACACACACACACTTTTTTTTGTTTGTTTTCCAAATATATTATGTGTATATTAATTCCCTTGGGAACACAACTGGTGCCATCTTGCGTCACAATTATCAATTGTATTGAAAATGAAACTTGAGTATTTCACTAATAGACTTTACAGTTTATTTTGCGTTATACTACGGGGCTGTTGATTGCTTTAATCTGATTGGTTGACAAACGTTCTAAGGTGTGCAATTATTTTCAGGGAAACGCGCGGCTAAAGTAGTTCCAGGCAGGTCTTGACCGCATTGCAGTTTCATATCACTTCGCCAAATGATTTCAGTTATTTCAAAGGACCTTACAGCCTACAACTGCAAAAGAAACAAAACCCACAATGACACCAACCAAGCAAATAAATATAGTAAACAATAGGATAAAAACAACAAATTATTTCCATGTTTTTTGCCTCGAAATTACATTTTATTATGAACGGAAAGCACATACTCCCTTTCTGCCACTCTCTCTCTCCCACTCAAACGCTCACACATACAGTACGAACACACACTTGAACAGAAACGTGTTGTCAGCGCTGCTCTGACGATTTTATTAGTAAAATAGTTTAGCAACTTAAAAGCTACATGATATTTCTTACTAACGAGGTAATGACGGTGATGTTCTTGAAGCAGATAAACTTACAATTTTGCTGTTGGTAAAGGCACTGCTACTGAACACTGTAGAGAGACTCACAGACTCAGGTAATTCACACGCTTGATCTCTCTCTCTCTCTCTAGCTGCATTAATAACTGCATTATTCTGCTATCAATGGCTCAAGTCTTTGTTACTTGCTCTAAAATGAAGCGTAGGATGAGATGCATAAGAAATTAGTTCTACACACAAGAGCGTTTTAAGGACAAAAACCTGACAAATGTCTTGAAATACAATATCTGAACAATGTCTTGAAGGGTTAACTCTAGTATAAGTGAAATAATTGACTCCGGTCCATTGAATTATTAGAAAATAACACTTCCTGTCATGGCCGCATTACCACCTTGGGAGTGCATTATTTTCTAATAATTCAACGGCCCTTTGTCAGTTATTCCTAACGTAACTGACTGGCTGTACATTATTATCTTGTACATTAGGAAATAAATTTCAATCATTTGCTCACACAAATGTATTGTATGGCTTCAGACGCGTTCATCCATTATCATGTCCTTTTTGGATACACTATTCCTTAAACCTGTTCCAAACAGATGTTTTCTGTAGATTCCCACCCCCATCACAATTTGTTCTCTATTTGATTTATCCTCTTAATACCATTACAATTAGACCTTCAAAACTGAGCCATGAACAATGTTAAAAGGATTTGAGGTCCACTGTTCCCCAGTTTGCATGTAGTGCAGTAAATACAGTGCTGAGAACAGTACAGTGCCTGTAAAGGTCATTCGTGTCCTCTGGGACTGAGTTTCAAATGGAAATCCAGTGTATTTCGCTGTGAGCCCTACTAAATAGACAGGGAGGAAAATGTCAGCACTGTTTTAGCTTCACAAAGTGTCTTGCTGTTTCAAAATGAGCAGCTGCTCACAGTGCACTCCTAAATAGACGACTAACTGAGGGCATTTCAAATTTGTGAATGAATGAGTCGATTTGAAAGGACATTGACCAGCTAAGCTATTTCATTTAAAAACTAGCATTGACTTAGTCGCCTCAAAGGCCCATTGTCTGAGCTTTTAGCAAATGGTTGGAAAACAAAGTGAGCTTTCACATTTTAGACTCTGTTTAGTAATTCTGACAAACCTTAATTTCAGGAATTTTATATAAATACAAAGTATGTATTTGTACACCAAATAAACTTCCTTTATATACAGAGAAAATAACATTTGTTAGTGAACGAATTTAGTGATTTAAATGAGTTAAGACAAAAATTAAGGTTGAATCGGGAGTCTTTCCATTTAATGTTAACTTTGTAAATAGTCACTTAGCGTTAGTCTAGTGTGAAATCCACTCTCCAAAGGACATTCCAAACACACACAAACACACACACACACACACACACACAGTGGATATAAAAAGTCTACATTTTCCTGTTAAAACAAATGTTTTTGCGATGTAAAAAATGAAACTTTTGCACATTTAATGTAAAAATTACAATATATGTAATGCCACTGAGAACCAAAATAACATTTCAGAGAAAAAAGCTAAAAATAAAAACTTACAATAACCTGTTTGCAAACACTTTTATAACTGGGTATGTGGCTGTGTTCAGAATGAACTAATCATCAAGTTCATGTGAAATAGTACGCACCTGTCTTCACCTTAAAATGACTCAAATAAATCTCAGCTGTTCTTGAAAGATATTACTGACATTTTGGTTGCATGCTACTACAAGAGCCGTGGGCCACAAAGAGCTTATGAAGCATCAATGGACTTTGCGTCAACTTCAGTATTCCGTGGCACTGCTTAGGTTGTAATTTTTTACATCAATGGTGCAAAAGATTCATTTCTTTGAGAGATGTCATGTACAATATATATATATATTTTTTTGCTTGCTCTCTAAGGGCACGTTTACACGGCAACGATGTACTAAAAATGTTTTTCCTTTGCATTTTTTGTGTACATTATCAAAATGATCTCCGTTCACACAGGTCCATTAAAACGACTAAAAACGCTGCTTCATGTCATTAAACTGACCACTACGTTCCAAAGTCATAAAGAAATTACAACAATTTATGCTTCACTGGGAATAACGGTCAATTTTATAATGGTTACTTTTCTGAAATAAGACTTCCTTTATGACAACAAATGCGACCTTTGAAGGACGCAGCCTTCAAAACGAGATACACATATGCATGACGTCACAGTTTCTACAGATTTGCGTTTTTGTAGTTTACACAGAGACAATAATGCGATCATTTTCAAAAACTTGCACTTTGAAACTCATTTTCAAAAGTTTGTGTTTTCAGGCCCCCAAAACGCCACTGTCGTGTAAATAAATGGCCAAAACACATAAAAAGTTTTCCATTTTAAGTTGAAAACTGTGTCGTGTAAACGTGCCCTAAATGTGTTGATTTTCTTGAACAGAGGGACCTTGTGGGTAACAAAAACATTGTTGGTTTCCTGGACTCCAGCATCACAGCAGTGGGATCAGGAGATGTTTGGGAAGTTCTCATACTGATGGACTTCTGTAGAGGTCAGTGTGTGTTCCTCTCGCAAGATGGTTTGCAAATTGGGATCCAGACCCTTTTTCCCACTACTTTTAGTGGTCTGGACCTACTGTGCAACATATTTCTGTGTGTATAATCCAGGTGGGCAGGTTGTGAACCTGATGAATCAGCGCTTACAGGCTGGATTCAGTGAGCCAGAGGTGCTGCAGATCTTCTGTGACACATGTGAAGCTGTCGCTCGACTACATCAGTGCAAAACTCCCATCATCCACCGGGATCTCAAAGTATGAACTCTCCAGACATTTATTATTTTATTTCTTTCTTAAAGAAATAGTTCACAGAAAAATGAAAATTCTGTCATAATTTTAATCACCCCCATTTTGTTCCAAATCTATATGACTTTCTTATGAAACACAAAATAAGTTTTAAATATTTTTTGGGAAACACTTTATTTTAGGGTCTTTTAACTAGTTGCTTATTATCATGCATATTACTAGAATATTGGCTGTTTATTAGTACTTATTAGGCACATATTAATGCCTTATTCTGCATGACCTTATTCTACATCCCTTAATACTACCCAGTACCTAAACTTAACAAATACAACAACTACCTTACTAATTATTAATAAGCAGTAAATTAGGACTTTATTGAGGGAAAAGTCATAATTAATAGTGAATATGTGTTACCGGTAACACTTTAGTTTAGGGAACACATATTCACTATTAACTATGACTTTTGCCTCAATAAACTCTGAATTTACTGCTTATTAATAGTTAGTAAGGTAGTTGTTAAGTTGAGGTATAGGGTAGGATTAAGGGATGTAGAATATGGTCATGCAGAAAAAGACATTAATATGTGCTTTATAAGTACTAATAAACGGCCAACATTCTAGCAATATGCATGCTAATAAGCAACTAGTTAAAAGTGAGAATTGTTCCCCATACTAAAGTGTTACCATTTTTTGCTGTTCTTTTCCATACAATTAAAAATAGTGTTTGTCAAGCTTCAAAAAGGTGTTACCATTGATTCCAACCTGGTGTGATGTTTTGATGCCTCAAATTTTAATATTTTGAAACGTAGTGAGCGTAGTGAACTATTCTTTTAACCCTGTAAAAGCCTGACATATGAAATAATAGTCTGAAAAATAACAAATGCAATTAGGCCTGTTGCAATAATCAATATATCGACTTATCGTGCAACATATGTACATGATCTCAATCATTTTTGGTGACGCAATATATCGCCCATTATGTTTACATGATAATGAATGTCACCAACATTTTGCCGATCATGCTGTCATCTGCAGTTCCTACACAGAGCAGTCATCATCAGGTGGAAAAAAAGGCATTATTTGAGGCGTTATAGTGTTTTGCTGACAACTACAGAGAGTTTGGAAGAACAAGTCCAAATGCTCTTGATTTCAAAGCTGCAATCCACTGTTCTGGCGCAAATATAAATGTCACAGTGCAAAATAGTGCACACTAACAGCTAGTGTTAAGGCCGTTTCACAAGGGATACAGCGGTTGAGAGTGCAGAGTTCATTTTCAAAGTTTTTTTGCATTCCACTGCAGTTTTTCAATTGTATTTTCTATGTAAACAGACATGTTTGGCCGTTGTGCTTGCATCTTTTGCAGCATCTCATGCGCTGCATCATTATCATGTGGCGCTTAAGTTAAAAGAAGTTAAACTTTTAAAAAAACACGCCTCTAGAAAAATAGTTTTAGCAGCAGATATGGCCTGTTGAGGCATCTGTGTCTTTGTTCATACGGACAGACTGCTAAGTAGGGCTTTAGTTTTCAGCAATAGAATAAAAATCTGTAAATGGAAAATCTCCATAGTGCATTTTTTGTGCATTTGCAGTTTTTTTTTTTTTACTTGTTACTTTGCACTTTTTTTTAGAAAATATTTACCATTTATTCAAGTTTTTTATTTAGTATATTAATTTTTTTGATCCTTCATTTCCATGATCTAAAGAATTAAATGGTTGTTGTCATTTGAAAGTGTGTAGGCCTACTTGCATTATTATGCTGTTATCATTTGATTATATATTCAGTTGCATAAAATGGTCTTAAAATGACAATAATATTGCTTATTGCAATTATTTCTGGAACAATATATCGCACAACAAAAAGTAGTTATCGTGACAGGCCTAAATGCAATGCAATACAGTGATGACTGAGACAAATAAACCTTCCTCAAAAAACAAACTTGATACTCATGTTTTAACATGATTTTTCTAAAAAATAAGTAAACCTCAGTTGATTCAGTCTAGTAAATGTTCATTTTGAAATATTACTAACAATATAAAAGTTCTTACATTTAACTTTTAAAACAAATCAGTAAAGGTTTCACGGTAAAAAAACCACGGCCTCACGGGGGACATTTTTACAATTATACTAAAAGGCTTTTACTTACTAAAAAAAAGTATAAACATATACATACTATATAAATAAAGCAAAGTTTTGTTCATATTGATAATTTAGAGACCTTAGAAATTTGTGTATCAAATATACAGTAGACTTTATAGTGTTAAAATCTGGCTTTACTTTTTATGTTTGTACCCTTTTACATTTGTACCCGTTTTACAACCTAGCACACATGTGTCTCCTCTCTTTGTGTCTTTTATAGGTGGAGAACATCTTGCTGCATGACAGAGGTCATTATGTACTGTGTGATTTTGGCAGTGCCATTAACCGTTCCCAGAATCCACAAACAGAAGGCGTGGCGGCTGTAGAAGAAGAAATTAAGAAGTGAGCTTCAGTTTCTTTGTTTATATTGCACACCAATATTTGTTTACATCAATTAAATCTTTTACTCTCTGTGTGTTTTAAGGTACACTACTCTTTCATACCGGGCCCCAGAAATGGTGAATCTTTATGGGGGCAAGGTTATCACTACCAAAGCAGATATATGGGTAAGTTAAATAGGTGAAGACTGTTAGAGAATAATTCTGTTATCTACAACAAGAGTGTATATCAGTAGCAACCAAAGCTTTTGTCTTCAGCCACCCTTCCTTTTGATAGCATTTTAAACATTATAATGGACGTTTAGTCCTTTGAATGCTAATTGTCTTGTCTTTTTACAGTGTTCAGAAACACAGTGACTTTTGTATGTTTGTGTCGTCAGGCTTTGGGCTGCTTGTTGTATAAGCTGTGCTATTTCACATTGCCGTTTGGAGAGAGTCAGGTGGCCATCTGTGACGGCAGCTTCACCATCCCAGACAACTCCCGCTACTCGCACGACATGCACTGTCTCATCCGTAAGTTCAGCTGTTGATCTGATTTGTTTGTTTGTTTTTTTTTATTGAAAGATTGTCTTGAAGAGACACTTCTGCTAGTTTCATTTTATGTGCATGTCCTAAATGCACACAATTAAACAATATTTTTACGCTTGCATAGTTTTGCAAAATTACAGCTTAAATTAGAAATAAGCCGCTTCTTAGAATGGTAAGGAATGGTTCCAGTTGTGTTTCCACTGGAGCCTGGTACGGCACGGCACGATTACAAACCGTTCTCAGCCTGGAATTCTCGGCACGGTTGTCTAATCGTGCTGGTAGAATCCGTGAAGTGATGTCGACACACACGATTGGTCACTTTGTCTGTTGCCTGGC
Organism: Mylopharyngodon piceus; assembly: GCA_039654765.1. NCBI lineage: Eukaryota > Metazoa > Chordata > Actinopteri > Cypriniformes > Xenocyprididae > Mylopharyngodon > Mylopharyngodon piceus. Next base: position 27,628,785 of record CM077453.1, read on the forward strand.
TACCAGTTTCTCTCTATTTGAGCGACTTAAACACAAATTAATAATAAAATTAAAAGAAATATCTAATCATCTGCCATAACGTGGTCGTTTTTACATCTCATATCATAAGTAAACCGTTGCGTTACCAAGGCAATGACTGACACTTTTATATTAAATTCCAAAGAGCGGCCGTTATCAGCCCCACAGTGGAAAACGAAACCTTAATTGTACCAGCTGGTCCGGATCGGCACGGAATGGAACGGTTACGCAATGAGAACTGTTCGGCCCAACAGTGGAAAAGCAGCTATAATGTCCCAAATAAAATTCTGCTCACAAATGATTTATGTTTTAATGAAAACATTATTAGGGACAGAACTGTTGGTGGAAAAGACACCGCAACTGAGGACAGTCATAATTTTTGAAAGAATGTAAATAATTTTCATACAATAAATATTAAAGTGGTTTGTTTATTTCACTCTTTGTATAGATTATCATAGTTTTAAATATTTTGTATGTAAATATTTAAAGTCCCCCTGTAGTCAATAATTTTATCCCTTAAAACTCATCTTTGATCACCAAAGTGACATATTTAAACATTTTTTCCTGTGACAAAAAAAAAATTCTTCATGCCTTAAAATAGCCTGAATGTAACTATGCACCCTTTCCTTATGTAATATACACGGATTTATAAATATTCTAATCAGCCCCGCCTCCACTTACTCGCACAAGCTCAGAGATCCACTCGGTCAACTTACTGAGGTAAACGCTGCACAATGGTATCGCTTTTTACAACGTCAGACACATAACGGTAATTAATATGATTAGCCTTTTGCTTGACTACATTATCAAACAGCTAATAATGTGTTGCTAATGTTACACAAACCATGTTCCCATTCGCCATCTGAGTCTGCCTTCTAAAAATTAGTATCCTTAGAAACACTTTGAACAACTCAGAACGTCAGTGGAAAAAGACGTATAGTTCATCATAACATCGTAATATACATCATACACCCGCTAAATTGCTAAATCTACCTGATTTTTCATATCAACAGAAAAATATACCAGTATATTGAGACTCTCCTCACAGTTAATGATATGCTAATGATATGACTTATGAATTTACACATGGTTTGTCTTAAAGCATATTAAAAACACCTCATAGGCAGGGGTCATCAGTTGATGTAGGGGACACATCATCATGAGGTCTGTAAGATTTAAAAAATAAATAAATAAATAAATAATACTTTGATTCTATAAAATTAACATTAAATACATTTATAAGGTTACAAAAGATTTCTGTTTCAACTAAATGCCGTTCTTTTGAAAAGCCATTTCCACAAAAATATGCAGCACAACTGTTTTCAAAATTTATAATAAGAAATGCAAATCAGCATATTAGAATGATTTCTGAAGGATCATGTGACTGAAGATTGGAGCAATGATGCTGAAAATTCTACTTTGTCATCACAGGAATAAATTACATTTTAAAATATATTAAAATAGAAAACCGGTATTTGAAATTGTAATATTATTTCACAATATTACAGTTTACGTCAAGAGCATAAGAGACTTCTTTGAACGATAGTGTGTTTTTGTAGTTTAGGGTAGAGGCTATATACAAAGTTCTGTCATGAAACTCTAGATGGCGCAGGCTAAAAGGTCCTTAACTCAATCTGCTTGCAATCACATCATTCTCTATAGGGCACAGCTGATTGGTTCCTGCTGTCTCAGTTGCCAATGAGCTCATTGCTCAACCTGCAAATACTTCATCAGCATTTGCTGTAGCAGTTTGCAGCATGCTTTCAGAAACCCTCCACCTTCCCCAGCTCCACCTGTATAGATCTGCTATGGGTCATTCATGTACACTATATTGTACAGCAGCAACATGTCTTACCTGCTCACAGCAGCGTGTCGTGTATGTGTTGGCAGTAGCAAGTCCCGTACTTGCTCTGCAGCAGCAATAACCAACAGCAGCAGCAGCGTAGCAGATCTATTCCGCCAAGACCAAACATATCAATATTGTCATAGCCATTATCATGCCAAACACTCCGAGAGTTGTCATGACAGAAATATATGTAAGCATTTGAAAAGTAGCAAAAACAAATAAAGACAAACTAAAAAAAAAAGGTCCACTTTAATGTGACCTTCATATAACAAAAAGAGAAAAAAAAATCTGTGGACCAAAAAGTTTTCAAGATTTACCAAAACTGCTTTTTACCAGAAGACTTTTTTTTTTTTTTTGATTTGTTTCATTTTTCCCATCTCAGGTTATATGCTGGAGCCAGACCCTGATGTAAGGCCAGATATCTACCAGGTGTCCTATTTCGCCTTTAAACTGGCACGGAAAGAATGCCCAGTACAGAATACTGACGTAAGACCTGCTCATTCAGACAAATGACTTAAGATCTCTCTCCCCTCCTCCTGTGCTGTAGCTAGACAAACTCCCATGTGCATTTGCCCTGATCTTCTCACCTATTTTCCTGCCACACTCTACAGGGTTTTTGTTCTCTGTTCCAGCACATACTTCTTAATCCATGTTTAATTCATGCCCATCCCTTTCAGTAGATATCGTAAGTGCTTGCACGTAACGCAGAGGAAGTGGAATGTCGCTCGTGGCTGCCATTTGGCCCAGATCCAGTGGCCCCTCCCACTTTGAGCAGTATTGATAGCATAATGGAAGCATTGAGTCATGATCAAAGATATATTAACATTGGCACCGCAAAGTGTTGTTTAGAGTTCAATAGGAATGACCTCTGTCAAACAGGTTTTTTTTTCAGTGTTGCTGCTACAAAAAGACTTTTTAGAAAAAAATAGTTTAATATAAGGCACTTTTTTGTTCTTATAAGCACATGGAAAATCTTATTGTAAAGTAAACAGCTATTTTAGGGTGGGGAAATCCAATGTTATAGAGGTTTCCCTGGCGTGGGGATTGACTGCGTCTACAAATAAATATCAGAGCTAATGAACGTGCCTTTATTACACACTTGTGTTTGTGCCAACAACATGCCTATCTTTTGTTGTTGATGTCATCTTCAGTTATTTTTACACACTCATGGAAATTCAATTATGACACTTAGAGAATGAGACAATTGGGAAACTATATTAAATAACTATATAACTTAAATTAAATTGAAGTAAATTAAGAAACTTATTTAATTAACTTGTAAAATGTTACTGGACTTTATGCACAAATAATTGGTGCAGGTTATTCCGTGTTATTTTATTATTATTTATGTACTGTTATAGTATTTATTAATAATTTGAACAAGCTTTTATTTTATATTTTATTTTATTTTTAGTTCAAGTTTTTGTAATTTTGATATGTGCTTTTGTCATTTATTTATTATTATTTTTATAAAAATAAAATATATTAATATATTTCTGTTTAGCTTTATTTATTTCAGTTTTAGTAAATTCAGTAATTGTAAACTAATTTTATTTCAGTTATTTGCCAAGGTAACATTTCAAATTTTTGTTGTAAATAACAAAATTGTAGGTTTTTTATGTTTTGTTTTTTTTTTAAAGTTTTTCCATGTAATGTTTATATTTTATTTCAGCCTTATAACAATTTTTAATAGTTTTAGTTTTGGTTTTAATTAACAATAACTACACTGGTGTTTATTCCAAAAATATTTGGATTTTGGAATTCTTTGGAAAAGTTGGTCTGAAACACCTTTTCTTTTCTGCTACCTGCAAACTCACATTCTACTCTCTCTCCATATTGGTAATCAGTAGATGCCCACTTTTCACAATCCAGTAAATTTCTAAATACCACTCAACATGTTTTTGTGTTGAATTTCAGAAATCTCAGAAATAAAATGAGTTGCAAATGTTTCATGTTGACTAAAGACAATCAAATACAAAATATAACAATGTGATGGTAGTAATATTCCTCTCATTCCACTAGAATTCACCCATTCCAGCAAAACTCCCAGAGCCAATCAGAGCCAGCGAAGCTGTGGCCAAGAAGAGTCAAAACAAAGCCAGGTGAGACTTTCTTTTATCTCAGATGTTTTTACATTTTTATGACATATATATTTTTAATTTTTTGATGCATATAGTGGTGCAGGGATGATGTGAAATAAGGTCTGTAGTAAACATAACTTGACGATTACAATGTAAACTGCACACATTCACACCCAAAACTTCTTTAGTTACATATTAGAAACACATGTTTTTTAAAATAAACATAACATTATCAAAATTCGCGTCTCGATATGGGTGTGTGCAGTTTACGATGTAGAACAAAACATTCAAGTATTGTCAAGTTATGTTTACCACAGACCTTATTTTAGTCATAAACTGTAAAACCCCATTATAAAAACCCAAAGGGAAATTCTGAGGGGAAAGTCTTCCAAGTTTTGACATCATCCCCTTATATAATGGTAGTTCTGACTTAATTGAACTTTTTTTGTCATTCAGGCTCACTGATCCAATCCCTACTCTTGAGACCTCTATAGCGCCACGGCAACGTCCCAAGGCTGGCCAGGCTCAAGCAATCGCAGGCATCCTGCCCATCCAACCAGCACTCACCCCTCGCAAAAGAGCCAATGCACCTGCAGGACCCAGCCAACCAATCAGTGAGTGTTCATTTATTCACCTTCATCCAAAATCAAACACTATCTAGGCGTCCCCACCAGAACAAACGCATTTGTGTGGCTACAATCCTTCATCTCTTCATGCTTACTCTCTTCCCCTGACGACACTTCACACGTTGTATTGAGCGACATGTATCTTTGGCTGACACACACGGCTCTAGTATTCCCACTGGTTCAATCAGTGTGTCATTAGAGAGAGCTTTTAAAACCTCACTAATGAGCCTGACACACTGAATCCTATTGAGCTGTCATCTCACTTATTATTTCTGAAATCAATGCTAATTAAAGGCCTACATGTTTCATTGGTAATGAATATCCTGACATATTATCCTCCTGCAATGTTTTAGCACCAGATTATCTGGGTCTGGAAGGTAACACCATGACTTAATTTAGGATGACGTTTCATTTTTATCAAGTAATTTATTATCGCTGAAAATGCTACACAAAGCAACAAAATGCTAATAAATGCTATTGTTTTGAATTTTCGATTAATCAAAGAATCCTGAAAAAAAAAAAAAAAAAAAAAAGATCAGTTCACACAAAAACATTAAGCACCACAACTGTTTTCAACATTGATAACCGGGGCCCTATTTTAATGATCTAAGAGCTTGGTCTAAAGCGCACGGCCCAAGTGCATTCAGGGCGTGTCCGAATCCACTTTTGTCTGAATCCACTTTTGCTAGTTTAACGATGGGAAAAATGGTCGGCGCACCCGGTGCATGGTCTAAATGGTTGTCCCTATTCTCTTAATGAGTAATGGATGTGTTTTGGGCGTAACGTGCAATAAACCAATCAGAGTCTCATCTCCCATTCCCTTTAAAAGCCTGTTGTGCTCGCGCCATGGTGGATTCGCTATTTACAAGGCGGAATTTGCAAGCGGAAAAACTGAACGCTTCTCTAGCGAGGAAACGGATCTGCTCATGTGCGAGGTTAAAGCGTGCGAGCAGACCATCTACGGGACAAGCCGGATTCCACCAAAGCATTTTTATCTTCATGCATACAATAATAATCTTTTACATTGTAATCCTTTTATTTTTAATATTTGGCATGTTTGTGTGCTGCTGTGTGTCCCTGTGTGTGTAATAAGCAGAGTGTACACACATTGTGCACTGCATATCACTAATGCGCCCTTTAAATAACAAAACAAATATTGTGCCATTGACTTTAGACTAGGTTTTTGTTGGTCAATGGCGCAGTCTATTTCAGTTGCCTCAAAATAGCAATGCACCAACAATGCGCCTGAACACACTTCGTTTTCAGACCAGCACGCCCATGGGTGCACAAATGGGTGCAAGTGCATTTGCATTTTAAACAACGTGGTGCAGGACGTGAAAATGATAACTGCGTCGGGCTGAAACGGGCTCAAAAAACACTTGCGTCACGCCGGGTGTATGATAGGGCCCCCAGTGTTGGGGAAAACCAGTGTTACTTTTATGCGTTATTGTGTATTGTGTTATTATGTTACAATATTGTGTTACTCCCTAAAAAAGTAACTAGTTTTGTTACTTAGTTACTTTTTATGGAAAGTAATGGATTGTTACTTTTGCGTTACCTTTTCTCATCTGGGCTGGGCTTGTTGTTTTTTTTTTTTTTTTAATAACAAAAAAAAAAACAAAGGCCCTTTCACGCCTGAACAGTAGAGGGCGCAGCTCAAACAAACCTTTCAGCTGTGCTGCCATTCTGGAATAGGATGCAACAAAAGAAAGTTCAACACTCTTAATTCAGCAGTAAAAAAAAAACAAAAAAATAAAAAAAAAACCCACAAATATTATGTTTGTCTAAAGTCATTTTTGCTTATTAGTATGGTTGAATTGGAACATTGAAGGTCAGCAGCAAAGACACTAGTTAATAAATGTATTTGTGTTATTTAACATTTAATTATTGCAGGTTTGTGTGATAATCTGAGTTTGCATTTCACTGTTTTTAGTCATTTTGAGGAATACTTGAGCAAAACTTACATTTGGTCTAGAACTACAATAACCATCATGTTTACACAGCGCATACAAGGCCTCTGCATTACTTCCAATTTCTCTCAACATAGGGATAAAAGAGCTGTCAGTCAAAACATGGGAAATTCACAATTTGTTTGAAAAAGTAACTCATATTTTGTTGTACTTTTTTAAAAGTAATGCGTTCCTTTACTAGTTACTTGAAAAAAAAATAATCTGATTACGTAACTTGTGTTACTTGTAACGCGTTACTCCCAACACTGTTGATAATGATAAGAAATGTTTCTTGAGCAGCAAATCAGCATATTAGAATGATTTCTGAAGGATCATGTGACACTTGAGTAGACTTGAGTAATGATGCATTACATTTTAAATATACACTGCCCAGCCAAAAAAAAGTCGCTGTTTGGATTTTAATAGGCAAATACTTAAGAATCTATGAATGGATCATTATTACAGTGATTATAATGTTTCTAGCATGTTATATGTTTGGCAACGGTTCTTTTAACCCTTAAAGATGGAGCTTTTCATTTCTTAAACAACCATGTATTAAGACGTATCATGGCCATATTCCAGGATGACAATGTCAAGATTCACCAGGGTTAAAATTGTGAAAGAATGGTTCAGAGAGCATGAAGAATCATTTTCACACATGAATTGGCACCTCTGAGTCCAGACCTTAAATTCATTGAAAACCTTTGGGATGTGCTGGAGTAGACTTTACAGAGTGCTCACCTCTTGCATTGTCAAAAAAGATCTTGACCAAAATTCGATGCACCTCTTGATGGAAATAACATCACAACCTTTATTTCCATCAAGAGGTGCATCATCTTTGGTCAAGATCTTGTATTGACAATGCAAGAGGTGAGCACTCTGTAAAGTCTCCTCCAGCGCATCCCAAAAACTTACACTGAAGTTAAGGTCAGTGCCAATTCATGTGTGAAAATGATTCTTCATGCTCCCTCCCAACAATTCTTTCACAGTTTGAACCTGATGAATCTTGACATTGTCATCCTGGAATATGGCCATGAAACAATACATGATTGTTTAAGAAATGAAAAGCTACACACTCCATCTTTTAGGGTTAAAAGAACCGCTGCCAAACATATAACATGCTAGAAAAATAATAATCACTGTAATAATGATCCATCCATAGACTTTTAAGTATTTGCCTATTAAAATCCAAACAGCGACTTTTTTTTTTTGGCCAGGCAGTGTATTAAAATAGAAAACAGTTATTTTAAATTGTAATCATATTTTACAATATTACTGTTTTTACTTTATTTTTTATCAAATTCATGGTGCTTTGGTGATCATAATGTAAGTGAATATCTGGTTTCTGGAAATCTGAATAAAACAGGTGGCTTATACCTGTATTAATCGTAATTCCTTATCACATAAACACTTTATATGATGCATGTATATTTGGAATATGTCATGTAAACACATTAACCTGTTGACCATAACTTGTTGATTAAATTACTGTGTAGAATTACTAAAAATGCAGAGTAATAAATAATAAGAGTGAGCATCATAAGGGCTTCCAGTAGAGAATAAGCTGACTTAATATGTATACATGTATATCTTGCTGTGGATTAGTATTATAATTTGTGTTTTTATTGTGTTTTTCTATTCGTTCACAGGTGTTAACATGGCTTCCCAGCCTGTTGCTCTTGCCCAATCACAGGTTCCTGTCACTCAGCAACAAGCCACTCCTATTCCAATACAGGCCACTCCCTCTCCACCCCAGACCACACCCCAGCACACACAACTTTTTGTACAGCAGCAAAATACAGCCTTCTTTACTGCTCAACAACAGGTAACTGCTACAGAAAACATTCTGGATATAATCTTAAATATAAAATATAATTTAAAGTCAGCATGAAATCAGAATTGACCCTATTTACTTTAATACACATTCATGTCTTACTGTGAACTTAATCCACTGCAGTCTCAAATTCAGATCTGACACTCTTTTAATGATCTAATCAAATCCAGATAGATAAAATTACATCCTACCTTGCATTTTTCGCCTCATCAAATACCCTATTTTCCTCATAAATATGTCACATTATATAAGTAAAATGGGTTGTGATTGTGGTTTCATGTGAATTTAAGATAAATCATCTGGGAAATGCTGCATAGTGGAATTATAAGTGGTCATTTTCATTACGGGTTTTTACTTTTGCAAAAAGAAGAACTTTTTCGTACAATGTGATGTCAATTGTTGCACCTACCTCCTATTTTAGCAGCATCACTCAACGCAGACCAGCGCCATACCTGCACAAACGGTTGCATCATCCTCCACCCCTGTTTCTACACACTCTAAACCTAAGAATAGGGCACCCCCTCCACCCATACACCAACCTCAAACCAACCTCCTGACATTATCAGCAACTGCACAGACAAAAAACAAAGCTCCACCTGCAGAGTGTTCACATAGTAATAACGTAGATGGTGAAATCTCTGCGACTGTGTCTGCCCAACCTAAAACCAAAGCAATGGCACCTCCACCCCCTACATCACATGCCTCCACCCTTCCTCCACCTAAAACCACCTCAGCACCATCCGCTGACTCTGAAGTGGACCCAGAGCAGAGGGTAACCCTCCGAACATCTGTCTGCTCTATTAGAGTGATTCTCTTTGCTTTCTAAAGCCTTTATCCTCCTCTTGTTGACTTGCTCATAGGGGATTCATTGTTGTAAAAATTTGGTCACACTTTGGTATGAGGAACACATATTCACTATTAACTATGACTTTTGCCTCAATAAACTCTAACTGCATTTACTGTAATAAACAACTAATAAACATTTACTGCTTATTAATAGTTAGTAAGGTAGTTGTTGTAGTTGTTAAGTTTAGGTATTGGGTAGGATTAAGGGATGTAGAATATGGTCATGCAGAATAAGGCATTAATATGTGCTTTATAAGTACTAATAAACAGCCAATGTGCTAGTAATATGCAGGCTAATAAGCAACTAGTTAATAGTGAGAATTGGTCCCCATACTAAAGTGTTAGCAATTTTTTTTCATGCATATATATATTTATATATTTTTTTTTTCAAATTGTTTCTAGGATTTACATAAAATCAGTAGGTGGAGTTGTTCTATCTAATAGACCTTAGTCAGGGTTGTCGTCATATTGAGTTTTACGTAGATGAAAATGAGAGATAGACTTGTAGTCTTTACAATGGCAAGCCCTATATAAAGGTCCTAAATCAAATGTAATTTGTAAACTCAACTAGGGCTGCAAGATTGATAATAATAATAATAATTATTATTACTATACTAAATACTAAATTAAAACCAAATAATAAAAATTACTATTAAAATTATTTTTATGCCTGTCTTTATTTCCAAACGTTAAATCATCAAGCTTTTATTTTGACAGGAAGTCGCAGGAAAGCCTAAAAACTTCTCTTCTTTTTATAAGCACTTACATGTATGGAAAGATGGTTGGGGTATGTTGTGTTCCCAAATTAAGTTAAAATGACCCAAACTCAGAGCAGATGCAGAGATGATGTTCGTGTGGATCAGCATTTACTGTAACCGTTGCAAACACTGACGGATAATGAACTACTCGCGTCTAAGAAAACTCTGAACTCTGAAACACTTGGCGCACATTTATTTAATTAAATATTGCATGAAAGCTGTTTCGTCAGCTGAAAAATTGGCATTGTACAATAGTACAAGCCACTGAACACAGCGTATGTCTATCCCTGACAGCCTCGTTTTCATTTCTGTCAAAAATAATAAATGGTGCTACCCTGACTAAAATCTATAACTTTGTCATGACACATCTGAAGTTCATCTTTGTTAACTCACATGTCATTCTAAACACATCTCAGTTGTTGTTCTTTTGTAAAACACAAAAGAAGTTAAACAGAATATTCACATTAAGTGAAAGTGTTTTTAAATTCCAGAAGTCAGCTTTGTGTGACGAACAAAGGTTGAAATTTTAAAATGTTATTCAATGAAAAGCCTTCTACTCTAGTCCACAAGTTTAATTTGTGTTTGTATATTGGTCGCAACACTCTAAGTTTGGCACAAAGGAGATTTGAGGGCAATGGCAGAGGACAAGATTTTCAATGAATAATGACTTGCATTTCAGTCTGTTCTTCACACAAATCCTATGGCCTACAAAGACTTGAAATATAGCACATGAATCTTTTGGACTACTTCAGTGAGGCTTTGTGGTGTATTTGTCATTTTTGGAGCACAACAGCCCGAGTCCATATCCACTTCCATTGTATGGAAAAAAATGTACCCAGGATCAAATGTAAAAAGAAGATTATACGGATTTGGAATGACATGAGGGTGAATAAATTAAATGCTTTATCAGATTTAACAATTCTATTAAAATGAATAGAAATGACCCATTCATCTAACAACAGACATTTAATCTTTCAAAGGTGAACTTTTTTGGTATTTTCTCATTTCACAGATCAACTTTTTTCAACAAATCACTGAGATATCACATTTGTCTTTTTTTGTACATCTGAAGCTCTCTTTCTTTACCTTTCAAAGACCACCATCTTTTCTACAAAACGACTCTTTTGTCATTTCTGAAATTAAATTCCCTTATAAATATTCTTCAGCTTCCACAGGCTTTAATGTTGCTTTGTCTTTATACCTTTGTTTCTGTAAAAGTCCATCGCTGGAAGTCGTGGGGTGCATAAAGTCGGCTCTTTGACTCCACCCTCTTCTCCTAAGACTGCCCCAAAGGGAGGCCACAGACGAATTCTGAGTGATGTCACACACAGCACCATATTTGGAGTTCCTGTGAGCAAGTCCACTCAACTGCTTCAAGCTGCTGCTGCAGAGGCCAGCCTTAACAAGTCCAAGTAAATCAAGGAAATACTTCATAATTTTATAGTTCAGTTTTAATCATCACATTGTCCAGCATTGAGTAAAGATAAAAATAAAGATTGGATGGTCTAGCTGGTATCCCAGCAGCCTGGTGGTCAACTCATTTACCTGAAAACCCAAAACCCCTCTAAGACCAGCCAACATCCTAGCCTGACCAAGCTGTGATACCAGCTAAGACTAGAAAACCATCTTAACCTGGTTTAAGCTGTTAAATATTTTTTAGCAGGGTTGATTCATTATTTTTGGATTGCTAAAGGTTTAAGGCCTTGACACACCAAGCCAATGTCAAAGAACTTGTGGCGTGAGAGGAAATAACTCTCCATACCAGCAGGTGGCAGTAGTCTGTGTTCGCCATTCAAAAAAAAAAGAAGAGACTAGAGCTGTGTCTCATTTCATGTAATTTCGAAGGCTGCATCCTCCAGAGGAAGCATCCTGTGAAGGATGCGGTATACGGAGTGTCCTTAACCAGAATTAAACGAGACGTCCTTCATAGGACACACAGGCAGGAAAGGAAACAGCAGTATCACGTTGCTATGCCAATGCGTTCACGGCAGCGTTGTTGCGCTCTCAGCAAATTAATGAAAATTATTTATAAATTTGTAAAGTAATTTGAAAAGAAAATGTATTTACTTGTTTTATTTTGGTTAATGCTTGAGGAGCTGGCATATGTACAACAGATGTCTGTTACAGAGACAAAGGAGGAGGATATTAAGAAGAACAAAGTTTAAAACAAAAACAAGCTTGAAACTACTTATATTTAAACCATAGACTGTAAAAAAAAAAATATGGACGTAGTGTCCGTGACATCACCCGTAGATTTCTGAAGAGCATTTCTGAAGCAAAAATGAGGCCGCTGCCATTTTAGCGGCGCGTCACTCCCGGATAACTGAAAATGGAAAAGAGGCGGGACGTGGTTGGAACTGAGGTGCCTGGTTACTGAAACCACGCCTGCCTAGCTCGACATGATCAGAAGCTAAGAAGCTATCTATCTTAGATACTATCTAAAATATTAATAAAGATATATCATTTGAAAGTTCTAAATGTTTACTGTCAATATACGGTGTCTTTTTTACGATTTAGATGCTCCAGCACCAGTAATTGTAAATTGTGTTGGGTGTGCAAATAACAACATGAAAAATCAAACGGGACTTCATACCTTTATAATGAAATAGAGATCGCGAGATGAATCCAATCCGTTGCACTTGGGTAAAATGTCCATGAGTGTCCATTGAAAAACAAAAAACAGTACTTTTTGTCCACAAAAGCGTTAAATCCATGAAATATTGATATATTATCCATTGTTTGCATCACATTTCTTCTGAATGATCTGCTCTCTATCATCGTTCTACAAGAAATTATGCAACCTGAGCAGCGTTTATGTTGTAAAACTGTATATGATCGTATATATCTCACAAACAAATGAGTCCGCGTCCAAAGTATAATTTTTCAAAATGCAACAGTTAAATATCCAAGCAGTGCTGTCGGAGTTTTATATCCTCCCACCATTGTCACTGTAGTAAATCTCAGACTCAGGAACAAAACTTTTAGCCAATGCCACGATCCAACAACGTGTGTTCTGTTTATCTTCCGCATGCGTGCACATGTACACAGACGCACATCTGTCTCGAGTCTCGACCATTAACGCAGCAAGCTGTATTATTTTATAATTGTATATATTATTTTTTTTATAATTGAATAAAATAATCACGAAAAAAAGAATAAACATGGCAGAGATGCCAAATTCAGCGGCTGGAATTAGCCGAGGTAAAGTGACGGCTCACAGACAGTAGCGGCAAACCTGTCACTCAAGTGACCTCGCCCTTAATTATGCAGAACTTTAAGGCTTAATATAATTTAAACGGATGAGTTATAAAAAAATTCACCCCCCTCAGAGTTGTCATGAAGGGCAAAATTAGCTGTATAGACCAAAACCACAATTTGATCCAGGCTGTAAACATGTTTTTTTCTGCTGTAAAGTTGGCCATTTTAACATGGGACTCAATGAGATTCTGCTCTCTTTTGGAGCCTGTCCCTAGCGGCCAGTCGATGAATCGCAGTTTAAGTCACTTCCGTATTGGCTTCAAGAGAAACTGGGGGAGTTTGCCGCTTGATTTAAACGCATCTTCGCTTGTATGTACATCTGCCGACGCCGCAATTGTCAAATAAATGACGGTTGTTAACAGCGACGCAAAGAATGGCGCATTCGAAGGTCGCATTCGGAGTGTCCTGCTTACTTTTCTGAAATGATACAGCCTCAATGACGTATGCGACCTCCGGAGGATGCAGCCTTCGAAAATGAGACACAGCTTAGGTCTGCAGATATACACATCATTAACAAAACAGTGCTTGCTTATCATTTTGAATGGTGAGATGAATTGAAGATGTAAAATTAGATAAACCTTCTTTGTTTGCACTCATGACTTTGTCATTTGCTTGCTTTCATCACTTTTTTTTTTTTTCTCGTGCACTGGTTCACTAAGACTGAACAGCCAATCAGAGTGATCTCTCTCAGTTGGCAGAAAAGGCCCAGACAGGGTCCAACTAGAGCCATCAGTGCAGAACACACCGCGCAAAAATCTGGACCACAGACGCTCAGTGACGGCATGACATTGGTCAATGGCTGACTGTCTGTTTGTTTGACGTGTGATGGTCTTAGATGTTTTTACACAAAATTGAAATTAAAATAGTTTTTGTTTTCAAGATGATAACTTGACGCATCTAGCATGCAACATGCTGAGATCATTTGCTTGCTTTTGTCATTTTTTTTTTTTTTTGTTTTTTTTGTTTACTTGTTCACTAAAGGGGCTTTCGCACTGGAGGAACCTTATATAGTTCCTAGAACTATTGGCTGAAGTTCCCGGCTCTTGCCGTGTTTGCACCGCAGGAACTAGGAACGATTTTAGTTCTAGGAACTCCTTTTGGGGGAACTAAATTAGCTCCTACTTCAAAGTAGGGTCTAAACCAGCACTATAGGAACTATCAGTGACGTGAGTGTACGTTGATTGGTCAAACGCATGTCAAACACCGGCACCCGGCATTTTTAAAAACCCGTGTACACATATTTACTTCACAAACATGGAAAACAGCGATAACGGCATTTACCTGTTGTCTGCAGGGTTGTGTTCTTTTCTCCGCCTCGATGATATGTAATACTGAAAGTTGTCATTGGAGATTTCGTCTTTTAGCCCCACTTTTTGCTCTTTCAGTTGCATAAATTCTGCGTTAACATTCCATCTCCGTCATCACGAAACCCACAACAAACACAGCTCCGATCACGGCATCCTCCATCCACCAGTTTTTAGCATTTGTAAATGCCGCGCTTAAAGACGCCGTTGTCGGCCGCTTCAGAGTTCATATTCTCAGTGCGAATGCAACCAGGAACATGGGCCAAGGGAGAAATTAGTTCCCGGGGAACTATCCTAGTGGCTAGTTCCTATAACTGAGTTCCTAGACCTATTCGGTGCGAAAGCCCCTTAAGACTGATTTCTTTCACCGATGACTTTGACTGCAGTTCAACACGCTCAGTTGGCCGAAAAGGCTCAGATGGGGTCCGACTAGTGCCAGAGCACACCGCAAAAAATCTGGGCCGACAGATGCTCAACAACAGCCCAACATCGACCGACAGTTGACTTGATGTGTGATGGCCTTAGATGTTTTTACACAAAATCAAATTGAAAAAGCAAATAGTTTTGCAACATGCTGAGATCATGTGAGAACTATGTAGCATACTGCTATTTTATGTTTATTGTGGAGTTATGCTCCCCCAGACAGAGCAATGTCTTAGAATGTGGCATAACCACCTTAAAGGTCCAGTAGCAAAGAGAGAAAAATTGACATCAAAACCAAATGACAGTTTTGGTGCAAGAAACCTTGAAGTGGAACTTTTTAAAGTTTGCATTGTTTTTGTTTTTTTTCTTTTCTCCTCACGGCTGTAGGTCAGCTAGCACCACTCCCTCTGGCTCTCCACGTTCATCACAGCAGAGTGTTTATCAGTCAGGGGAGGCTTCGGGACCTTCAGCTGGAGCTTCAGCATCCTGGAACCCCTTTGGTGATGACAATTTCTCCAAACTCACAGCAGAAGAGCTGCTAAACAAGGATTTTGCCAAACTGGATGGTAAAAACAATGTTTTCATATGAAATCAAGTACTCCAAGTCATTTTTAGCACAATATTTAGTTATCCTGCACACTTTATTTAAACAAACCTCTACAGAGAGACTTCATTAATACTTGTGTCTGTGTGTGTGTTTCCAGCTAAGATGGCAGAGAGATCCTGTCCTGAAAATCTGATTTCTGGGTTGCAGTCTGCGTCTTCCAATAAAGGCTTTCTCCAGGGAGGAGGTATAGTCTATTTATCTCTGTCTCTCTCTGTCTCGCTCTCTCTGCCTCTCTCTCTATGTCTGTCTCAGTGATTGCTGGGAGTCTGTTAATGCTCAAGACAGAACTGCATTGCAAAATTAGTTTGGAAACAGTTGTTTTTCCACTTTCAAAGCAATGTGATGCCACAAATGCTGTTAACTTCTTCTGAAACAGATTCAACCAGTGGGTGCTGCCTGATTTTCAGGAGGGGGGATAGTTCTCCACAATTTACTGCAAACCCTGGAATGGAATGCCAATTTTTCACAATCCATGTAATTCCCAATGGATCAAGTCCCACCCTACATTTTTGTCTTGAATATCCTGTTTCACCCAGAAACATGCCACGTTGCAGAAGTAAAATGGGTTGTGAATGTTGATTCCTGACTTTTGAGAGACTTTAAAAAGCAGTAAATGTAATTGACCTCTTCTAGCCTTCCAGAAATAAAGTAACATGTGCATCGCACCTGGTAGCAGCCTTGTGATAAGCCTTTCCTCTTCCTATTTATAGAGATAAAGACTGGATTCTTGGTAACATTGTGGACCCGTGTTAAAGGGTAATCAGTTAAAAGGTAAATTCTGATCAAGATTGTTATTGGGTGATTAAGACCTTTGAAAGGTGAAGTATTATGCCCCTTTTTACAAGATGTTATATAAGTCTCAGGTGTCCCCAGAATGTGTCTGTGAAGTTTCAGCTCAAAATACCCCATGGATTTTTTATTATACCATGTTTTAACTGCCTATTTTTGGGTGTGGAGCGAAATCTGAGTGGCTTGTTTTTTCACATGCTTGCAGAGAAAGGCTTACCAAAACAAAGTTACTGGGTTGTCCTTTTTCATGTTTTCTGGGATGGTAGATGCACCAGGGACCCGATTATAACACTTAAACACAGAAAAAGTCCGATTTTCATGATATGTCCCCTTTAAAAGGTATAGTTTCTCTTTGTAGTGATTCAAAAGGAGAATGTGAAACTTTTGGTGAGACTTTTTCACTATTGCTCCAATATAGGGTTAGGGATTTAGGCAAACTTTGGTGAGTACTGTAACTCATCCTGAAGCACCATTTGTGCTAGAGATATGAATGATATGATAAGATTGCGGCTTGTTGAGGAGAGGTGTGCTATTTCTTTACTGAAGTGATCAGGCTTACAGCTTTCGCCTGGTTGATGATAAAACTATCAAAAATCACATTGCATAAAGGGAGGAACCCAAGCCATATCCAAAGACCAGAACATCATATGGCGCTTTTGCACTGCATGGTATGGTTCGTTACGTCTCACTTTGGCTCAATTTTGGCGCTTTTCCACTGCGTGGGACAGCTCGGAACGGTACGGTTCCAAGCGTGCTGTACCGATACTACATGTGATGTGTAAACACTGCAGACCGCTGATTGGTCAGAGAGAATCATCACTACCAACGTCATTGGATTTGAAACACGAGATGCCGAACCTCCTAGATTTAAATAGTCAGTAACAGCCACCGCAGTATCATTTGTTCACAAAACGATTTGCTTTAAAGGAACACTCCACTTTTTTTTGAAAATAGGCTCATTTTCCAACTCCCCTAGAGTTAAACAGTTGAGTTTTACCGTTTTCGAATCCATTCAGCCGATCTCCGGTTCTGGCGGTACCACTTTTAGCATAGCTTAGCATAGTTCATTGAATCTGATTAGACCGTTAGCATCTCGCTTAAAAATGACCAAAGAGTTTCGATATTTTTCCTATTTAAAACTTGACTCTTCTGTAGTTACATCGTGTACTAAGACCGACGGAAAATGAAAAGTTGCGATTTTCTAGGCCGATATGGCTAGGAACTATACTCTCATTCCGGCGTAATAATCGAGGAACTTTGCTGCCGTTCCATGGCTGCAGCAGGTGCAATGATATCACACAGCGCCTCTCACAAACGTCTCCATGGTTACAAGGCATGCTCCCTTGCCTCGAAACTCTTTGGTCATTTTTAAGCAAGATGCTAACGGTCTAATCAGATTCAATGAACTATGCTAAGCTATGCTAAAAGTGGTACCGCCAGACCCAGAGATCGGCTGAATGGATTTGAAAATGGTAAAACTCAACTGTTTAACTCTAGGGGAGTTGGAAAATGAGCCTATTTTCAAAAAAAGTGGAGTGTTCCTTTAAATGACCGTTGCAAGCAACTTGAAAAAAGAAATGGCTGTATTGTAGTCAGTATTGTATTGTAGTCGTTGGTAGACGAGGAGCGGATCCACGGCAGTAGAGGCGGCGCAACTATACGATTAGTCTATAATCCCACCCACTTTGAAGCAGTACTAAACTGCAATGGAAAACCGAACCGAAAGTAAAGCGAGCTGAGCTGTGCCATACCGAGCCGAGCTGAGCCGAGTAGTACCACGCAGTGGAAAAGCGGCAATAGAGACTTGGGGCTGGGCTCTTCTGACATGGGTCTGTATAAGCGAATGTCTAGCAATGCCTTAGCAACCTCTTAGAACACTCAGTCTGCCACATGGTAATGGACTTAAAGAGATAGTTCACCCCAAAAAAAAAAAAAAAAAAAAAAAGAGTATTCTGTCATCATTCTCACCCTCATGTCATTCCAAACCCATAAGACTTCTCTTTGAAACACAAATGAAGATAGGTTTAATAAACCCTGAGTGATTTCTCCAGTCCATTCCACCTAAACTTTCAAGATTCCAAAAATGTGTAAAACAAATCGTAAACTCAACAGTTTAATCCAAGTCTTCTGAAGACATGCAATCACTTTATATGATCAACAGATTTAATTTAGGCTTTTATTCACATATAAACATTGATCAACACTAGGCTTGCTGCAATAGTTTGTGTTGCCGTTGTTACCGGTGTTCAGCCGCAACACTGGTTACATCACTTGCCCACTGCGGCACCGTCCACACCGTCGGTTTTTTATTTTATTTTTTTTTTTTTTTATAAAAATAAAAATAATTTAGTTCAGTTAGAGAACAGACACAACAATTAAAAACCGAACGTGTCTGTTCAATTCAGCGTGAGCTGAAAGAGAGTCGCAGCAGGAGTCAGATATCGCCTTCACTCTTGACTGATAAGACGATGGAGGAAGATTTGGTTTCAAAGCGAAATGTAAAAGTGCCTATTTAAGCCAGTTTGTCATTCTACTGTTTTGTTGTTGTGTTTTTCATTAAGAATAATAATGGACCCATTCAAGCAATTGCCAGCCCCGAACTGGCGCTAATGCGCACTGGCATTCATAACCGTGCGTGTCCATTGGTGCGAGTGTGAGTGTGTTCGCACTGAACTTCAATAGGAATTAATTGAAAACGTTCACTCTGCTCCGCATCATTATGAATGTCCGTGCAATTTTACTTTAGTTTTCAAATTAGCGTTTTAAAAGCAAGGTACAAAAGAGGAAAAAACTCAAACGCCTCCTCCACCCTCCGGTTATACTGGTATTACCAGTGTTGTCACACGTCGATTAACCGATGGGGAAAATTTCCTTACCGTCACATCCCTAATCAACACACATACATAGAACTCATCAAATATGGTAAATGGAAGCTCAGACGTGCTTGCTTGATGAGTGAGAACCAATGAGGTTTGTTCTTATATCAGGCAAGCACATTTGAGATTTCACAAGAATCAGTGAGGTTCGTTCAAATATAGTTGATCTGACGTTTACCATATTTATCTATGTATGTGGTGGGTTGTTCAATGTTTATAATAAAATAATAATAAAAATAAAAGCCTAAAGTAAATATATACCACTCTCCACAAATATGGTACATGTTTCATGGCCTTTGTGCGAAGCATTCGAGTGTAACTATTATTTGGTATTAATTTATTATTTATTTAGTTTGTAAGAATTACAGGTCCTCTTTTGCTATTTGTGAAAAGTACCATGCATCTCACATTGCCATTTAACCACAAAAAAAACATTAGACATTATATTTAAAAAACATATTCTGCTACACTGCATATAATCGCACAGTATGGTGCATAAATATTCTTTTATCTTTTATTCTTTTAAAATAATTTTTTTTTTATTTTTAGTGTTAGAATTTGCAAAAGAGATGCATGTGTGATGATTCTAAGCAGAAAGTACAGAGAGTGGATTAACGCTTGCAAGTCTTACATAAGCGCAGTCTGGTAATCCTCTCTGGATCTGATGACACACACCAGATCATGCTGGGTAAATTTAAGGCACAGGTAAACCTTTTGAGAGCAGTAGGATGCAAGGTCATGAAATTGGCAATCATGTGTATTGTAGCTCCATGGAGATCTATGACACACATACTTTTCCCAACAATATTTAGTAGCCATATCTAGGGACCAATTGAGACCAGTAAGCAATCATCTTGGAACACCTTGGCAACTGCACAACAATATGACTAAAACCCACTCAGAATGCCAGAGAATCTCTGTAGCTATGCCCTGGCAACCGTTCACAACACCTTAGTTGCTCAAAGTAGGAGTGGTGTTCTCTAAGATTTGAAGACCTTCCTTGATTCATTTGTTTAAAGGTTGATGGTTTGCTCTCTTGCCTTAGTGAAAGGGGGAAAGCGAGCGTTCTGCTGTTCTGTGACCTGAGTACCCTTCTCCTCTCCCCATACTCTCATCCCAAAGTCCTCCTTTCAATCAAAAAAAAACTGTGAGTAAGACTCCAGCTCTGTAACGAAGAGTCCGATTCTCAACTGATCCGCATGCATCTGTTTGAATGAAACAGTGACAGTTGCACCATTCCAAACGTTCCAAAACTAATAGCTTGTCTGGTAGTCGAGTACTGTATCTTCCTTCTGCTCGAGTTATAACCCTGAGCCTGTGAAGTATGGATTGTCTGTCTAACACGAATAATAGGTTTGTCTGTCTAACATGAATAATAGGTTTGTTTCAAACCGTAGTATGCTAGACCAGTGGTTCTGAATAGGGATGCACCGATCCGATACTCAGATCGGGTATCGGCTCCGATACTGCCATTTTTTCCGGATCGGGTATCGGCCGGATGGAACCGATCCAAATCCGATATTGTGCGTGTAGGCTACTATTCTGTGTTATTGTTAAGCTGCACAAAAACATTAAAAAGCACCATAAAGTTTCCGTGCACTATATTCCAAGTGTTCTGAAGCCATTCCATAGTTTAATTTGAGGTACAGATAAATATTTAAGTCGTTAAATTAAAGTTCACGTAAATGCCTCCCTCCGCTGCGGCTGTCAGTCATTCTCCATTCAGCATTCAAACTGCGTGTCGCGTTCGGTTACGACAGTCAACACAATGAAACTCTCTCCAAGATGAACCAATGTTTCTATTATTATACTTCATCTGTAGACAACGATACCGGTAATACAATACGCATCAATAAATCTTTGTGCTTTGAACTTTTCAATGCGGAGCGCTGCCGCTGAGCGCTGTGACTCTTCAAGCGCATCATGCTTCAAGCGCATCATTCTGCACACAGGATGCGCATAAGCGCTTTGTGCCGCTCTGGATGGGAGCCGTTCATATTATAATACTTTTGCGCAATGAAAGATTGTTAATAGCATTTTTTGTTCTGTCCTATCTATCATATGTTGCTGCCTCATTAAAAAAAAAAAACTCCGCTATAAATTTAAAAGAAATGTCTTTTAATTTTATAGTATAGCCTATATTTATATATAAATATATTCAGTTTGTCATGTATGACTCAAACATTCATGAAAAACAAGTTATGAGTCATGGATGAAGGAATCAGCTGGACTCCTGTTTATTTTGAATGTCTACCAAGCTAGTGAAGCTATTGGTTTATTTACAGTTGTTGCACTGATGCACAATTATTTAATAAATAATTCACTACATTTGTGTCTGTTTGTTATTTTGTTTTACAAAGTTAGGAAAGTAATGTTTAAGTCAAGCCTGATACCTTGCACAAAAGAATGATCCCAGTTTCTTCCACACAGTGAGGCATACAGTTTATTAGGTAATTTAGCACTTTTTTTATTATTACTTGAATATCGGATCGGTATCGGTATCGGCCGATACTGAATCCCAGGTATCGGAATCGGTATCGGAAGCGAAAAAAGGTGGATCGGTGCATCCCTAGTTCTGAATCCTGTTACTGGAACCCCTCCTCCACAAATCTGCACATTTTGAATGTATCTCTAATCAGACAGTCATATTCAAAATGTGCAGTGCTCGGGGGCCCCAGGATCAGGGTTGAGAACCCTTTTGCTACACGACCCCAGTGCAGTATTTCACACAGTGTGCTCTGTTGTATACTGCATGTTTTAGTAAATGTGGTAGGTCATTTGGCTATTCCAAGCATACAGAAAATACTTTGCACTGTATACATGCTGCATACTGACGAAATGGTGCAAGTAGTGTGTAGTATGCCATGCGGAACACAGCTACTCTTACTCTGTCTTTTGTCTTTGCTCCTTCTGTTGTTTGTTTTAAAGGATTTTGTTGTTTTCGGTTAGTTTGCGTTTTTGTCTGCAGGATTATGTATGATTAATGCTTAAACTGTCTTAATAAATATCCTTTTTCCTTATGAGCAACACTTTTGACTTAACTCAGTCCTGCTCCTGGAGGGACACTGACATGCAGAGTTTGGCTCCAACCCTAATTAAACACACCTAAAACAGCTAATCAAGGTCTTCAGGACCTCTATTAAAACTTTCAGGCAGGTGGTTTGGAGCAGGTCAGAGCTAAACTCTGCAGGACGTTGGCCCTCCATGAGCAGGATTGGACACCCTTGATTTAACTCTCCTCTCCACACTGTATACTCTCCTGTCCTTATTGTTTCCTCTCTCTGCTCATAACTGTCACCTCTCTTTTCTTGCTGTCTCCTCTCCTCCTCACTGTCTCTTCTCCTCACTGTTTCCTCTCTCCTCTCCTCATTGTTACCTTTCTCTTCTCCTCTACTTACTGTCTCCTATCTTCCTCACTTCCTCGTCTCCTTCTAAGTGTTTTCACTCTCTTCTCCTTTCCTGATTTAATCTCCTCTCTTCCTCACTCATTCCTTTCTTTTCCGTTCCTCACTCTCTTCTCCTTTCCTCTCCTCACTGTCTCTATTCTCCTTCTCTTTTACTGTCCCCTCGCTCCCCTCTATCTTCTTCTCACTTCTCTTTGGTCTCCTCTCCTCACTGTCTCTGTCTCCTCTCTTCTGTCTCCTCTCCTCAATGTCTCCTATTTTTACGATCTCCTCTCCTTGCCTCATCTCCTTACTGTCCCCCCTCTACTCCTCACTATCTCTGTTCTCCTCTCTTTCTCTCAACTCCTCCTCACTGTCTCTCTTCTCTTTACTGTCTCCTCTCCTTACTCTCCTCTCCTTACTGTCTCTTCTCATCACTGTCTTTCCTCTCCTCATTGTCTCCTCTCCTCCTTTCCATCTCCTCTCCACCTCACTGTCTGCTATCTTTTATTTTCTTCTCTTCTCCTCTTTTCTCCTTACTTTATCCTTACCTCCTCTCCTCACTATCTCCCCTCTCCTCCTCATTGTTTCTCTTCTCCTCTCGTCTCTTAACTGTCTCCTCTCCTTTCTTTTCTCCTTACTGTCTCTTCCTCTCATGGTCTCCTCTGCTCTCTTCTGTCTCTTCTCCTCACTTTCTCCTCTTCTTACTGTCTCACTTTTCCTCTCCTCACTGTCTCTCTTCTCTTCTTTCTTTACTGTCTTCTCTCCTCCTTTTATGTTCTGTCCTCCTCACTTTCTCCTCTCTCACTGTTTCCCCTCTATTCTCCTCTCCTTTCTTTACTGTCCCCTCACTCCCCTCTATCTTTTCCTCACTTCTCTTCTGTCTCTTCTCCTCACTGTATCAATATCTTCTCCTCACAGTCTCCTTTCCTCTCTTCTGTCTCCTCTCCTCAATGTCTCCTCTTTTTACAGTCTCCTCTTCTACTCCTCACTATCTCTGTTCTCCTCTCCTTTCTTTATTGTCTCCTCTCCTCCTCACTGTCTCTCTTCTCTTTACTGTCTCCTGTCCTCAATCTCCTCTCTCTTCCTTTTGTGTCCTGTCCTCCTCACTTTCTCCTCTCTCACTGTTTCCCCTCTATTCTCCTCTCCTTTCTTTACTGTCCCCTCACTCCCCTCTATCTTCTCCTCACTTCTCTTCTGTCTCTTCTCCTCACTGTCTCAATATCTTCTCCTCACAGTCTCCTCTCTTCTGTCTCCTCTCCTCAATGTCTCCTCTTTTTACAGTCTCCTCTTCTACTCCTCACTATCTCTGTTCTCCTCTCCTTTTTTATTGTCTCCTCTCCTCCTCACTGTCTCTCTTCTCTTTACTGTCTCCTGTCCTCACTCTCCTCCTTTTGTGTCCTGTCCTCCTCACTTTCTCCTTTCTCACTGTTTCCCCTCTTTTCTCCTCTCCTTTCTTTACTGCTCCCTCACTCCCCTCTATCGTCTCCTCACTTCTCTTCTGTCTCTTCTCCTCATTGTCTCAATATCTTTTCCTCACAGTCTCCTCTCTTCTGTCTCCTCTCCTCATTGTCTCCTCTTTTTACGGTCTCCTCTTCTACTCCTCACTATCTCTGTACTCCTCTCCTTTCTTTATTGTCTCCTCTCTTCCTCACTGTCTCTCCTCTCCTTACTGTCTCTTCTCATCACTGTCTCTCCTCTCCACCTCACGGTCTGCTCTCTTCTCCTTTCTTCTTCTCTCCTCTCCTCACTGTCTCCCCTCTCCTCCTCATTGTTTCTCTTCTCCTCTCATCTCTTTACTGTCTCCTCTCCTTTCTTTTCTCCTTACTGTCTCATCCCCTCATGGTCTCCTCTGCTCTCTTCTGTCTCCTCTCACTGTCTCTCCTCTTCGCACTCTCTCCTCTACTCACTCTCTTCTCCTCACTTTCTCTCCTCTTCTCACTTTCTCCTCTACTTACTCTCTTCTCCTGTCCTCACTATCTCCCCTCTCCTGTCTCTTCTTTTCCTCACCATCTCCCCTCTCCTCGCTGTCTCAGTTCTGCCTCCTCTCTTCTCCTCGTCGTCTCCTCTCCTCCTTTCATCTACACTCCACCTCATGGTCTCTTCTCATCACTCTCTCCTTGCCTTTCCTTACTGTATCCCTGCCTACTCTCCTCACTGTTACCCCTCTCCTTCTCACAATCTCTGTTCTCCTCTCTTCTCTTTATGGTCTCCTGTCTATTTTTCTCTTTATTGTCTCCTCTCTTCCTTTCATCTCCTCTCCTCTTCATGGATTTCTTTTCCTTTCCTCTTCTCTTTTCACTATCTCTCCCAATGTCTCCTCTCCACTTATTTTCTCCTCTCCTCACTGTTTCTTCTCTCTTCCCTTCTCCTCACTGTCTCCTCTTCGCTCATGGAGTAGAGAAGTTGATCGAGGGTTTGAAGTCTCCAGAGCCCTCTTCCTCCCTGACCCTCCCTGACCTTCCCTTGAATGACCCCTTCAGCCCTGCAGACTGTAGTCATGGTAACTAGCCGCTTGTCTGTTTAGTGTTGTTTTTTGCCTATAACCCCACAACCGATACATCGCCTCACTGGCCTTCATTGGTCTTTTGATGGTGATTGTTTTCTCAGCTCAGCTCAGAGTAACACCTGGAACTTCTGGATGTCCCTAATCGTCCCCATTTCTGACTTACTCCTTCCTGTCTGTACTTATAACCCCACTGCAGTTTCATCTCTCCGTCTGTGTAGTTGTTGTAAACTTTGTCTTCATCAGACATTTGTATATCTTTGAATGATCTGGTTTAAAGAGTGTTGCTTCATGCATGGAGTGAATTGACATCACGACCATCTCTCTCCCTATTTACTTTTGCTACATAAAACGTCATATTTTTCTCTTTTCTTTCTGCAGCTGGGATGGATTCTCTGATCCCTGGTCTGGATCCTCTACAGACTGATCCTGGGTCAGCTGCTCTACCAGGTCAGCAATTCGGTAAATATTCTCCTATGTTTTATACAGCGGCTCACTGAAGCACTGAATCTGCTGACATTAGGCTAGGAAAATCTTCAAGGTGTTCTGGAGGACACTTGTCACTGCCAGTTATGAACCTCCATTGAAATAATTAGATACCATTGTTTTACATTTTAATTAAAACGACTACTGAAGCAGCACGTGGATAGTTGATGCATAGTTCTTTGTTTTAGTAGGGTTACTTTTCTCACTGATCTGGCTGGATCCCAGGTTTGTGATTACAGTATAAGGCGTAACATTTTATAATTTTATTAAGATTGGTTTGGCAGATTTTCTGCTCTGTTTCAGGTATCAGTATTTGAAGTTATTAGATTTACAGCCCAGTGTTTTCTATGTACCGTGAAATAGAGCAGGATCTTCGGTCCATTAGAATCCTTTATTCACTGTGGTGTTCTTAAAACGGGATTCGGTATCAGTAGTTCAGTTCCACTGATGAAAACATGCTGATACTTTCTGCACAATAACCACATGACCTCATCTTTCCTTATTAGCAGTGAAATAACTTGTCATCGCTTGTTGATGAGAACGTGGATGGTTTGGTTGAATGATAAGTACTTAATAATTTTTTCAGCAAAAAGAATTAATCAATGGCACATTGTTGGTCATACTAGGGTGATGACCTACAGAATATTTCTTTAAAAGCCTCAGAGTGCTGTGTCACCTTTCTTGATATTGCAGTCCAGGTTGGACTGTTGTTGTCTGTTTTTATTGTGAGTAGAGCCACCTGGTGACCAAATGGCTAACTACATCCCAGTGTGTTTCACATAACTTCTATTCCCAGTGTGTGTCTTATTGTGGGTCTGTTGGCTGTAGTTGTACTACAGCCTATGCTGTAGCACTAGTAATTATTATTTGTTTGATTTGCATCACTGACATCGTTGTGGCCCCCCAAAAACTATTTTGAAGCTTGATAGCATTTATTCAGTAGTCTTTATTTTTGTCAGGAATATTGTTTTACTCTTTCAAGTGGTTTCAGGCCTCAAACATAATTTGCAGAAGTGTGAGAATTCAGACACCAGTGTTTGGCCGCTGTACATATTTAAAGTGTACTCTTACAGTGTAACCGGAATAATGGAATCCAGTCATAAAAATGGAATTTACTGTATAACGCGGATTGTCATGAAATTTGGCAAAATTTGGATGTGTATATATAAGTAGGGCTGAATACTTAATCAAATCATGATACGGACTAGTTTCTATGAAAATGAAACCTCAAAAATACTGTTATTTAAATATGAAATGTGTATGTTTTGCGTGTCTCTGTGTGAATTAGCAGCTTCGTTTCGTCTACTACACATACTTAAGCATGTGTGACGCTCGTGGTGTATTTCCAGTGTCTGCCGTCTTACTATATGAGGACATGAACACATGAACTTCATCTCCAAAGCTGCTCTTCACCAGCATTTCACCATTCATTTGATACACAGAAACTCAAAGGTCTTCACTACAACCCACCAAAATAAAAGGTTTTTTTTAACTTGAAGAAATTATTACAGAAATATATTACTATTAAAATGAAAACGTTAAAATGAAAAGCACAGAATTTGGGGGAAAATAAAACTGATTTCATAGGGCCCTTAATCAGGGTGGTTGTGTTACCTACAATTAAACTAGGTGTGTTTCTATAAACACAGTGGCAGTTTATGAGTGTGTGCAACTATTGCTCTACTATGACAGTAGTTGACCTGAAAGAGAATACTGACCCAAAAAAATGAGACTACTGCATATACTTATGTGTGTTCTTATGAAAGCAAAATCAAGCTTTCGTAGAGTATGTTGTGGGCCTCATTCACTTCTGCTGCAGAACTTCTCTCTGATTTCGTACTGCCACCATCTACCCATCCTCTTCATATTTCCTTAGTGCTCTGTTTTATCTGTCCCACCTGAACTTTGTAAATGTCTTTTTGTTTCGAACTCTCTCTTTATATTCTCAATATTTTATTTCTCTTGTCACTCATCCTTCTGTTCTCTTTCATTCTTTATTCTTCTTGCTTGCCCTGTGTCCTCCAGAATCCTTGGTTGGACAGGATTCTCTTTTGGATGGGCCGCTTCTCTCCCTCCCTTCCACTGGGGGTCTAATTCTGGCTTCATCCCCCTCATCTCTCCCTGCACCATCTATGGACCAGTTTACCACTACTGCTTTGAGCAGTGGACAGTCCCACCAGGGTAAGAACCATATGCACTCACCTCAGCTGCATGTCGTATATGTAACGAGCCATAGACTGTAAAGTTTGATATATATAAATAATATTTTAAAACTTTTTCCAAAATGTGCTCCGCTTTGGCTTATCCCCTCATCTGGGGATAATACTCTAATAGCTATGCAAGTTTGATTTCACACATTGTTGCACTCCAAATTGTGTCCCAACCCAAATTTAGGCTTTTCTGTCTCTCTGGGGCATTTCTATTTCTCAAAACAATAGAACATGGCACTAGCAAGTAACATCAAGGTCAGCGGTTCGATGCGATGGGTTTAGTTCCCAGGGTAATCGCCTAAAGTCTTTGGATAAAAAGCATCTGCCAAATGTATAAAGGTGCTTCTATGGTCCATTTTCTCTGTCACTTCAACTACTGTCATGGCAGAGCAACAGTTTAAACAAAATATTGTTGAGTACATTAGATCTTAATGATATTTACAACTTTTTGTCTCCACTCCTGAAATATTAAGCAGCATGACTGTTTTCAACATTGATAATGATGATAAAAAAAAAAAAATGTTTCTTGAGCAGCAAATCAGCATATTAGAATGATTTCTGAAGGATCATGTGACACTGAAGACTGGAGTAATAATGCTGAAAATTCAGCTTTGCCAACACAGGAATAAATTACAATTCAAATATTTTTTTTAAAATAGAAATGAGTTATTTTAAATTGTAATAATATTTAACAATATTACTGTTTTTACTATTTTTCATAAAAAAATAAAATAAAAATAAATGCAGCCTTGGTGCATGAGAATTCTTTCACAGACATTAAAAAATCTTACTGACCCCAAACTTTTGAAGAGTAGTGTATGTACAAGACCAAACATACAACATAAAGCATTGACAATGACAAGCAATTATGTGACAAGACACAATCACAGCCAATCAGGACATATTTAATGTTTCAATGTATAGTCAGTGGAGTGTGAGTTCGCAGTGGGTGGAGCTTCCCAACGAAATGTCACCAAAATAGAAACCAATTTTAATCAGCCTGTGATAAAAGTTTTTTGCTGTTTGACCATCTCTTGCATTACCTACCTGTTCTTGCTTATCTATACTCGTCACTCTCTTTTCCCCCTCTCTAACACTCTTCCTAATCTTTCTTTTCTTGTTTCCTCTCCTCCGGTCTGCTGTGGCTCTAACCTCTTCCTGCAGCCTCTCCCCTCTCAGGCTTCCAGTCCTCTGAGACTGGGGACCAAAGCTCTGATAACCAGTTTGACCCAATTCCGGTGCTTATCTCCAAAAGCTCCAGCCAAGGTAAGGGAGTTTGGATAACAGCAAAAGTTTTTGGAAGAAAGCACATGCTTTATTTAATGCATCTAATTCACACTGAAGTGTAGGCATATGGTTGCAAACTTTTTGAGTGATCAAAGTGAAAGAGGTACTGTACACTTAGATTGTTCTGAGACGCTGGAGTTTTTGATGACTGACCTGGCTTTGAGTAATGCAAAAGAATAGGAAACACTCCTTTGACACATTCTTAAATTTCTCCATCGCAAACTGTCCTCGACCTGTCGCAGTCATTTTTAAATGGGTGAATCTTACAAAAATATGTCAGTGTCATATTTCACCAAAAAATCAAAAGACAAAAAAATTCCTGTAATACAGATTGAAATACAGTCATTAACACACATTAATTCATTACATTTATTATATATTTATTGTATATACACTACCATTGAAAACTTTGGGGGTCAGTATTTTTTTTAAGAAATAGTAATTATTTTATTCAGCAATTAATATGACCAAAAGTGACAGTAAAGACATTTATAATGTTACAAAATATTTATTTTTCAAATAAATGCTGTTATTTGAACTTTTTATTCATTAAAAAATCCTGAAAAAATATCACTATTAACACAAAAATATTAAGCAGCACAACTGTTTTCAAAATTGATAAGAAATGTTTCTCGAGCAGCAAATCAGCATATTAGAATGATTTCTGAAGGATCATGTGACAATGTGAAAACTAATTCAAAACTAAAACACTGAAAATTCAGCATAAATTACATTTTAAAATACATTCAAATAAAAAAGCTGTTTTTTAAAATTGTAATATTCCAAATAAAACATTAAAAATTAAGAATTTCAAAATATATATATATATATAATATAATAATATATTATATATATATATATATATGTGTGTATGTATGTGTGCATGTATGTATGTATAATGGGAGTTTGAGTAAAAAGGTGCTTAAAATTATTCCTAAAATTGGCTTAGTTTTCTTACATTTCTTTATGCAAAATATAATTGCTATTATTTTTCTTTTAATTTTGGGGTGAAATATGACATGGCTTTTATGATATTGAAGTATGTGGTTGTCTGTACCACATAAATAATTTATTATACCTAAAATGTAAACTATATGACCTTAAAGTAGCATTATAGCGAACACACTGTAATTCACCTCAAGTCTTTAGACTTTGTACACTTTATTTTAATGATCCCCTTTAGACATTCTGTTGACTATAAGTAACGTTGCGCCTACATGTCAACTAACTCTCACGAGAGTATTAGTAGAGACTTTTAGGGGCAGGGTTAGGGTTAAAAGAACAAGGGGTTACGGTTAGTAGAATAAGTTGACATGCACTTGCAAAGTTACTTATAGTCAACAGAATGTCTAAAGGGACCATCAAAATAAAATGTTACCTAGGCTTTTTGTTTTTTCTTTCTAGCCTTCCTCTTTAAAATATTCCACTTCGATTCTGCTGTTATCTTTTAGCGTTTTATGCTTTCTCTTTCCTGCTATTCATCTGTTTTTTGCTTTTTCTCTTTCCTCCTTTCATTTCTCACCCCTCATTCTTCACTCACCCTCCGTCAACGTTTTATCTTCTTTTCATCCTCATTCTTTCTCACAATTCTCATTACTTACACCCTTCCCTTTCTTTCTCTCTTTCTCTCTCCTCTCACTCTTTCTCTTTTCCTCTTTCCGGCATGTTCTAGGTGGTCATTCTCGCAGCAACAGTGGCAGTTCTGAGACCAGTCTGCCCTCGCTGGCACGCTCTCTTCTGCTGGTGGACCAACTCATCGACTTATAGAGGAAACAGAAAGAGAGGCAGATGAATAGAGAGAGAGGGAGAGGGCAGCGTGCAATTCTTAAAAATATAGCGAGAGTTTAGAAACCTCAACCTTAAGTAATCCCATAAACCTTGTCCACCCTTGGGCGCCCTTACGCACATTTTCCTTTGGCATTCTTTTCACATTTGCTGTTTGTCTCTCTTCTGCTGATCCATAAACATTCTCATGACTCTATCATTGATTTATGCTTCATTCTTCAGGATGTCAAAACACAGCAACCAATGATGATTTATTTCAACTCCCAAAACATACATCTTAATTATAACAAACCAAAAGTTTAATACTATTTAAAGACAGAATGAAACAGAATATTCAGTGGGAGGAAACTTGTGACAGAATTTGAATTAATCCATTGGGATTTGATTGGCTTGTTAAATGTTAGCCTGCCAACTACCTAGCAACCACCCAGAAAAACCGTGACATGTGAAGGCAAAGTATGGTAACCCATATTCGGAATTTGTCCTCTGCATTTAACCCATCCAAGTTAGTGCACACACATTAGGAGTAGTGAGTAGTGAACACACACTCTGAAAACCGTGGACACACACACCCGGAGCAGTGGGCAGCCATTTTGTTGTGGTGCCCGGGGAGTGATTGGGGTTTAGGTGCCTTGCTCAAGGACACCTCAGTTATTTCCTTTCGGTACTGGAATCGAACAAGTAACCTTTGGGTTACCAGTCGGACTCACTAACCATTAGGCCACGCCTGTTAGTAACTTGCTAAAAACACTCAGAACACCCAACAACCGTATAACAACACTTTGACACTCTGGAAACCATCGATAACACATTAGTATTGTGATGAGGATGTTTGTCTGATCAAGCACCTATAGATTTTCGTTGCTGTCAGGCGGAAACCTCTTATTCATCTTTTCCCAAAAATGCTACTTTTCAGAGAATGGCAAAAAAACACTAATTTTTTAAAAAATAAAGTGTTGTTAAAGTTTATATTGTGGCTATGGTCAGACACGTGTTTTGTCCGTCATTAGAGCAGCCGCGTCTGAAGCAGTAAGTGCATCGCAATACATTTTCATAAACTTACAGGTTATAAAGTTTACTAAGTGGGCACTTTTCTGTTATTTTTGCCAAAATCTCATGTTATAAAAGATGAAGTGTTACACACAGGCAATTTTAGACAGTATTGGCTATGACTCGACAACAAATGCTAGACTAAGACACTCTTCTCCGCTCCTCAAATACATAAAACATTCACCTTTATACATATAGAAAATGCTGTACTTATTCAAACAACCGTGCATTGCAATTGTATTCAATGCATGTTTGCATTGCAAACAAGCAGAGGCAGTCTAAAATGTGTGCGGCACTTCATTCAAGATCGAGGCGGGGTTGAGGATCCAATGCATTAAAGGTTTAGTCACAAGCTCTTATTAATACTTTTCATTGGATAAATGTTTGCAAAACCCACAGACAGACGTAAAGGTTGATAAATAGCAATGATTTTTGAAAAAATTAAAATGTTGAAATATAACTATACAAGGTTTCCGCCAGACTGTGACAAACTTTTTTTGTTTTAATCCAGAGTAAAGTTTACATTTTATTAAAGGATTATGAAAGCAATCATTCATCTTTAGAATAATGTGGATGGTTGAATCATGCACAAATTAAGTATTTTGATTCCTCTGATTATTGATGTGATCAGCCCACTGATGATTCCAGGCATATAATGCCAATTTTATCCAGTTTAGGATGTAATGTTGTTTATACCCAATGTGGTTATACAGTGGCAGACATACAATACAAAAGAAACGAGAGTAAGTCGGGGGTTAGGGTTTAACATCTTAAAAGCATGATGCCGCAGAAATAAACTGAACTAAAGCAAAGACTAAAGCAAATTTCAAGAAATTGAGCCATTAAGGGCAGAAGCATACTCTACATAAGTATACAAAAATAGACATGAATGCTTGGCCACACTATACACTCTAGCAACCAGCTACAACATGCTAACAATACCAGAACACTGCTCAAGTAACATTTCTTCTTATTATCAATGTTGTACTGCTTAAACCTCCTAATGCATTCAAAATCAGCATACGCCTTCACATTCCCAGGTCAGCTTTGACCTGGTGGAACTTGAGCTTATAAAACATTTATAATTTATCAATTTTCAACTAAAACCATATTCTACCATGTTTACCATATTTAGCAACATGTGAATATGTAAAGATTTAAAAAAAAAAAAAAAAAAAAATTAGTTACAGTGTTATTACCATGTTATTACTACATTAACCTCTAACTTACATTAATTTTGTTAATTAAAAAAAATAGAAATTCTTTAAAAAATTTCAAATTATGAACTACAGCAACACTAGTGTTGTACAAAAAAAATATTTGTATTAATATTTGAGAAGTTTTATTTGAATATATCATTACATGATATTTATATGAATATAAAATAGGAATTAAAAGTATGAACTCCATTGACTTTGTGGAAACCATGATATGTGTTTTTCTTTGGTGAATAGAAACTTCAAAAGAACAGCATTTATTTAAAATGGAAATCTTTTGTAACACAAATGTCTTTACTGCCACTTTTAATCAAGTAAATGGATCCTTACTGAATAAAAGTATTATTTTCCTTAAAAATCATTCTGACTTTTGAACAGTAGTGTAGAACATGCAATGTTAGACTTCTAACATGTTAGGGATTGCTAGCATGTTGTTAGCAAGTGTTCTGATGGTAACAAACCATAGTCCTCAAAAAGGTGATAGTTACCTTAAAATGTCTGTGCCATTAAAACAGTACAGGAGCTTAAGTGTCTAGAACTGTTAGCGTTCACATACTTATGCCGAGTATGTTTTGGCCCTTAGAAGTTGCATTTAAAGTTTTCTCATGCACGTTTCCATTAGATTTAGATTATCCGGCAAAGTTCTAGACAGGCAACATCACAGATAAATGTATAAACTGCTGTGAATGAACACACATTTAAACAGATGTTTCCCTTTGCAGTTGTTATAATCTGTCACAGTATTAATCATCTTGAATTTCATTCCTCTGTGATGTTCTTTGATCCTGTCATTTATTTTTTCTGTCATTCTGTCTCATCTCCTTCCTTTTTGTCTTTTTTGTTTGTTTTGTTTTTGTTCATTCATACCCCTTGCTTCTTTTTCTTTGCTTTTTGCTATATCTGACATACGTGGGACACTTATTATGCCCTGTACTACCACTATAGTGTAAATTTAATATTTATAATTTCAATCCAGTTATGCATTGTCCCCTGTTAAGACACATAAAGGATAAATGCAATCTGTAGATGAAAAGGAAGCATGCGTCATATTGAGGGTAAATTAGGCCGTGATGGTATAGGATGAATGTAAAAACTGAGAATCTGTATAAATGTGTATTATTCTCAAGATAAATATTATAAGATAAAGATTATTTATCTGTATGTTAGAGCACAAAGTTGTCAAATTTGCTTTTCTGTCAGTTGGATTTTCTTTATTCACATTTTGCCTGTTGAACTTGAACAGATCAGACTATCAAAGTTCTGAAGAAAATCAGTGTTCAGTAACATTTCATCCATCAATCTCTAAATGATAAATGTAAATATAAGTTGTTCAAAAACCTCATGAGCTGTGCCTGTAGGCAGCATTTATTTTTATCCATCACCTCCTCAAATAACCTCTATTTTGAATTTTAATCTCTTAAAATTTCAAAAAGACAGATATGTTTATTTTGTAAGTTAACTGTGAGTAAATGTGTTTGGACTGAGCCTATGACGGTCTGCTCCTCCTGAGGTCTCGTCTGCCATGTGACGTTTACCAGAAATGAGAGATTCAAATAAAACACGCAATGATTCATTCAGTTACATCTGGAAAATCTAACCTAAATAAGTAATTGTGCTTTTCAACAGGCAATACCAAAACTGACAGGGTCCTCACAGTTGTGGAAAAACTAGGAGATTTTAAAGTTGTGTTTTCTGGGCCTGGAAGTCATGTGTATTACAACAGTGAATTGTTTTTCCTAGATACGCCTAACTAGTACTTCATCAGCTAGATATTGCTCTTCTATAGACTAATTGTGATGTCCAAAGACAGCGTTCAAACTAGTTCACAAATCAGCCTGAATGGTTCATTTGCTATCGTCTGAATCAAACTAATTTTTAAAAATCCTTTCCAGTAATCACAGACAACTTGAAATGTCGTGGGAAAGTGACGGAAATTCATTGGACAAAAAGTGCACAACCCTTTATCTAGAAAGCAGGTCTTTCACTCTTAAAAATATGTTCTTTTTTGGCATTTATGGTTCCATGAAGAACCTTTTAACATCCATGGAACCTTTCCATTGCATAAAAGGTTCTTTATAGTGGAAAAGCACTCTTTATATTTTTAAAATTTTCTTCACACCAAGAAAAACACCAAAACGTTTTTTTCACAGCAAAACGTTTCATTGAGATTGGCTAAATGAAAGGTTCTTTGGGGAATCCTAATTGGTTCTTCCATGGCATCACTGCGAAAACCACCTTTTGGAACTGTTATTTTTAAGAGTGTATATAAAGCTGATATTAATACAAATTGAGACATTAAAATTACTGAAATTAAATAAACACTTATTTACCTCCAGATGCACTCAGAATTTACTAAAAAGTTGACAACAGAAATACCTTATCCTTCAAGTGAACTTTTCAAAAAATGTCAATATCTCAGAATGATCAAATATTGGCCTATATATCGGACTATCACTATCCTGAAGCTGACATTACACCGGTGTCTAAGCAGCACATATCAGACATGTCGACACTGACTCTTGACAAATCTTTACAAAGTCACATTTTACAGACACATATCAAACATAAAACAGCTCAATTTAAGAAATCATGTCTGTATGTATATGTATGATGTTTGAATTTTCATAATTAGATGTGCGGAAGCAGTAATAACACACAATTATTTATTTTGAGATGTAACTTCTTATAGTGTACTTCAGTGTTTTTTGTTAAATGCTAAGAGTATTGTTTTATTTTGAGTCATTGTTTTGTCCAAAGCTTGTACAAATGTTGCATTGGTAGAACATTGTTGTGTAATATTCAACCCGATCTCATGAGAATACGTAACTATTGTACGAGTTGGTGATTTCATATGAATTTGTACAGTGTGATTCATATGGAAACGCACGATTTTTAGAAAAATATAAAACAAGCCTGACGGTCCACCCCACCTTTAAACCAAACCGATCTCATGGCAATTCGTACGTATTTGATGAGGTGGCTAATTCATTCGTACGAATTAGTACGTTTTTTTGCAAAATCATACGTATTTTACGAATTGTCAAATGCGTATGAATTTGTACGAATGACCTACCCCTAACCCCGCCCCTAAACCTACCCATCACTGGGGTTTAGACAAATCGTATAAATTCGTACGAGTGAGGTCGTACAAATTAACCACCTTGTAAAATATGTACGAATTGGTTGTGAGATAGCGTTGTTTAAATCTAACCATCATTGTGACATAAGCAGATCGTACGAAAACCTACGAATGACATTGTATGAATTCTTTCGAATTAGACAAATCGTAAAATGGTCACAAATTACCATGAGAGTGTGTTGGCAATATTATGTTTATGTGACTGTTTTCTTTGTTGTCAGTTTCTCTTTTCTTTTTCCTCCCTTTGCTTGTTTTAATGTGGCTGACCTATGCAATCTGACTGTAGTGCTCATAGTACTCTTATGCACCTAGCGGTGTGGCTAAGTAGTCTGACGTTGAAGTCTTTATTGTGTTGTAGCGTGTATTACAGCCCATGTCAATGACAACAACAAAAAAGTCTTATCTATACTGGAATGCCATCGCTTCATCCTTTTTTCTTCATGTTATCGAGCGCCGTATTCCTTCTGTTTTTATGCGACAATGAAAATTCTGAAAAGGAGGATATTAAATAAAAATTTCAATGGGAACAGATAGTTGTGTCTTAGTCTGTGTACATGGATATCAGGCATGCCACATTCAAATGCAAATGACTAAACATCACGAATGCTGGTTTTTGCTTTCACACACCTTTTAGAGAAGGTTTTTTTGTCTAGCTTCCATTACACTACTGTTCAAATGTTTAAGGTCAGTGTTTTTTATTTTTAATTTTAAGAAATTAATACTTTTGTTCAGCAAGGATGCATTAAATTGATCAAACATGACATTAAAGATATTGATTATGTTACAAAAGATTTTGGTAACACTTTAGTTTAGGGTTCAATTCTCACTTTTAAAGGGATAGTTCACCCCAAAATGAAAATTCTGTCTTTTACTCACCCTCATGTCATTCCAAACCTGTGTGACTTTCTTTCTTCTGTGAAACACTAAAGATATTTTGAAGAATGTTGGTAACCAAACAGTTTTGGTGACCACTGACTCCCATTGTATGGACAAAAATATTTTCTTTTATGTTCCACAGAAAAAAAGGTTAGTCAACATGAGAGTGAGAAAATGATGAGAGAATTTTCATTTTTGGTTGAACTAGCCCTTTAAGGCCACTTCTTAAGTGGTTTTGTGCTTTAAATGGTTTTGTGCTGCATTGTACATGTTCATCTTTGTCAAATCAATACATATCTGCACTCAAATAATGCGCTACCGCATCCCGCCTCATCAGCATATAGTATATTACTGTAAAATACATTTAAAAGCTATTGTATAATATATATATATGCAAACAAAAGCACATTTTTTACACAGATAATCAACACTGTCCATAACTCTGCAGTGTGTTAGGATGTAAGCACTAATAATTTAACTAAATCTTAGTGCACTGCTGTATTAATCCTGAATTTAATGCCAACCATTTACTTCATCCTAAAGGTAAGACTTGCATCACGTCTCTGCTCTGATCTCAGTTCAGTCATTGTGTTTTCTGTAACCTCCTTGTTTCCATGGCTCTCAATGATATTTCATTGATTAATTTTATAACTCCAGCACTGGTGAGTTAATTAAACTTGTCTATTGCTAGCACAACTTTCAAAAAACAAATGTAGGACTGTCAATGTTTGCATTATATTTATATATATATATATATATATATATATATATATAATATATATCGCACACTCAACATACCTGTTATATTGACCGTCCTGGAAAAAAGTAGTAGCTCTTCCTGTTAGTTTATTAGTTTATGAACTTAAAAGTTCTGACTTTTCTCGGAAATGTGTTAAAATGAAGGGTGACAGTTTGTGGAAACAAGGTTGTTGTTTGTCAGTGGTAGCTGTTATAGATATTGACTGTTCATGGTATTTCCTGTGGTGTTAGTCTGTGGATTATACTGTAGTAGAATGTGCTTTATTTGTCCTGTATTGCTCTATTGCTTTATTGTGTAGCCATCTTGTGTATTGGAGTGCTCCTGAATCATTTGTTTTCCCCCCATTTTATTTACTTGTTCTCCCCAAAAAAAGTACATTCTGTTAGCATTTACTCACTCACGTTGTTCCAAACCTGTATGACTTTTTGTCTTCTATAGAACATTTTGAGAATGTCTCTGTGCTTGTTTTTGTCCATTCAATGCAAGTGAATGGTCACCAAAGCCAAATATTCTTCAAAATATCTTCTTTTGTGTTCTGCAGAAGAACATCGTACAGGTTTGGAATGACATGAGGGCGAGTAAATGATGACAGACTTTTCATTTTTGGGGTGAACTATCCCTTTAAACATACTTTTGAACACACAGATCCTCATCTTGAGGGACGGTTCACCCAAAAATTAAAATTCTATCATCATTCAATACCATCATGTTGTTCCAAACCTGTTTAATGTTCTTCTTTCAGTGGAACACAAAAGGAGAAATTGAGCAATACTGGCCTTTTTTTATTTTATTGAATCACAATGAATGGGGACTGGAGCTTCAAGCTTCACAACACAAAAAAGGATGATAAAAGTATCAATAATTTATATGACTCATGGTTAGATTCAATGTCTTCTGAAGTCATATGATAGTTTTTTGTGACAAAGGCCCTTAAGATGCATTTTGGTCGATTGGATCACAAGTGGACGACACTAAATACAGGTGTAAATGGGGTGTAAAACGTTTTGAGCTTGTCCACTTTCGACCACTTCCAGAGGTAGTCGAAAACGCATTCGACCGGATTGCTTTCGTACTGGAAATGCTCATGTGGTCAAATGGGTTTGAACAGCGCAAAAGACTGTGTACTCTCCACCTACTGAACGCGTAAACATTATGGGAAACGCGCTAGCCAGACAGGATTTAAACTTTGTCGGCTGAAGACCCTAGTTTGGTTTGAAGACGAAAAACGTACCAAGCACAATGTTCTCTCACCATTCCTGACTTCCAGCATTGGGCCGGTCTTGCGGCTGTCAAAGCAGAAACGAAAGCTGCTCTCTGTATGTTTTTCTGTCGTCTCCGGTAGCGTTCATATGTAAATTGCGCAAGCTTATTTTGTCCATTAGATCGAAAGATCTGAAAAAGCCCATATGTTTACCCACCCATAAACCCTCCCCTTGAAGAAATCAGGACAGAATTGGTTGAAAGTGGACAAAAGAGACGGATTAAAACATCAGGTGTAAACAGGAATGTGTCTCCCTCGTCCACTTGTGATCCGATCGACCAAAACACATCTTAATACCAGGTGGAAACAGGGCCAAAGAGACCAAATAAATAATCTTCCTCTTCAGTGGGCTGTTAACTCTTGAACTGCTGTGACTGGTTCTTTGAGGCAGTGAGATGAACTCAAGACTTGTGAACGAATCATTTAGACTGGTTTTGTGAACTGGATCAGCCAATTGAAAAGATCTGACTCAAAAGAATGATTGACATCTCTACTTCTCATGCACTTGATCTCCTAATGGTATCTATGTTGGATGTCCAGATTTTCATGGAATAATGACTTAAATTTGGCTTAATCTGTTGCTCACACAAAGTGACCTTATGGCTTCAGTAGACTTGATTCCTTTTTGAAGCTTGAACTCTCCAGTCTGCATTCATTCAAAAAACACCAGTACAGAATTCAAAGTTCCTCTTTTTGTAGTCAGCGGGAGTAAGAAAGTCATACGTGCTTGGAATGACAGGAGGGTGAGTAAATGATTTTTGGGTAAACTATCCGATAGAGGAGGCACAGTAATGTCATTGTCCTGATACAGGCTGCAACAATAGAGGATTCGGGTTGTTTCAACCTTTTGTTTTTCATTCTGTAGTTCTACAGAATGACTAAATACTTTTTGGTCACAATCATTGATTGTCCATAATGATTCTCCTGCTATTGAATTCATACTGTAGAGTTTTTGCGAAAATGTCACTAATTATCAATTTTCTTTTTACGGTTTTCTGTTTTGCAGAAGCCAGAAGGAAGAGTGATGGCTATGGAATGCTGTTAGAGGGAGGGGATGTTGAAGACCCTGTGGAGGACTGTCTTCATTCCAGTGATGAAGACGATGGAGAAAAAGATGGGGGGAGGTCACAGGTGAGTGGAGAAGAAACTCCAAGTCTGGACTGCAGTGGCTCCCGACCATTACTTCAAGACTCAGATGACGACGATGACCAAAGCCCCGCATCTTCAAGGAACCTCCAGATGTCTTCCGAATCCGAGGTACCAGTTGAAAACCAGTCCTCTCTGGTTTCTGTCCACGCTCAGAACCACTCGCCACAGCTGGTGTCACAAACCCAACATTCAGGCGCAGATCCAGGCATCGATGTCTTCTCCAAAGCTCCGTTTCGGATTGGACAAGACGGTGACAGCGATGGAGATGTATTCGCCAATGCGCCTTTTCCTCGTCCGCCAGCTCAGCCTCAACAGCCTGATATTTTCCTCCAAGCCCCCTTTGGTAGGAAGAAGGAAACTTCTGGAATGGTTTACACCAATCCTGCGGCCCAGCAGAGATATTTACACCCCCATCCAGGTTCTTCCCTTGACCAGAGCATCCTCGGCCAAGTGACGCCTCTGCCCTTTCGACCCCAGGCACTTTCGAAGTATTCCAGACACTATGAAGGACCCGTGAACACAGACCCTGAGCACAAACCGAGCGGTCATCATAATCTGACGTCTGATGTGGCTTCTGGTGACCCATTTGTCTCGGCGCCCTTCCACCTTAAAGGCCGTCATGATAAACGCTGAGAGAATGGCATTTGAAACCACACCATAGTACTATCGCCCCTTAAAAGATTTGAGCTTAGCATAATAAAATGCTGTATCCTGAGTGTAATATATTCGAGAATGAAGCACATTAATGGCCTCTGGCTGTCTATCTCTGGGTAAACATTTGATTGTGACATCTTTTGCTACCTCAGGTCATTCTCATGCTGTCAAACTTCATTTCTGTACTGTTTATGTACCACGTCCACAGAAAAACTGAATTGGGGTGTTGCTTAGCAAAAATGTTGGATCGTTTTCTATTATGAGCATGAGCTTAAAGAATTATTCCCTCTATTAAATGTTTGTATTATTCTGCTTACCGATGGTACTTCTACTATCATGGCATGCCAGGCTGTTTTGTAAAGGCTCAGATCTGGCAGAGTCGCACATTATAATAAAAACAGGAAACATCCTGTCCCAACAATTGATAATAAATAAAACCGATTTAATTAGTTGATTTTGTCTCTCAAAACACACACAAAAGGTTATGAGCCAACATTTCATTGGGCTGTGAAAATAATTGAATTATTTTTCCCCTTTCATGAAGAATTCACATTTCACCCCAACTGCAAAAGAAAACAGGTTTTAAGCACCATTAAAGGATTAGTTCACTTTGAAATGAAAATTAGCCCAACCTTTACTCACCCTCAAGCCATCCTAGGTGTATATGACTTTCTTGTTTCTGACGAAGACAATCTGAGAAATATTAATAAATATCCTGACGCATCCAAGCTTTATAATGGCAGTGATAGGGATCAATGAGTATGAGCTGAAGAAAGTGCTTCCATCCACATCCGTACATCATAAATATGTGCTCCACAAGGCTCCGGAGTGTTAATAAAGGCCTTCTGAAGCGAAGCGATGCGCTTGTGTAAAAAAAATCCATATTTAAACAAGTTATGAAGTCGAATATCGAGCTTCCGCCAGACCGCCTTCTGTATTCAACTTACGCAGAAAGTGTAAACCTCTTGCAGTTCACAAAGCTTACGCTACGTCATGCGCCTTCCCTTTTAAACTTACGGAAAAAGTGTAATTGACGTGACTTTCTTCGTAACTTGTATACGGAAGGCGGTCTGGTGGAAGCTAGATATTTTACTTCATAACTTGTTAAATATGGATATTTATTTTACACAAACGTATCGTTTCGCTTCAGAAGGCGTTTATTAACACTTCGGAGCCGTGTGGAGCACATATTTACGATGGATGGAAGCACTTTGTTCAGCTTCATACTCATTGAACCCTATCACTGCCATTATAAAGCTCAGATGCGTCAGGATATTTATTAATATTTCTGCAATTATCTTCATCAGAAAGAAGAAAGTCATATACACCTAGGATGGCTTGAGGGTGAGTAAAGGTTGGGCTAATTTTCATTTCAAAGTGAACTAATCCTTTAATATTTTTGAATTGTAACATTATTTTCATGACAAATTTTTCCATCTAAATTCTTATTATTGTAATGTGAAAAATAATACAGTAATAAATTTTTACTGCCCTTTTATTGTTTTTATTTAATTAAAATCAGCATAAATTCAATACTACTATCATGTATACTTTATAAATTTACTTAATATTTTAAATAATACATTATAGATTTATTTTGCAGTCTTGTTACTCTAAACGTGCTTAATTTAAATAATGTTACAATGAAAAAAAAACAGGTTATTTCTGTCAGATTCATCATTATAGCTATATGTATATTACATTTGCACATCTGAATGGGGAAAGCATCACATTGTCACATTTTCACTGGAAATTATGCTTGTGAAAACCTGAATGTATTGCAATTATTAAATTATATATAATAGTTTTAAAATCTATTTTTCAATAACCTTTTAAATTAACCATATGTTAAATCACCTTTTTTCATTTTGACCCTTAATAAAAGTTTGCTCCAATTGAGTATTTTCCTAATAATCATGTTTAGCATGAAAGCCAATGAAAAGCAAGCAGACATAAGCTCTAAATATTGAATGAGCAATAGCTGATCTTGTACACAGTGTTTATGGAAGAGCAGTGCTAGTGTATAGTATTTAATACAATCTTATGATGTTTTTCATTTAGCACATTAGTGTTGGGCTCATATTATACAGCTGGACGTTAAATCCAATTGATGCTGGATTATATTGCACACAACTGTAATAGAATGTTACTATACTATTTTCTAGCTATCAATAAACACTGCACATTCCCTTTATTATGTTTTTAACAGGCAGCTCGAGTACCAAGATGCTGTTATTTCTGCTGTTCACAATATCCACTCAATCTCTTATTAAATGCAGTATGTGCAAATTCAGTCCCAACCCATGAAACACATAACTTTTGCTGTGTAGATTTTCAATACAATTGTCATCCTCCATTTGCCACCTCAGCATTTCATCCCATAAATGCAAATGTGTAAACTGAGGCATTAAGGGTGTTGTTAATAATATACACATGTGCATCATACACTTTTTCACTATGATACTAAGAGTTATAAGGTGTAGTTTATATTATATAGGGTGAATTTTAGGGTGTATCCACGTTGCTCTTTGTGGAAAGGTGTTTTATATGAGTGTGAGGCTGGGGATTGTCCATATTTTTTATGTTTAATGTCGAAACAGCCATGATTGTTTGGTGGCCTTGAATGAATTTGGAAGCACTTGTCTTTTGGAAATACTTGAGTTATGCAAAACACTCACTGGTGTAGAATCTCTATGTAATAAATGAAATGTGTTTAAAAGGTGTCATTGTATTGATTTATTATTATTTTTTTATTTTATTATATAGGCCTATATAACTAAATAATATATATTAAATAATAATTATTAGTAGGAGTAGTACATTTCATAGGTTACTCAGTAGTAAAAAAAATACTTTTTCATATTTCCAAAATATTTCTTAAATATATATACAGTATCTCACAGAAGTGAGTACACCCCTCACATTTTTGTAAATTTTTTTTTAATATCTTTTCATGTGACAACACTGAAGAAATGACACTTTGCTAGTGAGTGTACAGCTTGTATAACAGTATAAATTTGCTGTCCCTTCAAAATAACTCAACACACAGCCATTAATGTCTAAACCGCTGGCCACAAAAGTGAGTACACCCCTAAGTGAAAATGTCCAAATTGGGCCCAATTAGCCATTTTCTCTCCCCGGTGTCATGTGACTCGTTAGTGTTACAAGGTCTCAGGTGTGAATGGGGAGCAGGTGTGTTAAATTTGGTGTTATCGCTCTCAGTTCAACATGGCACCTCATGGCAAAGAACTCTCTGAGGATCAGAAAAAAAGAATTGTTGCTCTACATAAAGATGGCGTAGGCTATAAGAAGATTGCCAAGACCCTGAAACTGAGCTGCAGCACGGTGGCCAAGACCATACAGCGGTTTAACAGGACAGGTTCCACTCAGAACAGGCCTCGCCATGG
Source organism: Mylopharyngodon piceus (assembly GCA_039654765.1). Classification (NCBI taxonomy): domain Eukaryota; kingdom Metazoa; phylum Chordata; class Actinopteri; order Cypriniformes; family Xenocyprididae; genus Mylopharyngodon; species Mylopharyngodon piceus. The sequence continues at coordinate 27,673,170 of CM077453.1, forward strand.
TCGACCAAAGAAGTTGAGTGCATGTGCTCAGCGTCATATCCAGAGGTTGTGTTTGGGAAATAGACCTATGAGTGCTGCCAGTCAGCCTGTCAGTGCTCAGACCATACGCCGCACACTGCATCAAATTGGTCTGCATGGCTGTCGTCCCAGAAGGAAGCCTCTTCTAAAGATGATGCACAAGAAAGCCCGCAAACAGTTTGCTGAAGACAAGCAGACTAAGGACATGGATTACTGGAACCATGTCCTGTGGTCTGATGAGACCAAGATAAACTTATTTGGTTCAGATGGTGTCAAGCATGTGTGGCGGCAACCAGGTGAGGAGTACAAAGACAAGTGTGTCTTGCCTACAGTCAAGCATGGTGGTGGGAGTGTCATGGTCTGGGGCTGCATGAGTGCTGCCGGCACTGGGGAGCTACAGTTCATTGAGGGAACCATGAATGCCAACATGTACTGTGACATACTGAAGCAGAGCATGATCCCCTCCCTTCAGAGACTGGGCCGCAGGGCAGTATTCCAACATGATAATGACCCCAAACACACCTCCAAGACGACCACTGCCTTGCTAAAGAAGCTGAGGGTAAAGGTGATGGACTAAACCCTATGGAGCATCTGTGGGGCATCCTCAAACGGAAGGTGGAGGAGCGCAAGGTCTCTAACATCCACCAGCTCCGTGATGTTGCCATGGAGGAGTGGAAGAGGACTCCAGTGGCAACCTGTGAAGCTCTGGTGAACTCCATGCCCAAGAGGGTTAAGGCAGTGCTGGAAAATAATGGTGGCCACACAAAATATTGACACTTTGGGCCCAATTTGGACATTTTCACTTAGGGGTGTACTCACTTTTGTGGCCAGCGGTTTAGACATTAATGGCTGTGTGTTGAGTTATTTTGAGGGGACAGCAAATTTACACTGTTATACAAGCTGTATACTCACTACTTTACATTGTAGCAAAGTGTCATTTTTTTTTTCAGTGTTGTCATGAAAAGATACATGAAAATATTTACAAAAATGTGAGGGGTGTACTCACTTCTGTGAGATACTGTATGTGTGTGCGCTTGTAATATACAATAGACGTTAACTTGCTGCTTAACTACCAAAGTACAATGTGTTGTTGAAGAAATCAACTATAGTCATTCCAGATTTAATTTTATTTTATTTATTTATTTATTTTTGCTACAATTACGGACATGTCTGAGAAGTAATTCTGCTTTTTTGTCATTCCACCACACCACTTTTGCGAATGTTTGTTGGAACCATAGACTAAAAAAGGTTGGACTATGGTTTTGGGAAACACCGAATCGTTGAACTATTAACCATGGTTTTATTATATTGAAAACTTTTTTGCCTGATTGATTACCATTTGTATAACCTCTGTTTTACTACAAATACCATGGTTAAACTATGGTTAGTGTAATAAAACTATGGTTAATTTGTGGTTACCATGCTTTTAATTATAGTAACCATGTTTTTTTATATTATTCGTAGTAAAACCATGGTTAATTTTCGTAAGGGTTAATAACGACGGAACGTGCGACCATAGTTGACTAACGATGTTTTGGGGAAACGCACCCCTGTTAGTTCAGTGTTAAGTATTCGTAAACTTTAGAGGATTAGTTCACTTTAAAATGAACATTACCCCATGATTACTCACCCTCAAGCTATCCTAGGTGTATGACTTTATTCTTTCAGACGAATACAATCGAAGTTATTAATAATCACCCTGATGCTCCTAAGCTTTATAATGGCAGTGAGCGGAAGTTGAATATGGAAGGCGAACTGCGAGGGGCGTTGCGCTTTCTTCCTAACTTGAATACGAAAGGCGGTCTGGCAGGAGCTAGTTATTTTACTTTATAACTTGTTAAATATGGATATTTTTCTTACACAAACACATTGCTTTGCTTCAGAAGGCCTTTATTAACCCCCCGGAGCCATGTCGAGTACGTTTATGATGGATGCACTTTTTTGAGTTTCAAACAGGTGGTTTCTGTGCACTGCCATTATAAATCTTAGGAGCATCAGGGTGATTATTAATATAACTCCGATTGTGTTCATCAGAAAGAAGAAAGTCCTACACCTAGGATGGCTTGAGGGAGAGTAAATCATGGGGTAATTTTTATTTTAAAGTGAACTAATCCTTTAGTTAATTTGTCAAGACATTAATCAAAGAAAAAGAATAAACACTGCCATCTAGCGCTCTAATTGAGCGAAAATATTGCTACCTACTGTTTTTGTGTAGTTCTTCCTCCAGGGGGCGCTCGACGGCTCAGGAGCCGCACCAAAAGTCCCTTTCTTCGGCTGCAGTCAGTTTTCAAATGATTGTTATCGGTATTTTTATACTAAAGCGTAATTATCGGCATACATTCATAAACACCAGTAATCAACAAAAATTACTGAAATACTTATTCAGTAATCACAAACAAATGTGATTGGTCCGTTACATTAGGCTATAGTCTTTGGTTCCACGTGACAACACGATCTAGATTTGTAAATAATGATAAACAGCGAAGATTTAGAATAGGAAAATTATTGAAACATTTAAAAACTACGTCTGTGGTAACCAGCGACCAGTATCATCAGAGATGGTATCATAACTATTTCCATTCTCCTCTCCTGTTATTTCTGTGAGGGTTCGCTACGTCATCACTTCGCGACTGCAAAACAGTTCTCGGGAGGATCCCACATGGTCAACAGAACTGTACACTGCACAGTTTAATTTTTCGTTTATGAAAGTTGTTCATGAATACATGCAGTTATCATAATTGTAAGTGAGTGAAATAAAGGTCTACGTGGCGCTGACACGAGCCAGGAGTCACTATGGCGCTATTTATGATAAATAGGTATGTATATTATATTACATTAAAAGTATATGTTGTTCGCTGCACATTTAGTTAACTGGCACAGAACTTCTTAGAGTAAATTATTTTACCAGTTTAATCATAAGTAATGACTCTCACTCTCAGTTGTATAGTCTGGCATATGATTCTCTGTTTATCTTACACTTCATCTGAGATGACTTACTTGTATAATTATGTGACTTCATGAAGTATTTATATTTTTAAATGAGTTTCTCATTGCAGAGCTATTCAAGTAAATTGGTGAATTAAAGCATGAAAAACATACACATTAATATAAAAGAAGGACATAAAATATGGCGTTTCACTTATACACTGATATAATTTATTCTAAAATCTATGTTGAAAAAAGTTATGTCAACAACCCATCATCTCGTGTGACACCCTGTCTATTGATGTGTTACTTGTGATCAGGTATTTAGGGGAGGAGGAGGACTGTGAATCTAGCAGAGAGTCTCGATCCAATGCTTTGCTGGCTAAACTTCAGGAGCAGGTCAAAGCCAGAGAACAGCAGAGCGTCTCAAACACGGCTGAAGAAGATAATGACCACCATCAGAGTGATAAAGAACAAAAGAAAAGAAAACGGCAAGAGACTGACGGAGTGCAGCGTAAAACAAAGAAGAGTGAAAATGTTAAAAAAACAGATCTTAATGATGAAGTTGCCAGTTCAACTAAAAAGAAGAAAAAACACAAAAAACACAAAAAACAAAAAACATTGTCCAATGAAAATGAGAGCGTCAATACAGGTAATGCTGACTTACTACTATGTTTGATCGTTTTTAAACTAGTCGATCTTGTTGATTTGGTGTACTTAAAACATTTTGGCACTTTTTAGCACAAATAGGGTATTCCATTGCTTTTCTTAAAACAATAAAGCCATAAATCCCATGTTCCCAAATCCCAAATATGTTAGATAAACTATTATCTAACATTAAATTAAAATGAACGTTGAAAAGTAGCTATGAATATGACATTTCAAAATTTGGCATATCATATTATGCCAAAATATTATATTTAGCTGTATACCACATTTTTGCAACCCTGTTACTGCATTGACTTTCCTGCATTAATAAATTGAACATACATACAATTTTGATATACTCAAGAAATTATATCATTTGGATCTTTTTTTTTTTTGCAGCATAACAATAAGACAAGTAAATAATATTATTAAATTTTCTCAATATTTACACTAATTTAGTGTTTTACTCCATTTTTTTCTTTATTTAAATAAAATAAACATATTTCAGTGACTACAAATCAGCATTTCCAAAACAGCTACCAAGGAAATTTGCAACACTGTTACCAGTTTTACCATATTGTTTTTTGTTGTTGTGTCTGCATACTATTTATTTGTCAGTGTCATTTAAAAAAAACAACAACAAAAAACATTTATTGCTATAAAATAAAATCAGGGCAACTGTTTTAAACTAATTTTGGTAGCAGGGTTACAAAAATTGCAAACCTCATATAAAATAATAATAAAATAAAATTAAATAATAGAAAATAAAATAGCTCATATGGCATTTAATTTAAACTTCTGGTATGGGCTAAAAAACGTTTTTTGAAAGTTAAAGGATTAGTTCACTTCTAAATGAAAATTTCCTGATAATTTACTCACCCCCATGTCATCCAAGATGTTCATGTCTTTCTTTCTTCAGTTGAAAAGAAATTAAGTTTTTTGAGGAAAACATTCCAGAATTTTTCTTCATATAGTGGACTTCACTGAAGGTCCAAATTGCAGTTTCAGTGCAGCTTCAAAGGGCTCTACACGATCCCAGCCAAGGAATAAGGGTCTTGTCTAGCGAAACGATTGGTCATTTTCTAAAAAAAAAAAAAATATATACTTTTTAACCATAAATGCTTGTCTTGCACTACCTCTGCGATGCGCCACGCATGACGTAATCTCGTTGGAAAGGTCACACGTGACGTAGTTGAAAGTACAGATCCAGTGTTTACAAAGCAAACGTGCAAAGATTAAGTCAAACGGCCTTTACAAAAAAAAAAGGTAAAACAACGTTGTCGCAATGATTTTGAAGTTAGAGGAGAAAATGAGATGGAGTTTTTCACCCTACCATGGTACTTCCGCCTACGTCACACATGACCTTTCCAACGTGATTACGTAATCCGTGGCAGATTGCAGAGAAGTGCAAGATGAGCATTTGTGGTTAAAAAGTGTATACATTTTTATTGTTTTTTTGTTTTTGTTTTTTTTTAGAAAATGACCAATCGTTTCGCTAAATAAGACCCTTATTCCTCCCTTTGAAGCTGCACTGAAACTGCAATTTGGACCTTCAACCTGTTGTACCCTGGTGAAGTCCACTATATGGAGAAAAATCCTGGAATGGTTTCCTCAAAAACCTTAATTTCTTTTTGACTAAAGAAAGAAAGAGATAAACATCTTGGATGATATGAGGGTGAGTAAATTATCAGGAAATTTTAATTCAGAAGTGAACTAATCCTTTAATCATCTCTTTTAACTGAGCATTTGTTGGGGAATAAAAGACTTTATTAAGATTTCGAACTCTGTTTTTGTGGAAATTGCTTTATAGAGAAATTTATCATTCATTTTAGGAGATAATGAATCGGATAATAAGAAGTCTGTAGAAATCACAAAAACAACTGAAAGTCACCCAGAGGAAAGTAAGAAGACTGAAAAAGTTGTGGACCCTCAGATCGATCAGATCCAAGCAGAGACAGGAAAGAGCACCTCCCAGACTGCCTTCCACATCCTGGGAGGATTCAAAGAGAAGACAGTGCAAAAGGTAGCATGGGAAAATATCTTTAAGTTCTGAGTGTAACTGTATTGAGGGTTATGTCTTGTAAACAACTGTTTTTGCACAATTGCAGGTCAAAAGAGTATTGCCTCAGTGGTTGGCACAGCCTGACGTCATTCAGAGGGACATGAAGAATAACCTCATTCCCATCAGTCAGGTGCCAGGCATCTGTCCGATATTGCTGAAGAAATTAGAGGCTAATGGAATACAGAGCTTCTTTCCAGGTAAGTACATCAGCTCTGACAAGAATAACGTTTTAACTCTGTTCTACATTTATGAATTTGCCATCATCTTTCATCTACTGTAGTAACTTCATTCAGTGTTCACATTTGATCAAGATCCCATGACCTTGACGTTGCTAGCGCTGTGCTGTGTTTGTGTTTTTCAGTTCAATCTGAGGTCATCCCTGCCATTCTAGAAAGCGTGAGCTCAGGGCTGCTGCTGGGTCCTGGTGGCTACAGGCCCAGAGACATCTGTGTTTCTGCACCTACAGGAAGTGGAAAGACATTGGCGTTCGTCATACCTGTTATACAGGTACAAACAATGAATTGCATTAGAATGCATTTTTATTTCTCTCTCCAAAATATTGGCATTGGAACTTAGTGACTTAGTGGTTAGCACATGTGCTCTGACGAATTGACGTGCCCCATTGTTTCATGTTTTTGTTTCTGTTTTGGATTTTTGTCATGAAACTTGTCAAGAACATTATTATTATTATCCAATATGATCAAAATACAGTAAAACATTAACATTGTGAAATATTATTAATATTATTATAAATATTATCTAAAAGTAGTCGGATTACATTACCTAAAATGTGTAATGTAACGGATTACATTACTAACTACAATTTTTGTCATGTAATTTGCAATGTGTGTGTGTGTGTGTGTGTTTGCTAACGCAGGCGTTGTCTAAGCGTGTGGTGTGTGAGGTCCGTGCACTCGCTGTTCTACCCACCAAGGAGTTAGCTCAACAAGTAATGATTTTTTAATCGTTGATTATTTATCAATTAATTATCTACATAACTGCCTATGTTCATTGTTCATCCTTGATTTCAACCCCATAGGTGTCAAAAGTGTTTAGCACATACACTGAGGGCAGCAGTCTAAAGGTGGTCATGATCGCAGGCCAGAAATCATTTGCTGCAGAGCGAGCAGCGCTCTCTGAAAGCAGGTGAGTGTTTGTAGGCTCATCGATAGAGCTGCTTATTTGTTTCAAATAGAGGTCACGATTCTGAACAGACCACTAAACAAAATAACATGTAATTTACTAGAGGTTCTGACAGAATGTTAATTGCTGCAGTCTATTTAAATTATTTTTTAAAAATCGGTTTGAATGAATGATTCAATGACTCACTCATAAATACTTTGCTTGTTTGATTAGTGGATGAATCAGCGTTTTTGAACGAATCTCTTGAATGAATGATTCAATGACAAATACATGTTTTAACAGTCACTTGTGGACTCGGCACCTAGATGCGTAATGATGTAATCGACACAATCGTTATTTGAAGCGCCAAATTACTTTCAAAATGTGATTTGCTCTATTTTGATCACTTCCGTAGGCATCAGTGTTTATATTTGAACTTTTATCCCAGTACTTCTGTGATAATATGAATCTTAGTAACATGGAAATAACAATACTGTTTCATACCTAGATAGCCTAACTGCTTTCTCTGGGTCAGCGGCAGTGCAAACGCAGACTTGAATGTTCCGGTGTGATTTTGTCAAAAGTTTAATAGACAGGCGAATCATTGTCATTTAGGAATGAGATTGTGTGGGTGTTTGAATCGAGATCGCGATCTTTTAACGATTAAAATTGTGCAGCTCTACTCATGGAGTAGGATAACAGTAGATGCTTTGACTCACCTAAAATATGTGACTAATGACCCCCCAGAGTAGGTGAAACTACAAGTAAGTAATAACTTCAGTTAAACTCTTTGCATCTTTGTGTAGGGGAGGTGTTAGCCACAGTTTGGCAGATATCGTCGTGGCCACGCCGGGCCGACTGGTGGATCACATCAACAAAAATGACAACTTCAGTCTACAACACCTACGATTCCTGGTGAGTTTAATTAGTGACATGACGTGAAGGCTAAGTATGGTAACCCATACTCGGAATTAGTTTCTATTAGCTTTGAGGTTATCTAAATGCTAGTATACTCCTAAAAATAAGGCAGATATTTTGGCATATAAATCTTGAACATTTTAATACCTTTTATTAAAGGGTTAGTTCACTCAAAAATGAAAATAATGTAATTTATCACTCACCCTCATGTCGTTCTACACCCCTAAGTCCTTCGTTCATCTTCGGAACACAAATTAAGATATTTTTGATAAAATCTGGTGGCTCAGTGAGGAACTTCATTGAGAGCAAAGCCACTGAACCTCTCAAGATCCATAAAGGTACTAAAAACATATTTAAAACAGTTCATGTGAGTACAGTGGTTCTACCTTAATATTATAAAGCGACGAGAATACTTTTTGTGCGCCAAAAAAACCAAAATAACGACTTTTCAACCATATCTAGTGATGGCCGATTTCAAAACACTGCAAACCACTGTAAAGTAAAATTCTGAGTGTGATAAGAGGATACAGGAATCAAAGGAATACATTTTAAAATACATTAAAATAGAAAACAGTTATTTTAAATGGTAATAATATTTCACAATATTACTGTATTCACTGTTATTCATCAAATAAATGTAGGCTTGGTGAGCATAAGAGACTTTTTAAAAAAACATTAACAACTTTTTAAACTAATTTTTTTTATTTAAGATTTAAATAACATTTAATACAAAAAAAATGCATGATATTAAAGTCAAACTACAAAAATGGGGTTTATATATTAAGAATTGTGGTAATGTTTGTCCAAAAAAGAGAGATTTGCTTTCATTTGTGTATTAATTTTGTTTTACGCATCACTTTTCTCTATCACAGTATTCTTCCATCTTCTGTATAGAAAGTGTGTTTATAATGTGTATGTTGTAGATTATTGATGAGGCAGACAGGATGATTGACAGCATGCATCAGTCCTGGCTCAATCAGGTGACTAAAGCAGTATACAGAAACCCAGGTGACACACAGATGTCTTTCTTCAGAAGAATACTGCCTGGACCAATCACAGTGGCAAGGTAGGATGTCATCTTCTTTATCCATTAGTTAGAACAAAGATTTTCAATCCCACTCACACTATCAGTTCGATGGTGTCTTTGCATACCTTAACGTTAAACTTTTGAGTAACCTGGGTCTTGCTCAAACACTCAGTAATACACCTGTCACAACTAGAACATGTGACCTGTATTTCCCATTAATTACCTAGCCTCTGGTGGCCTACCGCAATCAATTCTGTCTCAAAAGTATATTTGCACCTCTCATTTATACATAAAAGGTCTCTAACATTGTGTTTTGTGCCATTGCTTTGGCAAAGCATCTGTCAATCAAACTAAATTTGAAATCACAACATGGCTTTGTTTTTGTGCCCTTTTAATTCAGCTCATGATCTGGTGTTTTCCAAGTCTTTTAGAGCAGCTCACTCCATCTCTGCGAGTTTAACACACATTTGGAAACACAATGCGGCAGTTACACTTTTTCATATTTTGATGTAATGCAATTTTTGTGGACAGATGATTACAGCATTTCACTAGATTTGTAATGAGAAGCATTTGTAAATCTGCTTTCACAGAAACTGAAAGGTCTCCCTGCTGTTTTTTACCAAAATAAAAGCTTGAGGGTTTAACTCTTGGAAGTGAAGAAATTAAGACAGTATTGTAATTTTACCTCTGTAGCATAAAATAAAATAATAATTAATATACTTATTATGAAATGTATTTTTCATTTACATTTATTTTACAGTGCATTTGTATTAAAAAAGTACTATATAACTGTCTTAGGGATAATAATAATAATGATAATAACTACAACAATACAAATAATAATGCCCCAGTCGAGGTCCACTCCCCGTAGTCTCACAGAATTCTGTGGGAAACACTGCTGTGACTGAGCTCAATATTTATGACTGTTTGTTTGTATGTATGTCAGTTTGTCTCCACCACAGATTCCTCTGCAGAAGTTGCTGTTTTCCGCCACCCTCACACAAAACCCTGAGAAACTACAACTGCTGGATCTGCACCAGCCTCGACTCTTCAGTTCCACACATACCTTTTCAGAGACCCCCACACAAAGCCAGGACACATTTAACTTTCCTCAGGGCCTCTCTGTGAGTTTAACAACATTTCCTAAATTTTGTAATCAGACACACTGGTACAGTTCTCCTTTGCACATCTTTAACATATGGGAATGTCTTATGCAGGAGTATTACGTCTCCTGCAACCTAAGCAACAAACCGCTCATCATCCTTCACTTCCTGCTTCGGCTCAAGTTCAGTCCTGCTTTGTGCTTCACAAACTCCAGAGAAGGAGCACACCGGTAATGATGGATTTTAAGCTCCAGCACGATGCAGATATAGGACTAACATATTTATACACAGGGCTCCAGGCCGTGACTAAAATAGTTGCAAATTTAAAAAACAAAATCTTGCAACAATGAATAGAAATCTAGTCGGCACTGGTAGTAGAACTGAAAATCTGATTAATTTTCACCAATCAATCCTTTCAATCTGTCCATTTAACTGAATCGATTTAGCAATTTGTTTACGTCACTAGTTAAAAATGTTTATTGATGTCCCTCCATGACATTCATTACATTACATTAATTATTTTAGTATAATATTTTGATAAATATTGTTGCTTATTCGGCAATATGCCATAGAGTATATGTCGATTTTTATGATGATTTACACATATACACTATCGTTTAAAGTTCAGGGTCGGTAAGATTATTTAAAATGTTTTCAAAGTCTCTTATGCGCATTAAAAATACAGTAAAAACTAATATTGTAAAATATTATTACAGTTTCAAATATATTATTGAATATATTTTAAATATTTATTTAAAAATATTATTTTAAATATTTATTTAAAAATATTATTTTAAATATTTATTTAAAAATATTATTTTAAATATTATTTACATATTTTAAATATTATTACAATTTAAAATGTTATCTATTTGAATATATATTTAAACAGTAATTTATTACTGTGATGCAAAGCTGAATTTTCAGCATCATTACTTCAGTATTCAGTGTCACATGATCCTTCAGAACTGTAACTTTTGCCAATGTAAAATATTTTACTGTCACTTCCCACACAGGTAGTAAATTAATAATTTATGGGTATTTTAGAAGCCAGAGGCTCCCTAGTCATTTTTGGAGGAGTCTGAAGGAGCCCTGAGATAATTCCTTTTAATATCAATGTGAATTATTAATCATGAACAATTCACAAGGATTCTTCACATCAAAGAAACCTAACCACACAGATTAGATGGTGTACACAATGAAATTTACAAGTAACAAATATGTGCAGATACTTGGGTCTTAGCTGTGATCAACTGCCTGTAAAACTACTGTATTTTTGTCTAACTAGACTTTATTTGCTGGTGAAGCTGTTTGGTGGTGTGGAAGTGGCTGAGTTTTCCTCTAGACTGAGCCCAGGTGAACGACAAAAAACACTGAAAGACTTTGAGGAAGGGAAGATCCCACTGTACGTATGCCTTAATAATGTACAAAAATAATATGTGTGTGTGTGTATATATATATATATATATGGCAAAGCTTAATTTTCAACATCATTACTCCAGTCTTCAGTGTCACATGATCCTTCATAAATCATTCTAAGATTATTTCTTATTCAAAATTTAATATTAACGTTAAAATATGTTTTTTTTTTTTAATGTATTCCCCCTTTAAATAGGGAGAAGAATAATTTCAAGAATAATTTATGCAATTTTATTTTGTTTATTTAAAAGAATTAAAAGAGCAGTTTCATGTCTATCCTTCAACTGGTCGAGGCTGTTTTTTATATATATAAAACACACAAAAAAGTTCAACTATATATATATATCTATATATACAGTATCTCACAAAAGTGAGTACACCCCTCACATTTCAGTAACTATTTTTGTATATCTTCTCAAGGGACAATACTATACAAATGAAACTTGGATATATTTTAGAGTAGTCAATGTGCTGCTTGCATAGCAGTATAGCTGGCAACAAAAGTGAGTACACCCTAAGTGATAACAGCTGCTCTGCATCTTTTAATCATGCAAAGCCACATGTCCTATTCATCATGTTCATGTTTTTGTCTGCTTGATAGGACAATACATATTTGCGTATCTTGTATTAGAGCAGTTAAAATTTGGTGCTTTGAGTACAGTCCTCTCATACTGACCACTGAATGTTCAACATGGCACCTCATGGCAAAGAACTATCTGAGGATTTGAGAATTAGAATTGTTGCTCTCCACAAAGATGGCCTAGGCTATAAGAAGATCGGTAACACCCTGAAACTGAGTTACAGTACAGTGGCCAGGGTCATACAGAGGTTTTCCTAGACGGGTTCCACTTGGAACAGGCCCCGCAAGGGTCGATCAAAGTAGTTGAGTCCTCGTGCTGTGCATCAGGTGCAGAAGCTGGCTTCAAAAAACAGACGCATGAGTGCTGCCAGCATTCCTTTAGAGGTTGCAGAAGGTCAGCTTGTCAGTGCTCAGACCATACGCCGCACACTGCAACAAGTCGGTTTGCATGGCCGTCGTTCCAGAAAGAAGCCTCTTCTGAAGCTGGCTCACAAGAAATCCCGCAAACAGTTTGCTGAAGACAACCTGGCCAAGAGCATGAATTACTGGAACCATGTCCTGTGGTCTGATGAGACTAAGATAAACTTGTTTGGCTCAGATGGTGTCCAGCATGTGTGGCAACGCCCTGGTGAGAAGTACCAAGAAAATTGTGTCTTGCCTACAGTCAAGCATGGTGGTGGTAGCATCTAGTCTGAGGCTGCATGAGTGCTGCTGGGACTGGGGAGCTCTGCTTCATTGAGGGAAACATGGATTCCAACATGTGCTGTGACATTCTGAAGCAGAACATGATGCCATCCCTTCAGAAACTGGGCTGAACGGCATGATAATGACCCCAAACACACCGCCAAGATGACAACTGCCTTGCTGAGGAAGCTGAAGGTGAAGGTGATGGAGTGGCCAAGTATGTCTCCAGACCTGAACCCTATTGAGCACCTGTGGGGCATCCTCAAGCAGAAGGTGGAGAAGCGCCATGTGTCTAACGTCCAGCAGCTCCGTTATGTCATTATGGAGGAGTGGAAGAGGATCCCAGCAACAACCTGTGCAGCTCTGGTGAATTCCATGCCCAGGAGGATTAAGGCAGTGCTAGATAACAATGGTGCTCACACAAAATATTGACACTTTGGTCACAGTTTTGACGTTCACTTAGGGTGTACTCACTTTTGTTGCCAGTTATTTAGACAATAATGGCTGTATGTTGAGTTATTTTTTAGAGGACAGTAAATCTATACTGCTATACAAGCTGCACATTGACTACTCTAAAGTATATCCAATTTTCATTTCTATAGTATTGTCGCTTGAGAAGATATACTAAAATGGTTGCTGAAATGTGAGGGGTGTACTCACTTTTGTGAGATACTGTGTGTGTGTATATATATATATATATATATATATATACACACAGTTGTGCTCAAAAGTTTACATACCCCTTGCAGAATCTGCAAAATGTTAATTATTTTAACAAAATAAGAGGGATCATGCAAAATGTGTGTTATTTTTTACTTAGTACTGTCCTGAATAAGATATTTTGCATAAGAGATGTTTACATATAGTCAAAAAATAGCTGAATTTATAAAAATGACCCGTTCAAAAATTTACATACCCTTGATTCTTAATACTGTGTGTGATTACCTGGATGATCCACGACTGTTTTTATGTTTTGTGATGGTTGTTCATGAGTCCCTTGTTTTGTCCTGAGCAGTTAAACTGCCCAACATTCTTCAGAAAAATCCTTCAGGTCCTGCAATTTCTTCAGTTTTCCAGCATCTTTTGCATATTTGAACCCTTTCCAGCAGTGACTATATAATTTTGAGATCCATCTTTTCACACTGAGGACGACTGAGGGACTCAAACACAAGTATTAAAAAAGGTTCAAACATTCACTGATGCTCCAGAAGAAAACATGATGCATTAAGAACCAGGGGGTGAAAACTTTTGAACAAGACGAAGATGTCCAAATTTGTCTTATTTTGTTTAAATATCTAATTTTTTCATTTAGTACTGCCCATCGGAAGCTACAGAAGATACTCACATGTTTCCCGGAAGACAAATTAAGTAAAATTTATCTTGATCTTCAAATTCAAAAAGTTTTCACCCCCCGGGTCTTAATGCATCGCGTTTCCTTCTGGAGCATCAGTGAATGTTTGAACCTTTTTTAATAGTTGTGTTTGAGTCGCTCAGTTGTCCTCAGTGTGAAAAGACGGATCTCAAAATCACACAGTCACTGCTGGAAAGGGTTCAAATATGCAAAAGATGCTGAAAAACTGCAGAATTTGCAGGATCTGGAGGATTTTTCTGAAGAACAGAGCTCAGTTTAACTGCTCAGGACAAACAAGAGACTCATGAACAGCCATCACAAAACATAAAAACAGTCGTAGATCATCCAGGTAATCACACACAGTATTAAGAATCAAGGGTATGTAAATTTTTATAAATTCAGCTATTTTTTGACTATATGTAAACATCTTTTATGCAAAATATCTTATTCAGGACAGTACGAAATAAAAAATAACACACATTTTGCATGATCCCTCTTATTTTGTTAAAATAATAAACATTTTGCAGATTCTGCAAGGGGTATGTAAACTTTTGAGCACAACTGTGTGTGTGTGTGTGTGTGTATATATATATATATATATATATATATATAAATAGGTATGTATATGTAATAGGTAGGTATGTATACATGCCTACATACATAAATATATTTTGTGTGGCTGTAATGATGAAACATTGGTGATGTTTTTTATTTTAGGTTGATAAGCACAGATGCTGCTGCCAGGGGTATTGATATCAATGGCGTAAAATGTGTCATTAATTATGATGCTCCTCAATACGTCCGAACATACATTCACAGGCAAGTCAAAATATTACAATAAAAATCCAATAAATCCATTGATTTGATATCAGGATTATGATTTACATATCACATCTTTACTGCATTTTCATTTGCAGGGTGGGCAGAACAGCGAGAGCAGGGAAAGCTGGGTTGGCGTTCACCTTCCTTTTAAAAGTGCAGGTCAGGTTTTTGTCATAACTTGAATTATTGATGATTTGGTTGTGTTTGTTGTTTCAGTCAATTAGCAAATCTTATTATGAGCAAAAACCAATTTGCATGTACAAATAAATAATTATGAGTGACTGTGATAAGTTTCTCTTTTGCCCTGTTTCCACCTGGTTTTAAGATGCATTTTGGTCGCTCGGATCACAAGTAGACGAGGGAGACACATTCCCGTTTACACCTGGTGTTTTAATCCGTCTCTTTTGTCCACTTTCATCCACTTCTGTCCTGATTTCTTCGAGGGGAGGGTCTATGTGTGGGTAAACATATGGGCTTTTTCAGATCTTTCAATCTAATGGACAAAATAAGCTCACGCAATTTACATATGAACGCATTCTGAGACGACGGAAAAACATACAGAGAGCAGCAGCTTTCGTTTCTGCTCTGACAGCCGCAAGATCACGCCGAACGCTGTGTGCATATGTTAGAAATCAGGAATGGTGAGAGAACATTGTGTTTGGTACATTTTTCATCTTCAAACCAAACTTGGGTCTTCAGCCGACAAAGTTTAAATCCTGTTTAGCGTGCTTCCCATAATGTTTACGCATTAGGTCAGTGGGCGGAGAGCAGGTGGTCTTTAGTGGCTGTTCGAACACATTCAACCACATGAGCGTTTACACTACGAAAGCAATCCGGTCAAATGCTTTTTCGGCTCAAAACATTTTAAACCCCGTTTACACCTGTATTTAGTGTCGTCCACTTGTGATCCGATCGACCAGAACGCATCTTAATACCAGGTGGAAACAGGGTCTAACTGATTGTCACAAAAATTGTGCTTCAATACCTTTAGTCTTGATTCATCTTTCAGGAAACGAGGTTTTTAAAGATGGTATCAGATGCTGGCAGTCCTGGCATAAAGAGGCAGCTTGTGCAACCAGAAAATCTTAAAGCCATGGAGGCTCGCTATGAGCAAGCACTGGCTGAGCTGGGCAAAGCTGTGAAGGTAAAAGCAAAGCTTCAGAGCTGTCTGAGACCTTATTGGCAGGTTTTCCAGACTTGGATTAAACCTATTCCTGGATTACAGAAGTGCTATTACTGTTGGACAAGGCTTAATGTTTGTCTGGGGAGCCTGAATTATGCAAGTTTTATCAGTAGGGAATCTAAGAATCCCTTAATCCTCCTAATTCATGAGTGTGATTATAAATTGGACTGACAGGAATATGGATTTACTAAATTGCTGTTCAGAGAAATCACAACACAAAGCCACTTGGGGAATCTCATTAGTTCATCACAAGATTTGTGGCAAAATATAACTAATTCGTTTAATTAATTAAAAGTTCATTTGTTTCTGTATTTAATTTTGATTGATTTTGCTAATTTATTCTCTGTTTTATATTTTAGAAATATTTTAATCAGAAATATATTAAACTCATTACTGTCGATTTGAAATGTATAATATATAATTTAATACAGCACCACATTATTTTCAGATAACAAAGTTAAATTTTGAAATAATAACATCAAATCAAAAACTACTGATATTTATTAATATTTGGCTCCATTTTGAAGGCTTTAGAATAAATTCTTGGGGAAGTTAATTAACTAAATTTCTATAGGCGACATTTCAAACATTGTTTGTTATTATTATCTTAATGTTTATGGTTAAATGATACTGATCAAATGTATTAAAAACTACACTAAACTATAGGAGTTACGTGAATTTCGTTCCATTTTAATTCTACATCCTTAAATTCAAAATTGAATTACAATGATGCATGGTGTTTCGCTACCTCAAATTCTACAGAAAAAGACTAAAAATGTTACAGTAAAAACCTGTTAATTGGTTAACTGTTACCTTACCATATATAGTTATAAACTGTAAATGGTTTAACTTCGCAACATAAATGAATGCAATTTTACTGTAAAATACAGTCAAATTTATGGTTTCTGGAATTAAAAGGTATGAATTGTTGTATAATTTACTGTGAAAAACAGTAAAAAGACACATGAAATGATTATATTTTCAATTTTTTTTTTTTTTTTCTCCATTATTAGTAAATGTTCATTAGGGTGTTTTGTGTTACATTTTATTGTGTTCTTTGGTTAATGTTTATTGTATTACTTTAGTGTCTCGTGTTTAGGGGCATCTGTCTAAAGTACTGGCCATGGACAGGCCACTCATAATGAACTTTGATTCATCATGTGGCTTTCTGTTTTAGGTTGAAAAGCAGATTTTGGTTATAAAATATATGCAGGCACAAATATGCCATTCTGTAATACAAGAAATATTGTTTTTGTCAACCACAACAGCTGCCTTGTTTTGTTTTTTTACTGTGAACTTAACATTATTTTTTTTAGTGTTTACAACCCTGTTACACAGCCACTGCTGACTCAGACTTATCTTAAATGTAATTATAAAAGCTTTTACTGTACTTTAAGCTTTAATGCTATAATGTTGGTATTTCTTTGTTTTTAAGGAGGAAAAAGCGAGGAAGCGTTTCTGAGCAGGAATTGACTGAGCTGTACATCTGTTTGCCTTTGAAGAATGATTTCACGCCTTGTTTCTCAAAGAACACAATATCTGAAATATAATGTAATGAGCTACAAATGTTTTTAATAAAATGTGAAAAGACTCAAGCTTGTTTGTTAATGCTTTGAACTTAAAATGTTAAATTGTATGCCCCAAAGAGCAGTAAGAGGCTCTTATTTTTAATTTTTTTTAATTGTATTGTTTGTTCAAACGTATTTAAATAATTCCAGACTGTCTCTGTGATGCTTTAATACCAAGACATCAGGTTGAATGTTGAATATCTATGTTTTTGATCCATGTTAAATTATGTTCATTTAAACAATCAGGACCTGCTATTAACATCCAGAAAAAATAAAATATATATCATAAATAACTATCTTTTTTTATTTCAAAATGTCTGTTCTGGCTATTTTTCCTTGCATTTTAGACTTTAATGAAGGGAAACTGAGAATAGGTCACACAGGGAAGCTCTGAATTTCATTAACTGGTTTATTGGGTCACAAGGTTTTCAGTCAAAAGTCCAAATACACAAATTCTTGTTTTCTCTGGCAGTGGTTTTGTATGTTGATCTTAAAAACCAAGATCAACTAGTAATTCCTACTTATTTAATTTGGTTAAATTAAGATTAAGGTATTTTGTAAATTTTGTCCTCCATAATAAAATGACATTACAATCATATTTTTATATTTTCAGTCAGGTAACAAGCAAACACCATAAAACCTCACTGGCATGAGATGAAGGTTCTCACAACAAGGGTATTTTTCACAAGTGTGGTTTGGGGCATGTTGTCATATTTTAACTATTTAATTTTTTATTAATTAATACAGTTTATAGAGTTCAATAATTGTTACCTAAAAAATGTATATTTTGATAAGAGTTCCATTGTGAAAACCCCTAACATGTCCTAATGGGCATGTTAAATTAAATAATTTTTATTTATTTATTTATATTCTGGCTAACAGTGGAAATGTTCATCTTAAAAATATTTTATATTTATGCTTGGTGACATTTTGCTCATATAACAAATGTTAAATTCAATGCTTCATAATGGGATTTAGCTTAAATTGCAAATGACAAGAACTGTTTATTTACATATAAGTCTTTTGTATATTTTGTTAATGTTTTAGAAGCGCCGAGTTTCGGAGGCTTTTTATACTCCAAAAAAAAAATGCATATTTAAAACTTAAATGGTAAAGTCACAATAATATAGATTTTATATGGTAGGTTTTCATTTAGACAGAAGGAATGGAAAATGTCTACTCAACTATAGTATCCTAAAGAACCATTCAGCGAGGAAACAAACAACTGTTTCCTGAAAAGACAGTGAATCAGAATGAAGTGCGCGTGCGCGTTGCGGTTCAAGGCAAAAACGCTGCAGTTTGTTGAGTGATTTCATTCCGGATATCGAGATGTCCATGTTTTATCCCTCTTCCTGACGAGACCTTTCACATTAAACGCCGGTAAGGGCAATTTGACACTAATACATATAATTTTGAGGCTAATATATAACATTTATCTGTAATAAAGTGGAAAGTGTGACTATAACAATAACAATAGCTGTATTAGCAAGCATGCTACCAGAACAAAAACAGTTTCGTACTAAATGGATTTACATTTTAAATATGTTTACACTCTGTATGGCTTGTTTAATATTAATATTTCCTAATACTCCTTTATTTAATCATTCGTACAGTGAAATGTCTCTTTCATGTGAAAGGCACAGTATCAGTACAGTAGTAACGTGTTGCCTCCTGTAAAAGTCTCTGGTGAACATTATTAATGGCACAGTCACTGTTACTACACCACACTGTTTGGTTTGCATTTGATCCTGCAGTACATCCTGTGCACTGGGTGTTCTCTATATAATATTTGTTTGGTAATTATGTAAATAAAAAGTACAGGTGGTGTAAATTAAGTGGGTTGGTACTAGAACAACAGGTTTTTAAGGTAACGCCCAAAAAACAACAATAGGAAACGTATACCATTTTGAAGTTCCTTAAGGAAATAAAAATAATCTTCCCTTACCCCTGTAAAGCCTGACATTTAAAATAATAGTGAGAATATATATATATATATATATATATATATATACAAACTGTTCCATATATATATATATATATATATATATATATGTGTGTGTTTTTGTTGAGTATCATATTTGATACATCAGGCTTTTGAGGCTCTCATACTTGAGGAGGAAAAAACATCTCAGTAAAATGATGTATGCATAATTAATTAGGTAAACCGAAGTTGATTCAGTCAAGTAATTGTTAATCTTGAAAATATTACTAACAATATAAAAGTTTTTCTTACGTTTACTTTATAAAAATTAGTAGATTTCACTGATTTCACAGCAAAAAAAGACACTTGTACCACAACCTGAAGGGCTTTTACTTACTAAAAAGTATAAACTATCAGTCAGACGACAGAAGGCATGTAGTAGATCGTGTACAACAGGTTTTTCAGCAAAGTTCATGCTCATGTTGATCATTTAGAGCCCTTCGAAATTTGTGTATCAAATACAGTGGGCTTCATAGGGTTAAAAAACTCAACTTCTACCAAACCGTTGAGAAGAAAGAAAGAATAACTAGAGAATTAATATATTTTCAGCTACAGACTCCAATGTGATTGTTACTATTAATAAAACATTGGCAATTGATCAGTGCTGTGAAATATTATTTGCTTGAAAAAAAAAAAAAAATTTTATTTACAAAACATTTTGCTTTTTCTTACTTTTACGGTTTATGGACAATTCAACTCTTTAACTGAATTTTCCAAAATTCACTAAACTTGTTTCAGTATTTAGTTGATTTTATCTATTCAGAAAGTCTCAAATCAAAATATGCATGAAAACAAACAAACTTTGACCAATTACATGCTGCAATGGAATATTCTTGAAAACTGCAGCGATAACTAGTGATTTCTATATGCTTAACAACACACAGTACCCAAGTAGTAGGCAAGATTCCACAGAAATGCTGTCTATTTTAGTAGGTAATAGGTATGTATGATTCCCAAAATGTGGCCTAGATATTTTTGCTAAAAATGGCTCACTTGGTTTTGAGACACAGCTGTCTATCCTCCTCAGTTATGGCTCATTTCCACCGGGTGGTACGGTACAGTACAGTACGCAATCATTTCCGTTTCGGTTTAAATATGCAATTAAAACACAATACCGTTGCAACACAAAGTCGGTGTGCAGCAATGTACCATGGTCGACCCAGGAGGTGCAGACCTTCCTGGGTATCATCGGTGAAGAAAGGCTGCAAAAGGAAAGTGACGCCTATCAAGTGACGTTGATCACTACTTTCCGGCATACACCACGCCTATCAGGTAAAGGCAGGAACACACCAAGCCGACGCCGACGAACTAGAGGCGACGAAACCAGACTGCAGGGTTGGCTCACGTCGGCAGCGTCTGGGTCCAAAGTTGCCCTGACACACCAAACCAACGCTCGACAGCCGACGGCCAAGTAGCACGTCCGTTCTGCGCCTGTGTAAGATGAAATGCCTTTCCGTACCAGCAGGTGGCAGTAGCTGAACAGCTAATCAGAATGATCAGATGGACCGACGAGCTCCGACGCCGATTCAACATGTCGAATCGGCCGAAAAAAAGCCGACGAGGACCAACTTCAGCCAACGGTGCGGAACACACTGAGAAAACTTAGTCGGCCAAAAACTGCCCGACGGCCGACCGTCGGCTTGGTGTGTTCCTGCCTTAAGGGTACCGTTGGCCGTGGAAACGCAAGCCAGATCAGGGTTTACCATCCGAATTGTATTGTACTGTACTGTACCGCTCAGTGGAAATGAGCCAATATTTCTTTGTCTTTTTTCATTTACGTGTTTGTTATTTCCTGTATTATGGAGCTATAATGTCTATATAAAGTTTACTCTTTCCCTTTCAGAAACCCATCATTAGGGTGTTTGTGGGACTGTGATAGAGCACGATGGGTGCCCTTGGGAATGGTCGGCGTGGCGGTCGCTCTTCAACTTTGATGTTGGCGGCTCTCATCACCTGCATCCTCCTGCTCGGCTTCAACTATTGGGTCTCAAACTCCAGAAACGTTGAGCTGCAGGTTTGACACTCAGTGTTTGGATGTAGTCTGTGGAGATGTGAGTGGCTGTTTAACTATAATTGGTCTGTCTAGAAAGGAGCTTTGTGTTGTTCTCCAGAGCAAGATATTGGAGCTGGAGGACCGCATGAGGAAGCTGGCTGCAGACAAGGACAGAGAGCAGCAGAAGGCCGAGGAGGAGATGCGCAGACAGAACGAGCAGCTGGAGTTAATGGAGGAAACACACCACAGACAGCAGCAAAGCTCTCTGAACACCTGGAAACAAGAAAAAGTATGAAAACACTCATCTTGCACTCACTAAAAACAGTTTAGGTGGAAACTCAGAGCTAGTAATCATGCAGTTACTGGTCATGATGATACCCAAAATGGCTTTCTATGTAGGTGGTCACTAGGGGTGCAACGGTTCAGATTACTCACGGTTCGGTTTTTATCACGGTTTTAGTGTCACGGTTTCGGTACGGTTCGGTATGTGCTATGTTCCATAAAAAATAGGACAATTGTCAAAAAAAAAAATAAAAAAATAAAGACAAATAATCTAACTACAAGAAACAGCACAAATAAATACATGAGAGCTAAGATACAGATACAATAAACAATGCTTTACAGGTATCTAACAATAGTTTTAAGGTACAGAAATTGAATAAAGTAATCAAATATAAAATAACACTGCATATAAACTTAGTTAAATAAGATTAAACATTATTGAAGTTACAAAAGCTATTCAGTCAAGAGTCGTGAGTGATTTCTTCGTCTTATGTCATTTGATTAACATTAAAAACACAGAGAGCAGGAATATTAGACAGCTGTCCCTTTAAGACATAATTCAAAGATCCAGTACAATGATACTGATAAACATGCGTTGTCCATCTCGTTTTTCTCTTAAGACATAACCTACTATGTTTGTTAGGATACTCACTAATATGGACATGTTGACAATTTTTGTGTGAATTTGTCTGTTCAGGTGCAAGACTTGAAAGAGAATTTTCGCGAGAGTATTTGCGCACTGTGACGTGGCTCTCCGTGTACACACTTCGGATGAGTACACACAAATCTCCTCACAGCGCGCGCAAGTTCTCTTTCGCATCTCACGGTTGAATGTTTAAATTGGCAAGGTATAAATGAGTTTGGTTTAAACACAGATAGCAACGCGAGATGTTCAGGTCTCACCTGCGCTCGCATCGCGTGCTATCAACACCGTATTGGGAAACCAGAATGCATATCCATCGACTGAAACATACATTAGCTGAATCCATCTGTCTGTTTTACACGTTGTTGTTATCAACAAACCATATATAGATGTGTCAGCATCAGGTTTCGGGATGAACCGCGGTGCAAGCGCATGCCGAACCGTGTGTGGAGAACCGAACGGTTCGATTTTTTACCGAGAACCATTACACCCCTAGTGGTCACTAGGTTTTGATGGCCAAAATGGGATATTGGATGTGCTCCGTGTATGTGTTTAGGTCTAAACGTTTTCTCTCTGTCATAGGAGAATCTGAAGCTCAACATTTCCTCCAGTGCTAAAATGGTGCAAGACATGAAGAGTAAGTGTTTACCTCATATTTGTCTTATTATATGTACTCTGTGACGCATATCATCTTTCCTTCACATTTCTGTTGATTTTCTTTTATTAGACCGTATGAAGTCATTACTGGAGGATGTGAGTAAAATGCAGAGTGAGCTGAAGTCCTGTCAAAATAACATGGACACGCTCAGTAAGAAAGCCAGCAGTGAGATGTAGGTCCATTGTAAATGCTCTAATCTCGTATACCAAAGACATTATAGTGTTTGATCAGTATGATAATGGCTGTGTGGGGTGTGGTTTGTGCAGGACTCAATGTAACAAACATATTGAGGCCATGAAAGAGGAATGCAATGAGAAAATTGCAGCTGCCAAACTGGAAAAGCAAAGGACGTCTGAAAAGGTAGCTCTACAGATACAGCTATGAGGAAAAAAAAAATGGCCTCAAATGGCTCCTTTATATTGATTCTTATTTATTTGGTGTCTCTTACCCCACAATCTCTGTCCTTCACAGAATGCTGATGGTTCCATGCAGAAAGTCTCTGTTTCAAAAGCCAAATCTGATGTTCCCGCCACAAACCATTCAGATAAAGTTGTGGCAGAACCTCCAAACGGCAAACCAGATGTGCATTCACAGTCCAAAAATGATGCTAAGGTCCAAACCAATAAGTTAGTAGTGGAGAAAAAAGAAAAAGGTGCGAGCTGCCTGTTTAAGTCTGGTTTTTAAATGGTTGATTACTGGCCCAAGTTTAAAGAACCTATCAGAAAAATGTTCTAGTCTCTATATATGGGTGAAGTCCCTCATTTAATAGAAGTCCAATAACTTAAGGGTACAGACAACAACGATCCCCATTTACACGGATCCGCGAAAACGATTAAAAACGTTTTCAAAAGTTTGCGTTTTCAGGCCCCCAAAACAGCATTGTCGTGTACATGAATGGCTAAAACACATAAAAAGTTTTCCGTTTTTAGTTGAAAATGGTGTTGTGTAAGAGTACTAGCTAGGTCTGTGACAGTGGCAGTTTTTTTTACCACCGTGCTGGGTCCCAAAAGGGCCAACCACCACCAGTTAGTGGTGTTTTTGTGGGAGGGGGATTAAGTGGCTGGAATTATTTATAGCCTATTATTCACACAAATAATACACAGTGCAGAAATTATGCTTGTAATGTGATTCAAACTTTAAAAGTGCATTAAAATTTAAACAATACAAAGTCCTTGAGCATGGAAAACAATAGAAATTATATGAAATTTTGGAACAAAGCCAAGTTTAATTATATTTCCCCACAAAGATAAATGCGTCGTCATATATACCGCTCTGCGCTTTGAGAGGGATGTGGGACACGGGAAGGACAGAGACCATCTCTTGTCTAATATCTTAATGTCTCCTCCCAATGTTTCAAAGCAATTGACACTTGTTGTAAAAGGTCTAAAGAGAAAATTTTATCTTCTGCCGGTGCAAGACATTTAGGCTACAGTATATTTGATTTTGCGCTGCCAGGAAAAGCGAAACTAAATTACAGGCATGTGTGCAAGTAAAAATGTATCTGTCCTGCAGTGTTTTTCTGCTTTACCACAGTAAACGATGAAAATATAGTAGTTAAAAATAAATGAAAGGAAGAAATGTTTATAATTCCCTGTGAAAATGGGTGAGACGTAAGTGAAAATTTGGGAAAAGAAACAAGAGATTCCATGTTGAGTTGAACAACTCATGGAATATTGTTAAATTCATGGAAAATCGGGTGACCAGATCGCAAAACGGAATACAAAGCCGACAAATGGTTTAAATTTATGGGCTCATGTGCCTCTCTCGTGCCTCTCTCATTCCTCACGAATTCAGATGTTTGTGATGTAACATTTAATTGTTAACCTATTATTTCTTTTGTAAACAAAGCTTTGTGCTTCAATCCTGTTGTAAATATTCACGTAAAATAGCATTCACATATAAACCACCGCGGTGGGGCGGTTGTCAGGTTGACCGGCACTGCCCTAGCACAAGCAGACCTTTCCACAACAAACCACATGATTTTCATGCCTGTAGAACAATGAGTACCGCACCAACATGTAAAATAGGCATGAAATGAATATTCACTCTATTTTTTTCTAAATGCATGTTATTAATCTTATTTTGATCAATTCAGATCTTCAGACTTCTTTCTAAACACAATAAACAGAAGTGTAAACACTTTAAATATGTATTGTGAAAAGCTGAATAAATTTGAAATATAGTCTGTTGTTTGTCATAAGTCAAAACCTTAAAAACGTAAGTTTTAGGATTCCGTACTATCACTCTATCAAGGACGATAACTATAAAGTTTTAATAATTGTTCTAACTCTAAGAGAATAACAAAGTGTACACCACAACTATTACAGTATCAACAGAGAAATTATACCAGCTGATTAACGATAAAAAAACTGACAGCCAATCAGAATCTACCCGACTTTAATGAGCATTTAAAGTGGCAGACGACATTACTGCAGCTTGTGCTTATAATAAACAGAACATTATTGTCCATTGGTGTCCATAGTTATCGTTCTTTGTGTGAACAGGCCTTTAAGTCTTGTCATTTTTTTTTTAACAAAAACTAAAATCTCTATTTTCTTCCAGCATGTGTTTTAACAACATTCTGTCTGCTTCTCTAAGATGCTGTGATTTCACAAGACTCACCCACCCCCACCTCCAAACGGACCAATAAGAATGAGACTCTTAACAGACCAGCCAATGTAGAAGATCCAGAAGTGGTGGTGGACATTAAAGGGCAGGCTTCAAAGGACATAGGTGGGGTAATGGAGTGAATCCAGCTATTAAAACACAACACACACACATTACTAATTTTATCTGTCTTCATGCAGATACTGTGCTGGATGATGCAGGGATTTTAGACCCGAAGGAAAATGACATTGGGATTGGAGAGGAGGAGGAGGAAGATGTCAAAATTGGGGACAGGAAAGAGGAAGACGAAGGAAATGGGAAGGAAGACGCCATTATGTACGACAATGAGGGCGAGATAGAAAAACAGCTCTCTAAGATTAAAGGTTGTCATCAACATCACGATCATCACACAGAAATATTCATGATATAAACCAATAACATTTTTATTTTAAAATTATTGGACAAGGATGTTAGGGAATTTCATGTGTAACACTTTTTGGTCGTTTTTACAAACTGAAGGATGACTTATTGACAGCAAGTTACAGAAAGTTGTGTTTAATCTGCATTGTTATATGTCAGAAGTACTTTTGTCCTATGCAATAAAATTACAAATAATTTTCCGTGTTTTACAGATGAAAATCAAGGTGCAGGTCAGGATCTAGAGGATGATGTAGCTAATTATAATGGTGATGATGACAACCAACCGGAGTCTGAGGATGAGAAGCAGGCGGAGCTCGCAGGGATGTAACAAACGTATTCCTGATCACATGACGAGTCTGCTGACAGCAACAATTTCTTCAGCTGATGACCCTTATTAGTGACTGTTTTGACCCTGCCAACAGCTCGGCAGACGTTTAAAAGGTGGGAGAGGAAACTTGCTGTAAAGACTAAATTGTGCTGGTGAATATTGCACTACTGTGTAATGAAGGATATGAGTTCATGTCAATAACAAACTCTCATGTGTCTTACCAGGACAGGCATGATGAAAACATTCTTTTTCTATTACTGATTTTAGTTTAAACTTGAATCTAACTACTTAAGACATTAAGCCTTTAAATGAATGCACCATGGTGAATTTTCCCTACATCAAACCTCTTCTTAAATGTAAGATGCTTTGCTCTTGTACAAAAGCAACTGCTGTTTTGTTTCAAAAACTGCTTTATCGTGTCTTTATGGTTTATGTTCTGTTTTGATGAAACTAGATGTCTAAACATTTTAGCTGCTGAAAAACACATAGGAACTTTAGATGTTTAGACTAAAAGACACATTCCTCATCACTCATTTAATAACAGTGCAATCCAGTCTTTTATTTGCTGTAAAAGGTTACTTTTATGTTGATGTAAGAATTTTTTAAATTTTCATGTTGGGAACTGGAATATGTTTTTGAAAAATATGGGTTTCTTACTGAATTTCTGATCTCATAATAAAAATTTTTTTGTTGCGCTCCTCTACTTATTGTGTGGATATAGATGAGCAATGGCTGTGGCGGTTCGTAATGGAATGCTAGTGTACTATACAGTATGGATAAGCACGTGGTGTGCTGCATATTTTGGCAATGCAATAGGAGAGATCATGCAGTTATTCCATGCATATTGATAATTCATGATAATGAGCACAGTGCATATTCTGAGAAATAATGTATGCCATTCTGAATGCAGCTTGTGTAGTGTGCTCTGCTTTAAGAACCTAAATACTAGTTGATAAATATCTCATAACCAGTGTTGGGGGTAACGCATTACAAGTAACACGAGTTACATAATTGGATTACTTTATACAAGTAACTAGTAAAGTAACACATTACTTTTACATTTACAACAAAATATCCGATTTACTTTTTCAAATAAGTAACACAAATTACTTGTTTTCACTTTTATTGACTGACAGCTCTCCTGTCTCCATGTTGAGAGAAATCGGGAGTGCAGAGGTGTTGTGTGGGCTGTGTAAACATGATAGACTAGTTCTAGACTAAATGTGAGCATACATTTACTCATTTCTTATTCTTCGTTGTATTCCGGAATGGCAGCACAGCTGAAAGTTTTGTTTGTTTGAGCTGCGCCCTCAATTGTACGGGCATGAATTTGCATTTCCTTCAGCCCGAGGCTTATTTATTTCACTTTTGGTGTGAGAGGGCCTTTACATTTGCCAAAAATAGAACGTTTTTTGTTGTTATTAAAAACAAACCAACAACCAGCCCAGCCCAGGTGAGAAAAAGTAACGTAACACATTACTTTCCATAAAATGTTAACTAAGTAACGAAATTAGTTACTTTAGGCAGTAACGCAATATTGTAATGCATTACTTTTAAAAGTAACTTTCCCCAACACTGCTCATAACCAGTGTTGGGCTCGTTACTCAAATGTAATTTATTACTCGTTACAAGTTACTCCTTTCAAAAGTAATATTATTACTTTTACTTATTACTTTATGGCATTCACATACAGTAATTAGTTACTGTTACGACTAGGGCTGGGCGATACAGCTAAAAAAATTATCACGATTATAATGTTTCATATTGATCGGTATCGATAATTATTGAAAAAATTTTAGCAGAAAAAAAAAAGTTTGAATTTAACCAATGCATTTTTAATTAAGGCAAACAATTTTTAAAACAAAACAAAATAAAATTTGTCAATGACACGCCCATAAATACTCTTATTTCATTAATTGTTTTTTCATTAATTTAATTAATGTTTCATGGATGAATCAGTGTATTTGAAAGAATCTGTTTAATGAAGATTCAACGTCAAATACATTTTTTAACAGTCACTTGTTGCCACCTGGTGGTGAAACAATGTAATCGATAAATGCGTCGTTTTCAGCGCGTTCAAGTTTCTTTCAAAAGCTGAATTTTGATCGATAACATAGACATTAGTTTATATCTGAACTATAAACTTTTATCTCAGTACTTCTGTGATAATTTGAATATTTGTAGCACAGAAATAATGATACTGTATGATTGAAAACAGTTTGTGCAGCTGTTAATACCGACATGACAGCTGCTCTCTCAAGACGAACTTTGAAGTAGATCAACTGTAAGGAAACCATGAAACTGCCACACTGACGCAGTGGCATTACGCCCTGGGCGAGACCCCCTTCCCTTTGACATAACGTCTGAGATGTTGGTTTATGAAATACAATTTGAAAAGTAGTCCGATTTAAATTATAATTACACAGATTTGAAAATTCCGTTGGCTAATTACAGGGCCTAACGTTAACCCAACTGATGCAAATAAATAATAACTGGACTTGTAACAGTTTTGTTGCAAAGCACAATATTATGGTGAAATTAGATCTCGTGTTTGTTGAGTTAAAACCGAATTATTGTTGTATAATCATAGCAAGCATTATAGCAAAAAGGCTAACAAACTTAAGAGTTATACCCACCAATTAACATTAGCTCTTCATTCATGACCGTAATAATCATACAGAGACAACATAGTTGCATACCTTTATCTTTTGCTCGTTTCTCCTCTTCTTCTTTTCTTTTTTTTCTAAATTGGGCACCTGATGGCTTTGACCTTTCCTGTTTATTTGGCACTCGACAATCAACATATTTCCCATCCCCCCAACACTGTCACTCACGACCAGAAGTCAAGACAAAACCATTTCACCTTGGTGACCACATAATCGTTTTGTATTACCTATTTTTATTAGCCATTTCACACAATTCAGAAAAACAAAAATGTGCAGGAACTATAGGCCTGTATTTATAATATTATGAATGAAATGTTCGTTATTTGGAAGAAAGTCGAGGTGTGACTGACTTTAGCCCACTAATTCCATTAGAGTATAGAGAATGAGGAGTTACGTCACGATGTTTTCACTCCGCGTTGCATTTCGGGAAGGCGCCGCCATATTAGCAGGATACGCTATCCATTGCTATGGTAACTTCGACAGCGAGCCCG
Source organism: Mylopharyngodon piceus (assembly GCA_039654765.1). NCBI lineage: Eukaryota > Metazoa > Chordata > Actinopteri > Cypriniformes > Xenocyprididae > Mylopharyngodon > Mylopharyngodon piceus. Next base: position 27,702,669 of record CM077453.1, read on the forward strand.
AGATAAAGAGCAACAGAGAGAGAGAGCAGATTAATTTAATAAATAAATTTTGCGATACAGCGCAGTTTTATGGGAAGAAATGGAGAAGGAGAAAGTGGAAGGAAAGGGGCTCTATCAGGAGAGACTAAATAACACCGCCAAGCAGCGTCATTTAGAGAAAATGCTTGACATTAACAGCATCGACCCGTACGACCTGCCAGCTACAGAACTGATGAAAGACCCAGAAGCACCACCTGTCACATACCCTGGCATCGTCAATTACCTGGTTTATATGGCATCAGTGCCTACACAATGCAAGAGTTCAGACCCTTTAAGTCATTAGAAGCATATGAACAATTCTGCTGCGGCTGAATTACAAACTCACAAACCTATAAACTGCGAGAGCTCAGTCATACTTGCTAAGGAAGGTTGCACTCCACTTTTATTACAGTTCTGATGCTTATTATTGTAAAAATAAGTGAGTCATAGACTGGTTAGTCGTCGCCAATTTGCCAATTTCCCACACAGTGAAATGATAGATAATAGAGGCGAATTTTTTTTTTTTTTTTTTTTTTTTAACTGCTCGTGCCGCCCCCCATGTATCATGAAAAAATGCCGCCCCTGGCGGCTGCCCGGTTCGCCCGTGCCAAAAACCACTACTGCACTGACGAGCTGATATGTCCTTTTTTATTCACAATCTCCTCGTCACCAGCAGGTACAGCACTCGTTTTCATGCGTTTGTATGTTCTGATTTCACGTGGCGAATTGTGAATCTCGCTCCTCGAGATGGACCACCTCCACAGCATGCTTCATGAGCAGGTTGTGAATTTCTTTTTTCAGCTTTATTGCACTGCATAGTGAAATAGTTTGAACACAAAGATGATAACTGTTTCAATCACCTGAAACATGATGACAGTCTTCAGTGGTGTATGGCCCTTTCCTCTTTCGAAAAGCAACATCAGGAACGAGACTGAGGCTCTGTTGTCGGCTTGCTGCTCGGTCAGGGGCCTTGCTGTTTCCGAAGCAAGTGCCAATTTAAGCCATGGAGTTTTCGATCTTACAGCTGGCTCAGGCTCTCTGGCTGAGGTGAAGCACAAAATCGCTGAACCATCTTTTTAGTGGCAAAAAAGGCAAATCTATGGCGTGGCGGAGTACAGCCCCCTCTCTCTCTTTCACTTTGCTTCCTGTCCTCTCTCTAAATTAAGGCAAAAATGGCAAAAATAAATAAATACTGATAAATTTGCAGGACAGCCATCATATGGAGGGCTTAGAAAGGTGCACTGCAGCTTCAGAAGGATGGAGGTGGGCAGTGACAGCTTCCTTCACTGGGGGGAGCTTTACATAGCCCCAACGATCAGCACCACCAACAGAGGAGAGGAACCCTGATCCCAAATCATGAGCATGAACCAAGTGCAGGCTGCTGTATGGTTTAGAAATCTTAACTTGTCCCACACCATTTATCATACACCCATGAATGAGGTGTGAAATTGGGTGAAGATATTTCTGCATCAGACCATCGTAGAGATCAGGGTGTGGGCTTTTTTGACTCAGACTAGCAAGTAGTCTTTAAATAACACCCTGGCAACTGTCTAGTCACACCCTAGTAATACCCTGGCAACACTCATCCAAAGAGGAGCATACATTCCTACTTCAAGACCCAACAGTAGTTGGGGAGGGAGGTAAACGAAGTAGAGGGAATCTCTACTGCCCTACATAACTCCGTTCACCTTGCATCAACCCTACGAGGTTACCTGTTCACAGGAGAGCATAATTCTACTTTAAAGGGGCTATATGTAGGAATGACACCCAGTGGTCGAAATAGGTACTGCAGTCCAAATTCAAAATATTGTTTGCCCCGACCCCTCCTTCAAAGATGCGGGTGGCCAGCTTGAGGGCACGCAACAAGAGGGAGCGCAATTGACAATGAAAGCTGAGGAGACTTACACACTGTAAGCTGATGAGCTGATTTATCTGTATTTTAATATGCTGTCGTTCATAGAGATTTTTAGATGGATGCAGAGGCTTTTTAGGTCAGGTAGAATCTGCGATTCTCTGACCCAGTTTGTTTGCTGGTTTCCATGGCTGCAATACACGGTGTTTTCCGCCAACTGGCAACCTGTGATGTCGAAATACTATTGGATAAACTGGCAGCACACGGTTTCGCACAGACCAAAACAAAGACAGACATTCCGACACGGAACGCACATTTCAAAGTAGAATGTCTGGCTGTAGCATTGTTTTTCTGAGAAACAAGTAGGTGAACTTAGCATGTTTCCTAAATATCTGCAAACATATTGGGGTATTTTTATGCTTTATTAAAGTGAAAATCTTACATATAGCCCCTTTAAACCCTAAGATAGGGGAGAATATAGCTCAACCCTGGAAAAAGATACTTCCACTCACAACCACTGACCAATGCCGCTCTCACCTTGGGGGGCAGATGAAGGGGGCAGGATGTCCTCAGACATATGCCCATCCTACAACCTAATCTTAAATTACCGCACCAGCGTGCATAAGTAATCAAGCACTGCTTAGCGCACACTATGAAACAAGCAACAGAAAGAGCAGTTTCTGATTCCTGTTTTACTTTTAACCAAAAAACCTGCTCCATTCCTATGCCAATTCGGCAATGGTTGCTTTCAAATCCTCCCTCAGGAGGAGACCATGAATAAAAATGTAGGGTCCGTATAGCAAAGTCCTCTACATTCTATCAATCTGACACTGGACCAAAGCTCCAGAGGAGCATGCTGCCCCAAAAAGCGGGCCTGGAGCCTTTGCATCACCTGTTTGTCTCACCACCCTCTGGCAGCACTACTAAGTTGATGATACAGTTGATGTTGGGCAGATTGCATGGTGTGCGGGGCCCAGGCCTGTATTGCCTTCGCATATGCCTTGCCATGAGCCTGTAGGATCTGGGGGTGAACCAGACACAAATGAATCTTCCAGATGATTTGTTCAAACATAGTTCTACACAAAAACCCAACTCAACACTCCAGACCCCAAATCAACAGTCTAGGACCATAAATGAAGTGGGCTCCAGCCCATCTGAGCTAACTAACGAAACCCCCAACTAAGTACTTTTATGGCCTTGCAAGCTTGAAAGAGATGATCCTAGCTAAAAGGAAGAACGTTGTCAACGTTAGGCAGTTTATAAAAGACAGATTGGTTTGGAGAGGGCACAGCTTGAGCCCCACCAAGATAATGCCAGAGGTTGTTTGATCTCACGATAGAGATACAAAACAGACCTTCTTCTTCTTAAAGACCTTTAAATGACCTTTTGGGCTGAAGTCTCTTAAAAACCACAGAGACAGCTTTTACATATAAAAATGCATCAAATCATTCCAAAATGATGACTAAATGGACTTGTAATCAAACATCATTCAACTGCATAATTCTATAGAATGTCTACAACCTATATATGTGACCATTATGCTTAGACCACTCACAAATCATGTAACTGTTATAGTTATTGAATGGTTGATTGAAAGTGTGCCTTGTTTGGTATGAGTGTAAATCTCTGTTCATAACTCAAATTTTGGCTTGAATGAAATCTGTGTAAAATGTATCATATTCTTTTTAGAGAAATCATGTCTAAACTGTACTCCATGTACTCTCTGCTAAGAGCAGGAAAGTTAAGAGACCAGGTGATAACACGTAATTTATAGTGAGAGGAGGAGAAACAGCCACCTCTGAACCAAAGATGATACCTAATTGGTCAGAACCTCTCAATGAGGTTGGACAAACACCTCAGTTTAAAAATTCAGGACACAAATAAAGAATCAGATGACTAATGAAGACAGGCAGATCAAGATCAGATGAAAATGGGTTAAGAATGAACAGCTTCATTCAAGCCATCTGACTCATTTCACTTTCTTTCATTTACTTAGTTTCCCTTCTTTGCCGTTGAGAGTCTCATGTTCTAAGTTAAGTTTTGTCACAAAGTTTAATCAACGTCTCCAGTCTTTGCCCACCTCAAAACTTCAGCCACGAGGGAGACTCCATTCATCCGCCAACACACCCACGTGATTGGCTTCCTGTAAGGTAGTCCACTGAGGCAAGTTGCAGGCAAATCCAAATGCAGTTTTATTAATTCAAATATAAAACAAAGCAAAATACAATAGACACAAAGGCTTGGCAAACAAGAACCTGAACAAACTCTCCAACAGTGGTACACAGACAATACTTGACCAAGATGCATGGCAAACATGAGGGCTTAAATACACAAGGACTAATGACAAAACAAGGGACACCTGTGCACAATCAAACCAATGACAACACAACACATGAGACTAGGGAAGCACATGACATGATCACATGAGGACAAGGGAATTACATGACATGGGAGCACATGGCAAACCAGGAAACATGAAACATGACCATGACTATTTACAAAATAGGATACATGAAACTATAAACATGAAACAAAACCCAACACCATCCGTGACACTTCCCAAGAAAAACGTCACTCAAAGACACGAAGAAACCACCAGCGAATCAAAGAACCTGGGAAATCCCTCTCCAGCAAGGACCACGAAGGGAATCCCCATTCAAAGACACCACAAATGCAAGTAACGCCTCTTACCCGAACTGCTGCAATGATATAAAATTTAATAACCCTGCCTAAGAAACGATAGAAGGGTTAAACTAATGATTGATGGTTTGTTCAGGTCACAAAGTGCATACATCGCTAGAAACTTGGGATTTCATCATTTCACTCTCTTAAAACTCATTCGTTCATCACTTTCTTTCTTTCTGCACCTCGTGTGAATGTGTGTGTGCATGTGTTTGTGTTAGATCTTAGTTTCATGTGTTAGAATAATCAATAAAGTCTCGTTTATATTTTTAAAGAGAGGTGTCTTTTGTTATGTGCTTACGAATGTAATGTCTTAAACTGCTGATCTTTGTTACTTTACTAATAAATAATGTTTTCATTATAGTTTGGATATTAATACTCACTTGAATAGTTACGGCCCATTCAAATGAACGCTGGACGATTCATTTACTCGGTCGTAAAACAAGTGACTTTCAAAATTCCCTATAAATTAATTAATAATTCCCTTTGAGCTAAATTGTCCTGTTTCCCTTACAAGCCGCAAGGTGGTAAGCAGAGAAGATGGACTTAATTGATAATATCTGCCTCTACTCTAGCTACTTTAACAGACATGGGGTCTAAACCGCGAGGTCCAAACATCTGACTTTGATTCCACAAGAAAAAAGTCAAGCAAGAGGGGAGCTCCCTCATTGTGGCTCATAACAGTGAGTGCATTCAGCTCCCTCAGGAAAGCCTTCAAAGAGGATGCAACACCAGGGGAGAGAGCTCTTAAACAGCTCTGTAACTGGGGCATCCTTGCAAACTTATATGCAGGGCAGCAGGGGAGATGGATTATTATCTTTCTGCATCTAATACCTCAGAATTAGACAAGCCACATTAAGAGACAGGTTGGAGCCGGCCAAAGAGTGGCTTCTTCGAGAAAGAATCAAGCAATAACAAAGCCTCCTACCGTGAATGCATCACCATGAGTGCCTCCTATTCCCTCGAGAGCCGAACGCACTCTGCGCAAGTGCTATATTCTCATCCTTTGGGAGAGAATGAAGCAAGAACAGACCGTGAATGCAACGCAGTGAGTGCACCCAACGTTTATCTTACACATACATACAAACAAGCTGCTCCTGAAGAAAAAAGGCTGATGACATGTATTACAGGTGCCGTTTTACACTTACGGGTACTCAGCTTATGACATCATGGACTGTTGTCCACCAATAAATTGGCTTGTTTGTCATGCTGATGGTGTTCCCAATAGCGTCAATATCAGACACAGTGTCGAAGTTCCATTGTATTCATTCCAGGAGCAGTTGTGGCCTAATAGTTAGAGAGTCGGACTTGTAGCCCGAAGGTCATGGGTTCGCGTTTCAGTACCGGTAGGAACTGTAGGTGGGGGGAGTGAATGAACAGCACTCCCTTCCATTCTCATTACCCACAACTGAGGTGCCCCTGAGCAAGGCACCTAACCCCCAATCGCTACCCGGGCGCTGCAGACAAAAAAACAGCTGAGAGGCCTTGAGCAAGACACCTAACCCCCAATTGCTAGTAAACCAATTCTGCCTCAGGTTTCATTGTACTGTTTCACAAACCTAGAGGGTTGTCTACTGACTTGTCTCAAAATAATATAGGAAGCATAGGTGCTGTGTTATGAAGTGACACTGGTGGTTTAATGTGACACTTGTGGGGTGACAAATCTAGATAAATGTCAGATATGCAAAAAAAAAACCTATATATATATTTACAGGAACTGGTTAAGCTAATTTAAAATTTTACTGTATATGTGAACAGTGATAGTGTTGCTGGCCGTTCGAATCAATGAACTTTCTATTCACTGTCTCTAAACCTCAGTGATTCTAATCCAACTGTAAACCGCTGCTGAGAGTTCAGAAGGGTACAGTTTGTTTCACACAGCTTTGTAAAATTTGTTTTTTTTATGATGAGCATTGTGGTGTAATGCTCTATTTAATAACTGATTGACATATGCCTTGTGAGTTTAAATATGGAAATGGGCATTTGTATCATTGAACATGGTTTAAGCAAATTGAAATAAGTTTTAAGAAAATTAAGAGTAGAATATAAGCCTGACACTCAAACGACTAGCCACTGCACATGCCTGTTTATTGACCGATGGGCCATCTTAAACCATGTGTCTCAGTAGCATTTACATTTTCCTTGTGGGCTTTACTAATTGTTTCTTTTTCAAAGTTTCTTGCTCAAAACCTGAGTTCAGCTTGGAAGGAGATTACTTATTGGGTGGCCTTTTCCCTTTACATGAAATTGACCATGTGACACCCCTGTTCTCCCCAGAGACCACTGAATGTTTCAGGTAAGCAAGGATTTTTTTTATCAGCTGGGTTGTCAGTATATAATATTTTAAATCAAAGTAGCATTTCCTCAAAGTCAAATTTATAAACAAAAACTTTAATTACATGCTATTAACTTCCTCACTGATGTTTTCAAGGCACCGTTTCTCAAAATCTGGCTATCAGATGTTGCAAGTAATGAGGTTTGCTGTTGAGGAGATTAACAACTCCACCACTCTTCTGCCCAATGTTTCTCTGGGCTATGAAATTTTTGACCATTGTTCTAATACAAAGAATTTCCCTTCAGTCTTAAGTTTTATCTCAAATAATGGATCAATAAAACCTAAAGAAAAACTCAACAACTATCGGCCTAAAGTGATTGCTTTAACAGGGCCATATGGAAGCACAAGAACTATTACTATTGCACAACTAATCACAATGGACCTTATACCATTGGTAAATTGTTTCTTTTTATACAGTTTACATAACGAAATGCTTACACACTTACTCCCTACCCTTTGTTCAGGACTACCAAGTTACTATATATACAATATGATGCTAATGAATTGTTTATAATATTTTGTTTTCCTCTCTTTCAAAGGTGAATTATGGAGCTACTAGCTCTGCGTTAAGTAATAAACTTCAGTATCCCTCTTTTGTAAGAACAATCCCTTGCAACAAAAACCTGATAGAGATGATTATTCACATCATACGGTGGTTTGGATGGAACTGGGTTGCCTTTCTTGGTAGCCAAGACGATTACAGTTCAGACGGACTAAAGCTGTTTAACAAGTATATAAGCAATACTGGCATTTGTTTGGCCTATCAAGAGAGTCTAAGCCTAAATGCAAACTACAGTCTAACACTTCAAAAGATTGATATGCTCAATATCAATGTCATTGTTGTTTTTGCTGTGCCACAATATGCAAACAAAATTATTAAAGCAGCCATAGCAAACAACATCCAAGACAAAGTATGGATTGCAAGTCAAGCGTGGGCGATGAATCAACAGATTCCCAGAGAGCCAGGAATTGGGAAAATTGGCACAATCATTGGTATTACCGAAAGATTGATGTCAGTGCCTGGATTTAATGAATTCGTCTATAAAGACAGGAAAACAACTGATGTTAACCATAATGAAGTGAGTGACATCCAGAGTACGAGTAAGATGTGTAATCAAGTTTGTGATTACTGCACATTGTTGACCCCAGAGGAGATAATAAATGAAAATCCCACATTCTCCTTTGCCATCTATGCTGCCATATATACCATAGCTCATGCTTTACATAAGGTTCTGCAGTGTGACATGAATGAATGCCGCAAAAACACAGCGGTTAAGCCATACATGGTGAGTGAATTCATTTGAATCCATGACAAGTTGAATCATTGTTTTAATTACATTATTGAATAACAATGTTTTAATTAATTATATAATGAATAATATTGGCCATATTTTTAAGAAATTGCATATTACATTATAATTATTATACAATAATTGGTAACATTTTATTTTGATGGTCCCTTTTGAACATTCTGTTGACTATAAGTAACTTTGCAACTACATGTCAACTTATTCTAACCTCTACTAATATAGTGTTAGTAGACATGCAGGTGCAACGTTACTTATAGTCAACAAAATGTGTTAAAGGGACCATCAAAATAAAGTGAAACCCAATCATTTAAAAAATAAATAAAACAAAAGTAATATTCATTTGATCAAAGTTATAGTAATAATATTATGTGGTCTTTTTTTTTTTTGGTAAAAAAACAAAAAAAAACAAAATCACCACAACTCATAACAGCTTCTGGGAGAAATAAAGAAGTTGGATTTTCCACTCAATGGCCGTCAGGTGAAATATGATGATAATTATGATCCAACCATCAGTTATGCAGTTGTGCTCTGGCACACTGATGTGAATCCTCCACAGTTTGAGATGGTGGGCACGTATGATACATATCCAGAAGTGACTTTTACCATCAACAACTCTCTCCTGCCCTGGCATAACAATGGTTCTGTAAGTCTAAATTTGATGAGCCTTTATCTAAACATTTAACTTTATAGATTCCAGTTTTTCCAAATCAATCAATTTCAATCAATTTTGAAATACTGACATCAAGACTATTAGATTGTTCTCTGTTGATTGCATATGCATGTATACTACTGAAAAAGCACATTTATGATAAAGCTGACAAAAGATCTTTTTTTCTATGTTTGAAAGCAAGATCTGAGAAATTTGTGGGTGTTTAATGGAATTATGTAATTTGTATTTTGTAATTCGCAGTCCGTTTATGGAAATTGAATATTGTTCAGATGGTTGAGTTGTTTGAGAATATTGACCTCAGTTTAGAGAAATGTGTAAAATCAGTTGAGAAAAACTTTAAATTTAATGAAACATTTTCCTATTCCTTTAAGGTTCCTTTCTCAAACTGCTCTGTTGAGTGCAAGGAGGGATTTTCAAGGCAACCTGAAGGTTTTCATAGTTGCTGTTTTACGTGTAAAGAATGCCCATGCAATAGCTATGTGAATTATTCTCGTAAGTACAAATTAAGTGTCCAAAAACATTACATGCAGTTTTTTGTTGCAATTTTCACAAGCAAGTGCTAAATTTTCAAAACATATAAAAAATATCCTTTTCTCTACAAAAAATAAGTGCTTAATCTATATAAATGTTTCATTCACAGTAACTGCCTTTCATAATGCTGTTACTATCAATCTTTTCATAAGCATCTATTCTTGTTTAGTTTAATTCATTTGTCTATCATTTAATCCAACTAATGACTACTAAGTGATGTGTTTTTTTTTTTTTTTGAAAATCTAAAATATCAGAAAGTTTTCAGTGATGGGTAGGTTTAGGGGTGGGGTTAGTGTAGGGGGATAGAATATACAGTTTGTACAGTAGAAAAATTATGTCTATGGAATGTCCCCAGAAAACATGAAAACCCAACATAGTTTGTTTTTTCAGTATAGACTGACAAATTATTTTAACTAACCCTTAATCTGAAAGGTCAACTACAATATAGATTCAGCCAAAAGATACGGTTCAGAATATGTGGGTAGAGTAATTATTGAAAGTTCAGATAGAGGAGGGGAAATTGTTGCCGCTCCACTCCACTCACTCTGGTACAGTGAAAACATTTGCAAATTCTGTTCTAGCACAAAACCTCATGGCCGTATCATATCTTCTTCACATCTTTTAATCTCACACTGGATACATACTATCACAAACATTTTGTATTTTACTTTAAAGGCACAATGTGTAAGATTTTTGGATTAAAATATCCAAAAACCACTAGAACAATGTTATATATTTTGTTGACTTATGTACTTATATTATCCCAAATGTTTCCAAGAATGTTTAAATCCAGAGGAATAAGCAATTTTAACCAGGACACAGACCGTGTCCGTGCGTCGCCTATCAATGACCCGTGTTACCCTCGATTTCCTCAACTGTTTGGATGGATACATTCATCGACAAAAAAATAATCATGTTATATCTCAACACAGTAAGTCTTATTGTTTAAATCACGTTTGCTTGATTTACAGCGAGTACCATGTTTTACCTAATATTGATCTAGTTTACTTCATTGTGTATTAAGTGTCTCATAGTAGCTGCCGAGCGAACACAGAGAAACTATTACAACTTTCCACAAACAAATGTATCTAATATGATAAAACAGCGCTGCGTTATCCCACATATGCTTGACTGGAAGAAGCGGGAGCGGCGACTGCGGCATAATTAAAGCTCCGCTGCTCTCGAGGCATGTGTCGCGCTCGTCTCTCATTAGCAATCGATCCAGCGACCTCGTTCAGCTCCCACAGCACTCGGCCCTGCTCTGCTTCATACTACAGTAACATTAATAATCTCAATGAGTCCCGTCCTCCACGAAATCAAGGCGTCATCAAGCTATGCCTTTGTTTTGAATAAGCGACCTCTAGCGGTGAAAATTTACATATTGTGCCTTTAAGTCAGTTACATAAGTTGGGTAATGTGTGTATTTTTTTTAATGCAACATGGCTGACTATTGAAACTAATTATTATGTGGAAAGAAAACATGTATAGATTTTCAAAGAATGGCTAGCTGTGTTACAAGTGTGAACAGTTTTTGTAGGTTAGAATTTCCACCTTATGAAAATAGTACAAAAGTGAGGTATTTTCTTTTAAATAATATAATTATTAGTGTAATGATTACTCTTTTTAAAAGTATGCTGAAGTGTACTGTACTTCTTTTTCACAAAGCTTTTAGAAAATACTATTATAAACATTCATATTATTTTTTCAGGGGACCCCTATACCTGTTTTCCATGTGCAGAGAATGAATGGTCTGATGAAGGCAGCACAACATGTAAGACACGTTCTGTTGTCTATCTTGAGTTCACAGAAATCCCCTCCATCGCTGTCTTGGTTTCTGCCATATGTATAATTATTTTACTCATTGCCATATTTTGTATTTTCGCCTACAATTACAACACACCAGTGGTGAGGTCTGCTGGTGGTAGCATGTGTTTCCTGATGTTGACGTGCCTGATTTTGTCTAGTATAAGTGCATTCTTTTTCTTTGGAGAACCCACATCTGCACTTTGCCTCATGAGAAAGGCCATATTTACATTTTTCTTCACTCTCTGTATTTCCTGTTTGACTGTCCGTTCCTTTCAAATTGTTTGTGTTTTTAAAATGGCTACTCAGTTCCCTAAGGTGCACAGCCTTTGGGTAAAGCACAATGGTCAGTGGCTCTTCATTGCATCTGTGTCTGTCATTCATTTAATTTCTTGTGTTGTATGGATGACTTTCTCTCCTGACAAACCCATCGCCGACTCATGGACTTGTAAAGATCAAATTATGCTCATCTGTGAAATGGGGAATGCATTAACCATAACCATAGTTGTGTTCATAGGTTGGTTTCTTGGTTTCCTGTGTCTCCTGTTTTCCTATATGGGAAGAGATCTGCCGAAAAATTACAATGAGGCCAAATCAATAACCTTCAGTCTAATATTGTACTATCTGACCTGGATTGTATATTACACAGCATACCTCTCTTTCAAAAGCAAATACATCACTCTTTTGAATGCAATTGCCCAGATATCCAGTATAAATGGAATTCTCTTTAGCTATTTCATACCAAAATCTTACATCATAATATTCCAACCACAAAAGAACACTCCTGCATACTTTCAAACATCTATTCAGAATTACACCCAAACTATCAGTAGGACTTAGACATTAGTCTTTGTGTATCCACCTTATTTTTAACGTAAGAGCAGTGCTGCCATTTGTAACTTGAATGTGCAAGGCTTCCGGTCTCATCTGCTTCCAGTTCCCTTTCAAATGGGAACTCGCACTGCGTCAAAGACACTTTGGGGGAATGCCTTGGCGTGACGATGTCTGAAGTAAGAATAGAAACGCGACAATGACATTGGCCTGCGACTGCCCGTGACGTCACTCTAGTGTGACCGGGAGTATAAAAAGAGCACCTGAAGTACACGTCATCAGCTTTTTTGTCTTCAGGTGACCCTTTGTTTGAAGTATGTTTGGGCGAATGTTGCCATGGCATCCTCCTCTGACAAGCACTATCTGACACCGGGCGATACACATCATACGTGCGTTATTTGTCTTGGTGAGGATCATGCGCGTTCCGTTCTCGAGGGAGCGGAATGTGCAGATTGTGAGGGCTTTTCCATGAAAAAGCTCCATTCACGCCTGGCCCTTTTCTCGAGGGAATTGGAACAGGCATCGGTCCCCGGGGGATCAGGACCTGCTGCAGCTGAGGCACAGTGGAGATTGAGATCCTGAGGCTCTCAGGTCGAGCTGGCGGAGGACTTTGAACGAGGTATGTCTCTTTCTCATTCCTCTGCTGCCGACGCAAGCACTGAGCCAGATGAGGGCGTTCTCTCATTAGAATCATCCGATCTGGTGGATAGCGCTCTTCTGGCTTCAAGCCAGGAAGACCAGGATGTGGCTGCGCAGGGCGAAGACATTCTTATGGAGCCCTCGCAGCCTGCCTGCCCCGCATACAGTGAGCTGCTGGAGGTTATGGCTCGCGGGGCACAGCGATTAGATCTTCCGTGGAAGCGCGAAATGCCACAGATCGCTCGCGGCAGATTAGATGAGCGTTTCTTGGCTGGCCATAACCACCGAGCTCTTGCGAGTCTTCCGTTTCTTCCGGACCTACATGCGAGGTTGAGAGTTCTTGGAAGAAACCATATTCAGCTCGCGTTTATTCCTTTCAGCATTCAAATTATGCGAATGTGGAGGGATTGCGTGAGCATGGATATGCATCGATGCCTCCCATTGAAGAGACGTTCGCGGGCTATCTCGCAATGGGTGATGCATCGATGTTAAAGACTCCAATCCTGCCATCCAAGCCATTAAAAATGACATCTAAGCTGAATGGCAGGGCGTATGCGGCTGCAGGTCAGGCCGGTGGAGCTTTACACACTATGGCCGTGTTACAAGCTTACCAGGCTGAGCTGCTTAAGGACCTGGATAACGGACAGGGTCTTTCCCCTGAGGCTGTTACAGAGCTGCGCCGCACCACAGATCTGGCTCTCCGGGCCACCAAGCAAACTGCTGCTGCAATTGTTCGCGCTATGGCGGCTATGGTGGCCATGGAGAGACATCTGTGGATCAATCTGGCCGACATCAGGGAGAAAGAGAAACACTTTCTTCTCAATGTGCCAGTCTCGCCCTCTCAACTGTTCGGCACATCCGTTGAGGCAGTGGTTGATAAGTTTAGAGAGGCGAGGGTGCGGTCTGCAGCTTTTAAGAAATTTATACCACGCTGTTCCAGGTCCACGCCTCAAACCTCAGGGGCTCCTGGGCTGTCTGAGTCTGTGGGCCACAGACAGGCCCAGAAACAGAGTGTCGCCTCTCGGGCTCCTCCTCCTGATACCAGGCGTAAGGCTCAAAAGAGGCAGGACTCAAGGAAAAATAAAAAGGATTTGAGAGAGGTTATTGAAGCTAAGCGTTCGGGTGGCAAAAATCTGCCCCACACTAGAGGGAAATAATGTCTCCCTCCCGCTCATATCCCTTTTTCCTTTTTTCAGACACCAAGTGTTTGTTTCACTGCAGTTTAACAGACTATCGAGTGTTCAGCCCTCTTTTGGGCTGCCTTGATAATCTGTCTCTGAAGGTGGGCACAGTTGGTTGAGGCCACTGTTCATCTGGATTAATTTAGACAGTGTTATTTTCTGCTGGCTCCTTTAAGCCACCTTGATAACCTGTCTCTTGGGTTCAGCATGGTTTACATAATCTGACAGCGATGTCAAGTGTTCGGCTTTTTGTCAAGCCGCCTTGGTAAACTGTTGTTGAATTGAGTGTGTTTGGCCTCCTCTCACTTTGGAGAGTCTTTCTGCTGAGGCCACCGCTCATTCTTTGAGCGCTGCTCATGTGGGTGTAATTAGACAGCAAAATCATGCGCCCGGCCTTCTGTAGGCAACCTTGGTAAACTGTCTTTTGAATTTGAGCATGTTGGCTCCCTCTCATTATAGAGAGTCTTTCTACTGGGGCCTCCACTCATTTGAGTCCTAATTAGACTGCTTTCAAGTGCGGCCTTCTTTAGCCGCCTTGATGAGTGGTCTATTTGTTGAGCATGTTTGGCTTCCTCTTACTATTGAGAGTTCTTCTGCAGTGGCTCCTGCTCACATGGGTTCAATTTAGACAGCGATATCAAGTGTTTGGCCTTCTGCTAGGCCGCCTTGATAAACTGCTTTAGAATTGAGTGAGTCTTGCCTTCTCTTGCTATAGAGAGTATTTCTCCTGAGGCCGCCGCTCATTTGAGCCCTATCTGGACTGCTTTTCAAGCCCGGCCTTCTTAGCCGCCTTGATGAGCGGCCTATTTGTTGAGCATGCTTGGCCTCCTCTCACTATAGAGGATCCTTCTGCGGTGGCCGCTGCTCACATGGGTTAAATTTAGACAGCAATGTCAAGTGCTCTGCCTTCTGCTATGCCGCCTTGATAAACTGTTTTAAAATCTGAGTGAGTTTGGCCTCTCCTCGCTATAGAGAGTCCTTCTGCTGAGGCCACCGCTCATTTGAGCCCTGTCTGGGCTGCCTTTCAAGTTTGGTCTTCTTAACTGCCTTGATGAGCAGCCTGTTTATTAAGCATGCTTGGCCTCCTCTAGCTATAGAGGGTCCTTCTGCAGTGGCTGCTGCTCGCATGGGTTCAATTTTAGACAGCGACATCAAGTGTTCAGCCTGTGCAAGGCCGCCTTGGTAAACTGTCTTTAAATTTGAGTGAGTTTGGCCTCCTCTCGCTATAGAGAGTCTTTCTGCTGAGGCCTCCGCTCGTCCGAGCTCTATTTAGGCTACCTTCAAATACGGCCTTACTTAGCCACCTTGATGAGTGGTCTATTTGTTGAGTTCATTTTAGACAGTGATATCATGTGCTCAGCCTTCTATTAGTCCGCCTTGATAAACTGTCTTTAAATTCAAGTGAGTTTGGGCCTCCTGTCGCTATAGAGAGTCCTTCTGCTGAGGCCGCCGCTCATTTGAGCCCTATCTGGGCTGCTTTCAAGTTCGGCTTTCGTAGCCGCCTTGATAAGCGGCCTATTTGTTGAGCATGCTTGGCCCCCTCTCACTATAGAGGGTCCATCTGCAGTGGCCGCTGCTCACATGAGCTCAGTTTAGGCAACGACATCAATGTTCGGCCTTTTGCAAGGCCGCTTTAGTAAACTGTCTTTAAATTTAAGTGAGTTTGGCCTCCTCTCGTTTTAGAAAGTCTGTCTGCTGAGGCTTCCACTCATCTAAGTTGGGAATGTCGTCAAACAGAAGAGTGTCACTGACAGCCGTGCTGACCTGGTGAGGAAATTGGCTTCCGGTATTTTTTCCGTTAGCCTTCTTGTGCTTGTCATCCCTATTAGGCGGTTATTCCCTCAGCATGGCAGCATGGGTATTTCATTCCCCAAAGTGTCTTTGACGCAGTGCGAGTTCCCATTCAAAAGGGAACGTCTCGGGTTACGCATGGAACCAGCTTTGGTTTACCCGGCCAGGTCACCTTCAAACAAAATGCTGATGTGTACTCCAGGTGCTCCTTTTATACTCCTGTTCGCACTACAGTGACGTCACAGGCTGTCGCAGGCCAATGCCATTGTCGCATTACTATTCTTACTTCATACATCGTTACGCCAAGGCATTCCCCCAAAGTGTATTTGAAGCAGTGTCTCGTTCCACTTCTCAGGGAACCAGGGTTACATGCGTAACCCAAGATGTTATTTTAGCTATACAAAAACAGTCCTTTATGCTGATGGATATTGCTGGTATTTGTTATTATATTATCTGAATCTGTTATCGTAATCATAAACACAATGATTTGTAGCACAAATACTTTTACCATCTACTGCACTTTGTTATTCTTCTAGTTATTTACCTGTAGAGGCTAATGAATGGGAAGTCTAGCACATTCACAGAAATTAGCTTAATTTCGAGTTGCAAAATAAGGTGGATAGGATGTGAAGTCTTAAACTCTGTTAGTGGCTTAGATTCTTCACTTTTATGTTACCACAATGTTAAAAAAAAAAAACACATAGGCAAAGTAGAGAATCTATTCTGGGGTTCAATCTGCATTAAGATACTATGTGATTTTTGAGAATAAAATGAGAAATTGAAATATTTAAAAAGCTTTTGTTTACAAGCTTGCATCAACACTACGTAATGTAACATAATATAATGTAAACACAAATGCTTTGTTTTTCTTCTTTTTTTACTTGTAATAAAAAACACTTTCAGAATGTCCATAAGTGTCCAAGTAATACATATAGATTTGTGAAGTTTGGATCAGCTGTCTTGTATGTATGATGTCATACTGACTGTCTATTCAAACTCGTGTAACAGTTTATAATAGCATAATACATTTAAGTATACTATTTAATGACAGAAAGACATCTGAACTTTTATACAAAGAAATCAGCACAGTGAATATCATAAATGTTGCAAAGGAGATATATTAATAATGCATCTGATGCGTCAGTATATTTATTAATATATCTCCGATTGTGTTCATCAGAAAGAAGAACGTCATTAACACCTAGGATGGCTTGAGGGTGAGTAAAGCTTGGGCTAATTTTTATTTGAAAGTGAACTAATCCTTTAAAAACTTTACATAACACTGCCATCTAGTGGTACACACAGCAATGATAACAATGATCTTGAATGTTACTGTACATTCCCCTTTCCTTTAGAGTGAAACATCATTCAAATGAAACTATAACCATACATTTCAAATCAGTTATCGAGGTAATATTCAACATTTTAAACACAAAATGTAAAAAAAAAAAAAAAAAAAAAAAATAGGCATGCCATTGAATACTAAAACTTTACACAAACTTCTGCATCACATTGTTACATATCAAAATTAAAGAATCTAGAAAACTCGTCAGGTTTCTTTACTGTGCGACTTGATCTCAACACATGTAAGGAAGAATGTTCATTGTGTTTCTGTGACAGTTCAGGTTCAGGCTTAAATGTGCAATTACTGATGCTCAGCAAGAAGCCTCTTAAGTCTCTTAACTAACTACGGCGGTCATTTCTGACAACTTGACCAGTTTCTGTTTGCACTTTGTAAGATCTGGGATTAATTTCTTCCATTACAGTTGCTTTTCTGCTCCATTTATTTGCATTCAACTCTCACTACATCCTTCTTGAAAAGAGATATTTTGGTTGCTCTTTCTCTTAAATGCTGGAATTTAAACTGCCTGAACTCCTTGTAACATGGCACATTGTCAATAACTACTGCTTTATGAATTCCATGTCTGGCAAATATATACTTCATGTGATTTATCACATTACTGGCTGTTGTACCTGCCAGTAAAACCGTCTAGGAATAATAATAATCTAGGAATAATAATATATCACGAACAGATAATCTTTCCAGTTGAAATGAGGAGATCAGTGCCAACCTTTTCCCAAGCTTGAGAAGTCTGATCTGCTATTATCATGGCTTGCTTGTTTATGTATTTACTGTACCTTTAACATTTTTATTTATTGGTTTAAAGAGTAGAAAAATAGCCATTATTCATTGAATTATTTATATCATTGTAGTATTGGATGAGTGACCACCAGAACTCTCTCTCTCTCTCTCTCTCTCTCTCTCTCTCACACACACACACACACACACACACACACAATTATGTACCTAAAATGGTGCCTTTGGAGGGCACTAAAGTGTTTAATCATTATCATATATTTTTTAATAAAAATAACTCTATAAATGAGTTCCAAATTACACTTATTTTTGAGCCCCACACTTTCAGCACTCCAGAGCTCTAACATTGGATAGTTTGTACAAAACGAATAGAGTTATTTCTGAATTAAATTCAACTCTTGAGTTCTTGAGTTCATATATCGAACAATTAAGTTAGTGGTACAGTCTTTGTTAGCTGTGTCTTGAATGGATGGTTCATGGATTTTTAAACGGCGGAATATGAACAAAGCCCATAGTTTTTATTAAATAAAATAAATAAACACACGTACATGTAGCTAACATAGCCTATATGCATGTATGCTAATCACCTCGGTGATCACATTCACTGTCAATAATTCACCTTGACAACGATCCCTTATGGCATCAATGCACTTTAGCTATGTTCGTTATCTGTTCTAATGTGTCGGGAATGTTCTTAAAACACTAATCAAAGTAATATCATACCTTCTGTTTTCTTCTTTTTAAAGAACGTCAAAAGATGCGCTTGAACCGTTCTCCTGATCCTTCTGAACAAGCGCGAAAAATGACGAAAGCTTTCTTGTGACTGCACGCAGCGCGTTACAATACTGAGTTGTGATTGGTCAATCGCTGTTATTTACAGTTTGTTAATGATCATACAGAGAATTTTAAAATTTCGTTTCCATGATAAGTTTTACATAATACATAACACTGTTCATCTAAAGGGGATGGTGGCTTTATAGAGGGGATGCTTTTTGTCATTTTTTTCAACAAGGGGGATTCCATCCCCCCGCATCCCCCCTCAAATTGAGCCCTGCTTACAGCTGACATTTTGTACTCTTGTAACCAGCTCCAAATCCTCACAAGCTTTATCTCCAAGTAAATAATCATGTTCATCTGGTCCAATGACCAACAGTAAGTTATGAATACTGTTTTTTGCTTCCACTTTAAATCTGCAAACCTCTTTAGTGTCAATAGTCTAGATCAGAAGTCTCCAAACTCATTCCTGGAGGGCCACTGTCATGCATAGTTTCGCTCCAACCCCAATTAAACACACCTGAACCATTTAATCAAGGTCTAATTAGGCATACTAGAAACTTCCAGGCAGGTGTGTTGAGGCAAGTTGGAGCTAAACTCTGCAGGACAGTGGCCCTCCAGGATGGAGTTTAGATCCATTATAGGCTTTAAGTCAGGGGTTCCCAAACACATTCCTGGAGCCTCCCCAACACTGCACATTTTGCATGTCTCCTTTGTCTGACACACCCATTTCAGGTCTTGGAGTCTCAACCAATGAGCTGATGATCTGAATCAGGTGTGTCTGATTAAGGAGACATGGAAAACATGCAGGCTGCGTCCGAAAAGTGGAAAATGCAGCCTTCGGAGGACACATTTTAAGGTAGGAAGGCATCAAGGCACGTCCGAATGCATTGTTACCTTCACTTCCTGTTTCCTGAGATACCTTCATCTGATCGATTTTTGAAGGCAGCATAGATGTATCCTTCGCTGCCTTTGATATCCCACAATCATGTGCGCTCCATTCTGTGACAGTTGAGCTATAAAAATAAAGATGGCATCCGAAAGTTGCATTTGCTGGTCAGTTTGTGTGAAAACGTACATTTTTGACCAACGTTTTCCACTTTTGATGTCATTTCTAGCGAGAAATTACTACTGTACTAATTAAATATTTGTTTAGTTCTCACCAAAGCTTGTTGCCTTACAAGTCATTGCCTGATAAGGCAGCGAGGCAACAAGTCAGCTGACTAGGTTTTCGGATGCAGCCACAGTGTTGGGGAGGCTCCAGGAATGTGTTTAGGAACCCCTGCTTTAAGTGGTACAGTCTTTTTCTAGATGTGTGGTTTTTCCTTCATCAACTTTATATCACTCATATTAAGTTCACTTTTGCACCAGTATCCAGTTTCATTGGAATCAATGACCCATTAATTTGCAATCCCAAAAATCATTTGTCATTGGTTACAGCAATGAGATTTAAAGGTTCTTCACTTTGCATTAGAAAGGGCTGACCAGCACTATCATTTGGCATATATTTTCATATTACCACACCAACAAAAAATGTTAGTCAGTCTCCTCCACTAAATGCACACTTGTTTTGATTTTTTCCTTTGCGAAACACTGTTTGGCAAAGTGATTTTTACCTTTGCATTTTGTGCATTGATTTCCATAAGCAGGGCATCTCCTAGGCTCGTGGTGGTAACAACAATGTTTGCAGTTGTGTTCACATCCTCAGCATTCTTTGTTGCCATTAGTTGTCTTCGGTTCTTCTCTTTCATCTTTACTGTACCAACAGGTACACTCTCATTTACTGGTGCTGCACATGGGGTACTACTGAATGTCTTTAAATGCTGCTGTGCAAGCTAACTTGCATGCCATATTTTCACCACACCATTCAAAAACAATTCTGTCTCTCTGAGAAGTCTTTCTCTGACCTTCCTTCTTTCTCTGTTAAAAACTTTGATGGCTTGTGGACCTGCAACAGTCAGCAGCAATGCTATATTTTTCTTGAATCTGGCTTACTTTCCAGTCCAACAGCCTGCATATACGTACAGCATGAATGGCTGCTTAAAAGTTTTTACTTTAATTAACCAACTTTAATTAACCAACATTCCCGGTTAATTAAAGTTCTTCCGTTGGCTTCACGCTTCTTTCCATCTTGCCTTTTCTTTTTAAAATAAATAACAGAGATCCACTTCTGGTAACATGTTATGTTTGTCTCTTGTTGCAACCCAAATAAAGAGCCTTTCACAAGTGGATTACTTTCATCTCTCTTCTCACCACACATCACGTCCTCTTAAACACTTTACATAACACTGCCATCTAGTGGTATAGCTAACACACTGCAATGATAACAATGATCTAATGAATGTTATTCACCATGGATTCTATCTTTGCCAGTGGTCCCCACCTCTGCCTTGGTTCCCTGCTCCACCATGGTGCTGATGGCTCCACCATCTGGCTCCTTCTGGGTGCTCTCCAGCCCTTATGGCTCCGCCTTGGACTCCCATTCTCTGTAACGTACCTTATTCGTGCCCTGTCCTATTTTTTGTGTTCCTATTTCCTGCGCCATGTTTGTAGTCCCTTGTAGTTTTGTTGATTAGTCCCTGGTTGTTACCAGCTGTGTCTTGTTTTTCCATTACCCTTTATGTATATAAGCCCCAGTGTTTCCTATGTTCATTGTTGGTTCTTATCCTTCCATGGATGTTGAATTTGCTCTCAGTTTTGTTTCCTTCTGTTCCCTTGTTTCCTAGTTCTCGTATACAGGGGCAGGTATACCATTTCGGGGGCCCAAAGCAAAGTCAGGATGTGAGGACCCCATGCCCCAACATTGCATTTTACTTTGAATTGCACAACAGTGATATTGAACAGAATTAAGCGAGACAATACAAATGGATTTATTTTACTTTGAACTGCATAACAGCAGACAAAAACTTGCCTCTTGCTCCTTTCAGGTATAAGATCTTGGATTCCTCAGAAGTCTTGATTTTGTCCATTGTCTTCCATATTAAAATTATAGAGGATAATTTCTGCTATAATCAATTAACCCTCTTGTTTTTAGCTTGAGCAAAAGTCTTCTTTTCCAAATCATTTCACTCTGTCTTCTAGTTCACGCAGGTTTGCATATTTGTGAAATGTGATTTGCTTTTTCTTTTAAGCGACCAGATCCACAAGCGAAATCCAAGTGAAAATATGATTCCTTTTTCAAAGAGCTTACAACAGAAGCAGACACATTACACGTTGCATAACACATGTTATAATCACCATAGCTGTTATGGTTGGGTAGGCTTTTGTTTGAATTTAAGCGATTCCAATTCCTATTGATTCCCAAACATTTAGATATCAAACATATTTATACTGTGTCTTTTTGCAAAACATTTTGTTACAGCTAAATACCATGAACAAAAATCAGCAGCCTGAAGAACACAAGGAACTTTGCCTATAGGTTTTAACAAAAATATCAGCAAAAACAACTTACTAATAGGCTATATATTTCAAACATTATTAAAGTCAACAGTCTGTAATAAAATATGAACAAATAAACAAATTAGCAATTGCACAAATTAATACAACTGAACAAAGATCAAGAAATCAAATATAATCAAATGTAAAATAACACTGCATTGTTTTCTTTTTATAAATAAAATACAGATTAATCCTTATTAAAGTTATTTAGTCAAGATCAGTGACTTTACAAGGATATTTTGTCAATTTTGTTTTTTTGTTGGCCGTTCAAGCGAAAGAGAACTCAATTAAATTCAGTATTTGCGTTTTGCACACTATATGAGAGGCGAGTACAACTTCTTGCGCTTGAATAGTTGAAAATCACATTAATTGCGCACACAGGAATTGAAAAGCGTAATAGAAATTCTAATTTTATAACAAGTATCCGATTCCTGACCTTAAGTATCTGATTCCAGAATTGGAATTCAATTCCCAACCATATATCTTCCGGCAAACCTATAAGATAGTGACATGTTTTATTTTGATTTTTCAGCAAAAAAATTGTAAGCTTTGGCAAACTTTCAGTATTGGATTTCTTCTCTTTTATTTTCTCTTTATGTGTGCTTCATGGTTGTTTCTACTTATCCAGACTGCCCAGTAATAAATGAGATCAAAAGGAGTCATAAGTTGAGCTGTTCATGGGAACACATCAGAGCACACTAGGAAACAAGGGCAACCAAGGCAAACAGGAACTAAACACAGGAACAAGGAACACAGACACAATAGAACTAAATGAAAATCAAAATTAGAGTCTAACTGAAACATCAACAGCAGGATGGTCGAGGAGGAAGGTGAGGAGAATGGCAGAGCTGGCAGGAAGAGCCCATGGAGGAAACCAGGAAGGCACCGGTGGTGGAGGAGTCCAAGGTGGAAAGGATTGACCAGACAGAGGCGAAGAGATGGAGATCTACAGTGGAGCCATGGAGACAGAGGCCCGAGGTGGAGTCTGGGTAACCAGGTGGAGCCACAAGGAGGGAAAGACAGGGTGATGCTGCTGAACTGGAGGACCAAGGCAGAGCTGGAGGCTAGACGTACTGAGGTGGTGCTGGTGGGAGTGTGGACACAGGAGTAGCCTGGGGGAAGGAAGAGCTCGGTTGAGCCAAAGGGGTGGAGGGCCGAGGAGCAGCTGGGGAATTTGAGCCATAATGCCGAGCTGGGGATTGGTTAAGCAAATTTCTTTATTCTATCAAATTAGAACATCTGCCATTTGGTAAGAATATTTTTCACCAATTTATCAACTAGAAATTTTGGATAAAAGTAGAAAGCCTTTCAAAATGATGGATACATTTTTAAGGACAGGATACATTTAACTGGATACACATGGTTCACAGAATTATATACCAGTTTCCCCAAATTATACACACATTTCATAATTAATTACTATTTTGGGGGGGGAAGGGTGACAATATGATACTACAAAAAAAATGAGACTGTAAATTTTTTATACATTTTGGAAAATGTAATATCAAGAAATGTGCATAAACATTATACAATATGAAAATTGTAACAAATGCTGTCATTTTCAAGTACTGTGACCTGGTCAGGTCATGGATAAGCAGGTGTTATCCTGCCATTTTGATGTGACTACTTAAATTGATCCATATGACTGATTATGGTTCTTTGGACAAACAGCATGCAAAGTAGAATGACAGGCCTCTGACATGTTCTTCCTCCTCCTCTTCCATTTTTTTCTTTGGTATTTCAATGAACTATTGTGTGACGGAATCGAAATTTTAATTTTATAACAAGTATCCGATTCAAAAGCACAGCTTTCGAATCACTCTTATGCACTATACTTGATGTCATACGCCAAACAGTCTGGGGTGCGTTTCCCAAAGCAAAATATGGTCGTAAGTTCTGTCGTTACGATGTTCCGTCGAGTTCAATGGGACTTACGACCGTAGTTGAGTAACGATGCTTTCGGGAAACGCACCCCTGCATAGCACATTTGGCGTGAGATTTACTTGGGCAGTGTGAGAGCGTGAGACAGAGCCTGAATGCGTGAGAGTTGGCAACCCTGCTATAAGTAACATTGCACCTAACTCTCATTATAATGTTAGTTCAGTATTAGTAGATTGTTAGGGGTCGGGTTAGGGTTAGCAGAATAAGGAATTAGGGTTAGTAGAATAAGTTGACATGTACTTGCAAAGTTACCTATAGAACGCCGTTGACAGATCATCACATTAAGTGTTAGCAGATATTAAGCAGACAGTCACCATTTTCACAAACTTGCGTTTTTGTTGTTTACATGTAGACGATAACGCTATCGTTTTCAAAAACTTGCACTTTGAAACACTTTGAAAAGCTTACGTTTTCAGGCCACCAAAATGCCATTGTTGTGTAAATGAATGGCCAAAATGCATAAAAATGTTTCCATTTTTAGTTGAAAATGGTGTAGTGTAAACGGACCCTCGGATTGCCTGAATTGACCGTTCGCAAAGACCCGCCCCTTTTAGTTACTGTTGCTATGTCCGACAAGCCATGCCGCTCTCTCGCCACACATCATGTGACGTTGACAGACAAGACAGAGCAGGTTACTTTTGATATGAAACAAAGTCTCAAATTTAAAATTTTGCCATTTTTAAAGACATTTAAACAATAAATACCATTTTGTGGCTCTTTAATGTGTCGTGACAGATCGCTGTAGAGCCTCAGATCAAGTGGCTCGTGAACTGATCTTCTCTTCCTACTAGTTCATTTATAGCATCAAATAAACATGAATGAACAAAAGAAGGAATGTTGTTTCAACCGCGGAAAGACGTCAGTACACACATTTTTCAAGTTCAAGTCCACCTACATTAATCTGCTAACTCTCCTGACTGCTTTGTCGGACAAAATTGCGGATTCGGCGTTATGATTGGTTAGATCGCCTGTCAATCAAAGTCCTGGCAAAAGGTCAATTGCTGTGGTGCTCACACTACACAACAAGGTTTCTTGTCATCTTGTCATAGCAGCGCGCATACTACACAACACAACACTGACAAGGTGCACAAACTACAAGACGTTTGGTCAAGAGGCTATTCCGGCCAGCAGCAAAAAAAATTACAGTGGAAAAATGGATTACAGTAGTTCCACCTTGTCGTTGCATTGCAAGCAAGATCACAAGATTTACAAGATCACGTGGCAATAATATCAAACAGGTTTGAAAACATTGCAGAGTCTGTGACTGCTCGAGATACCTGCTCAGTGTTGAAGAAAGTTAATTTTAAAAGTAATGCATTACAATATTGCATTACTCCCTTAAAAAGTAACTAATTTCTTAGTTACTTTTTATGAAAAGTAATGCATTACAATACTTTTGCGTTACTTTTTCTCATCTGGGCTGGGCTTGCTTGTTTGTTTTTAATAACAAAAAAAGTTATATTTTTGGCAAATGTTAAGGCCCTTTCACACCAAAAGTGAAATGAATAAGCCTCAGGCTGATGGAAAAACATGTATGCCTGTACAGTAGAGGGCGCAGCTCAAACAAACCTTTCAGCTGTGCTGCCATTCTGGAGAAGAATAGGATACAGTAGAAGGAAGTTCAACACTCTAATTTCTAAATCTAATCTAAAGTAATTTTTGCTTATTGGTATGGTTGAATTAGATCACTGAAGGTCAGCAACAAAGACATTGGTTAATAAAGTGAGATTGCAAGTGAGATGAGTAAATGCATGTACACATTTAGTCTAGAACTACAATAACCATCATGTTTACACAGCACACACAAGACCACTGCACTTTATTTCTCTCAACATGGGGAGAGGAGAGCTGTCAGTCAATAAATGTAAAAAAGTAACATGCGTTACTTATTTGAAAAAGTAACTTAGATATTTTGTTGTGTTACGACCCTGTCTTTTTTCTTCTTTGCCTGGTGGTGGCAGTGTGGCATCTGGATGTGACGTAAATGTCAAATTGGATAATTTATGGGTGGAGAGTATAAATATCTGGCTGATCTACTCAACGGTACTTCCTCTAGTAGAACGTGTTTCTCCAGAGAAGTCATTTGCTCCAACCTGCTTTCATTTTGTTCTTCCCAACCTTTCTTACCCATTGGATTCTTATTTTCTTTTGTTTATTTAATTCCCTAGACATTGTGCTATTTTGTTTGGAACAGATTATTTTGTAATAAACAACATGGCAATTCAAAGAACTCATTTGTTTGTGTGATCCTCTTTATGTTATGGTCAAGAACGAGCTGGCCGTGACATAAATTGGGGGCTCGTCCGGGATCCTTTGGAGTAGGAAATGTTGGTGAGTATTTAACTATTTTTGTGAATGGTCACCTTTTTTTGAATGAGAACTCTGGTTAGGAAGAGTGTATCCAGCTGGATTGTGTATACAATCCTTCCGACGGAACACTGGTCGTTGTTTTATTATTTTTCCTTTTTTATTTTGAGGGTTATTCTGGGTGGAGATATAAATCTCTGAGTTTAGCGTTTAATGCCGCCCCGAGCCCGGTACATCCTTGAAGACTAGATAGGAATTAGTTAGTGATTTCTTTCAGGTAGGAGCTGGAGTGTCTCAGTTCAAGGAGGTGAATCTATTCAGCAAAATTTGTGAATAACTGCGTTTGTGTTTTTAGTGCGCTCTCTTCTTTCCCGCGAACCTACAACGTGTTAGGTAAAGAAGTAAAGAAGAAGTTAGAGTTAGAGTTGGCAGCAAAAAAAGCGGAAGCTCCGCAAATTGATGTGCCTTTTGTTGAACCGCATCCGTCGGCTGATTATGAACCTGTGTTTGACGTTCACAAGAATGTGAGATTAGTTCCTCCATTTTCTGAAAAGGAAATAGAGAAATATTTTTATCACTTTGAACGGGTTGCTTTGTCTTTGAAATGGCCAAGGAAGTTTTGGACTTTAATGTTACAGTGTGTTTTCACAGGTAAAGCTCGGGAAGTTTATTCAGCTCTCAGTCTGGAACAGAGTGGTGAGTATGATATAGTGAAATCTGCGGTGTTACATGCATATGAACTCGTGCCCGAGGCATATCTCCAAAAATTTAGGAATTTTAACAAAAATGATGAATGCACTTATGTTGAATTTGCAATAGAAAAAGAGAGTTTATTTGATCGATGGTGTACTTCAATGAAAATCACAACTAAAGAGCAGTTAAGAGAATTGGTGCTCTTGGAGGAGTTTAAGCACTGTGTTCCTCATGCTGTAGCTACATATCTTACTGAGCACAAGGTGAGTAAACTTTCTGAAGCTGCTATCATGGCTGATGAGTTTGTGTTAACCCATCGTGGGTCGTTCAGTTCAGTCAGTCTTAAAAATGACATGAGTAAGTCTAAGTTTTGTTCTCAAGTCAAGACAAAGTCTGTTGTGATGGGGCCAAATGTTAAAACAACAGTAGTTGAGAAGTCCAAGTCTGCATTTTCAAAAGACATGGTTTGCTTTTATTGTAAAAAACCTGGCCATAAGATCTCTGACTGTCTTGTTCTTAAGAAGAAAGAAAGACTTTCAAAACCTGTTGCTTTAGTTGCTACATCACCATTCATAAATGATACTCTTGAGGAAAGAGAGAGCCCTTTGTCTCATTATTGTGGTAAACCTGCTGAGCAGAGTGTTACTGGCTCTGTTGATTATACACCTTTCATCACTGAAGGTACTGTGTCTTTATCTGGTTCAAAGGAAACTGTGTCAGTGCGCATTCTCAGAGATACAGGAGCTGCGCAGTCGTTTCTTCTGGAAGGAATTTTGCCTTTGACTTCTGAAACATCTACTGGAACTCATGTATTGGTACGGGGTTTTGAGATGGGGTTTGTTGAAGTGCCTCTGCATCGAATCCATCTTTCCTCTGCCATAGTATCTGGTGATATTGTAGTTGGTGTCCGTTCTGCACTTCCAGTTCCTGGGATTACATTTATTCTGGGAAATGATCTAGCTGGGGGGAATGTTTGGGGTGAGAGTAATGTGGCAGCTCCACCCATAGTAGTATCTCTACCCAGAGATGCTGGGAGATGAGGTGGAGTGAGAGGTGCTTCATGAATAGATGGATCATATTTTTGATTTTTGTATTCTTTCATATTTTGCTTTTGTTTTTCCCTCTCTTTCTCTTTGATTCTTTGCAGAATCTTTTTGAGGAGGGAGGTGTTACGACCCTGTCTTTTTTCTTCTTCACCTGGTGGTGGCAGTGTGGCATCTGGATGTGACATAAATGTCAAATTGGATAATTTATGGGTGGAGAGTATAAATATCTGGCTGATCTACTCAACGGTACTTCCTCTGGTAGAACGTGTTTCTCCAGAGAAGTCATTTGCTCCAACCTGCTTTCATTTTGTTCTTCCCAACCTTTCTTACCCATTGGATTCTTATTTTCTTTTGTTTATTTAATTCCCTAGACATTGTGCTATTTTGTTTGGAACAGATTATTTTGTAATAAACAACATGGCAATTCAAAGAACTCATTTGTTTGTGTGATCCTCTTTATGTTATGGTCAAGAACGAGCTGGCTGTGACAGTTGTAAATTGAAAAAGTAATGCGTTATTTTACTAGTTACTTAAAAAATAATCTGATTATGTAACTCAAAATACTTATTATGTGTTACACCCAACACTGCTCATTCTTAACGAGAATCGGCGGCCGCAACAAGCA
The DNA here is from genome assembly GCA_039654765.1 of Mylopharyngodon piceus. NCBI lineage: Eukaryota > Metazoa > Chordata > Actinopteri > Cypriniformes > Xenocyprididae > Mylopharyngodon > Mylopharyngodon piceus. Next base: position 27,731,234 of record CM077453.1, read on the forward strand.
CCGATTTGACTGCGATTCGGTTTTGTTGCAGACTTTGGAAATCTGTCTGTGACAGCAAAATCCAGCCAAAAGTTGTGTAGTGTGAGCTTGCCTTAAGGAGCGATTCCCCTCTGCCTAACACCGCTGCCGAGCCCATGCATCATCTCAGGGGCGTCAGCCCATCCGAATGAGTTCCCGCACGCCAAGACGCAGAGGCTCACCCTTGCCCCCACCGTTGAGACATCCACCATCTTTCTCTGCACCCTTCTCTAATTATACATCCTTCCGCTGTCTAGATTTAAGGCAAAAGATTCTGTTCGCATCACAGGAAGCTAAATCCAGTTTGAAGTATGACCCAAAGATAGTTCAAAGCGTTTCTCCACACGTGTTTCTCTGACACAAGCTGATGTGAGTGACAAACTACTCTTTGATAAAGTCAATCTGGCGTGTGCTCACAAAACTGAGTGCCAATGTAAAAAGTAACTTGTCCCGCCATGCGTCACTAAAGTGCATACAGTTTAATTCAGTGACAGCACCATCGAGAGAAAGGGAAAAACATAGTGTCAGAAAAGGGATGTAACTAGTGCGTCCCCACCAGCACAATGCTTCCCAGCATAATGCTATCACACTACTGCAACTCGAGTAAGGTAATACTTTGCATGTCAACAAAGTGGATTAGATGTCTACTGTACTCACTATTATGCCCGTTTCACACCGCAAGCTTGAGCGGAACATGAGCAGCACGTGAGCGTAACTACATCGTCACGCGCGAGTATTCACAATGGAAGTGTTTGTACAGCGTCACAGCAGCGGCTCCATGCTACATATAAAGTGATGATAAAGGGTGGGCATCGATTCCTCCTTACTGGTGTTCAGCAGCCAGTCTTTGGTTCCCATTCCCTCAGCCGTAGATGTCGCGGGCTCACTCCCCTGGTCAGACTCGCTCAGGGGCTCAGCTTCCAGGGTGATGGTGAGCGCTGGCCTCTTGTCCTCAGCTCTGGCTCACTCGTCACGGTGGATGGTCCCTCGATGTCTGTGAGGGGCTCTCGCGCATTCTCCACAGTCGAAGGTGGTAACTTCAGCTCTGGGTCTGGCTGGGTTCTGGATCAGGCCCACATGCTCTCCAGACACTTCAGCACAGCTTGCCTCCAATTAAATCTGGTGGTGTCTGGGAGATTGATGGGGCTGTGAAAGTTCACCCCGATCCAGAACAGGGTCTTTAGGGTCTCGTCGTCGAGCTGGCTGGTGACGACAAGATGGGAAAACCCAACAGTGAAAGAGAAAAAAGTTGTGGCTCTCCTGAACCACAGCAATGAACTTTGCCCGTTCATCCATTTGGGTGGTCTGGTCTTCTGTCAGCATACAGAAGGAGACAACACAGGTAATATCATTTACAATGCTTATTAACACTAGTAGCAGAGATCAGGTGAATCAAACAGGTGAGTAGATGGAATGTAGATCGACTGAAAGAACTTAACTCAGTAGTAACAGTCTCGGTTTCTTTGCAGAGATGGATGGAAATCAGCCGGATGATCAGGACTGGAGCAGAGGATCGACGAGGACGGATGATGGCGAGAACCATACGTGTGGCGATCAGGTGAGTCAGGAAAGTGGACTGGTAAGTATCAACGTTAAGACCAGACACTGAGGTGAGGAAAGCGACTGCAGATATAGTAAGTCCTGATGAGGGTAATGGCTTGCAGATGCAGGTGATTGGGGAGTTAGAACAGGTACATTACCAAGGGAGGATTGTGCCCACAGAAGGAAGTAAAATGGACCCTGTTGAGAGCCTTGAAAGAGAAAAGACCCAGTACAGTGGGACAGTACTTGGCCTGTTGAGTTATTATGGACAGTACAACAAAGATTTCTCCAAGATCGCTGTGACTTGCTGAAAGAAGCAGCTGACACAAATGAGGAAGGATGTAAGGGAACCAAAAACAAATGTACAAAAAGCAAAAAAAGGAGTGCCTTCTCGTGAAGCTAATTTTATGGACAGAACAACATCAGCAGAGATTGGAGAAACTAATAGACTGCTTGGCGGAACCTCCAGTCCTTGGATTCAATGGTTTTTCACAGCTGCTTATACTCCATACAGACACCTCAAACCAGGGACTTAGTGCTGTTCTGTACCAAAGGCAAGATGGGAAGCTTAGAGTCATTGCATACGGATCCTGCACACTGACAGCCTCTGAACAAAGCTATCATCTTCACTCAGGGAACCTAGAGTTTCTAGCCTTGAAGTGGTCCATCACAGAGGAGTTTTGCGATTATCTGTACTACGCACACTGAGGTGGAGAGGTCCTGGAAGAAACAAATATTTCCTCATTCAAATTAGGGTGCTCCGCGTGTGACGTCATGGACCGCTGTCTGCCAATAGATTGGTGTGTGTGTACACGTGCTCAGACACCGGTCACTCCGAGGGCATTCTCCATAGCATCAACACCAAGACGCAGCGTCTCGTTCCCCTTACTGGGTTGCATACTCAACCCAAGACATTTTCTCTGCTGGCTTTCCACATCACAGATATAATTTTAAATGGGTTAAAATACTGCAAATGATGTAAAACTTTTATCATCACTTACTTTTTTAGTATGAGAAAAATTCTTTATTATTTTTTAATACTAAATGGAAAATTCATATTGAATATTGAACTATATTAGATGAATGTGATCACATGAATCTGAAATGCATTCATTTGCAATCGTCAGAGTGTGTTGTTGTTTTTGTTTGTTTGATTGTTTCAAGAGTGGAAAGATTTGGGAAAAGAAGACAGTGAGCCTAGGGTAAATCAAGATACCATCTAAAGAGCATGGTCGGCTGCTTCAAGTGGCAACAGAATCCCTAAAGCCGATTGGAATTCCGAGCAAAGAAAATCAGATAAAGACATTTCATGGACATTTGAAGAAAAAAAAATCTTTTATTTTATTGTATCCATTACAGTCAAACTGTGTGTGTATTTGGTGTTGATCTAAGCTTAATTTGGGGTATACATGCCGGGTTATATATACAGGGTTGTATAATAAATGCCAAGTGTTCTAGTAAACCAATTGTGCCTCAGGTTTAATACTGTTCCACAAACCTAGAGGGATGTCTAGAACTGCTACACAGTTGTCATATGATTTCTGTGACACTTGTGGGGTGACAAATCTACAGTAATGACAGGCATGCAAAAACATTTAAATGTATGCAGGAACTGGGTTAAGCAAATTTAAAAATGTAAAGTATATGTGAACAGCAATAGTGTTGCTGGCCATTCAAAATCTATGAATTCAGCATAGGTTTTCAACTTCCATGGAGAGCATTAACTATATTTTATACTCAAATGTGATGTGTAACACCACAGTACTTAACTCAACAAAAGCTGCTGTATACACATCCCAGAGTCATTTTTTATATTTTCTCACCACCTCTAAACTTTGAAACCTTAGTGATTGTAATCCAACTGTAAACCCCTGCTGAGAGTTTAGAAGGTTACAGTTTGTAAAATATTTTATGAATGTGGTGTAATGCTCTATTTAATAATTGATTGACATATGCCTTGTGAGTTTAGATATGGAAATTGGCATTTGTATCATTGAATATTGTGGTTTAAGCAAATAGAAATGTGTTTTCAGAAAATTAAGAGTAGAATATAAGCCTGACACTCAAAGGACTAGCCACTGCACATCCCTGTTTCATGACCAAAAGGCCATCTTAAACAATGTGTCTCAGTAGCATTTACATTTTCCTTGTGGGCTTTACTAATTGTTTCTTTTTCAAAGTTTCTTGCTCAAAAAGTGAGTTCAGCTTGGAAGGAGATTACTTATTGGGTGGCCTTTTCGCTTTACATGAAATTGAACAAGCAACACCCCTGTTCTTCCCAGAGACCACTGAATGTTTCAGGTAAGCAAGGATTTTTTATCAGCCGGGTTATCAATATGCAATGTTGTAAATCAAAGCAGCATTTCAAATTCCGAATTATAAAATGAAAATTAAATTACATGCTATTAACTTCCTCACTGATGTTTTCAAGGCACCGTTTCTCAAAATCTGGCTATCAGATGTTGCAAGTAATGAGGTTTGCTGTTGAGGAGATTAACAACTCCACCACTCTTCTGCCCAATGTCTCTCTGGGCTATGAAATTTTTGACCATTGTTCTGATGCAAAGAATTTCCCTTCAGTCTTAAGTTTTATCTCAAAGAATGGATCAATAAAACCTAAAGAAAAACTCAACAACTATCAGCCTAAAGTGATTGCTTTAACGGGGCCATATGGAAGCACAAGAACTATTACTATTGCACCACTGATCACAATGGACCTTATACCATTGGTAAATTGTTTCTTTTTATACAGTTACTTACACACTTACTCCTTACCCTTTGTTCAGGACTACCAAGTTATATATATATATATATATGTATATATAGTAATGCTAATGAATTTTGTAGTTTAGTGTTTTCTTCTTTGTCAAAGGTGAATTATGGAGCTTCTACCTCTGCGTTAAGCAACAAACTAAAGTATCCCTCTTTTGTAAGAACAATCCCTTGCAACAAAAACCTGATAGAGATGATTATTCACATCATACGGTGGTTTGGATGGAACTGGGTTGCCTTTCTTGGTAGCCAAGATGATTACAGTTCAGACGGACTAAAGCTGTTTAACAAGTATATAAGCAATACTGGCATTTGTTTGGCCTATCAAGAGCGTCTAAGCCTAAATGCAAACTACAGTCTAACACTTCAAAAGATTGATATGCTCAACATCAATGTCATTGTTGTTTTTGCTCTGCCACAATATGCAAGCAAAATTATCAAAGCAGCCATAGCAAACAACATCCAAGACAAAGTATGGATTGCAAGTCAGGCATGGGCGATGAATCAACAGCTTCCCAGAGAGCCAGGAATTGGGAAAATTGGCACAGTCATTGGTATTACGGAGAGATTGTTGTCAGTGCCTGGATTTAATGAATTTGTCTATAAAGACAGGAGAACAACTGATGTTAACCATGCATCCCAGGACATTGTGTCTATGATTATAACTATCTTGTAAAGCAGGGGTGGGGAACGTTGATCCTGGAGGGCCATTGTCCTGCAGAGTTTAGCTTCAACCCTAATTAAACACACCTGAAACTAATCAAGGTCTTCAGGATTATTAAAGTTATAGGCAGGTGAGTGTTTTTTTTCAGGGTTGGAGCAAAACTCTGCAGGACAATGGCCCTCCAGGATCAACGTTTCCCACCCCTGTTGTAAAGTGTCTCTTGTATTGTATTTTGTTTTATGCATACCTTATGAGTGAACTACTAGTTAAGACAGCGTTTCTCAAAGTGTGGGGCACGCCCCACTGGTGGGGAATAGAGACATGACAAGTGGGGCGCAACAAACGGGAGGAAATTTGGTCATTTTTGTGCCCATCTTATTTTGTGCCCATCTCTATTAACCTTTTGAGCGGTACAGTCCCACATATGGGATTTTTATTTCTGTGCCCCTGAGAGTACGGTCCCACATATGTGACGTTGCTGAATGTTCTAAATCCCATAACTGCCAGATTCAAACTGTGCTTTCGCGCTTTGGCTGGCGCAGAGCCAGAGACGGACGCGCTCAGCAGCGCTTGTCATTTACTACAACTATGCAGTGTTTTCAACAACATAATGTTTATTTTAGGTTTCAGACATTTAAAAATCCATAAGTACTAGTAAAACAATACATTTAGAGCTTGTAAAATACACACTGATGTCTATGGAAGCAGCAATAACAATCAATTCATATATAATTTACCGACTTGTTTTATTCATATCAGATACACATAGTGTAAGTAACTATAAAGTTACTACAAAACACACTCACTTACACATATTTGAGAATCGGAATATCAGATAGTTGATGACATGGTAAGCAAGTTTGTGAATATTTTAAAAAAGGAGAAACTAAATAAAAGCGATACATCAGTCATACTGTGTTATTGTAGCTGCGGTGTGTGACATGACAAGCATGAAGCGTCGCCATGGAAACAATAAGGGGAAACAAAAAACTCTGCTAGTATATTTTAATTTAACCTAATTATTTTTATTTACTTTTGAACAAAGTCTTTTCATACAAAGTGATAATATAATTGCACTTTTATTTTCTCTATTTGAAAGTTTTTAATGCTGTTATTTGAAGTTATGTTTTTAAAATGTCATGTTAATAAAATATATTTTAATACATTTTAACAGTTAAACTAAAAGCCTCGTTTATTACCATTTTGTTGGGGCCATTGAGGACAGGTGGGGCTCGGAACCCTTCCCTACCTCCAAAGTGGAGAATGGCAGAAAAAGTTTGAGAAACACTGAGTTAAGGTAACCCCAGGTACTGTATATCGTGTTTCCTATCAATTTAATGCTCATTTAACAACAGTGTGTGTGTGTTGTATTAATCTGAGTATAAATGGACACAAACCCACCAGGCCCATTTTAATCAGGCTCAAACACAAAGAGCCGTAAAACTCTTCACCTTTCTCATTGGTCAGGTTAACCCTAAGAGTTGTGACTTTTCCCAGACTTTAAAGAACCACACACAGCTCCGCCTGCTCTCTTGCTCCTTCGACTGACTCTAGACATCTCCTGGTTGCTGGGTGGCCTCAACCTGCACTCCAGCCGTGTGCTTACTTGGAGGGGGAGAGAACTCTTTCCCCACTACAAGAGTCAAACTAACCATGCACGTTCATCATCATTTCTTCATTCAACGCAGGGGAAATCGATTGCAACTTCAACACCATCGATTCATGGAATCACCAAGAACCTGTTCAGAACAACAGACTGCTTCTACTGCAAAGGGCATGCAAGTATTGAATATTTTAACTAAACGGGTTTTATGATAAGCAGTAAAATCCTCTTAACGAGGTGCTTTGAAATAATAAGCGGATGGTTCTTTTCATGGTTTATTGACCTGTTCCCATTTCCGACTTCATTCTATCACTTTCCATCTTACCTATGTACGTGTAATTGTGTTTGTTAGATTAGTTGTGTTTGTGATTTAGTTAATAAAACTTGTGCACAATACATATTTGGTTCTGACTCCCTGCCTGCAAATAAATGTCACTTAAATGATCGATCTTGTTACACGCTCTAAGCGCTGTAAATGCTAAGAAAGAATTATTTTTCTGTGGCCATGGAAAATACCTGTGTTCCTTCACTCATCAGTTGTCATGGTTGCAGATTATTTCACATTTGGTATGATGTCATAATGAGAAAGGGCTAAATTGCTCAATTGATTTATATGGCTAATTTTTTTTAAAAATCCACTTTGTGCTGCACAAAGAAAATCTATTCATGCATTTCTACGTTGGTTTGGCTTGACTATGTGATAGAAATGTAGAATAAAATTAGCATTTACGTAAATAAAGAAATGCCACAATTTACTTTTGACAAAGATATTCTTGTCATCCTTTCTCCTGAGTCTCGCTGAAGGTAAGCTTTTCCATCTTCCAAGCTAGCTTGCTGCAATGGTGAGTCCTGATGATTACAACAACAAATCTAGGATGATTAGATTGTTGGATTTCAAATCAGTAGGGGTGGAGACAACAAAAATAAGGTCATAATGCGTTATTTTATGGATGGTATAACTGGGGCGGCACAGTGGCTCAAGTGGATAACACTGTTGCCTCACAGAAAGGAGTTACCCGGTTTGAGTCCCGGCTGACCGAGGAGGCCTTTCTGTGTGGAATTTGCATGCTTTCCCTGTGTCTGCGTGGGTTTCCTCCACAATCCAAAAACATGCTGTATAGGTAATTGGAGACACCAAAAATTGTGAATTGTGAACTCTCTGTGCTCCCTTTTCATCTCTAACATGTCCTCTTAAAAACTTTACATAACACTGCCATCTAGTGGTACATCTAACACACAGCAATGATAACAATGATCTTGAATGTTACTGTACATCCCCCTTTTCTTTAGAGCGATACATCATTCATCATAATATTCAACATTTTAAACACAAAATGTAAAAAAAAATAGGCATGCATTTGAACACTAAAACTTTACACAAAATGAAAAAGTTCTGCATCACATTTTTACATATCAGAAGTAAAGATTCAAATAGTCAGGTTTCTTTACTGTGCAACCTGATCGTCTCAACAAAGGTAAGGAAGAATGTTCATTGTGTTTCTGTGACTGTTCAGGTTCAGGCTTAGATGTGCAATTACTCACAGGATAAAGATCCTCTTGCTGATGCTCATTTAAAGTCTCTTAACTAACTATGGCGATCTCTTCTGACCACTTGACCAGTTTCTGTTTGCACTTTGTAAGATCTGGGATTAATTTCTTCCATTACAGTTGCTTTTCTGCTCCATTTATTTGCATTCAACTCTCACTACATCCTTCTTAAAAAGAGGTATTTTGGTTGCTCTTTCTCTTAGGGCCTGTTTACACCTTGTCACTTCATGCGTTTTCTCTGATCGGATACAAATCCGATCGCTCAAAGCACTTCAGGAGGTGGTCTGGGACGCATTCCAGTCAAAACTGAACAGGTCTAAATGCATCTGGTTGTTGAAACCACATATGTAAATTTAACTCCTCCCAAAGATACTAAAAAATAAATGTGAGAGAGTGTGTTATAGGCTAAATAACATGTTATAGTCAGATATGACAGCACTACTGCATCACGCATCGCCACAGATGAGCAGCTGATTATTTCTTCAGCAAGACAACACGCAAACTGTAAGTCACAGTAAGTCACAGGCGCTCAAAACACAATCATCTTCATTAAAAGTAATGAGACTGAATGGTCTTACTAGTGCTGTTGCCGCGCTCTCTTATTGCGGTCTTTGATTTTGAAATTAGCTGATGATCAATAAAATGCAGCTCATATAATATTTCATGGAGTTCACGTCACCACTTTCGGTGACGTGAACTCCATAAAATCTGCATATAGCGCGGGAATTGAAGATCGGATTTATATCTGTTTTGCGGAGACACATTTATGTGGCCAAGTGTAAATGCAATCGTTTTTATAAATCAGATAGCTATCCGATCAGAGAAAACGCATGAAGTGACCAGGTGTAAACAGGCCCTTAAATGCTGGAATTCATACTGCCTTGCAAATTGCTGGAACTCCTTGCATTTGTAACATGGCCCATTGTTACTAACTACTGCTTTATGAATTCCATGTCTTGATTTATTACATTACTGGCTGCCAGTACAACCATCTATTAGGAATAATAATCACCAACAGATAATCTTTCCAATTGAAATGAAAGAGATCAGTGCCAACCTTCTCCCAAGCTTCAGAAGTCTGATCTGCTATTATCATGCTTGTTTCTGTATTCTCAATGTCAGCATTTATACCTGGCCAGTATTCTGCTTCTCTGGCTCTTCTTTTGCATTTTTCTATTCAAAAATGTATGTCCAAACCATAAACATCACTATGGAATTTTTCACATTCAAATACTAATCCTAAACACTCTTTTTCTATTTGTGCATATCGTTCACCATCTGTCATGGTCCTATAAGCAGACACCACTGGTCTCCATCCAGCACCATCAGCTTGTAGCAATACTGTACCTAACCCATCTTTTAAAGCATCTAGATATCTTCAGTGGTTTTTCAGAGTCAAAGAAGGTCAGTACAGTCTCTGTGGTCAATGTTGCTTTCAGGTTAGTCCACTCTTTTTCATGTTTAGTAGTTGATATACAAAGTTCTGTCATGAAACTCTAGATGGCGCAGGCTAATAGGTCCTTTAACTCCACCTGCTTGTAATCACATCATTATCTATAGGACACAGCTGATTGGTTCCTGCTGTATCAGTAGCCAATGAGCTCGCGTGCTCAACCTTCAAATACATGGGTAGCATTTGCCTTAGCAGTGTAGTGCACTTTCAGAAACCATCCACCTTCCCCAACTCCACCTGTATAGATCTGCTATGGGTAATTCATGTACGCTATATTGTACAGCAGCAGCATGTCTTACTTGCTCACAGCAGCGTTTCGTGTATGTATTGGCAGTAGCAAGTCCTGTACTTGCTCTGCAGCAGCAGCAGCAGCAATAAAGCAGCAGCAGCGTAGCAGATATATTCCACTAACACAAAACATATCAAAATTGTCATACCCATTACTGTCATGGAATAAGGGGGTCCACACACGTCTTTATCTCTGCACGTCTTTTTACTGAACTCTTTTAAGCACGTCTCCCCAACTTATCCCTCTGTGCATGTCCAACATTTTTTAACCAATCAACATACTGTACATGACATCCCCCCCCCCCCCCTTTTTTTGTGAACTTAATTTTAAACCCAAAATACAGAAACTTTACTGAAGTTGTCCTGTGTTTCTCTAATCACTCTAACCACTAAGTGAAAAAATAATAATAATTGCAAAATACATCTATAACGTAACTTTCTAAATAGGACACTTTAAGGTAATGCATAATAATATTGCTTGCATAAACATGCATTTCTCTTCAAAGCATACATAATATGTACATACTGACTCCTGAGCTTTCACTTTGAACCCTTTTTTTTTTCAAGATTTTAACAGTCCCATTTATGTTATGAAGAGCAACAATCCGTTTATAAATTCAGTCTCTGCACAGGCTTACACATTCTCCCTGAGCGGGTTACTGTGGCTGACTGTGACTGCTGTACCTGCCCTGATGAGGTGGTATCTGTAAGATCAGCATGTGTCTGTGTAGGCGCATTTTGTGTCAAGGTGGGTGTGTCCTGTGTCTGGGTATGTGTACTTATTCCCTTGGAATCCATAAGATCCATGCATTCAGGATCCACTGTGCATTCTGGTGTTGCAGAAGGAGTGTGCTGCTTCTGAAGGTGATGACGGTTTCTCCTGATCAGTTTTCCATCCAGTGTTTCCACTACGTAAAACCTTGGTGTGGAAAAAGAACCTTGAATGGTCCCTTGGTTGGTCCAGTCTTTTTATCCATCCACTCTGACACGAACAGCATCTCCTTGACTTAGTACTGACAAGTTCCTTACTCCATTTCGGCGATTGTAGAAGAATGTTTGTTTACCTTTTGCCAGGGCATCAGCATTTCTGACTTTTTCATCTTCTGGCCAGGCAGGTTTCAGGTTCTCTTCCATTGTAGGGAGTGTGGTTCTAATCCTCCTCCCCATGAGTAGTTCTGCTGGACTGAACCCAGTGGACGCTGATGGGGTGGTCCTATAAGACATGAGAGCCAGCAGAGGATCTTTCTGTCTCAAGATATTCTTGGCCGCATGTATGGCCCTCTCTGCATGGCCATTGCTCTGTGGGAAGTGTGGGCTTGAAGTAACATGAACGAAGTCATATTCAGAACTGAAGTCTCTGAATTCTTTACTAGAAAACTGTGGGCCATTGTCACTTCTCACCTCACGTGCGATCCAAAAATGGGCAAAGGTGGCTTTGAGTTTTCCAATCACTTGGCTGGTAGAGGGAGCAGGAAGTGACAGGATCTCAATGTATCTGGAGTAATAATCTGATATTACCAGGTAATGGCATTTATTGTGTTCGCACAGGTCCATGGCTATTTTGTCCCAGGGCCTACTGGGTAATTCACTTGGAATCAACGGTTCCTTTCGTTGTGCCGCCCTCATCTCGACGCAGTATGAGCACTCCTGCACATGCTGTTTAATGTCCTGTGAGATGTTAGGCCACCATACTGCCTGCATGGTAAGCCCTTTCACGGCATCTGTGTAGGCCTTGATGACCATCATGGATTCTATCCAGGATTTCCTTCCTTATACAAGTAGGAATAACTATACGTTTGCCTCTCACGACTAAGCCTTGAAACTCAGACAGCTCTCCTCTCACCTGAAAATACTCTTGGATGGCCTCAGGTGTGCTTGCTGTATACTCTGGCCAGCCATTCCTAACGAACCAGAGGACTGACTGCAGCTGGCTCTCCGATTCTGTGTTCATCCTGATCCGCTCCATTTTCTGTGAAGTTGCAGGGAGGTTATTGACAACAGAAGCAATATACGCAGTTATCTCATTATGGCTGTCCGTGCTCTCCACTGTGTGGTCTGGGCCCCTTGATAGTGCATCAGCTATGGCCAGTGTCTTCCCAGGAGCATATTCTACAACGCAACTATACCGCATTAATCTCATTAAGAGCCTCTGGCACCTGAGAGGAACATTATCAAGGTCTTTACTGTTGATGAGTGGGACAAGGGGTTTGTGCTCTGTGATTAATCTGAAGCTGTCTAGCCCATACAAGTATTTCTCAAAGCGTTCAAAGGCCCAGACCCCCGCCAAACACTCCTTCTCTATTTGTGCATACCTCATTTCAGCATCACTTAGGCACCTAAGTGAAATGTTAGAAATGAATTTTCCTATGAAGATAATCATTCCCATGACCTGTAGCATTCCTTGTTTGTCACTAATCTTGGTATTTCAACGATAGATTGAACTTCTCCCAGACAATCTATCTCCAAGAAAAACAATTTCTGACTCCAAACTGACATTTACCCTTATTAAGTTTAAGTCCATTGTTTTGAATTCTGTGCAGCACATTTCTCAGTCTGGCACTGTGTTACTCTAAAGTGGAACCCCAGTCTATTATATCATCTATGTACACATGACCAGCTTCCAATACTTCAGTGACATTCTTCATAGCATGGCGGAAAATCTCAGTCGCTGAAACAATTCCAAAAGGTAATCTCAGAAAACATATGGGAACTGCTGCAACATTGAGTCAACAGAATCATTATTTGTCAACACTCCAGCTGTACAGCTGACATTTTGTAATGATGATAATAATAATAATAATAATAATAATAATAATAATAATACATTTTATTTGATGGCACCTTTCAAGACACCCAAGGACACCTTACATAACAAATTAAAGAAAAAACAATGCAAGTCCACCATATAATCTAATACAATCAAGTAATAAAATCAAATAAAATGTTATGAAGGGCTTTGAAGGTTAGCAATAAAATTTTGTAATTGATCCGGTAGGGAACAGGAAGCCAGTGGAGCTGAATGAGAAGAGGTGTGATGTGGTCCGTTAATCTGGTACGGGTGACAATCCGTGCTGCAGAGTTCTGAATGGATTGGAGACGATGGAGAAGTTAATTTGGGGTGCCAGTGAGCGGGGCGTTGCAATAATCAATGCGGGAAGTGAGCAAAGCATGAATGAGGACCTGAGTATTATGTTAGGAAAGAGAGGAACGAAGTCTGGAGATGTTGCGGAGGTGAAAATAAGCAGTGCAAGTGATATAGCTAATGTGAGGGCCAAAAGAAAGTGCACTGTCCAGAATGACGCCAAGACTTTTGACTTGGGAGGAAATAGGAATCGTTGAGCCATCAGTTGAAATAGTGAAAGGTTGGGTTTTAGAGATTGTGACCTTTGAGCCAACGAGGAGAACCTCACTTTTATTTCCATTGAGTTTGAGATCATTTAATGACATCCATTTACTAATAGTTTGAAGACAGGAGGTAAGGGCAGAAGGGGGTAAAGAAGTGTTTAGTTTTGTGAAGATGTAAAGTTGGGTATCATCGGTGTAATGATGAAAATTGATCCCACATTGTCGGAAAATGTTGCCATGGGGTAGTAAGTAGATGATAAAAAGCAGTGGTCCCAGCACTGAACCCTGAGGGACACCATGAGTAACTGTGACAGTTTTAGATGTGACATTTTTTCCCTGAATAAAATGTTTTCTATTATGTAGATATGATTTGAACCAGAGTAGTGCATTGTTTGTGATCCCGATGTCAGCGAGGCGTCCCAGGAGAATTGAGTGTGAGATGGTGTCAAAAGCTGTGGTAAGGTCGAGTAGGATCAAAATGGATAGAAGGCCATTGTCAGCTGCAAGTAGGAGATCGTTGCTGATTTTTACCAGAGCTGTTTCAGTGCTATGATTATGACGAAAACCAGACTGAAAAGATTCAAAGAGGTTATTGTTATGAAGTTGGGCTTGAAGTTGAGTTGTTATAGTCCGTTCCAAAACTTTAGTGATGAATGGGAGATTGGAAATGGGACGGTAGTTATTTGGATCATTAGGATCCAAACCAGGTTTCTTAAGAGTCGGAGTGACGGAAGCAGTTTTGAGAGATATAGGGACAGTGGCTGTATGTATGGAGGAATTAATTATGGACGTTATGATAGGTACAATAGAAGGCAGACAAGTTTTAACCAGGGCAGTAGGGATGGGATCAAGCAAACAGGAGGAATTCTTGGACTTAGTGATGAGTCTAGTGATTTCTTCAACAGATGGAGACTGAAAAGTCGATAGAGTGGAAGATGGCGGGTCCAATGTGGTAATCCAGGGTGTGCAGATGTATGAAGAGGCTGACAAATTCAGCTGATGATGAATATCTGTAATATTTGTACTCTTCTAACCAGCTCCAAATCCTCACAAGATTTATCTCCAAGTAAATAATCATGTTCATCTGGTCCAATGACCAACGTTAAGTTATGAATACTGTTTTTTGCTTCTACTTTAAGTCTGCAAACCCTTTTAGTGTCAATCGTCTCTAGATCCATTATATGCTTTAAGTGGTAGTCTTTTTCTAGATGTGTGGTTTTCCCTTCATAAACTTTATATCACTCATACATATTAAGTTCACTTTTGCGCCAGTATCCAGTTTCATTGGAATCAATGACCCATTAATTTGCAATGGCAAAAATCATTTGTCATTGGTTACAGCACTGAGATTCACAGGTTCTTCACTTTGCATTAGAAAGGACTGACCAGCACTATCATTTGGCAAATTTTCATGTTACCACACCAACAAAAAAATGTTAGTCAGTCTCCTCCACTAAATGCAGGCTTGTTTTGTTTTTTCCGTTGCATTTTGTGCATTGTTTTTTCCATAAGCAGGGCATCTAATAGGCTTGTGTCAGGAACATTTGCAGTTGAAAGTGTTCACATCCTCATCATTCTTTGTTGCCATTCGTTTTCTTCGGTTCCTCTCTTTGATCTTTACTGTGCCAACAGGTACCCTCTCATTCACTGGTGCCGCACATGGGGTACTACTGAATGTCTTTATACTGTATGCTGCTGTGCAAGCTAACTTGCATGACATATTTTCACCACACCATTCAAAAACAATTCTGTCTCTCTGAGAAGTCTTTCTCTGACCTTCGTATCAGCAGCAATGCTATTTTTCTTGCATCTGGCTTACTTTCCAGTCCAACAGTCTGCATATATGTACAGCACAAATGGCTGCTTAAAAGTTTTTACTTTAATTAACCAACTTTAATTAACCGACATTCCCAGTTAATTAAAGTTCTTCCGTTGGCTTCACGCTTCTTTCCATCTTGCCTTTTCTTTTTGAAACAACTCACAGAGATCCACTTCTGGTACCATGTTATGTTTGTTTCTTGTTTGCCACCCAAATAAAGAGCCTTTCTCAAGTGAATTACTGGCATCTTTTGTTTCACCACACAACATGTCACACCTTTGTTCATCTGTCACCATGTCCAATACACAGCAATGATAACAATGATCTATTGCAGGGGTGCCCAATCCTGCTCCTGGAGATCTACCTCCCTGCAAAGTTCAGCTCCAACCCTGATCAAACACACCTGAACCAGTTCATTACAATAGGGGCTGGCTGTAGCCTGAGGAGGCAAGTGTAGCTCCACTCAAGGGCGGAAATACGCCACCTCCACTAGTGGAGCTAGCTACAGCTATGGCTGCTGGGCATGCGCACATCAATATTGCGTGATTTAATTATTGTATTTGCATTATTGTAAGGGTAGGTTTAGGGTTGGGGTAGGTGTAGACGTTAATAAAACACAAATCAATATTGCGTCATTTAATCACTGTATTTGCATTATTGTAAGGGTAGGTTTAGGGTTGGGGTAGGTGTAGACGTTAGTAAAACACAAGTGGAGGTGACGTATTTCCTGTTCAAGAGTGGAGTTCCACTCGCCCTTGGTCTGCAGCCAGACCCTTCTTGTTCATTAAGACAGCTCTTGATAATTACAGACAGATGTGCTGCAGCAGGGTTGGATCTGAACTCTGCAGGTAGGTAGATATCCAGGAATAGGATTGGACACCCCTGATCTATTGAATGTTATACATGGGTTCTATCTCTGCCAGTGGTCCCTGGCTCTGCCTTGGTTCCCTGCTCTACCATGGTGTTATCTTGCTCCATCTGGCTGCTCTCCAGCCCTTTTGACTCCGCCTTGGGCTCCCGTTCTCTGTAACATACCTGGTTCTGGCCCTGGACTTTTATGTTTATTGTGCCGTTGTGGCTATTGGGTTTATAGTCCCTTGTACTTTTGTTGCTTAGTCCCTGATTGTTACCAACTGTGCTTTGTTAGTCCATTATTGTTTGTGTATATAAGTCCCAGTGTTTTTCATGTTCATTGTTGGTTCTTGTCCTTCCATGGATGTTGAATGTGGTGATAATGTGCTCTCATTTCCTTGTGTTCCCTTTTTTCTTGGGTCTCACGTATGTATATCTTTGTTGTCACTATTGTTATTATTATTAAAAGTACAATGTATTTAGATCCTTGTTTCTAAGGGGCTATTTACACAACACCTTTTTCAACTAAAAATGGAAAACTTTTTATGTGTTTTGGCTGTTCATTTACACGACAACAGCGTTTTGGTGTCCTGAAAACGTAAACCGTTTTCAAAGTGCAATTTTTGAAAACAATACCGTTATCATGTCTGTGTAAACTACAAAAACGTGAATCTCTGAAAACAGTGAAAGCATGCACATGTGCGTTATGTGTTTAGTCTATAGGCATGTGCATTTGGTGCGAGTGCTCTGTAAAAGAATGCGTATGTGCACAGGTGCGTAGTCTTTACGAAGTGACATCGCTAACTACTTACCTGGCATGCATAATACAGCGTTTTTAGGCGTTTTCGCAGATCCGTGTGAATGGGGATCGTTTTAACATTGTCATCTGTACAAAGAAAAAACTTTTCCATTTTTAGTACATCGTTGTCATGTAACTGTACCCTGTACAGTTAGTAGAGGTAGTTCTGCGACTACCTCTACTATGCCCCATATTTTACAATTTATACCGGCAATAACCCTCTCACTTATGTGATGAGTTCTGCAAAGTTAAATGCAACTGGTTATCATTGGGTGGGGGAGCTTGCAGACTTCCGATTTGAGATCAAATACCGACCTGGCAAGAGAAACAATGACGCAGACCTGTTGTCACATTGCCCTTTGGATATGGATCAGTACATCAGTGAATGCACAGAGGGTCTGTCACAAAATGCCATCCAAGCAACCAGGGAGGGCAACATGATGTCCAAGAATTGTAATGCACAATCCATAACCAGTTCTCACCGGCCACAGGATCATGGGAGGACCTGGTAATTGGACCAGTCATCAAACTAAAGGAAGCTGGTAAGACGGTGACCCCTGATGTTCGATGCATGGCAGCTAGTGACACAAAGAAGCTGTTAAGAGAATGGCGCAGGTTGGTCCTAGAAAACAACATCTTGTATAGGAGAACAACACAAAGACAACAACTGGTACTGCCCGCTAAGTATCGGCAGATGGTCCTTCAGCAGCTGCATAACAACATGTGTCATGTCGGGCAGAAAAGGTGTTACAGCTAGCTCGAGAGAGGTTCTACTGGCCTGGGATGAGGAGGATCATGGAAGAGTATGTGACCCACCAGTGTCCATGCATAACACCGAAACAGCCAGTAACGCATGTGCGTGCATCAATGGGAGGAATCACATCAAGTGCACCCCTTGAGTTAGTATGTTTTGATTACTGACTGCCAGTCACAGGGGGTATGAATACATCCTTATGGTGATTGATCACTTCACCAGATTTGCCCAGGCCTATCCTACCAGGAACAAATCTGGGAAGACTGCAGCCAAGAAAATATTCAACAACTTCATACCTTGTTCGGATTCACTGCAAAGCTACATTATGCTCAGGGGCGCAAGTTTGAATTTCTCCCAGATTACAGAGCCTCTGGAACTGGTCGGCATGGATCTAATTGGCAAACTGACTCCAACTGAGAAGGTTCATCAGTACATTTGTATGATGATTGATTATTTCACCAAAGGGACAGAGGCCTATCCTCTGAAAACTAAAAATGCAGAGGAAGTTTCCCAGTGCATTTTAAAAAAAAATTCTACAGATTTGGTGCACCTAAAAGGCTGTTGACAGACCAAGGCAATGAGTTTGTGAATAAGGTAAGAGTTAGATATTATTTGTAATAGGTAAGAGGAAATTGAATTGTGTTTTGGGTTATGATCAGTATTTGCATTATTTTTTTCCAGATCAGTTTTGACCTTTGTCAGAAGCTGATTCTTTGTCAGAAGTTTCAGGGTGATACAGATCTTCTTATAGCCTAGGCCATCTTTGTGGAGAGCAACAATTCTAATTCTCAAATCCTCAGAGAGTTCTTTGCCATGAGGTGCCATGTTGAACATCCAGTGGTCAGTATGAGAGGATTGTACTCAAAGCACCAAATTTTAACTGCTCTAATACAAGATACGCAAATTTGTATGGTCCTATCAAGCAGACAAAAACATGAACATGATGAATAGGACATGTGGCTTTGCATGGTTAAAAGACGTAGAGCTGTTATCACTTAGGGTGTACTCACTTTTGTTGCCAGCTATTTAGACAATAATGGCTGTATGTTAAGTTATTTTCAGTGGACAGTAAATCTATACTGCTATACAAGCAGCACATTGACTACTCTAAAATATATCCAAGTGTAGAGCCCCAAACAAATGTTGGATTTCTAAATTTATAACTGTTTTTTGTGTGTTTGGGTCTGAAATGATACACACATATGCTGACAAAATGTTGATGGACTTTGTATTTATTCTTATTTTTATATGAGACATGTTTCTAAAAGAGTTTCCAAACGTGTGTATAATAATACACGAAATGCATTTTATTGAGAGCGATGTGGACTTTGACCCCTCAAGTTCAAGGGGTGGGGTTAGAGAAAAAACGGCGAATGCAGTTTCGCGGGCAGTAAGAATAGTTCAGGCGGAAAGAGTTGAGTTCGCCATAGAGAAAGTTGATCGGCGTGGAGGAAAGCTGACATTAGTCAGCGCTCACGGACATTCTGAGTGGCAGCTAGCTCGGTTGAGAAAGTTTGCCGTGCGTTGTTTTGTGTAATCGTGCAGCGCATCAGTTTGCAGTTTGCAGCACGGGGGAAAAAAATACTTCGAGAGAATTCGGCAAGAGGCCGCGCACTTCAGCTCGTGAGTCAGATATATGGAAGAGAGCTAGCACGAGGATCTGCACCTAAGAGAATCTTTATATTAGAAATTGTTACATTTATTTGTTTTATTAGATTCAGATTTACAAATCGCCCGGAAGAATATTCCCGTGTTTATTTTTCCAAGTTGAGTGTTGCAGTTATAATAAGTTAATAATTCGTTTGCAATCCGGAAGAATATACCCGTGTTTATTTTAATAATTAAGTGTAAAAGTACCAGTGGTGTGTGGAGTTTATGTCAAGTGCGTGTTTAGTGTGTTTAAGAGACTGAGTTCGTCGAGTCAAGATCGGGAGTTCTGTGTGGAATTTCGCGGATGCATCTAACCAGTTCGAGAAGAGAGGAGTTCATCGGGGTCCATTCAACGTCGTCGTGGGATGCGTCACCAATGCTGTTTATCATCTCATCGGGAAGTGAGGATTAGAGATTATTATTCTGCAATTGGAACCTCATTTTCCTTGGATTCGTGAGTACATTGGTTTTGCATCAAAAGAGCTCCAACTTAGCGCGCCATCTGTGTACTGAAAATCCCAGCTGGGTAAAATTAGAGATTTACGTTGACATTTTTTTTTTTTTATTTCCTTTCGGTTATGGTTATTATTGTGATTTATTGCTGTTGTTTGTGACTTTGTGAATTGAATTATTTGATCATTTAAAGGAACACACAAAAGAAAAATACACAAAAACAAAAGAGTTTGGATAAGAATAAATACATTTATTGATATGCCATAATTTTGTGTGATTTCCTGTGGGAAAAATAGTTTATTGTTAATTTGTTTTTCCCTGTGAGGGATTTGTAATTTCAAATTTAAAGGTAAACACAGTAGTGTTTTCTTATTTCTAAATAGAAAACACTAATCTGACACTATCAAGTGAATATCTGAGATCTGGGTTTTGTGATTTAATAGAAATTAAGTAAATTTAGAAATGTCTCTCACCAGGTCATTGTTAATTTGGTAGTTTCCTGAGACATAATTCTCACATTTGAGCCATATTTATTGGTGAGAGGGCTACACAGGTTTCATTTCTCTAGTATTGTCCCTTGAGAAGATGTACTAAAATAGTTGCTGAAATGTGAGGGGGTGTACTCACTTTTGTGAGATACTGTATATTCTCTCTCTCTCCCTAGATTGCATGCACCACTTGTGAACTGTGCTTCCACTGGCAATGTGTTGGTCAGCCACACATGGACCAGGATTTCTTTTGCCCTGCATGTCTCTAGCTTTTATTTATTTTCATTTTGTTGATGTGCAGCCATGCAATAAAATATCCAGTGAAATGACGTTTTTGCAGTTTTTTCTTTTCATTTGATTGACCCAGAAAAGCTCTGTGGTGAACATGTTGAATTTAAATTGAAATTATTTATTTAAAATGTTCATCATGTTACATACAATTTCAGTATTAAAAGGTTGCAAAGGAACTGTGAAGATGAAAAGATGATGCATTTTTTCGAGCTTAGGCGGGCGTTGACTCTGTTTACATGGATCGCCTCAGAATTTGCGTTTGAATAGTGCGTGCTCTCTGTGGGCGTGGCCGTATTAGCGGATAATGAGGTGACTCACAAACAACTGACATCTCTCTCTTTTCAAACAGATAACATAAACAAAGAATATTTGTTTTCTCTTTGACTTGCATTATTTAAAACCTGACATTTCAACATTTCGTTAGACATATGTCTCATGTTTGTGTGATAAGTATTCTCTAAGTTCATTTTCTGAGGAGTATCAAAATGGACTTCATTCAGAGAGAGACACGTTGCGCATCATGTTAGTTTTCTTTATTTTGCAAAAAGCACAACATTTTGTTTTTACTGTGAGTGCACACAAATAAAAGTAGACATTCTGTAGTTTTAATTAATGTATTAATTTTATCGGTATGACAAAAAATGACAGTATTTTAAGTCGATTTTGCTGCTATGTGAAGAAAATCCAGCAAAACGCGCTGGCGCGTTTGTCGACCCCAGAGTGTTAAACCATAACACCGATCAGGGAACCCCAATTCAGCTCCATGTTAATTGGGCTCTTTTTGTCTCGTTCTTCCTCTGTTTTCCTTTGTTTTGGATCCTGCCGACTACGTCAGGAATGTTGGATTCGTTTAAGGGAAAAGACAAAAGACTGAGGTGGAGAATATCAATGTTCTTTGTTGTTGATCAGTAGAGGGAACAGAGTGGAAGAAGAAAAGAATAAGAAGCCGCAAGAGTCTAAGCTCCAGATTTACTAAACGGCAAATTAGCGTGAGAGTACAATTCCAAAAAAGAGCCGGTAGGAGTGGAAAGTTCTGCAAATGATCTACTGATGATGTACAAATAAAAGAACACAGACGCAGCCGGATCATTTCCATAATGACCAATGTAATCTACCAAGAGCAGCGCAAATTAGCGTCTGGTTTAAGACATGCTTTTTTTGGCGGCAAATTATAGCGCAAATACCAGTACACTGACTAGCGCAAACCTTAGTAAATTCATTTCAATATTCTCCTCCCACAAATTTTGCGTCTGATGAGGAAAAACTCCTACAAATGCACATACAATAAGGTCAGGTAATTTTAAGGTAATTTTTTACTGAATGTCTTTAGTAAATCCTGATAGTAGTTTTTAATGCAAAAAGTGGGTTTGCGCTGGTGCAAGCTGCTAGTAAATCTGGTCCTAAGTCTCTCGATCTTTATATAGTAGGGTGAATTCAGGTTGATTGGGACACTTGACGTGACTTTATTGGAGTGCTAATTTGCAGAGCTTGTGCTAACATACCCATTTTGTTATGATCAGATGCTTTTCTTATGATTTCTATAAAAAAATGCTTGCTGTTGTCTCATTTTTGTTGTTTATTTTGTTACTGAGAGGAAAGCATGCAGCACATATTTACATATTCATCTAAACTCCGCTCTCAGCACAGTGGGCGGCATCAGTTGTTCTATAACATTATATCGCAGCTCACGTATTTCGAACTTCGTTTTACCCCTAAACAAAGAACGAAAAAGAACTTCGCCGTGAGTATATCAGGGCCTTTAGGCCACAGCTGCCCGAGCAAAAAAACTTCAGCAATAAAAACGAAAAAAAAAAAAAAGTTTTACTAAAGTAATTTTTGCTTTTTTGTATGGTTGAATTGGATAATTAAAGGTCAGCAGTAAAGACATTGGTTAATAAAATGAGATTAAATACATAAAATATATTTGCATTATTTAACATATTTATTGCAGATTTGCATAATATTCTGAGTTTGCATTTCACTGTTTTTATTCATTTTGAGGAATACTAAAATCTGGTTTTGTGCAAGTAAGATAAGTAAATGCCTGCTCACATTTAGTCTAAAACTACAATAACCATCAAGTTTACACAGCACACACAACACCTCTACACTCTCTCCCAATTTCTCTCAACATGGAGACAAGAGAGGTGTCAGTCAATAAATGGGAAAACAAAGTAACTTGCATTGCTTATTTGAAAACGTAACTATTAAAAGTAGTTACTTGAAAAAAGTAATCTGATTACGTAAATCACGTTACTTGTAATGCGTTACCCCCAACACTGCATATATACAGGGTTGTGTAATAAATGCCAAGTGTTCTAGTAAACCAATTGTGCCTCAGGGTTAATTGTACTGTTCCACACACCTAGTGTCACATCTATGCTCTGTTTTGTTTAGTTTCTGTGTTCCTGTTGGCCTTAGTTCCCTAGTTAGTCACCTTGGTTCTTAATTAGTTAACACCTGTTCTGTTTTTAGCTTGCATTTTAACCTCATTGTGTATTTAAGCCCTTAGTTTCCTCAGTTTCTTTTTCCGGTATTGTTTATGTTAATGTGTAGTTGTTATATTGATATTCCTACGTTTTCTCCTTTCTCATATGATTTCTTAGAAGTTGGTGTTATGAAGTGACACTGGTGGTTTAATGTGACACCTGTGGGGTGACAAATATAGAATAATGTCAGATATGCAAAAACATTTAAATTTATGCAGGAACTGGGTTAAGCAAATTTAAAGATGTAAAGTATATGTGAACAGCAACAGTGTTCCTAGCCATTCAAAATCTATGATTTCAGCATTGGTTTTCAGCCTCCAGGGAGAGCATTAACTATATTTTATACTCAAATGTGATGCGTAACACCACAGTACTCAACTCAACAGAAGCTGCATAAAATCTCATGTATAGACATGCCAGAGTCCATTTTAATTTTTGCTCACCACCTCTAAACTTTGAAACCTTAGTGATTCTAATCCAACCGTAAAGCCCTGCTGAGAGTTTAAAAAAAAAAAAGTTTGTAAAATATGTTAGAAATGTGGTGTAATGCTCCATTTAATAACTGATTGACATATGCTTTGTGAGTTTAGATATGGAAATGGGCATTTGTACCATTGAATGTAGTGGTTTAAGCAAATTGAAATGTGTTTTAAGAAAATTAAGTCTATATGAGCCTGACTCCCAAATGACTAGTCACTGCACATTCCTGTTTCATGACCAACAGGCCATCTTAAACAATGTGTCTCAGTAGCATTTACATTTTTCTTGTGGGCTTTACTATTTTTTTCAAAGTTTCTTGCTCAAAACATGAGTTCAGCTTGGAAGGAGATTACTTATTGGGTGGCCTTTTCGCTTTACATGAAATTGAACAAGCAACACCCCTGTTCTCCCCAGAGACCACTGAATGTTTCAGGTAAGGAAGGACCTTTTTATCAGTCAGGTTATCAATATGCAATGTTGTAAATCAAAGCAGCATTTCCTCAAAGTCAATTTTATAAAGTGAAAATTCAATTACATGCTATTAACTTCCTCACTGATGTTTTCAAGGCACCGTTCCTCAAAATCAGATGTTGCAAGTAATGAGGTTTGCTGTTGAGGAGATTAACAACTCCACCACTCTTCTGCCCAATGTTTCTTTGGGCTATGAAATTTTTGACCATTGTTCTGATGCAAAGAATTTCCCTTCAGTCTTAAGTTTTATCTCAAAGAATGGATCAATAAAACCTAAAGAAAAACTCAACAACTATCAGCCTAAAGTGATTGCTTTAACGGGGCCATATGGAAGCACAAGAACTATTACTATTGCACCACTGATCACAATGGACCTTATACCATTGGTAAATTGTTTCTTTTTATACAGTTTACATAACGAAGTACTTACACACTTACTCCCTACTCTTTGTTCAGGACTACCAAGTTACTATATATGCAGTATAATGCTAATGAATTGTTTATAATATTTTGTTTTCTTCTGTTTCAAAGGTGAATTATGGAGCTTCTAGCTATGTGTTAAGCAACAAACTTAAGTATCCCTCTTTTGTAAGAACAATTCCTTGCAACAAAAACCTGATAGAGATGATTATTCACATCATACGGTGGTTTGGATGGAACTGGGTTGCCTTTCTTGGTAGCCAAGACGATTACAGTTCAGATGGACTAAAGCTGTTTAACTACTATATAAGCAATACTGGCATTTGTTTGGCCTATCAAGAGCGTCTAAGCCTAAATGCAAACTACAGTCTAACACTTCAAAAGATTGATATGCTCAAGATCAATGTCATTGTTGTTTTTGCTCTGCCACAATATGCAAGCAAAATTATCAAAGCAGCCATAGCAAACAACATCCAAGACAAAGTATGGATTGCAAGTCAAGCGTGGGCGATGAATCAACAGCTTCCCAGAGAGCCAGGAATTGGGAACATTGGCACAGTCATTGGTATTACGGAGAGATTGTTGTCAGAGCCTGGATTTAATGAATTTGTCTATAAAGACAGGAGAACGACTGATGTTAACCATAATGAAGTGAGTGACATCCAGAGTACGAGAAAGATGTGTAATCAGGTTTGTGATTACTGCACATTGTTGACCCCAGAGGAGATTATAAATGAAAATCCCACATTATGCTTTGCCATCTATGCTGCCATATATACCATAGCTCATGCTTTACATGAGGTTCTGCAGTGCGACATGAATGAATGCCGCAAAAACACAGCGGTTAAGCCATACGTGGTGAGTAAATTCATTTGAATCCATGACGTTGAATCATTATTTTAATTACATTATTGAATAACAATGTTTTAATTAATTAAATAATGAATAATATTTTTATGAAATTGCATATTATATTATATTATTGGATTATTATATAATAATTTAATAAATGAATAAAACAAAGGTAATATTCATTTTACTAAAGTTATAGTAATATTTTACTTTTTTTTTTTTTTTTTTTGTTAAAATATAAATAAATCACCACAACTTACAACAGCTTCTGGGAGAAATAAAGAAGTTGGATTTTCCACTCAGCGGCCGTCAGGTGAAATATGATAATTATGATCCAACCATCAGTTATGCAGTTGTGCTCTGGCACACTGATGTGAATCCTCCACAGTTTGAGATGGTGGGCATGTATGACACATATCCAGAAGTGACTTTTACCATCAACAACTCTCTCCTGCCCTGGCATAACAATGGTTCTGTAAGTCTTAATTTGATGAGCCTTTATCTAAACATTTAACTTTGCAGATTCGTTTTTCTCAATTTTTCAAATTTCTCCAAACGAAGGTCAACACTCAAAACAATTAACTCAACCATCAAAACAGACTCCTACTTCAGAAAAACAGTTTATCTTCATGATGTAGTACTGCATTTTCTTTCAGCTACAGTAGCATAAAATACAGCAAATACTGACATCAATTAGGTTGTTCTAAATTAATTACATATGCAAGTATACTATTGAAAAAGCCCATTTATCATAAAACTGGCAAAATATCTTTTTTTCTGTTTTAAAGCAAGATCTAAGAAATGTGTGTTTGTTTAAGGGAATTATGTAATTAGCATTTTGTAATTCGCAGTCTGTTTATGGAAATTACGTAGTGTTCACTGTTCAGATGGTCGAGTTAATTGTTTGTGTAAAATCAAATAAGAAAAACTGACTTTATTAACACATTTTTCCCATTCCTTAAAGGTTCCTTTCTCAAACTGCTCTGCTGAGTGTAAGGAGGGATTTTCAAGGCAACCTGAAGGTTTTCATAGTTGCTGTTTTACATGTAAAAAATGTGGATTATTCTCGTAAGTACGGAAGTGGTCAATGACACCTTGGTATTTAAGTTTCTTCTGTCCATTCTCTCACCACAATACACTTTACTTAAGATAAGTTTTTTTTTTTAATGTGATGTGAAGACAAATTAAATTCCATTTCCATTTAATTTCTAGTTCTGTCATAAAACTAGGTCCTAGAAAATAAGTCCTTAATGTAATCTGCTAGCTAGCACCATTCACTACATTGTACAAGCTGCAGCCATTGTGCTTGGTGCTTAACATAAATAGTTTGGTTCTGTGTTTGCTCTTTCTTGAGAAACAGAAACCCTCCACCTTCCCCAGCTCAGCTGAAATAAAATATTTTTTGGTACAATGTAGAGTAATTATTTGACTAGTTGACTAGCGCTGTCAGTGTCAGCAGGGCACGGGAAAACCCATTAAATGTTAAAAGGACAAGATCGCAGCGGACATTCAACAAATTTTTTATTATGAACATAGGACTTGATCTGAAGGAAAAATTCTAAATTTGAATGCAGGTAATACACTCGGTCACTCGATATCTCTCTCACAATACTCTTCTACATAATGCAGTAAGCTTCAATGAACAAAATCAATAGAGAACAAACATGTTTGCGTTGTTAAGAGTGGTTGCTAAGACAGACGCAGGAACATACACAAGCAATACTTATGTAATGCGGTCAGCTGTATGTTTTGGGGAATTTTACAACGGCTTCGAACGCAGCTCAACCAATCAGAATCAAGGGCAGGAACTATCCGTTTTATAAGTGTATTCTTTAAATACAACTGTAGCGTGTATTACTGTAACATCTTCAGCAACCAGGTTAATTTGAAACGTGTCTTGTCACGTTGGGGTTGCAAACAAATGGAAATAAAAGAGCTGAATCTATTTGAAAACAGTTATTCCTTTTTAATCAAAACCAACATTTCAGGTTATCTTGAAACAAAAACAGGAGAAACAGAACACCTAATACAACGATGAGATCAGACCAAGACTAACTGAAATACTGAAATACTCAAGACTAACTGAAATACTGTGTGTGTGTGTGTGTATTTCTGTAAAAATGTGCGAAAAAAATCAATTTCATAAAGACATCATTGGACTTTTCAATATTTTTATATTGTAATAATTTCACAGTTACTCTCCAAATTAATGTAGAAACAACTTAAAGACAGTATATTTTAATTTTTTTTTAATGGCATCTTTTTATGAATGAAGGCCAGTATGGCTGATACTAATAGGTACTGATGTCTTTAGGAAATTTACTAACACTAATTATACATTACAGTATAACTAAAAGTTATCAATTTCAACATTTATTAGGCTTTAAAAAAATACTTTTTAATTTAAGTGAACTTAAAACAATCTTCGCATAGGCTAAACCCATTATAACAAATGTCATATTTACCTGTGGCCGTATACAAAATAAATTGAATAAAGATATCAAACACTTTATAGTCTTCACTGCATAAATTATAAATTAAATATATATTAATTGTTATTAAAGCTACAATTTTCTCTGTTACCTTTGTTCTTTGATTAACATTAATGACAGACATCAGAACAACTGGTTTATTAGGCTGCTGTGACTTTAAGAGCTGCCGCTGCTGAACATGACGCGCATCTCATTTTCTCACAACTCATTTAAGATGTTATTTAACTAATTTAAGACTGTTCTTATGAGGACACTCGACAAAACAGACATTCTGGCATAATTCTGTGCGTTATTGTTTGTTCAAATGGAAAGAGAACTCGATACTTGCGCGTGTCTTTCTGTGCGCATGAGTCGTGTGTGTGTCACACAGACAGGACATTCACAGACAGCGCGTTCTTGTTTGTGTTGTTTTTGGTTTAAAAGCATTTGCGTGAATAAGAGCATGATAATATAATGTATCACTAGCCAAATTATGACAAAAAAACGGATGCTGCGTTAATTGCGTTAAACATTTTTGACACGATTAAACTGAAAAAATGAATCGCATGCATTAACATGCTAATTTTGACAGCACTAATATATATATATATCAGGGTCTTGTGTGGTCCATATAAGCTGCGAATGCTCAGCATACCCAAGCCATTCGTGTACTCGCTAATTAACATTAACACTATAAATTAGAGTAATAAAGTTCCCTTGTTTGAGATGTACCATAAAGCTTACATGATAAAATGTTGGCAATGCGTTGGCAAAGTAACTCTCTGTCGTTTATTTATTTGCCAAACGACGGTAATTTTCTTCAAATCTGACACTCACTGATAGTTCGAAGTAAACAGATCCACAGCAGCTTTGGCGCCTACGCTCTGTTATGTATCGTCATCAATGGTTTGCTGGCAACAGCTTTTACTGGTGCTTATAAAGACATCAACAGGTAAATGTAGGCTGCTTTCAATAAAAGGTCAAACATATTAGGAAAACTTTAGCTGTATTGCTATGTGTCTTGAGAGCAAGCAACTAACACTGTCTAGAGCGAACGCGAAACCCATCCAACGTATCTGCACCAGGTGCATTTTTGACATACTGTGTATATATATAATATACACACACACACAGACATAATAGGGACAAAACGAGATAATTAACTAGACACAGGTGAGACACATGAGGGCAAATCAAACACTATGGCAACAGATGACAGAGATAAAGGAAACTGAACTGGGAACGCAAAACAAAACTCAAACCCAGAAACAGACGTAATATTAACCCCCATCAAAAAGGACCACACGTCCCAAAACATCAACAAAAGTCCAACAGAGGAGAGTGGGTGGGGGCTTAGGAGGAGGATGCAGAGCTGGCAGACAGGGCAACACAGGATGAGGGAGGAGCCAGGGAGGAGATGATGACAGGGAGAGCCAGGGAGGAGACGACGGTAGGAGGAACCAGGGAGAACCAGGGGGCTGAAGGCCCAGGGTGGAGCCAATGGTGGGAGAAGCTGTGGTGGTTACTTGGTGGAGAGGCAGGGCAAAACCAGGGGGATGACTGACAGAGGCAGAGTCAGCGGTTGTGGAGACCCAGGCCAAGCCGAAGAGACCGGGTGACACAGAAGGATCTGGAGACCATGGCGAAGCCGAGGTGACGAGCGGCCAAGATAGAGGCAGGGTGCTGGAGGACTGAGGCAGAGCCAATGTGACTGAGGGCCGAGGTGTAGCCAGAGGGAAGGAGGAGCCAGACAGAGCTGAAGGGGTGGAGGGACGAGGTTCAGATGAAGGTCCGGAAGTCCGTGGCAAAGGCAGAGCGATGACTGACCAAGGCAGGGCTGGAGGCACAAGGAAGCCCGGTGGAGCCGGAAGGATGACAGTCCCAGGTGGAGCCAAGGAAGGGCCAACTGGTCGATGGCCCGAGGTGGAATGATGGGCTTGGAGGTTTGAGGTAGAGCCAGAGAGTCGACACACCAGGGCCAAAGAACTGGATAGCACGGGCAGAGGGTTATGAGACGGCTTACTTGGCCATGAAAGGCCAGGCAGAGAGTTTAAAAACTGCCTCCTTGGCCGATACAGGACAGGCAGAGAGTTCAAAAACAGCCTCCTTGGCTGACACGGGACAGGCAGAGAGTTCTAAAACTGCCTCCTTGGCCGAATCTCTCAACTCCACTGAACACTGGGTTCTTTGGGAAGCAAGGTTATCTTCCCTCACAACCAAAAACACACTTCTTTGGTGACATTGTTGATTTTGTGAAGTCCTGTGACCTGTGCAGCACTGCTGATGACTTCCATAAACCTGAACGCACGTTGATGGGCGTGCTCTTGCGCTCTCGCTCAGGTCCACGTGTGCGTGCGCGCCCTTCTGGGAGAAGTGCCCGCACAAGGAATTCCGCCCCCGTTTACGTCACTCAGGCCGATACTCGAAAAAAAAAAGTCCGAATCCTGTGAGGATTTGGAAGAGAATTTTTGGAACAGAAATACTCCGTCATACGTCCAAACTCATGTTTTGAAACTTTGGCCATGTTTAGCATGAGAATCCAACTCTTTAACAGTGTAAATACGTCAGAATACATGAAATAGCATGATACCCCCCCTTTAAAGTCAAAATTGAAGTTTTTTGGCTTTTAGTGTGAATATGTTAGCCTTATTGTTATCTATGAGCTAGTGTGATTCAATACAGTGATACAAGATACAAGCATTCAAAACTTACAGTCTCTCACTTCTGCCAATATGGATCAATGATTTTGATGACATCACTCTGCACTTCAGCTTCCCATCAGATTTTCTGTCCAATAAAATGCTCTCTAGAATCTAAAGCGTCCTGCCCCCTACATTATAAACAGACTCTTAAGCTGTGGCTAAAATCAGTCACTTGTTCACACATTTACTATTTTCTACATGGTGAATGGCACATAGGGCTTTATATAGGGGATAAGAAATGATTCAGACAGTGTAAATGCTTTCCATTGGGGCGAATGAAGTCTGGTTTCATGTTAGTGTCACGCAAACTGCCACAGCATGCACACAGTCTGCTCTGGTACAGAGACACGATAGCACAGAGCGGATCATATGTGCGAGTCGGCACAGGCCACAAAATGTATCGGACCCATTTGAATTCTGCATAGAATGCTATATTTTAAAGTGTTATGGAGGAGATTAGGAGGATAAACGGTTAGAGAATAGGAGGAAACTGCAGCTTTTCTGAACTCAATGGCTCTGGTCGAGCTGTGATATAAACAAAACGCTATTGGCTATTTTAAAAAAGGGGAGGTTCACTCGCATTGTGTCTGCTTTTAGCTGACGCTTATGGGGAACTTAATACAATAGCGCCATTCTACAAGCACAGAAGCTGCTCTGTGAGCCGACAGCTAGCGTGCGCTCGATTGAGGGCCCCTAGACCAGCTGCATAAGGAGAGGCTCAGACCGCAGTCGGAGCCTGCTACACAGTCCATAAACATCTCAGACTTACAACACCAGTGCTTGAAGAGCAGAGATGTCCAGGTTATAAAATCTGATGAAAGCGAACGGCAAGGACCAGCAGGCCGCCGCAAAGATATCCGCGATGGAGATTCCGCTGGACCACGCCCAAGAGGAGGCCATACCTCTAGTGGAGTGGGCCCTCATTCCCAAGGGGCACAACAAGTCCACTGACTTGTAAGCCAGTGCTATCGCATCCACGATCCATCTAAAGAGTCTTTGCTTCGAGACCGCTAGCCCCTGTAGCTGACAAACAGCTGCTGTTATTGCCAAAACTGGCCAGAGCACTCAGTATACACTCTAAGGGCTCTTACGGGACAGAGTGGATGGGGTGCCTGCTTGTTCTCCACGAGTAGAAGAGCTAACAGCGCTATCACCTGAGTTCTGAACGGGGTGAAAAGTACTTTCGGCACGTAACCTTTTCTCTGCCTAAGGACCACTTTACTGTCGTTGGGACCGAACTCAAGACGGGAATGTTCCACAGTTAGAGCCTGTAGATCTCCCAACTTGCTTGACTGATGCTAGAGCCAGCAAGAGGGCAGTCTTAAGTGAGAGGGACCGAAGGTCAGCCATCTTGAGCGGCTCGAAGGGAGGGCCTCGGAGTGCCCTAAGAACTGTGGAGAGGTCCCTCTGGCCCCTCTGAGAATCTTAATGACCAGGTTGTGCAGGTCCCACAACTCCAGTTGAGGGTGCCAAATTGTGAAGGTCTCTCCTCAGCGGTATTGGCCATAGGAATGCTGACAGCAGCTGGACTAATTCTGGGAACCAAGGCTGATTCTGCCAGCATGGTGCCACCAGACGAACTGACCATTTCTCCTCTCTGATCCGACTGATGAGTTGTGGGAGCAGGGCTACCGGAGTGAAAGCATAAGGGCCTTTTAAACAAAGCTGTAGTGGTCGCATGTGGAGAAGGCCCAGAAAAACTGAGGAAGCTGCTGCCATGAGGCCCGGCAGCTTCTGAAACCTCTTGAGGGGAAGAAGGGATCCTTCCCTGAACGAGGCCGCCATGCTCCTGATTTTCAAGGCATGCTCTTGTGAGAGCCAAGCCTGCACTTGAGTTGAGTCGAAGACAGCTCCCAGGAACAAAATTCGTGGGCTGGGGAGCAGTGAGCTTTTGTCAAAGTTGATCCTGAAACCCAGGTTCTCCAGATGGCTAAGGAGCAGGGATCTGTGGGCACATAGCTCCTGTCTGTCAAGTGTCATTCTCAGCTGCAGAGTTCTCAGCGCTGTTCTCTGCTGCAGAGCTGTCAGCGCCGTTCTCACAGTAAGAGCAGCTGGTTTCAGTGAGTGCAGCCTCGGCACAGGCGCAGCCAGGCAGGAGACAGGTGAGTGCAGAGGTGCCCTGCACGAGCCTCATTTGCAGCGCCACATTTGCAACAATGTCGCAGGAAATATGGTCTTAAATTTGCTCTTTTAGTGGTCTCTGGATGGTCGCAGGGGAGATCGCTGAATCAGCTTGCTTGCTGAAGTGTCGTTGTTCCACTGCGCGGCCCATTTCTACGGCGAGAAGAGTTGAGAAGAGCGGCTTGCTTTCTTCTTTGGAGCAGCGAGATGATCTTTGCACTGAAGGAGAAAGATCTGAATAGCAGCGTTTCAGCGTAACTTTATAGGCAGTCAACCCCGCCCTTTCTGACGG
Source organism: Mylopharyngodon piceus (assembly GCA_039654765.1). NCBI lineage: Eukaryota > Metazoa > Chordata > Actinopteri > Cypriniformes > Xenocyprididae > Mylopharyngodon > Mylopharyngodon piceus. Next base: position 27,763,871 of record CM077453.1, read on the forward strand.
GCTGAAACACCATTTGTCTGTGCAACTGCACAGACGTAAACCAATCAGGATTCAGGATTAGGAGAAAACAGGAGTTTTCCCTATAAGCATCAGCTAAAAGCAGACGCAGTGCGAGTGAACCATATTGAAAAGGAAACATGTATAGCTGTTTTGAAAGAATGACTAGCAGTGTGAACAGTTTGCATTTTTGTACGTGTTTTGAAAATTTCCACCTTGTGAAAATAGTACTAAAGCGAATAAAAAACTAAGTATATTCTTTTAAAGGATATTATTACTGTAATAATTATTCTTTTTAAAAGTATGCTGAAGTATACTGTATTTCTTTTTCACAAGGGTATGGGGTTTTGGCAAAATACTATTATAAACATTCATATTATTCTACTGTTTTTCAGGGGACCCCTATACCTGTTTTCCATGTGCAGAGAGTGAATGGTCTGATGAAAGCACCATGACATGTAAGAGACGTTCTGTTGTCTATCTTCAGTTCACAGAAATTCTCTCCATCTTTGTCTTGGTTTCTGCCATATGTATAATTATTTTACTCATTGCCGTATTTTGTATTTTCGCCTACAATTACAACACACCAGTGGTGAGGTCTGCTGGTGGTAGCATGTGTTTCCTGATGTTGACGTGTTTGATTTTGTCTAGTATAAGTGCATTCTTATTCTTTGGAGAACCCACATCTGCACTTTGCCTCATGAGAAATGCCATATTTGCATTTTTCTTCACTGTCTGTATTTCCTGTTTGACTGTCCGTTCCTTTCAAATTGTTTGTGTTTTTAAAATGGCTGCTCAGTTCCCTAAGGTGCACAGCCTTTGGGTAAAGCACAATGGTCAGTGGCTCTTCATTGCATTTGCTTCTGTCATTCATTTAATTCCTTGTGTGATATGGATGACTGTCTCTCCTGTCAAAGTCACAGCTGACTCATGGACTTATAAAGATCAAATTATGCTCATCTGTGAAAGGGGGAATACTATAACCTTAACCATAGTTGTGTTCATAGGTTGGTTTCTTGGTTTCCTGTGTCTCCTGTTTTCTTACATGGGAAGAGATCTGCCGAAAAATTACAATGAGGCCAAATCAATAACCTTCAGTCTAACTTTGTACTATCTGACCTGGATTGTATATTTCACAGCATACCTCTCTTTCAAAAGCAAATACATCACTCTTTTGAATGCAATTGCCCAGATATCCAGTATAAATGAAATTCTCTTTAGCTATTTCATACCAAAATCTTACGTCATAATATTCCAACCACAAAAAAACACTCCAGCATACTTTCCAACATCTATTCAAAATTACACCCAAAACATTAGTAGGACTTAGACATTAGTCTTTGTGTATCCACCTTATTTTTAAAGTGCTGCCATTTGTAACTTGAATGTGTGAGGCTTCCGGTCTCATCCGCTTCCAGTTATTTAGCTGTACAAAAACATGATATTGCAAACTTGTATTTGTTATCATATTATTTGAATCTTTTATCGTAATCATAAACACAGATTTGTAGCGCAAAGTTTTACTGTTTAATGCACTTTGTTTCTTCTAATTATTTACTTATAGTAGCTGATTAATCAGATTCGGAAGTCTCACACATTCACGGAAATTAGCTTACTTTCGAGTTGCAAAATAAAGGATAGGATGTGAACTCTTAAACTCTGTTAGTGGCTTAGATCCTTTGCTTTTAAGTTACCACAATCTTAAAGAAACACATAGGCAAGGTAGAGAATGGAGATCTATTCTGAGGTGCAATCTGAACTAAAATACTATGTGAATTTTAAGAATAAAAAGAATAATTTAAATATTTATAAAACTTTTGTTTACATGCTAGCATTGACACTTAAGTGTAATGTAAACACAAATGCTTGTTTTTAACTTGTAATAAAGAACACCTTCAAAACTTCCATAACTTAGTGTCCAGGTAATACATAGATTTGTGAGGTTTGGATGTTTGACATCATACTGACTGCCTATAAATGTATTTGGAATGTCCCAGTTTTGCTTTAAAGGGCACATTTTATGCCCCTTTTTACAAGATGTAAAGTAAGTAACAAGATGTAAAATGTCTCTGGAGTGTGTATGTGAAGTTTTAGCTCAATTTTTTTATAGCATGTTAAAATGTAAACTTTTGGGGGGTGAGCAAAAATATCTAGGAAAAGTCTAGAAACGTACTGAAGGAGGGAATGGAGATGTTACTTCGATAGTGGCCAGTGAGATTTGCATGCCGAGTCACATCCACCTGTACATACGGGTATAAATATGACCGGCATTATTCACTTCATTTATGTTTTGCTGAGGAGATGAGACAAGATCCCGGCCATTCAGTGGTGGTTCAGAGCTCTGGCAGAGGAACGTAACGTCTCTGTTCCATCCTTCAGGGAACAGGGGTTACATTAGTAACCTGGACATTCCCATTCAGTAGGGCTGCAACAACTAATCGATAAAATCGATGATGAAATTTTTTGCCAATGAATGCCGTTATCGATTAGTTGGGCTGATCACGTGATGGGGGGAGCGTGACGGCAAGATAACGCACGCGATATGGCAGAGAGTACAGATCAACCGGCAGCAGGTAAAAGTGTGCGTCCCGAGTCATCCAAGGCTTGGGAGCATTTTATATTAAACGCAACAAAGAAGACCGTAACCTGCAAGTTATTCAAAGCTGAGCTTGTGTGGCATGGAAGTACCACAGTGATGCACGAGCACATGAAAAGAAAACACACTGGTGTTACGGATGAAGGCGAAACATCAGTACGGTAAGCAAAAACCATACATCATCATATGAAAATGGTATAGTTTAATGAAGTGCTATTGTGTAAACTGTTTGTTTGCTAACTTCGGGACAGTCGCACTACATCTGTTCTGATGCGACTCGCGAGCATCAGGTTGCGCAATCACCTCGCTCGCAACATAGTGATGGATTAAATGGCGCCACCACAGAATAGGTTAAATTAAAACGGTGCGAACTGCGTCAAACACTAAATCTAAAAGCAGCGAATAACAGCTGTAGTAAAAGATTACATTTTTTAGTCACTGTTGTGGTTTTAAGCGAATGCTTTTTGGTGCATTTGTGCACCAATTCATATTTTTTTCCCTTTTTTATTCAAGCCTGTTAGCTTGCTGCGTTTCTCCGTTCCATTCTCTTTTTTTTTTTTTTTTTTTTTTTTTTTTTATGATTTATTTATACACTTTAAACCATTACAAAACATACAAAAAAAAAAAAAAATTACAGAAACAGGGGAAGATGAAAATACACAATAAAACATTACAGTAAGAAGATACACTGAGGATTTTTTCCCCTCAAAAAAAAAAACAAAAAAAAAAAAACAATAATGGAATACAGTACAATCATGCATACAGTAAACACAGCAGTGTATCGGCCAGGCAATACAAGATTAGTATCAACATCTAGACTGGTGATAGATGTGGGGGGTGGAAAGGGGATCACACACACAAAGAGCAGGGTCAAGCTGGAGAGTTTTGATATGTTCACGAAGGGGTTGCCAAAGCTTGATGAAAATGGTGCTAGGTCGGTGAAGAGAGTACCTAATTTTCTCCAGTTTCATAAAATAAAGAACATCTCTTATCTAGCGAGTGTAAGATGGAGGGTGAGGGCTTTTCCAATTCAATAGAATTAAACGCCTAGCTAAAAGAGTCAGAAAAGCTACAAAATCTGAAAAGTGAGAAGGCAAAGAATGGCCAGGCAGGAGAACCCCAAATAAAGCTGTGACTGGACAGAGTGGAATATCCGCAGAGGTAATGGCTGACAATGAGACAAAAATTTGCCTCCAAAAGGAAGACAGGGCAGGGCAGGACCAGAACATGTGAATTAAAGTAGCTGAACCAGAATGACACCTGTCACAATCCGAGTCAATAGATGGGTTAATGCGTGCTAACCTGTTCTTAGACCAGTGGGCTCTATGAACCACCTTGCACTGTATGAGTCTGTGATGTGCGCAGAGAGATGAGGAGTAAACCCTGTTCAGGACTGCCCTCCATGTCTTCTCGTTAATCTCAGTGCCGATGTCTTGGGACCAGACAAAGCGTAAATTATCAGAGGAAGATTGCAAATGAACAATTATATTTACTAATTTACAAATTGACCCTTTAGAACAAGGATCCACACCCAGAATGGTGTCTAAATCTGAAGGGAGAGGCGCATTTGGAAAGTTGACCATTTTTTTTCGTACAAAATCTTGAATTTGTAAATATCTGAAAAAATGTTTTTTGGAAATATTAAACTGAGAAGTCAATTGTTCAAAAGAGGCAAAAACACCATCGATGTAAAGGTCAGCAATAGAAACCAACCCAAGGTCTCTCCAAGAGGTGTAAGCACTGTCCAAAATGGAGGGGTGAAACAACGGGTTAGAATGTATTGGGGATAACGGGAGTATTATGAAGACCAAAATGCCACAAAAATTGGGTCCAGATTTTAAGACTGTTTTTAACAATTATATTAATTGAATATTTCATTGGGGACAATGTATATGGGAGGCATAAAAGAGCCGCCAGGGAAGATCCATTCTCTTTTTTATAGCATTTGTCTACTACAACAGTTAACTTATCTGTTTTCAAACATGATTTACTGTGGCTTTGCTACGTTCACATGATTGTATTCAATGTTTGTATATTTCATTTATGCATATATCATTTAATTATTATACAAAATTAAATTAATTATATATTTTAGATGCTTATATCTTCACCACTGAACTGAACAATGTCTGTGATTTTTGTGAACAAAAATTGTCAAAACAATGTTGTATTATATTTTATTTAGATTTTTTTAAGCATGGTTGTCAACTTGCCATCTGCAATTATCATTAATACAATTCAACAATTCAAATTTGATTTACACAAATTGCTTCACCTTGCATACTCAAATGCTGTTTTTATTATTTTTGTTGTTTCCAGAAAGAAACAACTCAGCATGAGTGAATTTGTTAAAAGGAGAAATCCTCCAGGCACACCTCAACAAGCAGCCGCTATAACAGATGCTATCCTGTTTATGTTGGTAACTGACAATGCGGCCAATGTCAATGGTGGAAGATGAAGGACTCAAAAAAATGATTAGCATCCTCAACCCAGGATACATTCTTCCCTCAAGGACCCACTTCACAAAATTGATGGAAAGGAAGTACCAGGAGGCATTTGAAAAAGTTAAGTCTGCTATAAACACCACCAACAGCAGAATGGCTTTAACTGCTGGTATATGGACAAGTGTTGCCACTGAAGCATACCTTGGCATTACATGCCATTACATTACGAATGACTGGAAGATGATGTCTATCTGCCTTACCACCATGCCACTTGAAGACAGACAAACATCAACAAACATTGCAGAGTGGTTGGAAGATGTAGCAGTCAAATTTGAAATCCCTTTTGAAAAAAATTACTGCCATCGTACATGATAATGGTGCAAACATTGTGGCTGCTGCATGGGTGGACCGGTATACGCTGCACTGGCCACACCTTGCAGTTGGTGATTAATGCTGCTTTAAAGAACACAGGCATTGAAAGAGCTGTTGGAGCGGCAAGATGTCTTGTGGAGCACTACAAAAAAAGTGAGCTAGCCTGCAGTTTGCTCAAAGAAATACAGAAACAATTGGGCACACCTGAGCACAAGCTTGTACAGGATGTAAGCACCAAATGGAATAGTACATTCTATATGATTAACAGACTAATTGAGCAGAGGTAGCCTTTAACTGCTACTCTACCTGACCCCATCACTCACAGAGGCAAACGCTACCTTGATTTGAAACCAGACCAGTGGAGTCTGCTTGAAGAGCTTTCAAATGCTCTTAAGCCTTCTGAATGTGCCACTGTTTTTATGAGCGGGCAGAAATATGTAACAGTCTCCTCATTGCCTCCACTTGTGAAAGGGCTGATGAAGTCTACTGAAGGTGCTTCCTTTGATTCAACTGCAGTCAAGTCCTTCTAAGCCACAGCAATTGAGCAGCTTCAAAACAAATGGAAGAAACTCTTTGAACAAGTTGATAATCCTGTGATTCTCTCCTCTGCTCTGGACCCAAGGTTCAGAAGACTGAAGTGTCTGTCACCTGAGCAGATGATAACTGTGCAGGCTAAAGTGCAAACTGAAGCACTTGCAGCAAGAAAGGGGAGCAGCAGCAGCAGCAGCAGCAAACAACCACCTCAGCCAAGAGAACAGAAGCTAAACCTTCAACATCTTTGCTTGATTCACTCCTTGAGTCTGGCGGCAGCAGAGAGGAGAAAGCTGAGGAGGACCTAAACACTCAAATAAGAAATGAAGTCCTGGCTTACTTTGTTGAGAGACCCGTAGCCAAGGAAGAAAATCCTTTGGATTGGTGGAGAGATAAGAAAGATAAATACCCCACCTTGGTCAAATCCTACTTGTGTATCCCAAGCACCTCAACGCCATCTGAGCGTCTGTTCTCTGCTGCAGGGTACATACCTTACAAAAAATGAGCCAGACTCTACCCAGAACATGTGGACATGCTGACATTTTTGCATTCCAATTCTATATTTTGTAAAAGTGAATAAGAAACATGTTCATATGAACAACTTTAAAAAGTGACAGTTTTCCTGTTCTTCTGCATTCTACCTCATTCTACAGTAACATTCATTGTTTGTTTATTATTTATAATTTTGATATTAGCAGCAGAATTTGTTGAAATATCTTATTGCCAGCATGTTTATGTCCTAATTTCACAAACGTGAATTTTATGAGTACAACTCAGCACTTGTTTTGCTTTTGTTTATTTATATTTTGGATATTTAAAGAAGTTTTACTGTTCAAAAACTGGGCAAACTTTTGTTTTATTTAAGGTTTAAAATGTCAAAATTAAAGCTAGTTAAACTCAATATTTGTCTTTTGCAATTTTTAAAGTACAATTATATACATAAATACCCTGATTTAGGGTTTTATATAGTTATAATAAGCAAAACATCTAATTTAAAAAAAAGGCTGTTTTTATCCGACTAATCTTTTAATCGAAAAAATAATCGTTAGTTGCAGCTCTACCATTCAGTCAGTCATGTTCAACATTACGTCAATACTCACGTAATGGGGTCCCTATGGAACACGCCACTGAACTGTGTTACAGCTGTGTTTGAGATGCTGGCAAGCCACGGCGTGCCCTTTTGGCAACTGCTCCACAAATGTTGTAACCTACCCAGCGCCTGAAGTAAGCCCGAGAGAAGTCCTCCATACCGTATGGGATGGAAGGGACAGGATCTTACTCTGGGGATGGTTGAAGCTGCTGTTCCTGCCCAGTTCCCACGTTTCTCAGCCATGACCATAACACTGGGGAAGCGTGCCCAATCCCAAAGGAAGGGAACACTACGGAGACCACACCCTGCCTGAAGGGAGGTAATATGTGGAGGTTACACATACGGACTGACCCGTGGGGCAGTACTACATATGGAAGATCTCTGGGGTAGGCCCTACCTAGCCACGGAGAAACTGCTACCAGCACAGAGACAGGGCAGCGCAGAGCCGCCCAGGAAAAGACACGGGTTTACTGCCAAGGAAACCATGTGGACAATTCACACATTATATTACCTGGCAGGGAATCACATCATATGTGCATCCAGTCCAGTACAAGGGCTGACCCGCCGGGAATGCACACGAGTACTGGGCCTGGCGTCAGATACCTCCGCCACATCTGACTGCCGAAGGATGCTTGAGGAACTCGATTCAGGGTTCATAGAGTGTGGAACTCACCTGAAGAGAAAATAGGCTCTCGTATACTGCTGTTAGAGGGGAATGGAGCCGTAAGCAAGCCAGTATTCCTGCACGTTATCTGTTTATACCCAGCACATGGGTAGAGAACGGCTCCACTCAGAGATTATAAAATCTCGCGAAACTCATGTTAGGTGTCACCAAGCCCGTAGCTCTGCAGATGTCTGCCAGAGAGGTGCTGTGCGCCAATGCTCAAAAGGAAGCAACACCCCGAGTGGAGTGAGCCCACACCCCAAGGGTGCATGGCTCGCCTTGGGACCGGTATGCCAAGGCGATGGCATCCACTATCCAGTTTGGAGACAGCCTTTCCCATCTGCTGACCTCCAAAACAGACAAAGAGCTGATCGGGCACAGAGCCGACTGGGCATTTCTGGGGGTCTTTCTGTTGGGAAGAACACCACACAGCGAACAGACTCCACTTCGAAGCATAAGCGTGCCTCGTAGAGGGGGCTCTAGCTGAAGTGATCGTGTCAGCTACCGCTGGTGGTAGGTCACTTAAGTCCTCCAACGCGTCCTGTCCAGAGACCACACGTAGAGGTTCCAGAGATCCAGACGCTGGTGCCACATGGTTCAGGGAATCTGCCAGGGACGGTCTGTCATGAGGAGCATCAAATCTGCGAACCAAGTCTGGTTGGGCCAGTACGGCTCAACTAATAAGACCTGCTCCTCGTCCTCCCTGACGTTGAACAGTGCCTGTGCAAGAAGGCTCACTGGGGGAAACGCATATTTGCGTAGGCCCTTGCGTAGGCTTATTATTTTTTGATCAGTTGACCTGTTGAGTCCTCCGATCACCCTTCGGCAGCCAGACGTGGCGGAGCATCTTGCGCCAGGCCTATACTCCGTTGTATCCTTGAGAACCGGATTTAGACTGGGTTCCATATGTGTGATCCTACGGGGATCCCATATGTGTTATTCCACGGTTGCTCCTAAACGAAGCCTGTGTCTTTCCCTCTGGGAGAACCCACCACTCATCAGGTTGGAGTCACCCCAGTACCTTCCATATGTAGTACAGCCCTACGGGGTTAGTCCATATGTATTTCTCCACATAACTCCTTCGGGGAAGGATGTGGCTCCCGCAGCGTTCCTTTCCGTTGAAAGGGTACGCTTTCCCAGTGTTATCCAATAGTCTCACTGAATGGGTTTCTTGGGGAACAGCAGTGATCGACACTCTCTGTGTTAGCCCTGTCCCACCGTCCTTAGGCAAGGGGGTACAGGATGCTTGCACAGAGCGCTGGAAGGGGGCAGCTCCTGTGGCACTTTGGTAGGGATTCCTATTCATCGGTCTGTCCAACATACGTTGAACGTGACTGACTGAATGGGAACGTAAATGGGAATGGGAATAATTTCAGAGTAAATCAGAATAAAATGTATCATGCCAACTCACCCTTCACAAAGACCCGCCCCCCGTTATTGTTGCTACATCCATCAAGCCATGGTGCTCTGCTCTCATGCTACACATCATGTTCTCATGTAGTGAAAAATACATTGCGGAGCAAAGAGGACACTGACGATGCACCGACAGACAAAAAAGAGCGGGTTACTTTTGGTATGAAACAAAGTCTCAGCTTTCAAATTCCCTTCTAGCCATAACCACTAACTCTCCTGTCTGGTTTGTTTGTCAGAAAAAAATGGCTTATTCTGAATTATGATTGGTCAGATCGCCTGTCAATCAAACTCCTGGCAAATTTAAAGATAATCATTACAATACATCAAATGCTCAGAAATAAAGAGTAAAAGATGCATTACCTGATATCTGAAGGATATATAATGCTTAGTGTCTGGTTACAGAATCGCCCTGAGCCTTTCGCAACATTTCCTTAAGTACGCAGACCAAGATAAACATTCTACAAATGGAGGCTTGAAAAACAACAATTGGAATTTGCATTCACTATGATCATAGATCAGGGGAGTTCGCACCCCATTGAGGAACGGGGGTAATGTGGATGGAGACCCTCGGAAAGTGCACACTCTGTGTGGTAGGCAAAGTATCTCTAAACTCTTACTTGTATTACCTTTTGGTCTATTTCTCTGGACATGAGACCATTGTACCAGTCACACATTTCAAATAATACCAAACATGACTGTTAATTCAATTGCATTGACACAGAACATTATATTTTTATATAATCATTCTGTGTGAATGGAGTGATGGGAAGAATGGGTAAAGGGAAGGAAGTGGGGGAGATGGAACATATGCAAAGGAAGGACAGAAGGGAAAGAAGCTTTCCCACATCTTCACTCTGTGGGGTGTGGAGACAGATGCCTGTATGTGTTTGTATTGTTTGTATCCCAGGAGATCAAAGTATCTGAGGTTCTTTCAGCCTTACATCAGTAATGTGTCTATTTATCTATATCTATCTGTGTAAGGGAGGCTAGGCTTAAGGAGGAAATGTCTGGCTTGAGTCCAGTAGTACAATTCCATTTGACCACTTTATTAATCAGTTGAAGCAGGTAGAACAAAGCAGATGAGCAGAGTACATAATGTTTTTTTTTTTCTAGACAAGAACAGAAATAAAAACAATTGAATTAAGATAAATTTATTAAAATTACACAATCAAAAGATATAGAAACAGGGAAAATAAACTTACATTTCTACAGACCTACAGTCCAGCCTGTCACCACCTCTATCGACGGATGCTTCGCCAGAGCCCCCTGCAGACAGGAAGCTTCTGCCTGCCGCAACGTTTGAGCCAATGCCCAAGGAAGGGAGGACAGCGGCAACCATAGCCCCAGAGCCGAAGCACCCCAGAGGCTAAGTTTACATGCAACTAAATAATCCGTTTGAACAACTTAATCAAGCCGATCTGAATTAAATTTCCATCGGATTGAATGGGATGGTGGTTTATTCCTTTTCTAATCTGATCGAGAGAACTCGTAATATGGGATTAAATTCCCACCTGAAGTATTGCGGTCACTGATCAAAAAATAAGCGTGAATCAAAAATTTAAAAAACACGTAAAAATATATTGCACAAACTAAAAAAATAATGCAAAATGATCAGAATAGCAAACAACGAGGTCATGGATCAAAAAATACAAAGCATGAATCAAAACTTTAAACATAAAAATCTTTGCACAAATCTTAAACTTGTGTTTATGTGTTCGTAAAAGTAGTTTTCCTTGGTTTTATTATTCTGTACTTTGTGCTCTCTTACATTTTCTGCTCATATTTTACTCTTTTGTACGCTTGTGCTGTTTTTCTCTTTGCTCTTCTTTCCACGTTCTGCTCTTGCTTTTCCATATGTTGCAGTACGAGTTTCATGTAAATTAGGGCGGGCTTAAGTGTCACCATTGGTCCACTAGTTCTAGATTGACAGCTCCTCCTCTAGCCAATCATTCAAAGAGAGGGAAATGACGTAATTTCAATGCGACTCATGGCTACTGATGCTCACACTCATACAGGAAAAGATAACTGTCACAGCTGGCAATTTCCGAGCTGGGGTAAAATCTTTCCATGGCAGGACACGTTATACTGTATGTGCCTGCAACTCGACCTGTCACCGGTATATACGTCTACCTGGCAATCTTTTATTGTTAAATTCACCATCCTAACGACAACCTGTCACTTTAATGCACCTACTACTGGACCTGACACCGCGAAACGCAACTGCCACTATGCAGCGGCCTCACAACGTTACTCTACCTCTCCGTCGGTCATCCCCAGGATGTTGCCTGCCAAGTCACCATCATGGTTACCCCCCCACCATCAACTCTGCCGTGGGCTATCGTCCTGTTGACCTGGGACCCTATGGGTCAGCAACATCTGGCCACTCATCCCATCATATCTTCTATGGTTGCTTCCTCCATCCACTCCTCCTTGGTATATTCTGCCTGTTTTCACCATCCCTTCGCCTGCTCCCCTCACCATCCCTTCGTCACCTCCTTGTCCGCCTCCAAAGCCCCCACCCTCCCTCATCTTTTCTGTAACGGCACGAGGTCACGCCTTCCGGAAAGGGGCGTAATGTAACATATATTCAATTATTTTTGTCTAATTAAAGTTTAATTTTCATGGACTTTCAGTTTGTTTCTGTTCAGTTTCCCTTTTCCTTAGTTTTAGATTCCCGCCAGTCTTTAATTATTATGGTTACAAATATGTCTGTCTAAAAACAATTTGGGCTCTTAGCTATTTTTATTATGCATCTATATTTTATAAAATCTCTCTGTTACACTTGACAATTTCTGACAGATTTGTCATAACACGTTTACTTCAGCCAAATAACCTTTACAAAATCATTGATGCATGCACTGCATACAGCTGTACTTGTGACAAAGTTTTTTTTTCCATGACAAGCCACAGCAGCATAAATCCTCAAATGTTTTTCTGTCTTAGCTATCTCTCATCCAAGTATTGCATGAATTGTATTTATCCACAAAAGAACTAGTTCCCCCAAAAATGAAAATCCTGTAATCAAAACTATAATTTCGTCCATGGAACAAAATTATACAATGGAAGTCAATGTCACCAAAACATTGGTTCTAAATTTTTTGAAGATGGTTTTCCACTCAACAAAGCCACTTCCTCTGTTATGCAATCTGCCATACAATTACTAGATAGATTGGTCAATGACGTGACGGGTCATTTTTTTGTCCAAAGGACTTAATAATAATAATAAAAAACAAAGATATGACATCCAAAGTATGTAAGGTAGTACAACTAGATCTCTTTTATTGAAGGTTTTAATTATATTTTGCTACATATAAAGGTATTTTGCCAAAAAGGTCATTCGGTTTAACCGTCCAAAGGCCAATACAGCCATTTCATTTGTGATTAAAATATCTCAAAATGTAATAAATGTGTATGTATATATTTTTATTTTGGCATGATTTTATAACCTCATATATTAACGTAGTGCAAAATGGTATCAAAATTATGTGTAGAAGTCGTTGCTTTGTTATAAGAAAGAATGTCTGGAAAAGTGAATTTCATTGATGTCATTCGGAGTAACCTTTAGGCTTGTTCAAGATGCATCGGCGCTGTGCAGACCGATGACGTCAAAGTACCGCGAGAGTGATTCAAAAGCATAAGGAGTCGTATGCTCTCCAAATGCTCTCACAGTACTTTGATGTCATACGCCGATCGGTCTGTGCAGCGCCGATGCATCTCGAACAAGCCTAATATAAAGGGACCATTTTGGATCATGTGGTCAATATCATGTGACAGGATGTGACATCATTCAGACACCTGCAAAGGACCACATGGTTGTGAAGCAAAGTAACTCTCTTTTAACTATTTGAAAAATTCATGTTTTCACTTGCTCATACGCATGTCCTGAAACATCAGGTCATTCGGTACAACCGCTATAAAACATGGAAAATGTTGTAATATTTTAAAAACTTGTACTAAATATAAAATGTTTGATTGTCCTTTTGCTTAGCTAGCTGCAAGCTAACTAGCTAGCTAGTTAAATATCATATCATTCAGAATAACCAAATGTGTCATTCTGTAAAACCGAAATTTTGGTTAAACCAAATGACTTTTTTGGTGACAAATCTTGTAAAAAAATGACAAAAGCAGTGTTAACTGATTATGAAAACCACACAATCTCATTGTTTTTTTTGTTTTTTTAAAACTTTTAAAAACCTTATTCATCAATGACCTAGATAACGTTTTCAATAAAAGAAGAATCTTTTTATTTTCTACTGTGTGAAATCCAGATTCATTTTACCCAAGGCTGAAGGGGGTGTGCTGGAGGTGGCTGAGCACACTGAAGACTAACAATCTGTCCTCATGTGCTTCTGTGGCAACTAAGCCCTATGAATTCAAGCAACAACACTGATATGAAATGAAAACACAGTGCAGAGCTCAACGAGTCATTAAATAATACTTTTAGATTTGAACAGTCTTTGCTCTAATGCAGGGGTTTTCAATCCAGAGCAAATATGATCATCCTTGTGTGAGGAACCCCCATCCTAAAATTTAAAAGGTATCTGTCTTTTATAACACCCAATTTATACACTAAAAAAGTTGTCTTAAATTAGTTTGTATTAAGTTACATTATCATATATTTACTATAGTAATGTACTGTTAAATGTATTATTTATTTATTTGTTTATTTAATTTTAATTAATTCTATTACTTATATTAATAACATTTTTAATTATTTTAATTTATTTTAATCTATTTAACAGATAAATAACTTTTTAATCACAATTTATTTACATTTTACTTATGTATTTTAATCTTATTTTTTATTTATTTTCAACATATTTTTTTTTTTACAGTTTTACTCTAAACTTTTCCATGGACCCCCGTCACTTCCTTGCGACCCCAGTTTGAAAACCCGTGCTCTAATGAACTGAGAAAAAAAAAACTGTCATCATTTATTAAGCCTGGCTTGCTTAGTTGACAAAATATTCAGCAATATTATTAATTTGACTGGACTCACACTATTGGATGAGAACTGAACTGAGCTGGACAATGACATCACTGTTTTCTACATAGCTGCTTTATAGCTGAATTGAACTCATTTCATATTGATGATCTTTACACAGTTATTGAACCAAACTGAATCAACAGTGAACTGATTTCAACTGAAAAATGACACTTTTTTCTTTCAGAGCTGCTTTAAAGCAAAGTTGATCTCTGTTTGCATCACTGAATCATTATTTTCCTATTTATCCCTGTAAAGCTGCTTTGAAACAATCTGTATTGTATAAAGCGTTATATAAATAAAAGTGACTTGACTTATTTATTCATCCTCATGTCGTTGTAAGAACATGACTTACTTTCTTCTGCGAACACAAAAAAAGATTCTGAAGAACATTGGTAACCAACACTGGTAACATTTTTGGTGAAAATGACTTTCATTATATGGAAAAAAAGACATTTCTCAAATTATCTCTTTGTCAGTACAACCGTGCAATGTGTTATATATCTCTCATCAACAAAAGAGAAGCTTTAAGGTCTTCTTATAAAAGCTCTATAGAGTTTATTTTAACGTTGAAAGCAACATCCATAAATATTATTGTAATTTTACCATTGTTCTGTAAAATTAAATTATTATTATAATTAAATATTCATTTATTATTTTGTATTATTACTACAGTAATATATTTATTTACTTATTTGTTTAATTGTTATAATTTAATAGAATATTTAAATAATAATAATCATTATTATTATTTCAATACGCTACTATTCTATTAAATTATAAAATGATTATTATTTATTATTTTATTATTTTTATTATTAGTTTATCTATTCTTTTTATCAACCTGTTTTTCTTGTTGTCCCTGTTTTTTTGGTTAGTCATATATGTTAGGCTATATAATGCATTAGTACATTTTTAAATGTGTGTTGTGTCGTGTTGTGTCTTTTAAGCCCTAAACATTTTTTTTTGCATTCACGCGTCAGCACGCGAGTGAAATGAAATGAATCTGACGACAAAACTTTGGACTCATCATCGTGTCCTGGACAACCGGACCATACCCCTCAACAGCACAGATTCCCCGCCGGTGGATGATTTGGATGTGAACACGGATATTTATTCCAAAGTGCTCGTGACGTTGATTTACGCTGTGCTGTTTGCTGTCGGTTTAATCGGCAACTCCGTGACCCTCTACATATCCCTCCAGAGGAGATCCATAAAACATCTCCATTATCATCTCGCCAGTCTCGCGGTGTCCGACCTGCTCATTCTGGTGCTTTGTATGCCGGTGGAGCTGTACAACTTCATCTGGATTCACCATCCGTGGGCATTTGGTGAAGTGGTCTGCAGGGGCTATTACTTTCTGCGGGACGGCTGCTCGTATGTGACAGCTTCAACATCGTGAGTCTGAGCGTGGAGCGCTACATGGCGCTCTGCCACCCATTCAAAACAAAGAGTCGGACTCTGCGCGCTCTGGTGCGCGTCGCTCATTCTCGCCTCACCGATGCTTTTGACAATGGGGCAAATTTACGTAGGTGAAGAGAGCATCTGCACCACGGTGGCCTCTACCAACACCGCCAAAACTGTTCTACAGGTGAGCATGTAACTATTTCACTCTAAATGATCCATGTTAGTTCTTTGCATTTGTGTACTTTAGATGGCACTAACAATAAAGTAGCTTCAGATTATTAGCAGTCTACGATGTACAGTGACTTTCATGGGTGTCTACTATTTTAAAGGAACTTACTGTATGCCTACTGTATTGGCAATATCAGATTATTATCTTTGTTGTTTTGAACATGCGTCATGGTTGTGTCATGTTATCTTGGTACCTTGTAGTGCCATATAAATGCCATGAAATGAATATGGTCATTCAGTCAGGGGCACCATGAAGAGTTTTAAGGGGGGTATGCAAGACATAATTTTGGGCCCCCTTCTTGGATGTTTTTCTTTTTCTTCTTTTGACGTTTAATTACAAATTGAAATAATTTATTAGTTAACATTTATATTATTACAACATTTATATTATTTCAAGTGACATCCCCCCTCCACCCCCGAAACGCGATTGATTTTAAGCCTTTGACGTGTACGATCACACTGGTGTGATTAGAACGTTCAGTGCGTCACTGATAATTCAAACCTGCTTTCCCGCTTTGGCTGGTGATAAACCAGAGACGGATGCACTCAGTGCTTTTCATAGCTATATCACAACTATTCAGTGTTTTCAAACACATAATGTTTATTTGAGGTTTCAGACATTTAAATAGACATTAAAATGAAGTACTGTATTAAAAAAAAAAAAAAAAAAAAGGACATTTATAGTCTTTTAAATTCATATTTATAGTCTTTTAAATTCATATCAGTCAGATACACATTATGGAACAAAGTTTAGGCTACTTTATTCTTCTCCCAGTTTATTTTATCGTCACAGGCCTCTGAGGGCGGTCCCCCCGTGGTAGAGCAGCAACATCTCGCTCCTCCGCGGAGCCCTCAGGAAATCGATGTATGCTTCCCGCTGCCTCGTCCGCTTCGGGACGCATCGGTTTCCAGCGAACGAAAATCGAAGTGTCCGCCCATTCTCGTTGTGGCCCTGTCAAGTTTGCTCCCTCTCACTAGGCCTGTAGAAAATGTTCTGTGTGTTTCCCCTGCTATCAGGGGTCTCCCTTCAAGAGGTCTGTGATGCTGTGGGCTGGGCCTCCCCTCACACTTTTATAAAATATTATAGCTTGGATCTGCCCTTTACGCCGGGCTCTCAAGTTCTTATGTCCTGAGTTGTGCCTGACAAGCTTCACACCAGGGCAGCCTCTTCGGTGTGGCGCAGTGGGTATTTAGTTCCCCAAATTGTCGTTCCGACGCAGCGGGAGTTCCCTCGAAAGGGAACGTCTCGGGTTCCCTGAGAAGGGAACGAGACGCTGCGTCCCTTTGCCACACCTTCTGAGTGCCTGAGAACGACCTGCTTCGACCTATCAAAAGCTGACACTGTTGTGTGCCGGCTTGCCTTTATAGCTTCCGGGACGCCAGCACATGTGACATCATCATGCAACACCAATCGAGATTGGACTAGTTCAATACGTACTTCAGATGCTGTCAGGCTGGAGGTGTTCCCCAAAGTGTTGTTCCAACACAGCTTATTCTTGTTTATTCTTATTTGTAAGGGCCCATTTCGTAAGGGAAACTTCCTTTTAACGTCTTCATCCCTACTTTTTTATTTTTTACATTTTCGCTTTTGTGTTCCTGACAGGCACTTCTTTCCATTCATCCTGTTCTTTTTTGTGCGGTTAATGTGTGCTGTATTTTGAAGTGATGAGAGAGCGTGCTCACGTTCACTTCTTACTTTCTATAATTCACAGATTTAAACTGTATTTTACAACAATATTATTAGTTAACGTGTTTGTGTATGTAAGAAAAAAAAAATCACACACACAAAAAAAATCCAAAGTCGTGATTTGGGGCCCCCTAGCGTCCTGGGCCCATATGTACGGTGGCTGAGAGAGCTCAACGCGCTGCAAAATGAAGAAAACATAGGCAAATAGAAAAAACACCAGCAAATAAAGAAAACATCTTTATCAGTTTGACAACACGTGTTCACAAAGTTCACAACACAAGCAAATACAGAAACGCACTGCAAAAGTTCACAACGCACCCAAATACAGAAAAGCGCTGCAAAAGTTCACAACACAACCAAATACAGAAACGCGCTGCAAAGTTCACAACACAACCAAATACAGAAACGCGCTGCAAAGTTCACAACACAACCAAATACAGAAACGTGCTGCAAAAGTTCACAACACAACCAAATACAGAAACATGCTGCAAATAGGCCTGCTCACAATGCACATACGATCAGGATGTTAAGATAAACAAAAAACTCACCTTTCAGGTGCACACCACTGAAGAGTAAACATTGAACAATAAGCGGTCCCAGCCAGGTTCGTCACTTGTTGGTGTACCCTTAAAACATTTTCGTTGTGATCTGTGTCAGTCCCGGAGCCAGGACAAACGATTTGGGGGGGCTTGCGTAAAAAATTATTAATAATAAATAATATTTTTTAAAAAATAATTTACTTAATTTTATGTCTCAAATCCCAGTCAATTATTCACTGCAGAAAGTGAAACTAAAAACTCAGCGATGAGCTCTACTATTTTACCTTAATTTATTTTCTTAATATTTCTCTTGTGGCCCATACGTAGTGAAAAAAAATGAGAAGAGATGTGTTAAACAAGTTGTTTTTTTAAATGAGTTAGCTAATCTAACTTATTACAGCACGTTGGTTATGCGTGATACGCTATAAATTATTGCGGGGCAAATTAAAATATTAATTTAATTCTAAAAGTAGCCTAATCATCATCATCATCATCATTCAGATCATCGCAGAGGGGGGCTTGAGATCACCGGGCCTGGTATGTGCTATTTGCAGCGCGTTTCTGTATTTGCTTGTGCTGTGAACTTTTGCAGCGCGTTTCTGCATTTGGTTGTGTTGTGAACTTTTGCAGCACATGTGTTGTCAAACTGATGAAGATGTTTTCTTTATTTGCTGGTGTTTTTTCTATTTATATGTGTTTTCTTCATTGCAGTGCGTTGAGCTTTCTCGGCCACCGTACATATGCCTGGCATACTCTGCACCCCCCGTAACGGCGCCCCTGCATTCAGTACCATGGTATAAAATATGGAATTTATTTTTATTTGAACCTCGAAAAAAACAGAACATTTCATAATTTTCATAATTAAAAATATTGCAGTCTACAACAAAGAAGAAATATTTAGGATTCAGCATTATTTCTAATTAAACACATTTGTGACACTGATCATGTGAAGTCAGATGGTCCAGTGATTCCACTGAAGCACAAGAGGCTCTAGATCTTTCTCAAATCATGCCGGAGAACATGAGGATTTTCAAAACTCTTAGTACTAGCCGAATATCACAACAGATCATCAAAAGTGCACTTTTTTCAAACATTTCAGCATATTTTCAATTGTTAGTACAATACACAAAATCACAAAGTATCATTTTCACAACACAAAATAAGTGTTTCATCTATATAAAATGTATTTTTCACAGCAACTGCCTTTCATAATGCTGTTACTATAAACAAAAGTAATGAATTCTTTTTACATTATAAGCGATTTATCTTAGATTATAACTAACCACTATGTTCAAAGTGTGTGTGACAGAGAGATTTGCAATTTGTGAACACTGTAAAAAAAAAAAAAAGAATTGTTGGTTTAACTTAAAATAGTAAATTACCTGGTTGCCTTAAAATTTTGTGTTCATTGACATTAAAAATTTGAGTTAATACAATGAAGGTGATTGGTTAATCAACAGAAACTCAAAATATTATGTTATCTGAACCACATTAATTATTGAAGTTGATTTGACAAAAGAAAAAAATGTTGTGATAACAAATCATGAAAATAATTTTTTACAGTGTAGAGCAGGATAGAGTATGAAGAAAAACGCGGAAACCGTCATTGACTGTATAACATCAGATTGATCAAAGATACATCAGAAGAGGGACAGATGGCATCAAATACAGCATTTTACATTACAGTATGTACTGTATGCCATGTGATGCTGTAAACAGATTACCATGGTAGAGACTGCCACATTACTATAACCAGATAGACTATAGACTATAGATATAGAAAGACGGTTCACTCTTATAAGTTATGAATGGGAGAAACTGCAACGCGCAATATGGCGGTATACATCCCGCCTTCTAAGTAAAAGAGCCAGTCGCTGATTGATAAAGTCATTGCGTCACTGCAGCTGCCGTTAGAAGCTCCGGTTCCCATAGAAATCTGAGATTCGCGCTTAGGACTGCACATGCGCGTTGGCTCGTCTAGCCTGAAAAATAAGCTTTTTTAACGCTATTTGAGCATAAAAAAACATTTATGGGACAGTTCATGTCAGATTTTGTTGTTGATTTGAAATATGTTATTTAATTGTGAGTTCGCCAAGCAGTTTTTGAGATTTCAGGATTCCCCCATTCAAATATATATGACTTGGTCTTGGATGCCCGAAATAGCTGCCCGGAGGCGTTGCAAATATGGCCGCCAAGTGAACAGACTTTCCTTGAAAGGGACTTTGCTAACCCACCCTTATAAAGGTCAACTACAGTATAGATTCAGTCATGTGGTACAGTGAGAACGTTTACTGTATTGGCAGCAAACTCTGTTAGCACAAAACCTCATGACCATTTTATAACTTCATCACACCTTTTGATAACACACTAAATAGATACTATTACAAAAATTATGGATTTTATGCCAATTATGTAATTTATGTAATGTAAGTGTATTTTCTAATGTGGCACTGTAGCCTGTGTAACTGGAATTATTTCAGCAACAAGGGTGATTTGAAACATGTATCTTGCATTGTTTGCTATTGAATTAACTGAATGTTAAAAGTACTAAAGAAGATCATACTGTTGTGTTTTGGTGATTAAACCAAATATTGTCATTACATATCACAATGATCTTGTGTTTTGAAACAGTGATTATGTAGAATTAAAATATGTACAACTAGAATGAAAGCATGAGATCAGGCTTTGAAAGAATGACTAGCTGTGTGATTGGTTTGGATTTTTGTACTAAGAGTTTTGAAAATGTACACCTTGCTTGTGAAAATAGTACCAAAGCGAATAAAAGAACTGTATTTACAGAAAATATATACATTTCAATGTAGCTGTTTGCCATTTGTCTATATGTCAGGTTTGCTTTAAAATCTGACCAAGTCTACAATGAGAGATGATGCAGTAAAGCCCTGAGTATAAAGTAGTTAACATGACCATATGTCTGAGAGAGTTAGTGATACATAGAAGGCTGCTGGCATGCCAAAGACGTGAATGCATGTGACTGCACTAATTGACCAAACCATAGAGGCACTTTTTTCTGGTGTTTTTCAGGGTTAGGTGTGTAGAAACTGTTAGTGGCAGGGAAGGGATTTCTCCCCTTTGGATTTTGGGAAATAATCATTATGCCTTTACCTTAATGTTTCCGGGCCCCACTTTTTGAATAGTTCCTTGAAGTGTTTTTCCTTACAGGTAAATGCCTTTCTCTCTTTTGTTGTGCCAATGCTGGTGATCGCAGTGATGAACGCCCTGATTGGACATCAGCTCCAGAGAATGACCCATCATGACTTACACTGTTAAGCAGCTTCAGATGTCACAACAGAGACAAATCGTGAGCGTTCCCTACGTCATAGTGTCAAAGTCCTATGTGAGTAAAAGAAATGCATGATTTTACCAAAATGTTCAGTATTTTATAGGATGACACTGTAAAATAGAAATTGCTGCTATTAGATGCCATACAGTGCAACTACATTTTGTGAATTAACAAGCATTCATGGCTACTTAAAAGTAGTAGAAGTATATATTCTGCCAAAATAAAAAAAAAAAATTTCAAGTATCATCACACAAGAAAGAGTATGTTATAGCCATATATCACTATAACAAGGAACTATGACTTGGGCTGTTTCTGAGAAGCACTGGAGTAAGAAGGAGGCAGTGCAACTGTTTAATTGTTTTTTAAACAAACAACTGTTTAATACTGATAAATTTACATTTTAGACAAAATATTGCAAGTTTAGTTTAGTTCCAAAGTAACAGCAGAAGCATTGCAATAGTAGTGGTGTTGCTTTCTGTTTCTTACTGAATGAATCAGTGGTTTTCGACAAACTAGTAGAGTAAATGATTCAATGACTCATTCATAATCACTTATCTTGTTCTTGAATGAATCAGTGTTTTTGAACAAATTAGTTGAGTGATTCAAATGGTTCACTCATAAGTACAATCACTTGTTACCACCTACTGGCATAACACTGTATAGCCAGCTAAAAGATTCACTAAAAAATGGAAAGCAGACAAGTGGAGTAATACAAACACAAAGAGTGAAAAGTCTCAGTACTGTTGCTGTCCTAGAGTGTAACTGTCGGGATCCTGATGTAAAAATCCCATTCATTTTCTCCAGGGGAGTAGATTTTGAACAATAAAAAAAGACCTACTGTGAGCTACGAGGTTGTTAATCGATGGTATATGCTTTTGTTGAAGCCATCAACCTGCAGTATTTCAACTATTATTTTTAAATCAAGTTTAGCAGTAGCAGTCCTAGTGAAAACTACATTACCCATGATTCTGCAGAGAAATTTCCACCAATCAGAGAATAGTTTCTTTTTTTACTGTATATACACAATCTTTAAATCAATAGTTTTATATATGAATCTGTCCTTTTTAATTCGCAATGCATGGGATTGTAGTTCATTACCTTATTAAAGCCGTTAAGTACACAGTCTTGTACCTATGTTTTTTTGTCTCATTTTCAAATACTTTTTTCTTCACATCAGAGTTTGTAATGTTGTAAAACACCTCCTAGCTCATTGGTTTGCTTCATGGCTTATAACCCTTAAATGAAGACTTTTTAAAAATCCCAAAGGGAAAAATAAATGGGAAAAATACTTTCCTAACCAAGGCTGCTAAAAAAGTGGGCAGACACTGTTGCAATCTATCCACTAGAGTGGGCGCGGCCATTTGTAACTTCAGTATGGGAGACTTCTGGTGTCATCTGCTTCCAGCTATTTTAGCTGCACAAACAGCTGCTTGATATTGCAAACTAGTATTTCTTATATTATTTGAATGTACTGTCGTAATTATAAACACACTGGTTTGTAGCGCAAATAGTTTTACCATTTAGTGCACTTTGTTATTCTTCTAGTCATTTACCTAGTGGCTAATAAACTGGAAATCTCATATATTCAAAAAAAAAAAAAGCTTACTTCCATGTTGCAAAATAAGGTGGACATCAACACACTTGGAGTGCCTCTATCTTGTACAATCAGATTCGAGGACCAGAACTGTTGTGTATTTCATTATATTATAGTACGTTTTACCAGTGCCCAATTATCATTTTCATCTCATGTGAGTACACATTTTAATCAGGGGTAAAAGCTTTAATTTCTTGGTTTTTAATAGGTCATTGACATGTGGTTTTTCTCCGTTATCAAGTGGGGTTGTTTTTGCCTTTGTTTTATGTTGGTTTCCTTATCACTGTCGCCGATTGATTTACTGCTATGTAATGGAGTGGACAAAGTAAGTTTTGCATTTGTAATATAAACTATATATTTGCAAATAAATATTTGCTTTTAAAAGAATTTGCAGATTTTGTAACCTTGATTTTGTTTCCTCCCCCACAGTGCACTTTTTGATTTCTACCATTACTTTTACATGGTGACAAATGTACTTTTCTATGTGAGTTCTGTGATCAATCCCATCCACCTGGTCTCATCCAAATACCACCAAATATTTTTCTCCAGTGTCACTTATTTTTGCCAGATGTACTCTAAAAGCCAGAGCACTAAGCAGTGCAAAAGGAGCTTACAACTACAACAGCAGCTTCATTCCTCTCTGGTCACACCCCGTACCAGCCATCAGACCCTTTGTCCCATGGTGGTCATGGAGACTATGTACTGATGTTAATTCATTCTGGACATTTAGACTTGTTGACTACAAATGTATGTGTTGCTGTTTTGTTCCATCAGTGCTGAGGGACAATTTCACATAATTTCGGAAAACAAAGGGAGGCAGAATTCAGTAAAAAGGTTTTGACTTTAGAAGACATACTGCTTTTGGAATATTGAACATTACAGTATACACTATACTGTCTACTGTAAGTGCACTAGGCTATGCTCTAAAAGGTGTTGTCAATATAACAGTGTACTCTGTCAGTATTTCCTGATATAAACTATGGCTGCGGTTTTGACAGGGGCGGGTTTACCATTTCGGGGGCCCAAAGCAAAGTCAGGATGTGAGGCCCCCCATGCCCCAACATTGCATTTTACTTTGAATTGCACAACAGTGATATTGAACAGAATTAAGTGAGACATTAAAAATTGATTTATTTTACTTTGAACTGCATAACAGCAGACAAAAACTTGCCTCTTGCTCCTTTCAGGTATAAGATAAACTTTCTTGGATTCATCAGAAGTCTTGATTTTGTCCATTGTCTTCCATATTAAAATTATAGAGTATCATTTTAGCTATAATCAATTAACCCTCTTGGTTTTAGCTTGAGCAAAAGTCTTCTTTTCCAAATCATTTCACTGTGTCTCCTAGTTCACGCAGGTTTGCATATTTGTGAAATGCGATTTGCTTTTTCTTTTAAGCGACCAGATCCACAAGCGAAATCCAAGTGAAAATATGATTCCTCTTTCAAAGAGCTTACAACAGAAGCAGACACGTTACACGTTATAATCAACATAGCTGTTATGGTTGGGTAGGCTTTTGTTTGAATTTAAGCGATTCCAATTCCTATCGATTCCCAGTTTCGATTTCAATAAGTATAAAAAATTCAAACATTAAAAGTCAAACATTTAGATATCAAACATATTTATACTGTCTTTTTATAAAACATTTTGTTACAGCTAAATACGACGAACAAAAATCAGCAGCCTGAAGAACACAAGGAACTTTGCCTATAGGTTTTAACAAAAATATCAGCAAAAACAACTTTCTAATAGGCTATATATTTCAAACATTATTAAAGTCAACAGTCTGTAATAAAATATGAACAAATAAACAAATGAGCAATTGCTCAAATTAATACAACTGAACAAAGATCAAAAAATCAAATATAATCAAATGTAAAATAACACTGCATTGTTTTCTTTTTATAAATAAAATATAGATTAATCCTTATTAAAAATATTCAGTCAAGATCAGTGACTTTACAGGGATATTTTGACAATTTTGTTTTGTTGTTGGCCGTTCAAGCGCAAGAGAATTAAATTCAGTATTTGCGTTTTGCACACTATATGAGAGGCGAGTACAACTTCTTGCGCTTGAATAGTTGAAAATCACATTAATTGCGCACACAGGAATTGAAAAGCGTAATAGAAATTCTAATTTTATAACAAGTATCCGATTCCTGACCTTAAGTATCTGATTCCAGAATTGGAATTCAATTCTCAACCATATAGCTTCTGGCAAACCTATAAGATAGTGACATGTTTTATTTTGATTTTTCAGCAAAAAAATTGTAAGCTTTGGAAACTTTCAGTATTGGATTACTTCTCTTTTATTTTCTCTTTTTTTGCTTGGATATGTGTGCTTCATGGTTGTTTCTACTTATCCGGACCGCCCGGTAATAAATTATGTCAAAAGGAGTCATAAATTGAGCTGTTCATGGGAACACATCAGAGCAACCAAGGCAAACAGGAACTAAACACAGCAACAAGTAATACAGACACAATAGAAATAGAATTAGAGTCTAACTGAAACATCAACAGCAGGATGGTCGAGGAGGAAGGTGAGGAGAATGGCGGAGCTGGCAGGAAGAGCCCATGGAGGAAACCAGGAAGGCACCGGCGGTGGAGGAGTCCAAGGTGGAAAGGATTGACCAGACAGAGGCGAAGAGATGGAGATCTACGGTGGAGCCTTAGGCGGCGCAGTCCAGGGCAGAGCCATGGAGACGGACGCCCGAGGTGGAGTCTGGGGAACCAGGTGGAGCCACAGGGAGGGAAAGACAGGGTGATGCTGCTGAACTGGAGGACCAAGGCAGAGCTGGAGGCTAGACGTACTGAGGTGGTGCTGGTGGGAGTGTGGACACAGGAGTAGCCTGGGGGAAGGAAGAGCTCGGTTGAGCCAAAGGGGTGGAGGGCCGAGGAGCAGCTGGGGAATTTGAGCCATAATGCCGAGCTGGGGATTGGTTAAGCAAATTTCTTTATTCTATCAAATTAGAACATTTGGTAAGAATATTTTTTACCTATTTATCAACTAGAAATTTTGGATAAAAGTAGAAAGCCTTTCAAAATGATGGATACATTTTTAAGGACAGGATACATTTAACAGGATACACAGAATTATACACCAGTTTCCCCAAATTATACACACATTTCATAATACTGTATTTTTTGGGGGAAGGGTGACAATATGATACTACAAAAAAAAAAAATGACACTGTAAATTTTTTATACATTTTGGAAAATATAATGCCAACAAATGTGCATAAACATTATACAATATGAAAATCGTAACAAATGCTGTCATTTTCAAGTACTGTGACCTGGTCAGGTCATGGAAAGCAGGTATTATCCTGCCATTTTGATGTGACTACTTAATTTGATCCATATGACTGATTATGGTTCTTTGGCCAAACAGCATGCAAAGTAGAATGACAGGCCTCTGACATGATCTTCCTCCTCCTTCTCTTTCTTGTTCCATTTTTTTCTTTGGTATTTCAATGAACAATTGTGTGACTTTATACAATATTTGAGACATGGAGCAACAAAACATTTTTTGCAAGTGACTCATAATATTAGATAAGTGGAAATATTCTAGAGCACTGAGAGTTTTGCAAATAGTGTACCAGAAAAGCATATCATGTGGGAGCAACAAGAATGTGTTAACAGTCTAGCTGCAGATTTTCAGGTATTCAGGTACAGAAACTAATCAAATGTAAAATAACACTGCACTTTATAAATAAAATATACATTACAAATATAGTTACAAAAGTTATTCAGTTAAGAACAGCGAGACAATTTTCTCTTTGTCTTTTGTTGTTTGATTAACGTTTTTGACGGCAGCAGGGATTTTAGGCTGCTGTCACTTTAAGAGCTGCACGGATATACTGTTATGTGTTTTCTTTGTCAACGGTTTACAAGACATAACTGACTGTGTTTACGGGAATATTTTGACATGTTTTTGTGTGTATTTGTCCATTCAAGTGCAAAAAGATGTGGAAGAGAGAGAACTCGGTTCAGTATCGTGCACTATTCAGTATCAGAGGCAGCTTTCTGTGTGCGTGTTTTGGATGTGTGTGCAGCACAGAAAACATTGCATGGGTCTTCTTGTGCTTGAATGGTTTAAAGTCATATTAAAATTTTAATTTTATAACAAGTATCCGATTCAAAAGCACAGCTTTCGAATCATTCTTGTGCACAATACTTGATGTCATATGCCAAACAGTCTGCGGAAAATAGCAAAATATGCAAAATATGGTCGTAAGTTCCGTCGTTACGATGTTCCGTCGAGTTCAGTGGGACTTACGACCATAGTTGAGTAACAATGCTTTCGGGAAACGCACCCCTGCATAGCACATTTGGCGTGAGATTTACTTGGGCAGTGTGAGAGCGTGAGACAGAGCCTGAATGCGTGAGAGTTGGCAACCCTGCTATAAGTAACATCGCACCTACTTCAACTAACTCTCATTAGAATGTTAGTTCAGTATTAGTAGATTGTTAGGGGTCGGGTTAGGGTTAGCAGAATAAGGGATTAGGGTTAGTAGAATAAGTTGACATGTACTTGCAAAGTTACCTATAGAACGCCGCTGACAGACCATCACATTAAGTGTTAGCAGATATTAAGCAGACAGTCATTTTCACAAATTTGCGTTTTTGTTGTTTACATGTAGACGATAGCGCTATCGTTTTCAAAAACTTGCACTTTGAAACACTTTCAAAAGCTTATGTTTTCAGGCCACCAAAACGCCATTGTTGTGTAAATGAATGGCCAAAATGCATAAAAATGTTTCCATTTTTAGTTGAAAATGGTGTAGTGTAAACGGACCCTCGGATTGCCTGACTTGACCGTTCGCAAAGACCTGCCCCCTTTAGTTACTGTTGCTATGTCCGACAAGCCATGGTGCTCTCTCGCCACACTTCATGTTCTCACGCAGTGAAAAATACATTGCGGAGCAAAGAGGACACTGACAATGCGTCGACAGACAAGACAGAGCAGGTTACTTTTGATATGAAACAAAGTCTCAAATTTAAAATTTTGCCATTTTTAAAGAAATTTAAACAATAAATACCATTTTGTGGCTCTTTAATGTGTCGTGACAGATCGCTGTAACACCTCAGATCAAGTGGCTCGTGAACCGATCTTCTCTTCCTACTAGTTCATTTATAGCATCAAATAAACATGAATGAACAAAAGAAGAAATGTTGTTTCAACCGCGGAAAGACGTCAGTACACACATTTTTTACCTCAATTCAGTTGAGGTATACGAAATATAACAACACTGAATTTTTATATGCCGTGTATCTTAAAGGGTTAGTTCACCCAAAAATTAAAATTCTGTCATTAATTACTCACCCTCATGTTGTTCCAAACTCGTAAGACCTTCGTTCATCTTCGGAACACAAATGAAGATATTTTTGATGAAATCCGAGTGCTTTCTGACCCTCCATAGACTGCAACATTATTACCACTTTTTATGGCCCAGAAAGGTAGTAAAGACATTGTTAAAACAGTCGACGTGACTACAGTGGTTCAACCTTAATGTTATGAAGCGACGAGAATACTTTTTGTGTGTAAAAAAAACAAACAAAAAAAACGACTTTATTCAACAATTTCTTCTCTTCCATGTCAGTCTCTGACACTGTTCACGTAGTAAACATAGTGCAGCACTTCCAGGTTCTACATCAGAATGTCGGCTCATTATTGGCTGGCTTCTGCGTCATCATCACATGCATGTGTCATGGTGCTCACATGAACAGCATCAGAGAATGACACAGAAGAGAGGAAATTGTTGAATAAAGTCGTTATTTTTGTTTTTTGCACACAAAAAGTATTCTGGTCGCTTTATAACATTAAGGTTGAACCACTGCAGTCACATGGGCTATTTTAACAATGTCTTTTATCTTTCTGGGCCTGCAAAAGTTGCAATTACATTGCAGTCTGGGGTCAGAAAGCTCTCGGATTTCATCAAAAATATCTTCATTTGTGTTCTGAAGATGAACAAGGTCTTACATGTTTGGAACACCATGAGGGTGAGTAATTAATGACAGAATTTAGATTTTTGGGTGAACTATCCCTTTAAGAGTCATATAATATGTTGTTTATTTAGATAAAAAGAACATCAGAGGGGTTTGACCTGTAATGTCTGTACAATGTAGTGATGCAGTTAGACAGACTAGGTTATTTTTATGTACAAATCATACAAATGCCCCATTCTGAAACATACATTTACATTGTAAAGAAATTAAAGATCTTTGATTGTTGAGAGACTTTCTGGTGCATTTCACTTATAGCCAATAAGATTTCCTGTAGCATTTTCATCGGCCAGGCATGTAAGTCTATTCTGATTGTTTGATAACTTTTGACAACGTTTAATTTAAGAGCACGGAGAGATTCACGATTGCACACTACACAGAGCGCGCACTCATCTGAGTGAGAGGAGAGGCATTTCACTTGTATATTTGAGAGCTCGCGTTGTTTTCGGCCATTACATGAACGTGCTCTCGCGTTACAATAATGCGCTCTCGACATTTGTAATTAAAATACGCCATTGAAACCTGCGTGTATGATTAAAATTATGCGCAATACCTGCAATCCTGCGCTGTAACTGAAACAAGTGTGACAGGAGGAGCGGGTGTGTGTCAAACTCACTGTCTGGGAGATGAGAGAACGCGCCGCTGGTAAAATATCAGGGTTTTCATTGGTCCGTTTACGATCGGATAACTTTATTGGCTACCGATATGCCGGTCAAAGGTTTCAATATTACTTCAAATTGTAGGCGTACTCAGTAACGGAATGTGATTTTACAAGTATCGAAGTAGATTACTTAGCTTAATTTGTACTTAAATACAAGTAAAATTATAGATTTAAAAATGTACTCAAAAAAGTACAAAAACCCGAAAAAACTACTTAATTACAGTAAAGTGAGTAGTTGTAATTCGTTACTTCCACCTCTGCTAGTTACTTAAAAATAATCTGATTATGTAACTCAAAATACTTGTAATGTGTTACACCCAACACTGCTCATTCTTAACGAGAATCGGAGGCCGCAACAAGCACCGATTTGACTGCGATTCGGTTTTGTTGCAGACTTTGGAAATCTGTCTGTGACAGCAAAATCCAGCCAAAAGTCGTGTAGTGTGAGCTTGCCTTAAGGAGCAATTCCCCTCTGCCTAACACCGCTGCCGAGCCCATGCATCATCTCAGGGGCGTCAGCCCATCTGTCTAGATTTAAGGCAAAAGATTCTGTTCGCATCACAGGAGGCTAAATCCATTTTGAAGTATGACCCAAAGATAGTTCAAAGCGTGTTTCGTGTAATATCGTTTACAATGCTTATTAACACTGGTAGCAGAGATAAGGTGAATCAAACAGGTGAGTAGATGGAATGTAGATCGACTGAATGAACTTAACTCAGTAGTAACAGTCCCTGTTTCTTTGTAGAGATGGATGGGAAGCAGCCAGATGATCAGGATTGGAGCATAGGATCCACGAGGATGGATGGCGATGAGAACCATACGTGTGGTGATCAGGTGAGGAATGAGGAAAGTGGACTGGTAGGTATCAACGTCAAGACCAGAAACTGAGGTGAGGAAAGTGACTGCAGATATAGGGAGTCCTGATGAGGGTAATGGCTTGCAGATGCAGGTGATTGGGGAGTTAGAACAGGTACATTACCAAGGGAGGATTGTGTCCACAGAAGGAAGTAAAATGGACCCTGTTGAGAGCCTTGAAAGAGAAAAGGCCCAGTACAGTGGGACAGTACTTGGCCTGTTGAGTTATTATAGACAGTACAACAAAGATTTCTCCAAGATCGCTGTGACTTGCTGAAAGAAGCAGCTGACACAAATGAGGAAGGATGTAAGGGAACCAAAAACAAACGTACAAAAAGCAAAAAAAGGAGTGCCTTCTCATGAAGCTAATTTTATGGACAGAACAACATCAGCAGAGATTGGAGAAACTAATAGACTGCTTGGCGGAACCTCCAGTCCTTGGATTCAATGGTTTTTCACAGCTGCTTATACTCCATACAGACACCTCAAACCAGGGACTTAGTGCTGTTCTGTACCAAAGGCAAAAGCTATCATCTTCACTCAGGGAAACTAGAGTTTCTAGCCTTGAAGTGGTCCATCACAGAGGAGTTTTGCAGTATCTGTACTACGCACACTGAGGTGGAGAGGTCCTGGAAGAAACAAATATTTCCTATCCAACATTCAAATTAGGGTGCTCCGCGTGTGACGTCATGGACCGCTGTCTGCCAATAGATTGGTGTGTGTGTACACGTGCTCAGACACCGGTCACTCCGAGGGCATTCTCCATAGCATCAACACCAAGACGCAGCGTCTCGTTCCCCTTACTGGGTTGCATACTCAACCCAAGACATTTTCTCTGCTGGCTTTCCACATCACAGATATAATTTTAAATGGGTTAAAATACTGCAAATGATGTAAAACTTTTAGACTCATTCTTTTTTATCATCACTTACTTTTTTAGTATGAGGAAATTTCTTTATTATTTTTTAATACTAAATGGAAAATTCATATTGAATATTGAACTATATTAGATGAATGTGATCACATGAATCCGAAATGCATTCATTTGCAATCGTCAGAGTGTGTTGTTGTTTTTGTTTGTTTGTTTCAAGAGTGGAAAGATTTGGGAAAAGAAGACAGTGAGCCTAGGGTAAATCAAGATACCATCTAAAGAGCATGGTCGGCTGCTTCAAGTGGCAACAGAATCCCTAAAGCTGATTGGAATTCCGAGCAAAGAAAATCAGATAAAGACATTTCATGGACATTTGAAGAAAAAAAAATTTTTTATTTTATTGTATCCATTTCAGTCAAACTGTGTTGATCTAAGCTTAATTTGGGGTATACACGGCGGGTTATATATACAGGGTTGTGTAATAAATGCCAAGTGTTCTAGTAAACCAATTGTGCCTCAGGTTTAATACTGTTCCACAAACCTAGAGGGATGTCTAGAACTGCTACACAGTTGTCATATGATTTCTGTGACACTTGTGGGGTGACAAATCTACAGTAATGACAGGCATGCAAAAACATTTAAATGTATGCAGGAACTGGGTTAAGCAAATTTAAAAATGTAAAGTATATGTGAACAGCAATAGTGTTGCTGGCCATTCAAAATCTATGAATTCAGCATTGGTTTTCAGCCTCCATGGAGAGCATTAACTATATTTTATACTCAAATGTGATGTGTAACACCACAGTACTCAACTCAACAAAAGCTACTGTATACACATCCAAGAGTTATTTTTTATATTTTCTCACCACCTCTAAACTTTGAAACCTTAGTGATTGTAATCCAACTGTAAACCCCTGCTGAGAGTTTAGAAGGTTACAGTTTGTAAAATATTTTATGAATGTGGTGTAATGCTCTATTTAATAATTGATTGACATATGCCTTGTGAGTTTAGATATGGAAATGGGCATTTGTATCATTGAATATGGTTTAAGCAAATTGAAATGAGTTTTAAGAAAATTAAGAGTAGAATATAAGCCTGACACTCAAACGACTAGTCACTGCACATCCCTGTTTCATGACCAAAAGGCCATCTTAAACAATGTGTCTCAGTAGCATTTACATTTTCCTTGTGGGCTTTACTAATTGTTTCTTTTTCAAAGTTTCTTGCTCAAAAAGTGAGTTCAGCTTGGAAGGAGATTACTTATTGGGTGGCCTTTTCGCTTTACATGAAATTGAACAAGCAACACCCCTGTTCTTCCCAGAGACCACTGAATGTTTCAGGTAAGCAAGAATTTTTTTATCAGCTGGGTTATCAATATGCAATGTTGTAAATCAAAGCAGCATTTCCTCAAAGTCCAATTTATAAAATGAAAATTAAATTACATGCTATTAACTTCCTCACTGATGTTTTCAAGGCACCGTTCCTCAAAATCTGACTATCAGATGTTGCAAGTAATGAGGTTTGCTGTTGAGGAGATTAACAACTCCACCACTCTTCTGCCCAATGTCTCTCTGGGCTATGAAATTTTTGACCATTGTTCTGATGCAAAGAATTTCCCTTCAGTCTTAAGTTTTATCTCAAAGAATGGATCAATAAAACCTAAAGAAAAACTCAACAACTATCAGCCTAAAGTGATTGCTTTAACAGGGCCATATGGAAGCACAAGAACTATTACTATTGCACCACTGATCACAATGGACCTTATACCATTGGTAAATTGTTTCTTTTTATACAGTTTACATAACAAAATGCTTACAAACTTACTCCCTACCCTTTGTTCAGGACTACCAAGTTACTCTCTCTCTCTCTCTCTCTCTCTCTATAGATATATATATATATATAATGCTAATGAATTGTTTATAGTTTAGTGTTTTCTTCTCTTTCAAAGGTGAATTATGGAGCTTCTACCTCTGCGTTAAGCAACAAACTAAAGTATCCCACTTTTGTAAGAACAACCATAAGCAACAAAAACCTAATAGAGATGATTATTCACATCATACGGTGGTTTGGATGGAACTGGGTTGCCTTTCTTGGTAGCCAAGATGATTACAGTTCAGACGGACTAAAGCTGTTTAACAAGTATATAAGCAATACTGGCATTTGTTTGGCTTATCAAGAGCGTCTAAGTCTAAATGCAAACTACAGTCTAACATTTCAAAAGATTGATATGCTCAAGATCAATGTCATTGTTGTTTTTGCTGTGTCACAATATGCCAGCAAAATTATCAAAGCAGCCATAGCGAACAACATCCAAGACAAAGTATGGATTGCAAGTCAGACATGGGCGATGAATCAACAGCTTCCCAGAGAGCCAGGAATTGGGAAAATTGGCACAGTCATTGGTATTACGGAGAGATTGTTGTCAGTGCCTGGATTTAATGAATTTGTCTATAAAGACAGGAGAACAACTGATGTTAACCATTATGAAGTGAGTGACATCCAGAGTACGAGTAAGATGTGTAATCAAGTTTGTGATTACTGCACATTGTTGACCGCAGAGGAGATTATAAATGAAAATCCCACATTCTCCTTTGCCATCTATGCTGCCATATATACCATAGCTCATGCTTTACATGAGGTTCTGCAGTGTGACATGAATGAATGCCGCAAAAACACAGCGGTTAAGCCATACATGGTGAGTGAATTCATTTGAATCCATGACAAGTTGAATCATTATTTTAATTACATTATTGAATAACAATGTTTTAATTAATCAAATAATGAATAATATTGTTAATATTTTTATGAAATTGCATATTGTATTGTATTATATTATCTTATTTTATTTTAATATAATAATTTAATAAATGAATAAAACAAAGGTAATATTCATTTTATTAAAGTTATAGTAATATTTTACTTAAATAATAAATAAATAAATAAATCACCACAACTTACAACAGCTTCTGGGAGAAATAAAGAAGTTGGATTTTCCACTCAGTGGCCGTCAGGTGAAATATGATGATAATTATGATCCAACCATCAGTTATGCATTTGTGCTCTGGCACACTGATGTGAATCCTCCACAGTTTGAGATGGTGGGCACGTATGATACATATCCAGAAGTGACTTTTACCATCAACAACTCTCTCCTGCCCTGGCATAACAATGGTTCTGTAAGTCTTAATTTGATGAGCCTTTATCTAAACATTTACCTTTATAGATTCCAGTTTTTCTCAATCAGTTTTGAAATACTGACATCAAGACTATTACAACCCGAATTCCGGAAATGTTGGGATGTTTTTTTTTTTAAATTTGAATAAAATGAAAACTAAAAGACTTTCAAATCACATGAGCCAATATTTTATTCACAATAGAACATAGATAACATAACAAATGTTTAAATGGAGAATTTTTACACTTTTATCTACTAAATGAGCTCATTTCAAATGTGATGCCTGCTACAGGTCTCAAAAAAGTTGGCACGGGGGCAACAAATGGCTGAAAAAGCAAGACATTTTGAAAAGATTCAGCTGGGAGAACATCTGGCAACTAATTAAGTTAATTGATATCAGGTCTGTAACATGATTAGCTATAAAAGGGATGTCTTAGAGAGGCAGAGTCTCTCAGAAGTAAAGATGGGCAGAGCTGTGAAAGAGTGAGTAAAAAGATTGTGGAATACTTTAAAAACAATGTTCCTCAACGTCAAATTGCAAAGGCTTTGCAAATCTCATCATCTACAGTGCATAACATCATCAAAAGATTCAGAGAAACTGGAGAAATCTCTATGCGTAAGGGACAAGGCCGAAGACCTTTATTGGATGCCCGTGGTCTTCGTGCCCTCAGACAACACTGCATCACTCATCGGCATGATTGTGTCAATGACATTACTAAATGGGCCCAGGAATACTTCCAGAAACCACTGTCTGTAAATACAATCCACCGTGCCATCTGCAGATGCCAACTAAAGCTCTATCATGCAAAAAGAAAGCCATACGTGAACATGGTCCAGAAGCACCGTCGTGTCCTGTGGGCCAAGTCTCATTTAAAATGGACTGTTTCAAAGTGGAAAAGTGTTCTATGGTCAGACGAGTCCAAATTTGACATTCTTGTTGGAAATCACGGACACCGTGTCCTCCGGGCTAAAGAGGAGGGAGACCTTCCAGCGCGTTATCAGCGTTCAGTTCAAAAGCCAGCATCTCTGATGGTATGGGGGTGCATAAGTGCATACGGTATGGGCAGCTTGCATGTTTTGGAAGGCACTATGAATGCTGAAAGGTATATAAAGGTTTTAGAGCAACATATGCTCCCCTCCAGACGACGTCTATTTCAGGGAAGGCCTTGTGTATTTCAGCAGGACAATGCAAAACCACATACTGCAGCTATTACAACAGCATGGCTTTGTCATCGAAGAGTCCGGGTGCTGAATTGGCCTGCCTGCAGTCCAGATCTTTCACCTATAAAGAAAAAAATGTCAAAGATGACCACAAAGTCTTCAGCAGCTGGAAACCTATATCAAGAAAGAATGGGACCAAATTTCAACACCAAAACTCCTGAAACTCATAACCTCGATGCCCAGACATCTTCACACTGTTTTGAAAAGAAGAGGAGATGCTACACCATGGTAAATATGCCCCCACACCAACTATTTTGAGACCTGTAGCAGGCATCAAATTTGAAATGAGCTCATTTTGTGCATAAAATTGTAAAAATTTCTCACTTTAAACATTTGTTATGTTATCTATGTTCTATTGTGAATAAAATATTGTCTCATGTGATTTGAAAGTCTTTTAGTTTTCATTTTATTCAAATTTAAAAAACGTCCCAACATTTCTGGAATTCGGGGAGTAGATTGTTCTCTGTTGATTGCATATGCATGTATACTACTGAAAAAGCACATTTATCATAAAGCTGACAAAAGATCTTTTTTTCTATGTTTGAAAGCAAGATCTGAGAAATCTGTGGGTAGGGAATTATGTGATTTGTATTTTGTAATTCGGAATGGAAACTGAATATTTTTC
The DNA here is from genome assembly GCA_039654765.1 of Mylopharyngodon piceus. NCBI lineage: Eukaryota > Metazoa > Chordata > Actinopteri > Cypriniformes > Xenocyprididae > Mylopharyngodon > Mylopharyngodon piceus. Next base: position 27,800,133 of record CM077453.1, read on the forward strand.
AGATGGCTGAGTTGTTTGAGAATATTGACCTCAGTTTAGAGAAATGTGTAAAATCAGTTGAGAAAAACTTTAAATTTAATGAAACATTTTCCTATTCCTTTTAGGTTCCTTTCTCAAACTGCTCTGCTGAGTGTAAGGAGGGATTTTCAAGGCAACCTGAAGGTTTTCATAGTTGCTGTTTTACGTGTAAAAAATGCCCATACAATAGCTATGTGAATTATTCTCGTAAGTACAAATTAAGTATCCAAAAACATTACATGCAGTTCAAATTTAAAAAAATTTTTGTTGTAATTTTCACAAGCAAGTGCTAAATTTTCAAAACTCTTAGAAGTAATCTCAGAAAAAACATTAAAATTGCACTTTATTTGTGATTTTTTTATTTATTAGACATTTTAAGTTTATAACTATTTACAACAAAGCCCAAGATCCACCCACAATCATAAGATATAAAGATAAGACTTAATAAAATTAAAATAAATAAACGCCGTGCACTTTAGCTGTGGTGCACTCCAAAAGGGCAATGTCCAGCAAGTAGGATATCCAAATAGACATAGCTGGGGTAGATGGTTCCAACCACAGTTTCAGGATTACTTTTTATCAGCAGTAAGGGCAGCAGACAGAATCCTCTTTTGATTGACAGACAGTGACAGCGAAGAATCATCTAGCAAAAGAAAAACCAGAGGGTCCTTTTGGATCTGAGTCTTCAGAAGATCTATTAGTAAGTCCCGGACCGAAGACCAGAACTGCTCAATTCGAGAACAGTCCCAGAACATATGCATATACACCGATCAGGCATAACATTATGACCACTAACAGGTGAAGTGAATAACACTGATTATCTCTTCATCACGGCACCTGTTAGTGGGTGGGATATATTAGACAGCAAGTGAACATTTTGTCCTCAAAGTTTATGTGTTAGAAGCAGGAAAAATGGGCAAGTGTAAGGATTTGAGCGAGTTTGACAAGGGCCAAATTGTGATGGCTAGACGACTGGGTCAGAGCATCTCCAAAACTGCAGCTCTTGTGGGGTGTTCCCGGTCTGCAGTGGTCAGTATCTATCAAAAGTGGTCCAAGGAAGGAACAGTGGTGAACCGGCGACAGGGTCATGGGTGGCCAAGGCTCACTGATGCATGTGGGGAGCGAAGGCTGGCCTGTGTGGTCCGATCCAACAGACGAGCTACTGTAGCTCAAATTGCTCAAGAAGTTAATGCTGGTTCTGATAGAAAGGTGTCAGAATACACAGTGCATCGCAGTTTGCTGCGTATGGGGCTGCATAGCCGCAGACCAGTCAGGGTGCCCATGCTGACCCCTGTCCACCACCGAAAGCACCAACAGTGGGCACGAGAGCATCAGAACTGGACCACGGAGCAATGGAAGAAGGTGGCCTGGTCTGAAGAATCATGTTTTCTTTTACATCACGTGGATGGCTGGGTGTGTGTGCATCGCTTACTTGGGGAATACATGGCACCAGGATGCACTATGGGAAGAAGGCAAGCCGGCGGAGGCAGTGTGATGCTTTGGGCAATGTTCTGCTGGGAAACCTTGGGTCCTGCCATCCATGTGGATGTTACTTTTACACGTACCACCTACCTAAGCAGTGTTTCAGACCATGTACACCTTTTCATGGGAACGGTATTCCCTGGTGGCTGTGGCCTCTTTCAGGAGGATAATGTACCCTGCCACAAAGCAAAAATGGATCAGGAATGGTTTGAGGAGGACAACAACGAGTCTGAGGAGTTGACTTGGCCTCCAAATTCCCCAGATCTCAATCCAATCAAGCATCTGTGGGATGTGCTGAACAAACAAGTCCTCACAACTTACAGGACTTAAAGGATCTGCTGCTAACATCTTGGTGCCAGATACCACAGCACACCTTCAGGGTCTAGTGGAGTCCATGCCTCGACAGGTCAGGGCTGTTTTGGCAGCAAAAGAGGGACCACCACAATATTAGGTGTGGTCATAATGTTATGCCTGATCGGAGGATGTACCTGGACTTGCGCTGCTACACAAAATTGCACTTTTTTTTAAAAGTTTCAGCATATTTTAAATGATGTTAATAGAAAACACAAAATCACAAAGTATCCTTTTCACTACAAAAAATAAGTGTTTAATCTATATAAATGTTTAATTCACAGTAACTGCCTTTCATAATGCTGTTACTACTATAATGCTATCTTTTCATTAGCATCTCTTCTTGTTTATTTTAATACATTTGCCTATCATTTAATCCAACTGATCTTATTATTTAATCGATGAATCATTTGGTACATCTATACATTCTATAAAAGTGGCTTGCAATTTCCAAAACGGATAACTAAATATAAGGAAATAATTACAAAATAAGCAATTTATCTCACATGAAAACCACAATGTTCACTTTAAATCATACTGTGGTGACTACTAAATGATGTTTTTTTGAAAATCTAAAATATCAGAAATTTTTCTGTGGTGGGTAGGTTTAGGGGTGGGGTTAGTGTAGGGGGGATAGAATATACAGTTTGTACAGTATAAAACGCCTATGGAATGTCCCCAGAAAACATGACCAACATATTTTTTTTCAGCATAGACTGACAAATTACTTTAACTCACCCTTCATCTGAAAGGTCAACTACAATATAGATTCAGCCAAAAGATACGGTTTGGAATATGTGGGTGGAGTAATTATTGAAAGTTTAGATAGAGGAGGGGAAACTGTTGCCGCTCCACTCCACTCACTCCGGTACAGTGAAAACATTTGCAAATTCTGTTCTAGCACAAAACCTCATGGCCGTATCATATCTTCTTCACATCTTTTAATCTCACACTGGATACATACTATCACAAACATGTATTTTACTTTAAAGGCACAATGTGTAATATTTTTGGATTAAAATATCCAAAAACCACTAGAACAATGTTATATATTTTGTTGACTTATGTACTTATATTATCCCAAATGTTTCCAAGAATGTTTAAATCCAGACAAATAAGCAATTTTAACCAGGACACGGACCGTGTCCGTGCGTCGCCTATCAATGACCCGCATTACCCTCGATTTCCTCAACTGTTTGGATGGATACATTCATTGACAGAAAACTAATCATGTTATATAGCTCAACACAGTAAGTCTTATTGTTTAAATCTTGTTTGCTAGCTTACTGCAGTGTGCATTAAGTGTATCATAGTAGCCGCCGAGCAAACGCAGAGAAACAACTTTCCACACACAAATGTATCTACTATGATAAAAAAGTTCCGCTGCTCTCGAGCCGTGTTTCGCGCTCATCTCTCATTAGCAAACACTCCAGCGGCCTCGTTCAGCACTCGGCCCTGCTCTGTTTCATAACATTAATAATCTCATCCATGAACATGATTTCTGCCCGAGTCCCATCCCGATTCTTTTCCACCGGCTGTAGACGTGAAAACAGACCCTCCCATGATTCTGCGGCATCAAGCTACACCTTTGTTTTGAATAAGCGACCTCTAGTGGTGAAAATTTACATACTGTGCCTTTAAGTCAGTTACATGTTAGGCAATGTGTGAATTTTTTTAATGCGACAACTATAGCCTGTATTACTGTAACGTCTTTAATTCAGCAACAAGGCTGATTTGAAATATGTATCTTGCATTATTTACTATTGAATGAACTGATTGCTAAAACTACTACACTGAAAGAAGATCATTATGTTCTGGTGATTTAACCAAATGTTCTCATTAAATATTAGAATGAGCTTGTGTTTTGAAACAATTATTATGTAGAAAAAAAAAAACTTTGGTATATGTGCTGAGCTAGACTAACTGAGACTTGTTTCAGTACTTATACTGTTGCCCTCTTATTGGTCTGATTGCTTCTATTGTTCTTCTTATTTGTAAGTCGCTTTGGATAAAAGCATCTGCTAAATGACTAAATGTAAATGGAAAGAAAACATGTATAGATTTTGAAAGAATGACTAGCTGTGTTACAAGTGTGAACAATTTGGATTTTTGTAGGTTAGAATTTCCACCTTATGAAAATAGTACAAAAGTGAAGTATATTCTTTTAGTGTACTGTACTTCTTTTTCACAAAGCTTTTGGAAAATACTATTATAAACATTCATATTATTTTTTCAGGGGACCCCTATACCTGTTTTCCATGTGCAGAGAATGAATGGTCTGATGAAGGCAGCACAACATGTAAGACACGTTCTGTTGTCTATCTTCAGTTCACAGAAATCCCCTCCATCTTTGTCTTGGTTTCTGCCATATGTATAATTATTTTACTCATTGCCATATTTTGTATTTTCGCCTACAATTACAACACACCAGTGGTGAGGTCTGCTGGTGGTAGCATGTGTTTCCTGATGTTGACGTGTTTGATTTTGTCTAGCATAAGTGCATTGTTTTTCTTTGGAGAACCCACATCTGCACTTTGCCTCCTGAGAAATGCCATATTTACATTTTTCTTCACTGTCTGTATTTCCTGTTTGACTGTCCGTTCCTTTCAAATTATTTGTGTTTTTAAAATGGCTACTCAGTTCCCTAAGGTGCACAGCCTTTGGGTAAAGCACAATGGCCAGTGGCTCTTCATTGCATTTGCTTCTGTTATTCATTTAATTTCTTGTGTTGTATGGATGACTTTCTCTCCTGACAAACCCATCGCCGACTCATGGACTTTTAAAGATCAAATTATGCTCATCTGTGAAATGGGGAATACTATAACTTTAACCATAGTTGTGTTCATAGGATGGTTTCTTGGTTTCCTGTGTCTCCTGTTTTCTTATATGGGAAGAGATCTGCCGAAAAATTACAATGAAGCCAAATCAATAACCTTCAGTCTAATTTTGTACTATCTGACCTGGATTGTATATTTCACAGCATACCTCTCTTTCAAAAGCAAATACATCACTCTTTTGAATGCAATTGCCCAGATATCCAGTATAAATGGAATTCTCTTTAGCTATTTCATACCAAAATGTTACGTCATAATATTCCAACCACAAAAGAACACTCCTGCATACTTTCAAACATCTATTCAAAATTACACCCAAAACATTAGTAGGACTTAGACATTAGTCTTTGTGTATCCACCTTATTTTTAACATAAGAGCAGTGCTGCCATTTGTAACTTGAATGTGCAAGGCTTCCGGTCTCATCCGCTTCCAGTTATTTTAGCTGTACAAAAACAGTCCTTTATGCTGATGGATATTGCTGGTGTTTGTTATCATATTATCTGAATCTGTTATCGTAATCATAAACATGATTTGTAGCACAAATAGTTTTACCATCTACTGCACTTTGTTATTCTTTTAGTTATTTAGAGGCTAATGAATGGGAAGTCTAGCACATTCACAGAAATTAGCTTTCTTTCGAGTTGCAAAATAAGGTGGATAGGTGTGAACTCTTAACCTCTGTGTTAGTGGCTTAGATTCTTCACTTTTATGTTACCACAATGTTAAAGAAACACATAGGCAAAGTAGAGAATCTATTCTGGGGTTCAATCTGCATTAAGATAATATGTGATTTTTGAGAATAAAATGAGTAATTGACATATAAAAAGCTTTTGTTTACATGCTTGCATCAACACTAATGTAACAATGTAATGTAAACATTTTTTGTTTCTCTTTTTTTAAACTTGTAATAAAGAACACTTTCAGAACGTCCATAATAGTGTCCAAGTGTTACATTACTTGTTTTCAAAAGTAATATTATTACTTTACTCATTACTTCTGCCAACAGTGTTTTTTTACACTACTTGTTATATTACTTTTCCGTAACACCCCATAAAATTTGTAATTGTGTCCTTTTTCCTCAAAAATTCTGACTTCACATGTGCGCCTCATACATACATAAATGATGTGAACACATCCACCTGGAAGTTTGGAGTATGGCTAGAAAGACCTTGATTAGCTGGTTCAGGTGTGTTTAATTGGGGTTGGAGCTAAATTCTGCAGGACAGTGGCCCTCCAGGAGCAGGATTGGACACCCCTGGTTTAGATGGACTACTAAACATGAAAAAGAGTGGACTGACCTGAAAGCAACATTGACCACAGAGACTGTACTGACCTTCTTTGACTCTGCAAAACCACTGAAGATATCTAGATGCTTTAAAAGATGGGTTAGGTGCAATACTGCTACAAGCTGATGGTGCTGGATGGAGACCAGCGTATGCTTATAGGACCATGACAGATGCTGAACGACAGTATGCACAAATAGAAAAAGAGTGTTTAGAATTAGTATTTGAATGAGAAAAATTCCATAGTGATGTTTATGGTTTGGACATACATTTGGGAATAGAAAAATGCAAAAGAAGAGCCAGTATACTGGCCAGGTATAAATGCTGACATTGAGAAGATGGTATGGTGTGAATATATAGGTGTGAAACATGCCTCAAATACAGAAACAAGCAAGCCATGATAATAGCAGACTTCTGAAGCTTGGGAAAGGGTTGGCACTGATCTCTTTCATTTCAGTTGGAAAAATTATCTGTTTGTGATATATTATTATTCCTAATAGATGGTTTTACTGGCAGGTACAAAAGCCAGTAATGTAATAAATCAAGTTGATATTTGCCACACATGGAATTCATAAAGCAGTAGTTAGTGACAATGGGCCATGTTATAATTGCAAGGAGTTCCAGCAATTTGCAAGGCAGTATGAATTCCAGCATTTAAGAGAAAGAGCAACCAAAATACCTCTTTCCAAGAAGGATGTAGTGAGAGTTGAATGCAAATAAATGGAGCAGAAAAGCAACTGTAATGGAAGAAATTAATCCTAGATCTTACAAAGTGCAAACAGAAACTGGTCAAGTGGTCATAAGAAATCGCAGTAGTTAGTTAAGAGACTTTAAATGAGCATCAGCAAGATGATCTTTATCCAGTGAATAATTGCACATCTATCCATTGTTGAAAAATCTCTCGACGAAGCACGTTTGATGGGCGTGCTCTTGCTCTTGCTCTGGGCGATGTGTGTGCGCACGCTTATCAGGGAGAAGTGCCCATACAAGGAATTCCGTCCTTTATTACGTGATAAAGGGCCATACTCGAAAAAAACTCCTGAAACCGGTATTTGGCACAGAAATACCCCGTCATATGTCCAACTCGTGTTTTGAAACTTTGGCCATGTTTAGCATGAGAATGCAACTCTTTAACAGTGTATATAAGTCAGAATGCATGAAATAACATTAGACCCCCCCCCCCCTTTAATTCTGATATGTAAAAATGTGATGCAGAACTTGTTTCAGTTTGTGTAAAGTTTTAGTGTTCAATGGCATGCCTATTTTTTTTACATTTTGTGTTTAAAATGTTGAATATTATGATGAATGATGTATCACTCTAAAGAAAAGGCGGATGTACAGTAACATTCAAGATCATTGTTATTATTGCTGTGTGGTATATGTACCACTAGATGGCAGTGTTATGTAAAGTTATTAAGAGGATGCAGTAGAGATAAAAAGGGAGCACAGAAAGTTCATAATTCACAATTTTTGGTGTCTCCACTTACCTATACAGCATGTTTTTGGATTGTGGATTGTGGAGGAAACCAAGCAGACACAGGGAAAACATGGAAACTCCACACAGACAGGCCTTCTGGCTCAACCGGGGAACTCCTTTCTTTGAGGCAACACACTTGAGCCACAGTGCCAACCCAGTTATACCATTCATAAAATAGCTCATTACAACCTTATTCAGAAAACAATCCCGTCCAAAGTGACTTATGAAGGTGCAATATTTCATGCTCTGTTACTCTAGCTTGATTTGCCAGAACCCCTGGGACTGAACAAGTTTGCTAAAAGATTGCCATTTCACCTGCCATTTCAATTGTGATTTCTTCTGTTTTAGGAATTTGATAATGTTCGCATGTTATGCTCTCATTCAAGTTTTTCAGATCTAACCATTATTTTCTTTACGCAGACCATTAATTTGACCCAGTTACTCACACCCAACGTCACCCTGTCCAACTCCTTTTTAGATGCTCGCAGAGAGGTGCCGGAACTCTCCTTGGTGCATGGACTACAGGCTGTGAATCTGTTTTAAAGGGTTAGTTCACCCAAAAAATGAAAATTACCCCATGATTTACTCACCCTCAAGCCATCCTAGATGTATATGACTTTCTTCTTTCAGACGAATGCAATCAGAGTTATATTAAATAATGTCCTGGCCCTTCCAAGCTTTATAATGGCAGTGTATTCGCTATTGTATTCTATTGAGGATGAGATTTTGAAGCCCAAAAAAGTGCAACCATCCATCATAAAAGATATCCACACAGCTCTGGGAGGGTTAATAAAGGCCTTCTGAAGCAAAGCGATGTGTTTGTGTAAGAAAAATATCCATATTTAAAACAAAAGAGTAATCCCTGACGCGATGTAGGAGTAGCGCAAGCTTTGACGCCTCTCGCTGTTCAAACAAATAGGGCTGGGCAACAAACTCAAGCTCCTCTTTTCTTATATCGAAATCCGACATTTCTCTTTAAAAATTCCCATTTTAGACTTATAATTCGTGACTGGTGTTTTGTTTTGCTCTCTCCTCTGCGTTTCCGTGTTCGTCAGTACGTCATGCGTCGGGTCAGAGTTCACTCTTTCGCCGTAAATCGATGCGTATGGCCATCTGTCGGAAGCTAGTTATTTCAGTTTTTACAGTTTTAAATACGGATATTTTTCTTACACAGACACATCACTTTGCTTCAGAAGGCCTTTATTTTTAAGGACAGGATACATTTAACTGGATACACATGGTTCACAGAATTATACACCAGTTTCCCCAAATTATACACACATTTCATAATTATTAATTACTATATTTTTGGGGGGAAGGGTCACAATCTGATACTACAAAAAAATGACACTGTCAATTTATATACATTTTGGAAAAAGTAATGCAAACAAATGTGCATAAACATTGTACAATATGAAAATCGTAACAAATGCTGTCATTTTCAAGTACTGTGACCTGGTCAGGTCATGGATAAGCAGGTATTATCCTGCCAATTTGATGTGACTACTTAATTTGATCCATGTGACTGATTATGGTTCTTTGGCCAAACAGCATGCAAAGTAGAATGACAGGCCTCTGACATGATCTTCTTCCTCCTCCTCTTTCTTGTTCCATTTTTTCCTTTGGTATTTCAATGAACAAGTGTGTGACTTTTAAACAGTATTTGAGACATGGAGGAACAAAACATTTTTTTGCAAGTGAATCATAATATTAGATAAGTGGTAAGCATTTACTATTAGAAATATTATCTTAGTACTGAGAGTTTTGCAAATAGTGTACCAGAAATGCATATCATGTGGGAGCAACAAGAATGTGTTAACAGTCTAGTGTAGAGGAATTTTTATTATTTATCATTTATTTTCTTGATTTATAAAATGATGCATTGATATTTGTTTTCTTTCTGTCTTGTATGACATTTAATACAGATTGTTCAGTGGAAAATTACTGCTTATGTTGTTATTTTTTTGAGAAGCGCTTCTGAAACTGACAAAGGAAGTGAGGCAAGGGTGCAGATGTTTTGTCTAGGCAGCTTGGAGTTCAATAGGGCATCTGCTAAGGTTTAGACTTCTCTAAATTTTTTTTTTTTTTTTAATTTTTATGATCCTAATAAAGTAACATGTTTTAGGATTGGTTTGGGGTAACAAGGAACAATAAGAGGGGTATATAAGACAACCAGCACTGTGTGAGGGTGTTTGTAATGAGGTTCGGGTTTAGGGAAGGAAGAGGACAGGGTCGGCTTGACTGCTGACGGTGGCTTTATTTAAGTGATTCACTCTCAAAACAAAAGATTGTGCCAACAGCACCACAGTAACATAATAGTCACAACCGTAACTTTCACTTCAGTAGACAGCGTCTTTGGGCACGTCAGGGTCCACACATCAGCAGTCCTGCTCTCTCTCCCACACTCCTGTTTCTCCTGGCGTTTTATACTCTCTCCATGCCAATTACTGAAACAAGAGACAGGTGTTCGTTATTTGCGTTTAACCCACTCACTCACCATGCGTCTCCTGACTCTCTCTCCCGCTGCAGACCTCGCTGAACCACGCCCCCCTCGCCACATACCCACACCGCCCGACTCAGGCCGGGGAGCCGTCCGGCCTGCAGCCCCCCCCCCCCCCCCCATTTCTGGAGAGGAAATCAGCTACAGCCATCTGAACACCCAGCCTGTGGACCACCTTGAACTTAAAAGGCTGTAAAGCTAGATACCAACGAGTGATCCGCGCGTTGGTATCCTTCATGCGGTGGAGCCACTGCAGAGAAGCATGGTCCGAACAGAGGGTGAATTCCCATCCCAGGAGATAATAGCGGAGGGTGAGGACGGCCCACCTGATGGCAAGGCATTCTTTTTCAACGGTGCTGTACTTAGTCTCTCTCTTAGAGAGCTTACGACTAATGTACAGCACCGGCCGTTTCTCCCCCTCTATCTCCTGGGACAGGACGGCACCCAGCCCCCTGTCCGACGCGTCAGTCTGCAACACAAAAGGGAGAAAAAAATCAGGAGAGTGAAGCAATGGCCCACCACATAGAGCAGCCTTTACCTGGGTAAACGCCTGCTGGCACGGCTCCATCCACTGGACCGTATCTGGTGCCTCCTTTTTAGTAAGATCAGTCAAGGGGCTGGTGAGTTCCGAATAGTTAGGCACAAACCTTCTGTAATATCCCGCCAGCCCCAGGAACTGTCTTACCTCCTTTTTGGTCTTGGGGCGCGGACAGGTCGCAACTGCTGCCGTCTTATCAATTTGGGGACGCACCTGCCCATGCCCCAAGTGGAAGCCCAGATACCTTACTTCCACACGCCCAATCGCACACTTCTTCAGGTTGGCCGTGAGTCCGGCCCCCCTCAGCGACCTCAAGACAGCCCTCAAATGCTGTATATGCCGCTGCCAGTCATTACTAAATATGATAATATCGTCCAAGTAGGCAGCAGCATATGCCGCATGGGGCCGTAAAATCTTATCCATGAGGCGCTGAAAGGTAGCCGGTGCCCCGAACAGCCCGAACGGCGTTGTGAAAGCTGTCTTTTCTTTGGATAATGGAGACAAGGGGATCTGCCAATAACCCTTCGTTAAGTCCAATGTCGAGTAAAAACGAGCCGTACCGAGCCGATCAAGCAGTTCGTCAACCTGTGGCATTGGATACGCGTCGAACTTCGACACAGCGTTCACCTTGCGGTAATCCACACAGAACCGCACTGAGCCGTCCGTTTTAGGAACCAAAACTATCGGGCTCGCCCAGTTACTGCTGGATTCTTCTATTACCCCCATTTCAAGCATCGCTCCTAATTCCGCCTGAACTACCTTTTTCTTGTGTTCAGGCAAGCGATACGGCCGGCTGCAAATCACCACACCCGGCTCTGTCTCGATATGGTGCTGAATGAGGTTTGTACGGCCAGGTAGGGGAGAAAACACATCAGCAAACTCTGCTTGTAACTTAGTTAAATCAGTGAGCTGGGAAGGCGAGAGGTGATCTCCCCCTGGGGCCAGAGCGAGAGGTTGTTTTTTTATATTCGCCTCTGGCCCAAGATCATCCTCTCCACTAATCACCATCGCCAGCATCACTGATTCTGCCTCATTCCATTTTTTAAGGAGATTGAGGTGGTAAATTTGATGTGCTCCTCTCCTATCAGATCGTACTACCTCATAATCGAGCTCTCCAACTTGCCGTGTGACCTCAAACGGTCCTTGCCACTTTGCAAGTAATTTTGAACTTGATGTTGGGAGTAATACAAGCACTTTATCTCCCGGTGAAAATTTGCGCAAATTAGTACCCCTGTTATATAGCCGGCTCTGTCTGTCCTGGGCTTGTAACAAATTCTCCATGGATAGCCGCCCCAAAGTGTGGAGTTTTGTTCTCAAGTCCAGCACATACTGAATTTCGTTTTTATATTGAGATGGCCCGTCCTCCCAAGTCTCTCTTATAACATCCAAGACCCCACGGGGCTGACGTCCAAAGAGCAGCTCGAAGGGGGAAAACCCCGTGGAGGCTTGCGGGACCTCTCGCACAGCGAACAACAGGGGTTCTAACCATTTATCCCAATTTTTGGCGTCCTCCTGAACGAATTTACGAATCATGGTTTTAAGCGTGCGATTAAAACGTTCGACCAGCCCGTCAGTTTGTGGGTGAAAGACGCTGGTACGAATCGATTTAACGCCCAATAATTCGTAAAGTTCGCGTAACGTCCGTGACATAAACGCCGTGCCTTGATCAGTGAGGATTTCTTTCGGAATCCCCACTCGGGAGATTAGACTAAACAGTGCGTCAGCAACACTCTTAGCGGAAATGTTGCGGAGAGCCACTGCCTCAGGATATCGCGTTGCATAATCCACAATGACTAATGCAAAACGATGTCCTCTTGCTGATCGCTCTAATGGCCCGATGAGGTCCATACCAATTCTCTCGAAGGGGACCTGCATTAATGGGAGAGGGCGCAAAGGCGCTTTTGGAGCGGCCGGTGGATTTACCAACTGACATTCACGACAAGACGCACACCACCTGCGCACATTCTCGTGAATGCCCGGCCAAAAAAATCGGGTCAGGAGGCGATTTAATGTTGTCGTTTGACCTAAGTGCCCAGCCATTGGATTAGAATGAGCCGCTTGGAAAAGCATTTCCCTGCGGCTCCTTGGAACTAACAATTGGGTTGTATCTTCTTTTGTCTGAGTGTCTTGGGTCACTCGATACAACCGATTTTTTATGATTGCAAAATACGGATAGGTAAGCGGATGACCAGGTTGGAGAGGCTGACCGTCGATGGTACGGACCTGTTCAAATGCATGTTTCAGCGTCTCATCCTGAGACTGCTCCAGGGGAAAGTCATCGCGCTCCGAGAGAATAAGTCTCTCGATTTCACTCTGTTCCCCTGAAGCAGTACTCAGTGGTCCCCGATCCGTCTCTCCCGCCTGCACCCACGCGACCCCTTCCGGTGCATTTTTCCCCCAAGAGGTATCCGTGCATAAACAACCCAATAATTCAGTAAACGCTGGCCAATTCGTTCCCAAAATTAATGGATGCCAGAGGTGCGGATTAAATCCCTAAATTGGATAATGACAGGCACTACAGGATATTCCACCACATCCCCGTGCACACACCGCACCTTAACCATGCGGCTTGTATCCAATGACCCAGATTGAATCAGGCTTTGATGGATCGAGGTTTGGTTACATCCTGAATCCACCAAGGCCTGATAGGTACCCCCCTTGATACTCACAGGTATTTGGTACCAGCCAGCTTGACCGGGGGCAGCCTGCGGGACATCTGTCCCCACCTCCATTACAGGACACCTATCCACAAAATGCTCCGGGTCCCCGCAACGCCAGCAGGCCGGCCCAGACCTCCCCGCCGCTCCAGTGGCAGAGAGTGGGGTAAACGATTAGCGTGGAGAGAGCGGAGAGACAGGAGCGGGGTCCGGCCCGGCCGCAGTCAGCCCCGCCCCCCTGGCTCTCAGACTCACGAACTGACCTTGGCCATTCCCGCCCCCGCCCCCGGGGCGGGACTCGAGGAGGGCCGGGCGGACGGGACCTAGGTAGAGGGATAGGTCGAGAGAGAGAAGGAGGGGGGAGAGAGGGAGAGAGAGAGACAGATGGCAGGGGTTCGCCGACCCCTGGGCACGCCACCATGTGATCCTCCGCGAGATGGATGGCTGAGTCCAGCGACGTGGGACGGTGGCACTGGACCCACTCGGCCGTTTTCTTCGGGAGCCGAGTGATGAACTGCTCCAGCACCACATGATCGATGATCTGGTCCACATCGCTTCCCTCAGCCAGTAGCCATTTGCGGCAGGAGTCCCGGAGCTGTTGGGCCATCACGAAGGGCCGACCGGACTCACCCAACTCCAGGGAACGGAAGCGCTGACGGTGCTGCTCTGGGCTCCGGCCGACCCGCTGGACGATGGCCCTCTTGAGGTCGTCGAAGACCAGGAGATTCTGTACGGGAAGCTGCTGGGCTGCCACCTGAGATTCCCCAGAGAGTAACGGGATCAGGCGCATCGGCCATTGGTCCCTGGGCCATCCGCACACTTCCGCGGATTTCTCGAACAGATCGAGGAACACTTCAGGATCATCCTGCGGTCCCATCTTGTTTAAGGGCAGGTGGGTGGGCCCAGCGTGCTGATCGTTGGTTTCCATACGAACCCCCCGGTCAATCCAGCTCCGGAACCTCTCGCGGTCCTCCTGCTGGGCTTGAAGGATGGCCTGGAATCGCCGCTCCTGATCGGTTCTTAAGTCCAGCAGGGCTTGATGTTGATCTTGATGCAAGACCGCGAGGGACGAGATGATGTCCGCAAATGGCGTGGCGGAGGAAGCTTGCATGGCGGCGGCTCCCTTCTTCCTTCCCGGGTTTCGGCACCAGTGTAATGAGGTTTGGGTTTAGGGAAGGAAGATGACAGGGTCGGCTTGACTGCTGACGGTGGCTTTATTTAAGTAATTCACTCTCAAAACAAAAGATTGTGCCAACAGCACCACAGTAACATAATAGTCACAACCGTAACTTTCACTTCAGTAGACAGCGTCTTTGGGCACGTCAGGGTCCACACATCAGCAGTCTTGCTCTCTCTCCCACACTCCTGTTTCTCCTGGCGTTTTATACTCTCTCCACGCCAATTACTGAAACAAGAGACAGGTGTTCGTTATTTGCGTTTAACCCACTCACTCACCATGCGTCTCCCGACTCTCTCTCCCGCTGCAGACCTCGCTGAACCACGCCCCCCTCGCCACAGTGTTCTTCTCTGTTGAACTCTGTATCTGCATTGAACAACCTTCTTGCAAGAATAAAATCAACAAAGAATTTCCTGAGTATTTGTTTCATTACATTCTCACCACAAAAGGAATGAAGAATTTTTCCACAACACTAGCTGCAGATTTTCAGGTATTCAGCTACAGAAACTAATCAAATGTAAAATAACACTGCACTTTATAAATAAAATATGCATTACAAATATAGTTACAAAAGTTATTCAGTTAAGAACAGCGAGAGAATTTTCTCTTTGTCTTTTGTTGTTTGATTAACATTATTGACGGCAGCAGGAATTTTAGGTTGCTGTCACTTTAAGAGCTGCACGGATATACTGTTGTGTGTTTTCTTTGTCAACGGTTTACATTCAATTAAGACATAACTGACAGTGTTTACGGGAATATTTTGACATATTTTTTGTGTATTTGTCCATTCAAGTGCAAAAAGATGTGGAAGAGAGAGAACTCGGTTCAGTAACGTGCACTAATCAGTATCAGAGGCAGCTTTTTGTGCGCATGTTTTGGATGTGTGTGCAGCACAGAAAACATTGCATGGGTCTTCTTGCACTTGAACCCAGATAGCAAATGGATGTGGGCCACTTCAGGCAATGATGCAGCACTGCAGGCCTTCTTATGGCCCGGACAAAATGTATGTGAGCCTTAAGTGGCCTGCATGTAACATGGCAAATATGGCCCAAATATTTCAAATCACATGTGGGCCTTTTTAGGCAAAGATGCGGCACTTACGGCAATGTGTAATCTGAATGTGAGCCTGAAGTGGCCCATGTGATAAATAATGAATATGGCCCAAATATCACAAATCAAATGTGGGCCATCTTTGGCAAAAATGTGGCACAATCAACAATGGCTAATCTGGGTGTAAACCAAATATGGCCCACATATGCTGCAGCAAATGTGACCCAGTTATCTTAAAACACAACTGGGCCAGTTTTGGCAAAGATGTGGGAAAGTAATCACTGGCGATTCTGAATGTGAACCTAAAGTGGCCCACACATGGCATATCAAATATGGCCCCAATACATGAATCCAACTTTGGACCACATTTGGCAAATGTATGGCACAGTCAGCACTGGCTAACCAGGGTGTGAGCCTAAACTGGCCCACATATAATGCAGCAAATGTGGCCCAGTTATCTTAAAACATATCTGGGCCAGTTTTGGCAAAGATGAGGGACAGTAACGACTGGCAAATCTGAATGTGAACCTAAAGTGGCCCACACACAGCATAGCAAATATGGCCCGGATACATTACTCCAACTTTGGACCACATTGGCAAATGTATGGCACAGTCAGCACTGGCTAACTAGGGTGTGAGTCTAAACTGGCCCACATATAATGCAGCAAATGTGGCCCAGATATCTTAAAACATATCTGGGCCAGTTTTGGCAAAGATGAGGGACAGTAACGACTGGCAAATCTGAATATGAACCTAAAGTGGCCCACACATGGTATAACAAATATGGCCCGAATACATTACTCCAACTTTGGACCACATTTGGCAAATGTACGGCACAGTCAGCACTGGCTAACCAGGGTGTGAGCCTAAACTGGCCCACATATAATGCAGCAAATGTGGCCCAGTTATCTTAAAACATATCTGGGCCATTTTTGGCAAAGATGACGGAGTGTAATCACTGGCGATTCTGAATGTGAACCTAAAGTGGCCCACACATGGCATAACAAATATGGCCCGAATACATTACTCCAACTTTGGACCACATTTGGCCAATGTATGGCACAGTCAGCACTGGCCAACCAGGGTGTAAGCTCAAAATGGAACAGTAAGCAAGTTAATAGTTAATAACAATTAGGGCCACTTTTGGTAAATATACGGTACAGTTGACACAGAAAATATGCTCTAAATATTATAAAAAAACAAGGCCACTTCTGGCTTTGGAAGGAGCACCTTTAAAAACTGGTTAATTTAGATGTATAGCTAAAAATGAAACTGAAACTAAATGCTTAAAATGATGTTTGTGGAAAATGTAAATTGTAGAAAGTTTTCTGTGATGGGTAGGTTTAATGTAGAGGGATAGATTATGCAGTTTGTACAATATAAAAATCATTATGTCTATGGAAAGTCCCCTTAAAACATGAAAACACAACGTGTGTGTGTGTGTGTGTGTGTGTACTGTAGAGCAGAAACACAGATGTGCACTATTACAGCTTTTACAGTCAGTTATGCTGTACATGTAGTAAAGTGTCTGATTGAGAAACGTGTACAACATAGTTAAAATTAGTGAACTGTTTTTATGGTCTTGGAACATACATTTTAATGTTTGGTAGAGAGATATTTTGAGCTGCTGTATGTTAAAATCTTTGCCATGGTTTCAAGCAGGACATATTCCTCTGTCCACATGTTTTGTTGATCTTGTAACAAGATCCCAAGGGCAAGTTAGTCCTAACGCTACCCCTAAACCTAACCCAACCCAGCACAAAACCCTTGTTGATGCATAAACTTGACATAAACTGTAAACTTGTCACTCAAATATGATTGGTTGAATGAAATGCAGGATTAACAATGTAAGCAGGCAGTGTCATTTTATAAACTGCTTTAAGTGACCCTGATATTGTAATAAGTAAATAAATGAATGAATAAACTAATAAATAAATAAAACATTACAAAACAAACATTAATAAAAATATTTAATTTGTCTTACATTTTAGCTGAATATTGACATTTACATTTATAAATGACTTTTTTATGAATAAAAATAGCCTATCATAATATTGATTGATGAATTAAATTATGATTGGGTAAATCAGCACAAATCAGCACAAACTGCAGTGAGAACATTGTATTTTATTTTGATATTATTAACTTTTCAAACCTTTTTTTTTTTTAATCATGTTATAGGCTTCAGCTAACTTTGTTAGAGATAAGATATTTTTTTAATCAAAGTTCAAACTGGTTCGAATTTTCCTATTTCCGGCCCTTTAAATTTAAAAGTAGGCGCGCGGAAAAGGCGCTCAAAAGACGGAACAGCGGAGAGGATCGGCTGGAGAACTGACGGTGGAAAACTGCACAAAGTAAAGTCAAGGTAAGATTTCATAAAAAATAATGAATTTAAACAATGTCTTTATGTTGTTGGCGATTGCTTCGTTATATTTGTTTGGAGTATTTATGTGATATTAAAGTTAGCTAATGATAACTTAACAAATTGTTAGCAAGCAAACGCATAGCTAAGGCTATTTGAAGATAAGTTATTTAGTCATTTCAACTTTGGCCATCTCTGGATTTTCAGGAATTTTTTTTTAAATATGAATGTTTGTGTAGAGAAATAGGCTGAATGATGATTGTAAGTGACCGTGACATAGTAATTTGCTATGTTCACGCTGTTTACATTTTTCTTATGATACTTTGCTACGGCCAGTAGATCAAGACTGATTAGTTCATTGTTTTTAACTATTTTATTTAATATCTCGTGAATAACGTTGATTAGTTCACCTCCGAGTCTTTTGAACCGAGTCTCTTTCGTTCGTTTGTCACGTCACGTGACAGCATACATTAAGATAACGTTAGTTTGGTTTTACTCCTTGTACTCTTAAAGTGAGTACATGACGCGTTCCTGATCTCATTTCTTGCACTTTGAATTTGTGAATATGTGATAGACAGTTTTTTTTGTTTGTGATAATTAAATGATAATTCCTAAATAAATGCTGATGAAATAGTCATATATGTCTGTTTCCTGTACTAGCCTATGCTGCTATCAGTATCACGTGACAAAAGAATGAACGAGGCCTAACTGAAGACCCTGAATTAATAATTTATCTTTGTTATAATTTATTGCAATAGCTTTTATCTATAAGTTGTTGTTTATCATTACTTTGTTATTTATTTTAAATATGATCAAAGTTTGTGCAAGTAGATGTTTTAGGGGAATCTGGGTATTGAAAATGTAACACTTAATGTAATTCAGCTCAAATGGATAAAATGACTTTAATAAATAGTCAGTAACATGGTCAGATCTACAATTAAGTCCCATGAAGGCAGCATGTAGCCCAGTTAAACTGTAAATCCAGTGGTCAATAATACTGAAGTGATACATTGTCTGTCTCCTCAGTGTAGATCGTCCTGCTGTAAAAACCAGCATTGACCAGCATGAATTCCCTTTCACTCACTGTCTACCAACCTGCAGTCGGTTCAGCACGGTAGTGTAGACAAGTGTTTTTACTCATGTTTTATTATGGCATAACAGTAAAATAAAAATTATGACTATAATTCAATTGGACATTCATCTATGTATTCATTGTACATTATACTGCACTAACTAGTTTTATTACTTTACTTGTCAGAAACATCAGGCTCACAGCAACAGATTAAGAAGAAGAATCCTGCATCAAAAGATGGCTTCAACTTGCATGTGAGACAGAGCGAGAAGAGAAAAAGAGGAATGAAGATGGACTGTCTAAGAAACCTGTAAGTCAGTTACACTGTCTATTTTGCTATATGTGTGTAATAATTTGTATTATACTACGAGGCTGTTGAATGCTTGATTTAGGGCTGTGACGATAACCGCAATACCCGCAGTTATGAGATGCCTACCGCGATGTTGAGGCCATCACCGTCATCACCGCACCATTTCTATGGTAACCAAGAGCTCCTGTGCTCATCAGATTCATGCGGCTGCAGCTTGTTTGTGGTAACGGCGAAAAGAATGATTTGTTGAACATCCGCAAAAATGTTGAAGTATGTAAAATAGTGACTGAACTTAAACATATGCTTTTATTAAAACTGGTGCTCTGCTGTGCCAAGGGACATTTCGAAACATTTCACCGGTTACTTTCATTTTACCGCATAGACCTTTATGTCCTATAAATGTATCATATTCGTATTTGTATGACAGTCCACGCAGCTTTCAGTGGGCGGGACTGTTGGCATTATTAATAAAGAAACATGAATGAATGAGAAAGTAAAGAGTAGGAGCTATTGGAATCGGAAGGAGGAAGGTCAGTCATGAAATCGATGCCCAGATGAGATCAGGGACGTTGAGGTATGGGCAGAGGAACCAGTTTAGTTTCTGGTAGTCGATGGGGAGTGTTGGTGATGGCACAGACTGAGCACCCCTTGACGTACTGGGAGATGTCCTGGGTCATAGATGGCCACTGACTATCTGGGTGTCCAGAGCAAGGAGGTGTGAGAGGAGTCCATGAGGGGCAGGTGACAGGTTGATGGCACGTAGATATGCCCCTCAGGACCTCCTGGTGGAGCAGGTTCGGCAAGGGTGGCTTGACAGATTTGGTCGTCGATGGCCCATTGAATGGGGCTTACAATCATGGCTAGAGGGAGAATGCTTTCTTTTGTTGTGGGTTCGGGATCAGGATGGTGAAGACGGGAAAGAGCATCGACTTTGCAGTTCTTGCTTCCAGGTCGGTATGTGACTAAAAAGTCAAATCTGGTGAAGAATAAAGCCCATCTGGCTTGACGGGGGTTGAGTTGTTTTGTTTCACATAGGTATTCTAGGTTTCTGTGGTCAGTGATGACTTCAAACCGGTGAGTGGCTCCCTCCAGCCAATGTCTCCACTTTTCCAGGGCGAGCTTGATAGCCAGGAGCTCACGATTGCCGATGTCATAGTTTTGCTCCGCCGGGGACAGCTTTTTTGAGTAGAAGGCACATGGAGGGAGGCGTGGAGGATCACCCTGCCGCTGTGAGAGCACTGCTCCGACTCAAGTGGTGGATGCATCTACCTCGACGACAAACAGCAATTCTGGATTGGGATGACGGAGGACTGGAGCGGAGACAAATGCTGCTTTCAAGCTTTCAAAGGAGCTGGTGGCAGATGGTGTCCAGGACAGAGATTTGGGCCGGTTCTTCAGGAGTGAAGTGAAAGGTGAGCTGAATAGAACAGAATAAACAGAGTAAACAGAATAGAACGTGACATCACGCCCCCTCCCGGCTAGGCACAGCCTCGCGCCGTAGCACAGTGATGGCAGAAGGAGGGATGGAGGAGGTTTAGGAGGAGGACGTGGATGTGGCGAAGGGATGGTGACAGGATGTGGTGAAGGGCTGGTAATGGCAAGACAATGAGACCCAGGGATGGTGGGACAACGAGACCCCGACGTAGACGGTGGAAGGCGCAGACCCAGAGCTCCCCAGAGCCGACAGCCCATGGCGGAGACGAAGGCGGGAGCAGCCAAGATGTAGAAGGCATGGTTGCCGACATCTGGGGAACAACCAACGGAGACGAGGGCCCAGGATCTGATGCCGTGGACGGAGGGTCGATGGTGCTGAGTGACTTCGCTGGTGCTGGCGACCCAGGCGATGTTGTGGCGACGAGTGTCACAGGTGGAGCCAGAGCACCCGAGGACTGAGGTGACGGCAGTAAGACCAAGGACAGAGGTGATGCTGAAGAGAGGAAGGAGCCCGCTGCAGCCATAGGGGAGGTGGGGCAGAGCATAGCTGACGGCCCGCATGTCAGTAGCATAAGTGGAGCGACGACTGACCAAGAGAGAGCCGATGGGACGAGGGAACCCGGTGGAGTCACTAGGCTGGGTCTCTGGAGGAGCCGAAGGTGGGAGGAGCCAGGACGGAGCCGACAGGTCGATGGGCCAAGATGGAACGAGGGAAACAGAGACCCGAGGAGGAGCCGTCCTGGCAGGGCATCTCTAGAGATGGTGCAGGGCTGGAAGCTTCTAGTAGCAGCAGGGCTGGAGGACTGGCTAAGCTCTGTGAAGGAGGTGATATCAGACTGGACAGGATGATGGTGAGTAGGGCACAGTCCACACAAATCAAAGAGAAGAACAAATCTGTGTCCATAATGCTATCTTTAAACAGCGATGAAGGAGATGATACAGGCTTGGGTGGGAATCGATTCCTCCTTACTGGTGTCCAGCAGCCAGTCCTCGGTTCCCATTCCCTTGGCCATAGATGTCGCGGACTCACTCCCCTGTGATCAGGTGAGGAGTGAGGAAAGTGGACTGGTAGGTATCAACGTCAAGACCAGACAATCAGGTGAGGGAAGCGACTGCAGATATAGGGAGTCCTGATGAGAGTAATGGCTTGCAGATGCAGGTGATTGGGGAGTGAGAACAGGTACATTACCTAGGGAGGATTGTGTCCACAGAAGGAAGTAAAATGGACCCTGTTGACACTGCAGCGGTAAGAGCCTTGAGAAAGAAAAGGCCCAGTACAGTGGGACAGTTGAGGGCAGTACTTGGCCTGTTGAGTTATTATAGACAGTACAACAAAGATTTCTCCAAGATCGCTGTGACTTGCTGAAAGAAGCAGCTGACACAAATGAGGAAGGATGTAATGGAACCACAAACAATTGTATAAAAAGCAAAAAAAGGAGTGCCTTCTCATGAAGCACATTTTATGGACAGAACAACATCAGCAGAGATTGGAGAAACTAATAGACTGCTTGGCAGAACCTCCGGTCCTTGGATTCCCTGGTTTTGCACAGCTGCTTATACTCCATACAGACACCTCAAACCAGGGACTTAGTGCTGTTCTGTACCAAAGGCAAGATGGGAAGCTTAGAGTCATTGCATACGGATCCTGCACACTGACAGCCTCTGAACAAAGCTATCATCTTCACTCAGGGAACCTAGAGTTTCTAGCCTTGAAGTGGTCCATCACAGAGGAGTTTTGCGATTATCTGTACTACGCACCCATTTTCACCATGTACAGTGAAAATAATCCGCTTACTTATATACTGACTAGTACCAAGGTCAACACAACTGGATGCAGATGGGTTGCAGAACTTGCGGACTTGATTTCACCAAATACCGCCCTGGCAAAGAGAACATTGATGCAGACAGCTTATCCAGGATGCCACTGGACGCAGTGTGGTGGCTCTGTTAGTGGGGATCACAGGTTGAGCTGCCAGAGGAGTTCTGGATGTGGTGTCCATTTCCCAGTCTCCTCTTGCCAGTTCAGGTGATCTGTTAGATTCGGAAGCCTGCTCTGCAGTTTCTTCCAAACTAGTGTAAGACTTGATTTTCCTGCTTAGACAAAAGCTGAGATCAAGCAAACCCCCCCCCCCCCCCCCATACACACACACACACCGTCCTTCCTTTCCCCCTGACTCAAGTCACTGAAAGTTCTCCAAGAACGCATATTCTATGAATGATGTATCTTGTGTATCTATTGTTTTTTCCCTTTCATGTTTGGTATCATTTTCAATGTCGATTGGTGAAATGGTCTCAGTTTCACAACAGTCATTTGAATTATGAGAAAGATTGAAAACTCAGGAGAATTCTGTTCTCCTTTTGGGTGGTGTCTCTCCAAGATATCTGATAACCTTCTTCTCTCCCCCGAAACCAGGTGTCAGTGTAGTAAATATTTACAATCCTTTTGTTCTGGTCTGGGTATTTAAGGGAAAGTGCAAAGCAGTCATGTAGGATCTTCTGTAGCCAGAAACCCCTATGCAGAGATGGGTGAATGTCTGAAGACACTCACACACCACTGTGTGTATATGCATTTCTTACTCTTACAGTCATCTTTGAGCAATTAATGTTATGTGTTTATTATTTGAATTGGCTTCTAATTGTCTATGTAATTGGCATGATACATTTTTACCTGACAAATAAATGTTATTCTTGATTTATTCTGCATTATTCTTAAATCATTATTTCTAGTAGATTATCGCGAGTTTGGTATTACCGCAAATCGGTGTCCAGGATAGGTCATACGGGAAGGCTCAGTGAATGGAGCATGGGGCACATCATTCGAGACCTTTTCGATTTCTGTCTATCACTGACTTACTAAGTTGCAGTTTTCGTAAATATACAAAACTATGCTTTTTGTTACGAGTGAGCAGAGCGCAACCGACTTAAAGGTAGATATTTACCCTGTATCCTCTGTCTAAGAATCAGATCTGGCGAGTTTGTGATCGTGGAAGTACATAATTGGCCAAGGTAACTTCCTGTGCGATACCGAGTCCATAATGAACGAATAAGTGAGAGTACGGGACACCCAGAATAATCAAATACCTAAATTAATACATAATCAATAATTATGATTATTTCGTAATTAGAAATACAATCTAGAAATAATAATAATTGAAATTGGAGTCAGAATAAACGAGCAGCTAAAGTAAAATTGAAGCTAAATTCTAAAAAATTCAAGGGGCGCTGAAATGACATACACGCATTATACCTTCGCCCACGTTGTTGGATTCCGTTTTTTGGCTGACGGGTGGTTCTTACACTAGCAGAGAACAAGTTGCTGGTGGCATCTAGCTCTGCGGAGCTAGATGTGCTGGGAGTAGGGCATGATAGTGAGGTTATTGAGCCTTCCTCTGTCAGCCCTGCATATGGGAAGTTATTTGATGTGATGTCCCATGCCACTGCCAGGTTGAATTTGACTTAGGATCATGAGAAGCTTGAAGTTGCTTCCTGGCAGGCCATGATTGCTTCCCATCCGTGAGCCTTCTGTTTCTTCCGGACCTTCACACTGAGGTGGAGAGGTCCTGGAAGAAACATACTCGGCACAAATATTTCCTCTCCAACATTAAAATTATTCTAATGTGGAGGGACTATGTGAGCAGGGGTATGTGAGGATGCCCCCTGTGGAAGAGACGTTGGCTGCTTAAGGCCGTGGACCAGGGGCAGGGATTGTTACCTGAGGTGGTGGCTGAACTGCACCAGACCACAGATTTGGCTCTCTGGGGCACCAAGAAGATAGCTGCTGCCATCGGTCGTTTGATGGCAATGATGGTGGTCACGGAGAGGCACCTGTGGCTTAATCTGTCAGGGATCAAGGAGAAGGAGAAAGCTTTTTTCCTTGATCCCCTGATCTCGCCCTCTGGACTGTTTGGCACCTTTGGCAAGGTGGTGGGGAAGTTAATGGAGGCGAGAGCAGTCAGCTGCCTTCAGGAAGTACATCCCATGAATGTTTGAGTCACCTCCTGGGCCCTCCACTTCCTCTTCTAAACCTTCTGATCTGTTCCCTGAAAAAAACCTGGAGACAGGGTCAAAAAGCCAGTGTGGCTGCTTCTAACCTTCTTTGAGTAGGGGGCAGAAGCGGTGCGCTGCAAAGAAGAGGAAGCAGGAGGTGATCACTCAGAGGCATTCAGAGAAAGAGAACCAGGATGACTAAGTGATCACTTTGACTAAATTGGAATCTACATTGTTTACGTCCTCGTTTTATTCAAAACATTTTTGACTAAAGAGGAGGGTGCACGAGGGGTTGTTAGTGCTTACATCAGGTTCTGAATGTGGACTGATGATGAAATGGTGTGTATCGCAGTATATGTCACCACTGTCTGTAACCAACTGTCTGATTGGTCTAGAGCAGTGGTTCCCAAACCTGTCCTGGAGGACCCCCAGCCCTGCACATTTTGTATGTCTCCCTATTTCTGACACACCCATTTCAGGTCTTGCTTTTTCTACTAATGAGCACATAAGTTGAATCAGGTGTGATATATGAGGGAGACATACAAAATGTACAGGGCTGGGGGTCCTCCAGGACAGGTTTGGGAACCACTGGTCTAGAGACAATGCTTGGTGTGATCACTGCTTGGGCGTAACCTTTGTAGGATGATTGCAGTGAAGTGATGCAACCTCCTCTCCTTCTCAATTGCCTTCTGTATTAATGTCAACCACGAGGAGTGATAAGCACGGAGCAAGTTACGTTTATTTTCTTTTAAAAAAATGGGAGAGAATGAATGTTTTGATGAATGAACCGCTCTCTCTGTGGCTTGTTTCCTATCAGGCTGGGTGCAGTACTGTCTATATCAGGGGTGTCCAGACTCGGTCCTGGAGGGCCACTGTCCTGCAGAGTTTTGCTCCAACCAGCTCCAAAACACCTGCCTGTAAGTTTCTAGTATGCCTAGTTAGACCTTGATTAGCTGGTTCAGGTGTTTAATTAGGGTTGCAGCTAAACTCTGCAGGACAGTGGCCCTCCAGGACCAAGTTTGGACACCCCTGGTCTATATATTATGCAAACTGTAGGATAGCGCGCCTCTCTGTGGGTGGTTGCTATAATCGACATGAAGCTTGGTGAATGGGGGTTGCATTGGGCAATGCTTTGTGTCCACGCTCCCATTTACTGCCCTCTCCAATAATTCGGATTTAAGGGTTAATGCTTTTTACTATAATCAGAGTTGGATAAATAGGAATGAACACTTCTTATTAGGGTTTCAAGTAAGGCTTAGACTCCCCTCTGTTTCCCTCGGGGTATAGAGCCTGGCGAATGAGAGTTTCAGGGCGTGTAAAAAAACAATATGTCCCATGTCTTTTGCCTCCCTTTATAGATCTATTCGGCAGGGACATTGCTCCCCTTTGGGTGTTGGCATTTCTGAAGGTTGTAGCCTGCCGTTCTCACTACTACTGAAGTCTGAGAAGTTTGCATGCTCCCTTCGCTTGGCTGCTCCCTATGGCCAGAATATGTTCTGCTAAAATGGACACTGGCATTAGGGAACAGTGCCACTATAAAGTCACATATGGTGTGCTTAGGTGTTGATAGGCTTTATGTTATGCTCACTCTACTTGTACGAATTTCACAACCTAGTGGGCTTCATTTACTCAGCATGGCATAATGGGTATTGTGTTCCCCATATCGTCAACACCAAGAAGCAGCTTCGAAGTTCCACTTGGAAAAGAAAAGTCTTGGGTTGCATATGGGAAGGAGACACTGCATCTCTTTGCCATACTTAAAGGCATGCCTGCACGTCTCCTTCAGACAAAATAGTTGATGACGTGTAACTCCTCTCCTTCTCAATTGCCTTCTGTATTAATGTCAACCACGAGGAGTGATAAGCACGGAGCAAGTTACGTTTATTTTCTGTGTGTGTATTTTGTGTTGATCTAAGCTTAATTTGGGGTATACACGCCGGGTTATATATACAGTACAGGTTGTGTAATAAATTGTTCTGATTTTTACAAAGAATGAATCAATACTGAATTTATTTAAGCTGGACAATGACACCATTTTCTTTAAGAGCTGCTGTGCAGCCAAAATTATTTGCCAGTTATCACTGTAAAGCTGCTTTGACACAATCTGCATTGTAAAAAGCGCTATATAAATAAAGGTGACATGACTTGACTTAATAAATGCCAAGTGTTCTAGTAAACCAATTGTGACTCGGGTTTGATACTGTTCCACAAACCTAGAGGGATGTCTAGAACTGCTACACAGTTGTCATATGATTTCTGTGACACTTGTGGGGTGACAAATCTACAGTAATGACAGGCATGCAAAAACATTTAAATGTATGCAGGAACTGGGTTAAGCAAATTTAAAAATGTAAAGTATATGTGAACAGCAATAGTGTTGCTGGCCATTCATAATCTATGAATTCAGCATTGGTTTTCAGCCTCCATGGAGAGCATTAACTATATTTTATACTCAAATGTGATGTGTAACACCACAGTACTCAACTCAACAAAAGCTACTGTATACACATCCCAGAGTCATTTTTTATATTTTCTCACCACCTCTAAACTTTGAAATTTTAGTGATTGTAATCCAACTGTAAACTCCTGCTGAGAGTTTAGAAGGTTTGTAAAATATTTTATAAATGTGGTGTAATGCTCTATTTAATAATTGATTGACATACGCTTTGTGAGTTTAGATATGGAAATGGGCATTTGTATCATTGAATATAGTGGTTTAAGCAAATTGAAATGTGTTTTAAGAAAACTAAGTCTAGAATATAAGCCTGACTCTCAAACGACTAGCCACTGCACATGCCTGTTTATTGCCCGACGGGCCATCATAAACCATGCTTCTCAGCATTTACATTTTCCTTGTGGGCTTTACTAATTGTATCTTTTTCAAAGTTTCTTTCTCAAAACCTGAGTTCAGCTTGGAAGGAGATTACTTATTGGGTGGCCTTTTCCCTTTACATGAAATTGATCAAGCAACACTCCTGTTCTCCCCAGAGACCACTGAATGTTTCAGGTAAGCAAGGATTTTTTATCAACCGGGTTATCAATATGCAATATTGTAAATCAAAGCAGCATTTCCTCAAAGTCAAATTTATAAAATGAAACTTCAATTACATGCTATTAACTTCCTCACTGATGTTTTCAAGGCACCGTTCTTCAAAATCTGGCTATCAGATGTTGCAAGTAATGAGGTTTGCTGTTGAGGAGATTAACAACTCCACCACTCTTCTGCCCAATGTTTCTTTGGGCTATGAAATTTTTGACCATTGTTCTGATACAAAGAATTTCCCTTCAGTCTTAAGTTTTATCTCAAAGAATGGGTCAATAAAACCTAAAGAAAAACTGAGCAACTATCGGCCTAAAATGATTGCTTTAACAGGGCCATATGGAAGCACAAGAACTATTACTATTGCACCACTGATCACAATGGACCTTATACCATTGGTAAATTGTTTCTTTTTATACAGTTTACATAACAAAATGCTTACACACTTACTCCCTACTCTTTGTTCAGGACTACCAAGTTACTATATATATAATGCTATTGAATTGTTTATAGTTTAGTGTTTTCTTCTCTTTCAAAGGTGAATTATGGAGCTTCTAGCTATGCGTTAAGCAACAAACTAAAGTATCCCTCTTTTGTAAGAACAACCATAAGCAACAAAAACCTGATAGAGATGATTATTCACATCATACAGTGGTTTGGATGGAACTGGGTTGCCTTTCTTGGTAGCCAAGATGATTACAGTTCAGACGGACTAAAGCTGTTTAACAAGTATATAAGCAATACTGGCATTTGTCTGGCCTATCAAGAGCGTCTAAGTCTAAATGCAAACTACAGTCTAGCACTTCAAAAGATTGATATGCTCAAGATCAATGTCATTGTTGTTTTTGCTGTGTCACAATATGCAAGCAAAATTATCAAAGCAGCCATAGCAAACAACATCCAAGACAAAGTATGGATTGCAAGTCAAGCGTGGGCGATGAATCAACAGATTCCCAGAGAGCCAGGAATTAGGAAAATTGGCACAGTCATTGGTATGACCGAAAGATTGTTTTCATTGCCTGGATTTAATGAATTTGTCTATAAAGACAGGAGAACAACTGATGTTAACCATTATGAAGTGAGTGACATCCAGAGTACAAGTAAGATGTGTAATCAAGTTTGTGATTACTGCACATTGTTGACCCCAGAGGAGATTATAAATGAAAATCCCACATTCTCCTTTGCCATCTATGCTGCCATATATACCATAGCTCATGCTTTACATGAGGTTCTGCAGTGCGACATGAATGAATGCCGCAAAAACACAGCGATTAAGCCATACATGGTGAGTGAATTCATTTGAATCCATGACAAGTTGAATCATTATTTAAATTACATTATTGAATAACAATGTTTTAATTAATTAAGTAATGAATAATGTTGGTCATATTTTTAAGAAACTGCATATTATATTATTTAATTAGTATACAATAATTTCATAAATGAATATTATTATAAGTGGTCTATTTCTTTTTACAGCTTATGGGAGAAATAAAGAAGTTGGATTTTCCACTCAGTGGCCGTCAGGTGAAATATGATGATAATTATGATTCAACCATCAATTATGCATTTGTGCTCTGGAACACTGATGTGAATCCTCCACAGTTTGAGATGGTGGGCACGTATGATACATATCCAGAAGTGACTTTTACCATCAACAACTCTCTCCTGTCCTGGCATAACAATGGTTCTGTAAGTCCTAATTTGATCTAAACATTTAACTTTATAGATTCCAGTTTTTCTCAATCAATTTTGCAAATTTCTCCAAATGAAAGCCAACACTCTCAAAACAATTAACACAACCATCAAAATAGACTCCTTCAGTAACATAAAATACAGCAAATACTGACATCAAGACTATTAGATTGTTCTCTATTGATTGCATATACAAGTATACTATCGAAAAGCTAATTTATCATAAATCTGACAAAAGATTTGTCCAAGAAAGCAAGACCTGAGAAATATGTGTGTGCGTTAAAGGGAATTATGTAAGTAGTATTCTGTAATTTGCAGTCCGTTTATGGAAAGTATGTACTGTTCAGATGGCTGAGTTAATTGTTTGTATAAATTCAAATAATAAAAATTGTAAATTCAATAATACATTTTCTCATCCCTTAAAGGTTCCTTTCTCAAACTGCTCTGCTGAGTGTAAGGAGGGATTTTCAAGGCAACCTGAAGGTTTTCATAGTTGCTGTTTTACATGTAAAAAATGCCAGTGTAACAGCTATGTGGATCATTCTCGTAAGTACCTTAGGAAGTGGTCAATGACACCTTGGTATTTAAGTTTCTTCTGTCCATTCTATCACCACAGTACACTTTACTGGAGATATGATGCTTTTTTAAGTGTGATTTGAAGACAAAATATTCTCCCACATTCATTTAATTTCTCATTCTGTCATAATACTAGGACCTAGAAAAAAGGTCCTTAATGTAATCTGCTAGCTAGCACCATTCACTACATGGTACAAGCTGGTTGCATCTGCAGTCAGTGAGCTTGGTGCTCAACATTTAATTACTTTGGTTCTGTGTTTGCTGAAAGCAAGTCTTACAGCAAGAAATCAGAAACCCTCCACCTTTCCCAGCTCAGCTGAAATGAAGTTTTTTTTTTTTTTGTACAGTGCAGAGTATGTGAGCAGAGTGGAGTAATTATTGAAAGTTTAGATAGAAGAGGGGAAATTTTTGCCGCTCCACACCCACTCACTTTGGTACAGTGAGAACAATCACTGTATTGGCAGTAAACTGTTCTAGCACAAAACCTCATGGCCATACCATATCTTCTTCACAACCTCTTAATAACACATTGAATGGAACATTACAAACATTATGGATTTTACTGTAAGTCAGTTACATAAGTTAGGTAATACAAGTGTTTAATACAATTGTAGTGTGTATTACTGTAACATCTTCAGCAACCAGGTTCATTTGAAACGTGTCTTGCTCTCACACTGGGGTTGCAAACAAATGGAAATAAGAGTTGGATATATTTGCAAACAGTTATTCCTTTTTAATCAAAAACCAAATTTTTACTTCAGGTTATCTTAAAACAAAAACACAAGAAACAGAACACCTAATATAACAACAAGATCAAACAAAGACTAAAATAAGGACTATATATATACGCAGTGAAATACCAGGGACAAAACAAAATAGTTAACTCGATGCAGGTGAGACACATGAGGGCAAATCAAACACTATGGCAACAGATGACAGAGATAAAGGAAACTGAACTGGGAACAGTGCAAAACTAACAGGCTAACAACTTAAAACAAGACTCAAACCCAGAAACATGCATAGCATTATCACCCAATCAAAATGGTGCATCCACGTGCCTTAAAACATAGGAGGGTGGACAGGGGCTTAGGAGGAGGATGCAGAACTGGCAGACGGGACACAGGACAAGGGAGGAGCCAGGGAGGAGACGACGGCTGGGGGAGCCAGGGAGTGACCCCAAACAGTTCTAGCAGGCTGAAGACCCACGGTGGAGCCGATGGAGGGAGGATCCATGGTGGTTCCTTGGTGAAGAGGCAGAGCAAAACCAGGGGGATGACTTACAGAGGCAGAGCCGGTGGTTGTGGAGACCAAGGCAGAGCCGCAGTGACAAGCGGCCGAGGAGGAGCCAGGGTGCCGGAGGACTGAGGCAGAGCTGGTGTGACTGAGGGCCGAGGTGGAGCCAGAGGGAAGGAGGAGCCAGGCAGAGCCAAAGGGTGGCGGGACAAGGTGCAGACAAAGGTCCAGAAGTCCGTGGCAAAGGCAGAGCGATGACTGACCAAGGCAGAGCCAGAGGTACGAGGAAGCCCATTTGAGTCGGAAGGACGACAGTCCCAGTTGGAGCTGGGGGAGATTGGTTGATGGGCTGAGGTGGGGTGACGGGCTTGGAGGTTCGAAGTAGAGCTAGAGAGTCAGCACACCAGGGCGGAGCTGGTGAACAGGAAGCCCAAGGCAGATCCAAGCTGCTAGGAGTTAGCGAAGGAGTCAAAGGACTGAAGGGAGCTAGCAGAGACAGGACCAAAGAACTGGGCAGAGGGTTACGAGATGGCCTACTTGGCCATGACAGGGCAGACAGAGAGTTCAAAAACAGCCTCCTTGGTCAATACAGGATAGGCAGAGGAGGTGGAGTGGGAGGCAGGGTGGGAACATTAAACCACACTGATATGATGCTAGGCAATGAAACATACTTGGTACTTGGCGACAAAAGTCAAGTCAAGTCACCTTTATTTATATAGCGCTTTTTACAATGCAGATTGTGTCAAAGCAGCTTTACAGTGATAACTGGTGTATGTAATTTTGGCTGCATAGCAGCTCTTAAAGACAACAGACAAAACAGACTTGGTGTTTGGCTACGAAACAGGGATGGTGCAGGGCCTTACATACTCATTGGGGTTCAAAGTCAGCACACTCATATCAGCCTTGGTACTCTGGACGAGGCTCCATTCCATGCCCTCGTACTCTGACCCACAGGAACAGACAGGGACTGGCTCACACAACTGCTCAGACTCCTCTTCTGGCTCAGGCTCTGGGACAAACTTGGCTTCGGGTCATGAGGTCTTCTAATGCCGTGGCTAATGGAGCAACGTGTGCTGCAGTCGCTAGCGGATTTTGATCCTCCTCACTATCACCGTTGGAGATGAGGGATCCGCACTGATGTAAAATCCACTCAACGTACTTGTGGAATTTCCCTCGAGGGCCGCCTGGTTCTCTTTGTGCAATATGATGACATCAGCCTCTGCATATTTTTATTTTTAAAATACACAGAGTTTGATGTCATCGTAGTGCATGAAAGGAACCAAATCTCGAAACTTCTTTGTATGCTACTCAAGGGACGCATCCCCCTGGGAGAGGAGGAGGATCTGAACTGCTGTTAGATCCTTTTGATCGGTCTGATCTTCCGTCACGTTGGAGTTTCAAATAAACGGAAATAAAAGAGTTGGATGTATTTTCAAACATTTAATCCTTTTTAATCAAAATAAACTCAATCATTTCACTTCACATTATCTTGAAACAAAAACATGAGAAACAGAACAACACTGTAATCAGGTCAAAACTAACTGAAAATATATATGTACACAGAGAAACACTAGGGACAAAACGAGATAATTAACTAGACACAGGTGAGACACATGAGGGCAAATCAAACACTATGGCAACAGATGACAGAGACAAAGGAAACTGAACTGGGAATGATGCAAAATTAACAGGATTACAACTCAAACAAAACTCAAACCCAGAAACAGACATAACACATGCATTATTTGCTACTGAATTAACTGATTGTTAAGTACTAATTTGAAAGAGCTGTTGTGTTCTAGTGATTAAACCAAATGTTCTCATTACATATTACAATGATCTTGTGTTTTGACACAATTATGTGGAAAGAAAACATGTATAGCTGTTTCAAAAGAATAACTAGCAGTATGAACATTTTTGTACCTTGTGAAAATAGTACTAAAGCGAATAAAAAACTGTAAGTATATTATTTTAAAGGTTATTATTACTGTAATAATTATTCTTTTTAAAAGTATGCTGAAGTATACTGTATTTCCTTTTCACAAGGGTATGGGTTTTGGCAAAATACTATTATAAACATTCATATTATTCTACTGTTTTTCAGGGGACCCCTATACCTGTTTTCCATGTGCAGAGAATGAATGGTCT
Source organism: Mylopharyngodon piceus (assembly GCA_039654765.1). Classification (NCBI taxonomy): domain Eukaryota; kingdom Metazoa; phylum Chordata; class Actinopteri; order Cypriniformes; family Xenocyprididae; genus Mylopharyngodon; species Mylopharyngodon piceus. The sequence goes on from CM077453.1 coordinate 27,833,358, forward strand.
GATGAAGGCAGCACAACATGTAAGACACGTTCTGTTGTCTATCTTGAGTTCACAGAAATCCCCTCCATCTTTGTCTTGGTTTCTGCCATATGTATAATTATTTTACTCATTACCATATTTTGTATTTTCGCCTACAATTACAACACACCAGTGGTGAGGTCTGCTGGTGGTAGCATGTGTTTCCTGATGTTGACGTGTTTGATTTTGTCTAGCATAAGTGCATTGTTTTTCTTTGGAGAACCCACATCTGCACTTTGCCTCATGAGAAATGCCATATTTACATTTTTCTTCACTGTCTGTATTTCCTGTTTGACTGTCCGTTCCTTTCAAATTATTTGTGTTTTTAAAATGGCTGCTCAGTTCCCTAAGGTGCACAGCCTTTGGGTAAAGCACAATGGACAGTGGCTCTTCATTGCATTTGCTTCTGTTATTCATTTAATTTCTTGTGTTGTATGGATGACTGTCTCTCCTGTCAAAGTCACAGCTGACTCATGGACTTATAAAGACCAAATTATGCTCATCTGTGAAATGGGGAATACTATAACTTTAACCATAGTTGTGTTCATAGGTTGGTTTCTTGGTTTCCTGTGTCTCCTGTTTTCCTACATGGGAAGAGATCTGCCAAAAAGTTACAATGAGGCCAAATCAATAACCTTCAGTCTCATTTTGTACTATCTGACCTGGATTGTATATTTCACAGCATACCTCTCTTTTAAAAGTAAATACATCACTCTTTTAAATGCAATGGCTCAAATATCCAGTATAAATGGAATCCTCTTAAGCTATTTCATACCAAAATCTTACATCATAATATTCCAACCACAAAAGAACACTCCCGCATACTTTCAAACATCTATTCAGAAATACACCCAAACCATTAGTAGGATTTAGACATTAGTCTTTGTGTAATCACCTTATTTTTAACGTAAGAGCAGTGCTGCCATTTGTAACTTGAATGTGCAAGGCTTCTGGTCTCATCCGCTTCCAGTTATTTTAGCTGTATAAAAACATGAAATTGCAAACTGGTATTTGTTATCATATTATTTGAATCTTTTATCGTAATCGTAAACACACTGATTTATAGCGCATAGTTTTACTGTTTACTGCACGTTGTTTCTTCTAATTATTTACTTATAGAAGGTGATGAGTCAGAAGTCTAGCACATTCACAGAAAATAGCTTACTTTCGAGTTGCAAAATAAGGTGGATAGGATGCGAACTCTTAAACTCTGTGTTAATGGCTTTGAAAGATTGTTTGTTTCTAATTAACTTTAGTACTGTTATCAACTGTATTCTTTTTTGTTTCTTAAAGTGTGACCCAAAGCCCCTCATCAGGTTACAGTCTCTATGGGGTGTTATTGTATGTTTATGGCAGGAGGTCCTTCAGGTCATCATCAGGTTACAGTCTCATTGGCTCTCCAAGGGGTGTTATTGTATTGTTTGTGGCACATTTGTTACCAGGTATAAAGGTCTAGTCTCACAGACAGTACATTAGGTTAAGATTCGTGAAGGCTGACATGCTAACATCGCTGCTGAAGAACTGTGCTACACTACTACCTTCAATAGATTCTTCTCCCCACAAGAAGTCTGGTCAAGCTTACTTATTTTATGTATTAGAGAAATCTAATACATTGGAGAGCCACCCAAATGACTGCTCGGCCAAATACAGCAAAATCTAACAATTGGCTTAGATCCTTCTCTTTTAAGTTACCACAATCTTAAAGAAACACATAGGCAAGGTAAAGAATGGAGATCTATTCTGAGGTTCAGTCTGAATTAAGATACTATATGTGAATTTTGGGAATAAAAAGAATTTAAAAAGTAAAAAGCAATTTAAATATTTATAAAACTTTTGTTTACATGCTAGCATTAACACTTAAGTGTAATGTAATGTAAACACAAATTCTTGTTTTTAACTTGTAATAAAGAACACCTTTAAAACTTCCATAACTTAGTGTCCAGGTAATACATAGATTTGTGTGCATTACATTTTTGAACCTGCAAATTTTTTTTTAGAATGTCCTGGTATGTATTTGGCATGTCCCAGTTTTGCTTTAGTGACAGAATGAAATCTGTCCCTTACATTCAAAAGACTTAGCATAGTGAATATCACAAATTTTGCAAACATTTTATTAGTCACCTACAAATAGTACCAAATAAATGTTTCATATTTGTTTTCTACATAACTTTTTTGCAATTTTCAAAATGCTTAGTGGAGTAGATTGAGTACAGTTTCAATGGAGGGACAGTTGAAACGTCTTGAAAATGTGCTCGCCTGAACATGCATGGTAGTGTTCTCATCAATTGGGTAAAATTTAAAGGACGTATGGATCTCTAATTCAAGATATCGAACAGAGTCTATTTAGGATTAAGAATTTCCCTTTACCCCCTCTCTTTAACATTGAGGGCCCTGTCATACGCCAGGCGCAATGTGGCGCCAGACGCGACGCAAGTGTTTTTTGCTAGTTTCAGCCCGACGCAGTTATCATTTTCATGTCCTGCGCCACGTTGTTTAAATAGCAAATGCATTTGCGCCCATTTGTGCGCCCATGGGCGTGCTAAAGTCAATGGCGCAATATTTGTTTTGTTATTTAAAGAGCACGTTAGTAATATGCGCCTATATGCGGGTGCACAACACGCATACACTCTGTTTATTACACACACAGAGACGCGCAGCAGCACACAAACATGCCAAATATTAAAAAGAAAAGGATTACAATGTAAAAGATTATTATTGTGTGCACAAAGATAAAAATACTTTGGTGGAATCCGGCTTGTCCCGTAGATAGTCTGCTCACACACTTTAACCTCGCGCACTAGCAGATCCATTTCCTCACTATAGAAGCGTTCAGTTTTTCCGCTTGCAAATTCCGCCGTGTAAATAGCGAATCCACCATGGCACGAGTGCAACTGGCTTTTAAAGGGAATGTTACACCCAAAACACACCCATTACTCATTAAGAGAATAGGGACAACCCTTTTAGACCATGCGCCTGGTGCGCTGACCATTTTTCCCGTCGTTAAACTAGCAAAAGTGGATTCAGACGCGCCCTAAGTGCACTTGCGCCGTGCGCTTTAGACCAAGCGCTTAGATCGTTAAAATAGGGCCCTGAGTATTTATGTAGAATTAACATTAGAAATACAATCCTTCTGTCATGGTACGTTGTACATTCAGATTTTAGTTTTTCTAAGAAAGTGTTTGTTTGTTTATTTATCCATGTCTTTTTAGATAACTGGTATCAATCTCAGACAAAATAATTTGCCAGGCCTACTTAGGTAAATGGAAACCCTACTTAGAGGTTGTTCCACATTATTAAGCAAGTCACAGTTCTCATGCAATATGGGGAGGAAGAAAGATCTTTCTGAAGATGAAAAGCATGAAATGGTGCAATGTTGTGCAAAAGGCATGAAAACAACTAATATTGTGTGAAAACTGAATTCAGATTATTGAACTATCATAAGATTTGTGAGTGATTTAGAGCACAGTAGAACTCAGTCAGATAAAGGCTTATTAAGGAAGATTTCTGTCAAACAAGTTAATTATATTAAAAGGGCAGCTATAAAAAAAAAAAGCCAGTGTTGAGCAGCAAACAAGTATTTAAAGCTGCTGGTGTCTCTGGAGTCTTGAGAAGCTCTCCATGCAGGCTGGCAGTTATGTGTAAAATTGCATTTTAGCCACCACTAACCAAACCTCATAAAGAGAAACATTCACAGATTTAGTTGTAACATTGATTTAACATCATCTGCTAGAGTTAATAATTTCAGAGTAAGTCAGAATAAATTCAAATGTAATCTATCTATCTGTAACATATTCAGTAATTTTTTCTTAGTTTCATTGTCATGGACTTTCAGTTTGTTTCTATTCAGTTGCCATTTTCCTTTGTTCTAGATTCCTGCCAGTCTTTAGTTACTATGGTTATAGATATGATTAGCTGTTCAGTTCAGCTGTGTATTGTTAAGTAACCTTATTTGCCTTAGTACTTAAAGGGTTAGTTCACCCAAAAATGAAAATTCTGTCATTAATTATTCACCCTCATGTCATTCCGAACCCATAAGACCTTCATTCATCTTCGGAAAACAAATTAAGATACTGTATTTTTGATGAAATCCGAGAGCTGTCTGACTTCTCCTTAGACAGCAATTTATCCACCACTTTCAAGGCCTAGAAAGATTTTGTTAAAATAGTCCATGTGACTACAGTGTTTCAACCTTAATTTTATGAAGTGACGAGAATACTTTTTGTGTGCAAAAAACAAACAAAAATAATGGCTTTATTCAACAATTTCTCCTCTTCCCTGTCATTATCCTATGCTATTGATGTTGTACACACAGTGCAGCGCTTCCAGGTTCTATGTCAGAACGTCGGTTCAGTATTGGCTGGCTCCTGCGTCAGCATCACACGTATGCATTGTGGTGCTCATGTGAACAGTGTCGACCAATACTGAGCCGGCGTTCTGACGTAGAACCCGGAAGCGCTGCACTGTGTAATTTGTGTTCCGAAGATGAACAAAGTCTTAAGGGGTTTGGAACGACATGAGGGTGAGTAATTAATGAGAGAAATTTCATTTTTGTGTGAACTAACCCTTTAAGTTCTTGTGATTTCAGTGTTCAGTTGTCCGATCTCGTTAATGTTACATTGTGTTTGCTTGCCTGCTTTTTGTTGGAGATACCTTTGGATACTATTAAAGACTATTTGAACCTAATTCTTCATCTTCGTGTGGTTTTCTACAATGTATCGTGACAGAAGACCAGACCTCAAGTGAATTTTGCAGTACAGTTTGCTGCTTTGGCCCGGAGGGGCCATGATTTTATACAACGACGAGACGTTGAAATCTTTGTATTGGATCAGGACTAATTATCAACATCAAGTAGACCTCCCAGACACCCAAGGACTCGACTGGAGGGAAGCCATTCTGCATTGTCTGGAGAGATTCTTCCCCATATCCATACCACAGCCAGACCTAGATCCCAGCCCGTCACCACCCCTATTGACGGATGCTTCGCCAAAGCCTCCTGCAGACAGGAAGCTTCTGCCTGCCGCGACGTGTGAGCCAATGCCCAAGGAAGGAAGGACAGCGCCCACCATCACCCCAGAGCTGAAGCACCTCAGAGGCTACGTTTACATGCAACCAAATAATCCGTTAGTAATCGGATTGAACGCCTTAATCGATCCGATTGATCTTAATCCGAATGAAATTTCGATTGGATTGAATGGGGTGATTTATTCCTTTTCTAATCCAATCGAGAGAACATGTAAACACTTGATTGGATTGAATGCCGAAACTGGAAAGGACTGCGCATGTGCAATGACGTAGGAATGGCGTAATGACGTATGATGCCTGGAATGAGCTGCAGTTGTTGTTAAATAAAATATCATAAATGACTGTTGTGTTATTTTAATATTCTCCTACCACTCATCGTCTGTGAAGTGAAGCAGAACAATATCCTACCAGTCCCCACTTCATACCCTCATCCACAGACACTTTATTTTGGGTGTGGGAATGGGTGTTTTTACTGGTTGATAAATAGAAGCACGGCTTATGTGCTTCATGTGGTTCATGCGCTTGTCGTCTCCTAATCAGCACCCGAAATAGATAAATATTAATTCTGCTCTTTAAAACAAATAAAAGAAGCAATGTAGGAGAGTAGTATGAACAAACAGCGAGAAATACATCGTTTTTCTGTTGGTTTCTGTGTTGTTCTCCAGTCTCCTCTTCAGCCCTCAGCCACTCCTGCCACCTAGTCATCATCCCTCAGTTCCACTCAGCCTTCTCTCAGTTGCGCAGCTACACCTCAGGCCTGCTGTGAGCCAATCTCCTCCTGGGTGTGGGAAGCCTGTGACTCCGCCTTCAGCATCTGAGTGCTCTGCTCCACTTCGACCCGTTGCCCTGGCTCCTGCACCTGCGCTCCTTCCTCCCTTGACTCCAGCATGGACCATCGGGCATTCGGCCTCGCCAGGCTCCCTCAGACCATCGGCTCCACCTGGGTCAGACATTGCCACGCCTTCGCAGTGGACTTGCAGGCCATTCGCTGCTCTCCAGCCCTCCATCCCTTTGGCTTCGGCTATATCCGCCCTCCCTCAGGCTCCACCTCCTCCCTTGGTCGCTCCAGCTCAACTTCAGCCCTCCAGATTCCCGCTTCCATCTCGGGGGGTCATCGCTGCGGCTCTGTCGAGGATGCCCAGGTCATCACGTCCCGCCGCTCCCTTGGCTCTACATCTGCACAAGAGGCTCCTCTCCTAACAGCTACCTCTCCGTTGGTTGTCCCCAGGATTTAGCCTGCCAAGTCACCATCTTGGCTCCTCCCTCCATCAACTCTGCCGTGGGCTATCGTCTTGTTGACACGGGACTCTCTGGGTCAGCAACATCCAGCCACTCATCCCATTATCTCTTCTATGGTTGCTTCCTACATCCACTCCTCCCTAGTTTATTCTGCCTGTTTTCACCATTCTTTCGCCTGCTCCTCTCACCATCCATTCGTCATCTCCTCGTCCACCTCCAAAGCCCCCTCCCTCCCTCATCTTTTCTGTTGCAGCGTGAGGTCACGCCTTCCGGGAGGGGGCATAATGTAACATATATTCAGTTATTTTTGTCTTAGTTTCATTTTCATGGACTTTCAGTTTGTTTCTATTCAGTTTCTCTTTTCCTTAGTTTTAGATTCCTGCCAGTCTTTAGTCACTATGGTAACAGATATTATTATTATTAGCTGTGTAACATTAATTATCCTCATTTGCCTTAGTACTTAAGTTCCTGTGTTTTCAGTGTTCAGTTGTCTCATTAAAGTTACATTGTGTTTGCTTGCCTGTTTTTTGTTGGAGATAAAATATTATTAAAGGCTGTTTGAATCTGATTCTTCATCTTTGTGTGCTTTCCTACATCGTATCGTGACTCTGTCTAAAAACAATTTGGGCTCTTAGCCTTTTTATTATGCATCTATATATTAAAAAATCTCTGTTAAACTTGACAATTTCTGACAGATTTGTCATAACACGTTTACTTCAGCCAAATAACCTTTACAAAATCATTGATGCATGCACTGCATACAGCTATACTTGTTTTTTTCCCATGACAAGCCACAGCAGCATAAATCCTCAAATGTTTTCCTGTGTTTTCCTGTGTCTATCTCTCATCCAAGTCTTGCATGAACTGTATATATCCACAAAAAAAATCTGTATTCAAAACTATGATTTCGTTCATGGAACGAAATTATACAATGGAAGTCAATGTCACCAAAACACTGGTTATGATTTTTTGAAGATGGTTTTCCACTCAACAAAGCCACTTCCTCTGTTATGCAATCTGCCATACAATTGCTAGATAGATAACATTTTCAAGCAAAAGAAGAATCTTTGCAGCTACGAATGATTTTCTACTGTGTGAAATCCAGATTCATTTTACCCAAGGCTGAAGGGGGTGTGCTGGAGGCGGCTGAGCACACTGAAGACTAACAATCTGTCCTCATGTGCTTCTGTGACAACTAAGCCCTATGAATTCATGCAGCAACACTGATATAAAATGAATACACAGTGCAGAGCTCAATGAGCCATTAAATAATACTTTTAGATTTGAACAGTCTTTGATCTAATGCAGGGGTTTTCAATCCAGAGACTATCAAATAAGATCGTCGTTGTGTGAGGAACCCCCATCCTAAAATTTTTATAACACCCAATTTATACACTGAAAGTTATGTCTTAAATTAGTTTGTATTAAGTTACATTATCATATATTCACTATATAGTAATGTACTGTTAAATGTTTCATTTTAATGTAATTCTATTTACTTATATTAATAATTTTTTTTAATTATTTATTTTAATTTATTTTAATCTATTTAACAGATAAATAACTATTTAATCACATTTTATTTACATTTTACTTATGTATTTTAATCTTATTATTTATTTATTTTCAACATTTTTTTTTAAAGTTTTACTCTAAACTTTTCCAAGGATCCCCTGTCACTTCCTTGCGACCCCAGTTTGAAAACCCGTGCTCTAATGAACTGTTCACCACTGAAAACATAGTGTTAAAAAATTCAACAATATTATTGATTTGACTGCACTGACACTATTGGAAGTCGGATCAGTCTACAAACACGGTGAGTCATATCATCCTCTCCTTCTATTGTTACTTGCTCTGCTTGTCACATGTTCAGTATAGCTTTCTCTGTCAGCGACGAGGGATTTACATGTTATAAATGTAGGGAAATAGTCAGGCTAACAGAGAAAATCTCAGAATTAGAGACACGCATCCAAACTTTAATCAAGGATAGTAAGAATGCAAGGGCTTCAGATACTGTTTTGGATGCGACTAGCTTAGTGAACTCTGTAATTTGTTCGGTTCCGGCTGTAGAGCCTGCACAGCAGGGCAATTGGGTAACGGTGAGGCGGCCTAGCCACGGAAAACACCACTCTTCCGTTCCGATTAGAACATCAAACAGGTTCTCCCCACTCAGTGACGCACCATGTATGTTAGACCCTATACCGACTAAGCTATTGAAAGAGATGCTTCCAGAGGTCATAGATCTTCTTCTTAATATCGTTAATTCGTCTTTATCACTAGGATACGTACCAAAAAGTTTTAAGCTGGCTATTATTAAACCTCTTATTAAAAAAACACAACTTGATCCTAGAGAATTAGTCAATTACAGGCTGATCTCAAATCTCACTTTTCTGTCAAAAATACTAGAAAAGGCAGTATCATCACAACTATGCTCCTTTTTTAGAAAGAAATAGTATCTGTGAGGATTTCCAGTCAGGATTTAGACCATACCATAGTACTGAGACTGCTCTCATTAGAGTTACTAATGATTTGCTCTTATCATCAGATCGTGGTTGTATCTCTCTATTAGTGTTACTGGATCTTAGTGCTGCATTTGCATTTCGATCACAACATTCTTTTAAATCGACTCGAAAATTATGTTGACATTAGTGGAATTGCATTGTCATGGTTCAAATCATACTTATCTGACCGTTATCAGTTTGTAGTAGTAAACGAAGAGATGTCATATTGATCACAAGTTCAATATGGAGTACCGCAAGGCTCAGTACTAGGAACATTGCTGTTCACTCTGTACATGCTACCCTTGGGAGATATCATTAGGAAGCATGGCGTTAGTTTTCACTGTTACGCTGATGATACTCAGCTCTATATTTCTTCGCGCCCTGATGAAACTTACCAATTCACAAAATTAACGGAATGCATAGCTGATATAAAAAATTGGATGACCAGTAATTTCCTACTACTAAATTCAGAAAAAACAGAGATTCTAATTTTTGGACCAAAAACTTCTTCACGTAATAACCTAGAATACTGTCTAACACTTGATGGCTGCTCTGTTAAGTCTTTGTCGTCAGTTAGCAACCTGGGTGTGCTCTTTGATACCAATCTTTCATCTGAAGGCCATGTTTCTAGCATCTGTAAAACCGCATTCTTCCATCTTAAAAATATATCTAAACTACGACATATGCTGTCAATGAAAAATGCAGAACAGTTAGTTCATGCGTTCATGACCTCAAGGCTAGATTACTGTAACGCTCTACTGGGTGGTTGTTCCGCTCGCCTGATAAATAAACTACAGCTCGTACAAAATGCAGCAGCTAGAGTTCTTACTAGAACTAGGAAGTATGACCATATTAGCCCAGTTCTGTCAACACTGCATTGGCTTCCTGTTAAACATCGTACAGATTTTAAAATCTTGCTAATTACTTACAAAGCACTAAATGGTTTAGCTCCCCAGTACCTGAGCGAGCTCGTAATGCATTATAGTCCTTCACGTCTATTGCGATCTCAAAATTCAGGCCAGCTGATAATACCTAGAATATCAAAATCAACCGCAGGCGGTCGATCCTTCTCCTATTTGGCACCTAAACTCTGGAACAATCTTCCTAGCATTGTTCGGGATGCAGACACACTCTGTCAGTTTAAATCTAGAGTAAAAATGCATCTCTTTAACCTGGCATACACATAACACATTATCAATTTATATTTTCAAATCCGTTAAAGGATTATTAGGCTGCATAAATTAGGTCAGCCGGAACTGGGAACACTTCCTATAACACCAGATGTACTCGTTACATCAGAAGAAGAATGGCATCTACGCTAATATTAGTCTCTCTGTTTATCCCGAGGTTTACCGTAGTCAACCGGATCCGGGCCGTATCCAGGTGAGATCGAGGACCTGCGCCTTGACATGACCACAACGCAGCCCTGAAGTATCAGCAGAGATTGAGTCAACTAGATCATCCATTGTGAAGGCCTCATCGACACGACAGCCAGTGGCACAGTTCCTCAACAAACCGTCCATACCGGCGTGATGAATACGATCCTCAACTGGATGGAACTGGAATAAATACTTTGAATGTTGCGATCCCATGGGACTTATGATAGCTACCTGAATCGTAACAAAGCACTGTTCGCCAGAGGAGAACTGGCCCCCCGACTAAGCCTGGTTTCTCCCAAGGTTTTTTTCTCCATTTTAACACCTATTTGCCACCTGATGTCACCTGTTGGAGTTTGGGTTCCTTGCCGCTGTCACCTTTGGCTTGCTTAGTTGGGGACACTTGACATTTGATATTCAACAGTGCTTTGCATCTGCCTGCATTGACACCATTTTCTTTAAGAGCTGCTGTGCAGCCAAAATAATATACCAATTATCACTGTAAAGCTGCTTTGACACAATCTGCATTGTAAAAAGCGCTATATAAATAAAGGTGACTTGACTTGACTTGGATGAGAACTGAACTGATCTGGACAATGACATCACTGTTTTCTCAGTACTGCTTACAGCTAAATTGAACTCATTTCATATTGATGATCTTTACACAGTTATTGAACCAAACTGAATCAACACTGAACTGGTTTCAGCTGAAATATGACACTTTTGTCTTTTTAGAGCTGCTTTAAAGCAGAGTTGATCTCTGTTTGCATCACTGAATCATTATTTTCCTGTTTATCCCTGTAAAGCTGCTTTGAAACAGTCTGTATTGTATAAAGCGTTATATAAATAAAAGTGACTTGACTTTCTGATTTATTCATCCTCATGTCGTTGTAAGAACATGACTTACTTTCTTTTGTGAACACAAAAAAAGATGGTAACCAACATTGGTAACAGTTTTGGTGAAAATGACTTTCATTATATGGGGAAAAAAGACATTTCTCAAAATATCTCTTTGTCAGTACAACCGTGCAATGCACCAATCAACATTATGTCACAAGTGCTGAGCTAAACTTGCATACTGAATCTGGAATATTCCTCTAAATTAGTAAAATTTGAGTTGAAAATACTATTATGTGTGATGTGTATGCTTAAGTCTGCAGCCTGTCATACTACATGCTCAGTGCATAAACACACAATGGCTATTTGTCAGCTGAGCTATAGAAATGTAACTGAAAAAGAGCAGAATAGGGTGGTTGTTTAAATGTAGACTAGGAGAAACTGAAATTGACTTTGGCAAGCCCTGAAGGAAAGCAACATGGTGTTAAATAATTTAAGCCTAGTTTGGAACGTGAAAATGCTACGCTGATTCAAATCTCAAAGAAACTCTTTTACACCATCAGCACATGGTTTGTCTAGTCAAGCGCACAGTTTCAGATGGGTTTAGTGCCAGAGGTACAGTCCTGAGGTTGGCAGTAACAATATCCCTATGCAAAAGAATCATATGACACGTATGCATAGATCAAGGAGAGGCAGCTAGACAAGATGCCCCACATGCATATATCATTGTGTAACTGTGTAATGTGTGCCGAACATATGTTTTATGCGTATATTGTCAACAGTTTGCAGGAGCTAGTTGTCACACCTTTTTGAGCAATAATTTTGCTTATGTAAGGCACATACTATAAAATCTTTGCTACAAACAAGATTTAGAACATTTCCATCATTATTGCTCAGAAAGATACAGTTGATTTAACATGATTTAACATGATGACTTATCTTCGTCACAAGACAAAGATAATATTTTTTATTATTAGTTTATTGTTTTATCATTTAAACCTGTTTTATTCTTGTTGTCCCTGTTTTTTTGTGTTTGGTTGCTAAAATCATGTCAAGTCACATTTATTTTAGACAATACAGATTGTTTCTAAGTATTTTGTAAAATTAATTTATTATGAATTGAATTGATCTAAACTTCCACTTGGTTTAATATTAAGTTATATGATGCATTAGTACATTTTTAAATGTGGGTTGTGTCGTGTGCCATAATATGTAGTTAAATAATAGGCCCTAAACATTTCTTTTTTTTTTTTTTTTTTTTTTTGCATTCACGCGTCAGCACGCGAGTGAGTCCCGCGCGCCCTTATTCCATATAAAGCAGTCACGCACAGATGCTCATCAGTCACCTCAGCTGCACATTCCAAACGGACGCAATTAATCACTGTTTTATGTCAAGCAATTGGAGGTTTTGAAGAGAAATGACGTCAAATGAAATGAATCTGACGACAAAACTTTGGACTCATCGTGTCCTGGACAACCGGACCCAGGTGATACCCCTCAACAGCACAGATTCCCCGCCGCTGGATGATTTGGATGTGAACACGGATATTTATTCCAAAGTGCTCGTGACGTTGATTTACGCTGTGCTGTTTGCTGTCGGTTTAATCGGCAACTCCGTGACCCTCTACATATCCCTCCAGAGGAGATCCATAAAACATCTCCAAGGCACTGTCCATTATCATCTCGCCAGTCTCGCGGTGTCCGACCTGCTCATTCTGGTGCTTTGTATGCCGGTGGAGCTGTACAACTTCATCTGGATTCACCATCCGTGGGCATTTGGTGAAGTGGTCTGCAGGGGCTATTACTTTCTGCGGGACGGCTGCTCGTACGCGACGGCGTTCAACATCGTGAGTCTGAGCGTGGAGCGCTACATGGCGCTCTGCCACCCATTCAAAGCCAAGAGTCGGATGTCCCGCGGGCGCACGAGGAGACTCATCTGCGCGCTCTGGTGCGCGTCGCTCATTCTCGCCTCACCGATGCTTTTGACAATGGGGCAAATTTACGTAGGTGAAGAGAGCATCTGCACCACGGTGGCCTCTACCAACACCGCCAAAACTGTTCTACAGGTGGGCATGTAACTATTTCACCCTAAATGGTCCATGTTAGTTCTTGGCATTTGTGTACTTTAGATAGCACTAACAATAAAGTAGCTGTACTGTACCCTGTACTGTATTGGCAATATCAGATTATGGTCGTCTCATGGTTATCTTGGTACCTTGTAGTGCCATATAAATGCCATGAAATGAACATGGTCATTCAGTACCATGGTATAATAAGGAATTTATTTTTTATTTAATCCTCGAAATAAACAGAACATTTCATAATTTTCAGAATTAAAAATGTTGCTATCTACAACAAAGAAGAAATATTTAGGATTCTCCATTATTTCTAATTAAACACATTTGTGACACTGATCATGTGAAGTCTTAGATGGTCAAATGATTCCACTGAAGCACAAGAGGCTCTAGATCTTTCTCAAATCATGCTGGAGAACAAGAGTCTTTGTTGAGTTGTCAGCTTGAGTGCTGCTGTCATAACGAATAATGACAACATAACAAATAATAAAAAAGATTTTTATTTTTTTAATTCCAGTTTAGCTTTTTACTGACAGATATGTTATCATTTACCGTTTTTTTAAATTGCTTTGGTGCAATTTTCACAAGCAATTGGTCAATTTTCAAAACTCTTAGTACTAATATCACAACAGATCATCAAAAGTGCACTTTTTCAAACATTTCAGCATATTTTCAATTGTGTCAGTACAATACAATCACAAAGTATCCTTTTCACTACACAAAATAAGTGTTTTATCTATATAAACGTTTGATTCACAGTAACTGCCTTTCATAATGCTATTACTATCAAACTTTTGATTTGCATCTCTTTTCGTTCAGTTTAATACATTTGTCTATTATTTAATCCAAATTATCTTAATGGTTAATCAATGAATCATTTGGTACACCTATAGATTTCTATAGATATTGATTCTATAGGCATAGTTTCTAAGGAACTTATTTGCAATTTCCGATATGGATAACCAAATGTAATGAATTATAAGCAGTTTATCTTAGATGATGACCAAAATTATCAGTGTGTGTGTGTGTGGTCCTGGTAAACACTGCGTTGTGAACCAAACAAGGATGGTAATACCAGTCATTTTAGACCTTGTTTGGACTTTCTTTTTTTTCCTTTTTTTCTTTTGGTCCCCATGAGGAAAACAGCTTATAAATCATATGAAATTATATTTTTAGAAAATGTAAAAATGCAGAAAGTTTTCTGTGATGGGTAGGTTTAGGGGTAGCATTAGTGTAGTAGAATATACAGTTTGTACAGTATAAAAACCATTACGCCTATGGAAAGTCCCCATAAACCACATATACTAATATGTGTGTGTGTGTGTGTGTGTGTGTGTGTGTGAGAGAGAGAGATACAGAAAGATTTGAAGTACACAGAGCAGGACAGAGTACAAGGGAAAAGAAACAGTCAATGACTATATAACATCAGATTGATCATCAGAAGAAGGGAGACAGATGGCATTGTTTTACATTATAGTATGCCATGTGATACTGTAAACTGTAAAAGGCATTACCATGGTCGAGACTGCCACATTATTGTAACTCACCTTTCATCTGTAAAGATCAACTACAGTAGATTCAGTCATATGGTACAGTGAGAACATTTACTGTATTGGCATGCAGCAAACCCTGTTCTACACAAAACCTCATGACTGTGTCATACTTTACACCTTTTGATAACACACTAAATAGACACTATTACAAACATTATGGATTTTATGTCAACTATGTAATTTAGGTAATGTAAGTGTATTTTCTAAGGTGGCATCCATAGCCTGTGTAATTATTTCAGCAACAAGGGTGATTTGAAACATGTATCTTGCATTGTTTGCTATTGAATGAAGTGATTGTTAAAAGTACTAAATTGAAAGAAAAACATACTGTTGTGTTTTGGTGATTAAACCAAATGTTCTTATTACATATCACGATGAACTTGTGTTTGAAACAGTGATTATGTAGAATAAAAATATGTGCAACTGGAATGAAAGCATGAGATCAGGTTTTTAAAAAAATGACTAGCTGTGTTACAAGTGTGATCAGTTTGGATTTTTGTACTAAGAGTTTTGAAAATGTACACCTTACATGTTAAAATAGTACCAAAGCAAATAAAAAAAAAACTGTATTTACAGAAAATATAATACATTTCAATGTAGCTCTTTGCCATTTGTCTATATGTCAGGTTTGCTTTAAAATCTGACCAAGTCTACAAAGAGAGATGATGCAGTAAAGCCCTGAGTATAAAGTAGTTAACATGACCATATGTCTGAGAGAGTTAGTGATACATAGAAGGCTGCTGGCATGGCAAAGACAGTCCCATGAGCCCTCAAAACAGTCACTTGTGATTTAACTTAAACAGCTTGAACTGTATCTGCTGAGCAACAAAAAAAAAAAAAAGCTCTATTAAAATTTCTTTTTAGATATAACTGAACACGTGTATATACTGAACATGACCTTATGGACATGAAGTGATCTGAGATGGTGGGGGGAAAAATAAAATATATATTCTATGATTTGGAGAATATTTTTCACACGGACAAGCTCATTTCAGAATACAAGCTGGTAAAAAGCTCTGTATTTGTATAGGGAGGGAGGAAGAATAAGAGGAAACCTTAAATGAACCTCAGAGCAAATTAATTAAATAATCAATCAATTAGAATGATACAGTAAAGAGCAAAGCAGACAAAAATAGAGCAAAATGAGACTGCACTAATTGACCAAACCATAGAGGCACTTTTTTTTCAGGTGTTTTTCAGGGTTAGGTGTGTAGAAACTGTTAGTGGCAGGGAAGGGATTTCTCCCCTTTGGATTTTGGGAAATAATCATTATGCCTTTACCTTAATGTTTCCGGGCCCCACTTTTTGAATAGTTCCTTTAAGTGTTTTTCCTTACAGGTAAATGCCCTTCTCTCTTTTGTTGTGCCAATGCTGGTGATTGCAGTGATGAACGCCCTGATTGGACATAAGCTCCAGAGAATGACCAATCATGACTTATACTGTTCAGCAGCTTCAGATGTCACAACAGAGACAAATCGTGAGCGTTCCCTACATCATAGTGTCAAAGTCCTACGTGAGTAAAAGAAATGCATGATTTTACCAAAATGTTCAGTATTTTATAGGATGACACTATAAAATAGAAATTGCTGCTATTAGATGCCATACAGTGTAACTACATTTTGTGAATCAACAAGCATTCATGGCCAAAAGTAGTAGAAGTATATATTCTGACAAAATAAAATAAAAAATTCAAGTAACATACAACCCGAATTCCGGAAATGTTGGGACGTTTTTTTTTTAATTTGAACAAAATGAAAACTAAAAGACTTTCAAATCACATGAGCCAATATTTTATTCACAATAGAACATAGATAACATAACAAATGTTTAAACTGAGAAATTTTATACTTTTATCCACTAAATGAGCTCATTTGAAATTTGATGCCTGCTACAGGTCTCAAAAAAGTTGGCACGGGGGCAACAAATGGCTGAAAAAGCAAGAAATTTTGAAAAGATTCAGCTGGGAGAACGTCTAGCAACTAATTAAGTTAATTGATATCAGGTCTGTAACATGATTAGCTATAAAAGGGATGTCTTAGAGAGGCAGAGTTTCTCAGAAGTAAAGATGGGCAGAGCTGTGAAAGCATGTGTAAAAAGATTGTGGAATACTTCAAAAACGTCAAATTGCAAAGGCTTTGCAAATCTCATCATCTACAGTGCATAACATCATCAAAAGATTCAGAGAAACTGGAGAAATCTCTATGCATAAGGGACAAGGCTGAAGACCTTTATTGGATGCCCGTGGTCTTCGTGCCCTCAGACGACACTGCATCACTCATCTGCATGATTGTGTCAATGACATTACTAAATGGGCCCAGGAATACTTCCAGAAATCACTGTCGGTAAACACAATCCACCGTGCCATCTGCAGATGCCAACTAAAGCTCTATCATGCAAAAAGGAAACCATATGTGAACATGGTCCAGAAGCGCTATCGTGTCCTGTGGGCCAAGGCTCATTTAAAATGGACTGTTTCAAAGTGGAAAAGTGTTCTATGGTCAGACGAGTCCAAATTTGACATTCTTGTTGGAAATCACGGACGCCGTGTCCTCCGGGCTAAAGAGGAGAGAGACCTTCCAGCGTGTTATCAGCGTTCAGTTCAAAAGCCAGCATCTCTGATGGTATGGGGGTGCATAAGTGCATACGGTATGGGCAGCTTGCATGCTTTGGAAGGCATTATGAATGCTGAAAGGTATATAAAGGTTTTAGAGAAACCCCCCTCCAGACGACGTCTATTTCAGGGAAGGCCTTGTGTATTTCAGCAGGACAATGCAAAACCACATACTGCAGCTATTACAACAGCATGGCTTCGTCGTAGAAGAGTCCAGGTGCTGAATTGGCCTGCCTGCAGTCCAGATCTTTCACCTATAGAGAAAAATATGTCAAAGACGACCACAAACTCTTCAGCAGCTGGAAACCTATATCAGGCAAGAATGGGACCAAATTTCAACATCAAAACTCCAGAAACTCATAACCTCGATGTCCAGACGTCTTCACACTGTTTTGAAAAGAAGAGGAGATGCTACACCATGGTAAACATGCCCCGTCCCAACTATTTTGAGACCAGTAGCAGACATCAAATTTGAAATGAGCTCATTTTGTGCATAAAATTGTAAAATTTCTCAATTTAAACATTTGTTATGTTATCTATGTTCTATTGTGAATAAAATATTAGCTCATGTGATTTGAAAGTCTTTTAGTTTTCATTTTATTCAAATTTAAAAAACGTCCCAACATTTCCAGAATTTGGGTTGTATAAATCACATATATTAAAGCAATATCACACAAGAAAGAGTAACAAGGAATGATGACTTGGGCTGTTTCTGAGAAGCACTGGAGTAACAAGGAAGCAGCGCAACTGTTTAATTGTTTTTTAAACAAACAACTGTTTAATACTGATAAATTTACATTTTAGACAAAATATTGCAAGTTTAGTTTAGTTCCAAAGTAACAGCAGAAGCATTGCAACAATAGTGGTGTTTCTTTTGTTACTGAATGATTCAGTGGTTTTCAACAAACTGGTTGAGTAAATGATTCAATGACTCATTCATAATCACTTGTTTTGTTCTTGAATGAATCAGTGTTTTTGAACAAATTAGTTGAGTGATTCAAATGGTTCACTCATAAGTACAATCACTTGTTGCCACCTACTGGCATAACAATGTATAGCCAACTAAAAGATTCACTAAAAAAATGGAAATCAGACAAGTGGAGTGATACAAACTCAAACAGTGAAAAGTCTCAGTACTGTTGCTGTCCTAGAGTGTAACCGTCGGGCTCCTGATGTAAAAATCCCATTCATTTTCTCCATAGGGGAGAGAAATCTCCACCAATCAGAGAATTGTTTCTATATACACAATCTTTAAATCAATAGTTTTATATATTAATCTGTCCTTTTTAATTCCCAATGCTTCATGGGATTGTAGTTCTTTCCCTCATTAAAGCCGTTAAGTACACAGAATTGTACCATTGTCTTTTTGTCAATTTTTTAAATACTTTTTTCTTCACATTGGAGTTTGTCATGTTGATTCACCTCTTTGCTCATTGGTTTGGTTCATGGCTTATAACCCTTAAACAAAGACTTTTTAAAAATCCCAATGGGAAAAATACTTTCCTAACCAAGGCTGCTGAAAAAGTGGGCAGACATTGTTGCAGTCTATCCACTAAGAGTGGGCACAGCCATTTGTAACTTCAGTGTGTGAGACTTCTGGTGTCATCTGCTTCCAGTTATTTTAGCTGCACAAACAGCTGCTTGATATTGCAAACTAGTATTTCTTATAATATTTGAATGTACTGTTGTAATTATAAATACACTGGTTTGATGTGCAAATAGTTTTACCATTTAGTGCACTTTGTTATTCTTCTAGTCATTTACCTGCTAATGAATTGGAAATCTCACATATTCACAAAAAATAGCTTATTTTTGCATTGCAAAATAAGGTGGATATCAACACATTTGGAGTGCCTCTATCTTGTCCAATCAAATTCGAGGAAGAGAACTGTTGTATAATTCATTATGTAATAGTCATTACCAGTGCCCAATTGTCATTTTCTTCTCATGTGCATACACATTTTAATCAGGGGTAAAACCTTTGATTTCTTGGTTTCAATAGTTCATTGCCATGTGGTTTTTCTCTGTTATCAGGTGGGGTTGTTTTTGCCTTTGTTTTATGCTGGTTTCCTTATCACTGTCGCCGACTGATGTACTGCTATGTAACGGAGTGGACAAAGTGAGTTTTGCATTTGCATATAACCATATATTTGCAAATAATAATTTTGCTTTTGAAATAATTTGCAGATTTTGTAACCTTGGTTTTGTTTTCTTCCCCCACAGTGCACTTTATGATTTCTACCATTACTTTTACATGGTGACAAATGTACTTTTCTATGTGAGTTCTGTGATCAATCCCATCCTTTACAACCTGGTCTCGTCCAAATACCGGCAAATATTTTTTTCCACTGTCACTTACTTTTGCCAGATGTACTCTAAAAGCCAGAGGACTAACCAGAGCAAAAGGAGCTTACAACTACCACAGCAGCTTCGTTCCTCTCTGGTCACACCCCGTACCAGCCATCAGACCCTTTGTCCCATGGTGGTCATGGAGACTATGTACTGATGTTAATTCATTCTGGACATTTAGACTTGTTGACTACAAATGTATGTGTTGCTGTTTTGTTCCATCAGTGCTGAGGGACAATTTCACATAATTTCAGAACAAAGGGAGGCAGAATTCAGAAAAAAAGGTTTTGACTTTAAAAGACAGGCCTACTGCTTTCTGATTATGGAACATTATAGAATATACACTATACTGTCTACTGTAAGTGCGCTAGTAGGCTATGCTCTAAAAGGTGTTGTCAATATAGTGTACTCTGTCAGTATTTCCTGATATAAACTATGGCTGTGACTTTGATTGAATGAAAATGATTGAAAATGCACAAGGCTACACTTTTTCTATATGGCATATCTTCAAATTTCAATAGTACAAAGTTACACATATTTCTTTATGTGGGATATTGATTGCAAGAGATTGGACTGGATTCAAGCTTTTACTGTTGGTCTGTCAACAAATTATAGTACATTGTCATTGAAATGCAAAAAAGAAAAACACAAGACTATTTTAAAGTAATAAAAAAGAGAAAGGTAAACACAGAAGCGACCTGGGAATTATATAAAATGTCTTTATTCTATATATACTCTTAGCCTACTGTGAATAAAAAAAAAATAATAATAATTTTGTGTAACCTGTAAAGTAAATTTAACACCATTATTTTCTCAGCAGACTAAAATGTCGCTTTGATATAAGACATACCAAGCGTGCTACTGCCTCAGAGTTACACATCTCCCTGCACAATGCATTGCATTCGGAAGGTGTCTCGCGCATCGCGCTTTAAGAAATAGCGGGTTGCGCGTGGGGACATTCTGTTCTATTCATTACGTTTAATAGGCTGTTCAAATCAATTAAATAGGTAAGAGGCGAAACTCAATGAAAAAAGTCTCTAATAGCACGTAGCAGACAAGGCAATATATATTTTTTTATGTCCAGGATAGCATACAAGTAAATAAAGCGCACGTGAAGTGGGCGGGAAAATTGATTCAGTGTTGATGAACGTTGAGCGGCAAAAGGTAGGCCTACGGTAGAAAAATAAAAGATGTCTAAACTTTTACAATTTTTTATTTTTAAAAGAATAAAGCTAATTTTGAGGATAGGGGGTGAGACCGCTGCTAAAGACAGCAAAAATTCAGGTGTATTTAAGTTAATCGATTAGCCTTACATAAGATGGCGTCTCAAAAACTAGCGAGCTCTCTACCTAGGTAACATTCTGGGGCGTCATAGGCGCGTTTCGAAAGCACTAAATGTTTGGTACCCATCTAGACAGCATTTTGGAGGACCATTCAAACATTTGAACGGTCCCTATTAAGGCTGTCTAGGTCGGCAGCTAACTATATATTTTGAGACAAACACAGAGCCTAATAAATAGACGAACGCTAATGTTACGTCAGGACTTTGCAAGTGGCAACCTGTACTGAAGTACAACATGTATATAAACAAGAAGGAATTTCTTATGTTACGAATAACTACATGTAAATGTACGGCATAAACGCAAATAAGTTCAATTCCAGCTCACGGTTTCTCATGACAGACACGGCACACACCACGATGTTTTATTCCCAACTCTTCATCTCGAAACGGGGCACACTGGCCAAGATCTGGCTGGCAGCCCACTGGGAGAAGAAAATAACCAAAGCACACGTGTTTGAATGTGACCTGGAGGCCACCATCAAGGAAATCCTATCCCCCCTGGTAAGGTTCAACCTGGTTAATCCATATATTGGCACTAAACCAGGTTACTATTGTGGTTAACTTACTGCTCATGTTTATAGCTAGAATAAAGTGTAAAGCTAAACTAGAAAAAGAAAATAATTTTGTGTGTGTGATCTAACTCTATGATTCAACAGATTAAAATTGGTCTGCGAACTTCAGGTCACCTTCTTTTAGGAGTTGTCCGGATATACTCAAAGAAGACCAGATACCTTCTCTCAGACTGCAGTGATGCGTTGGTCAAAATTAAAGTGGCTTTCCGGCCAGGTGAATGCAGCCTGTTAAATCTGTCAGTGACAGCAGAATGAGCAAACACTGCAACTCTAATGATATTTCATTTTTGACCATAGGACAGACAGACCTGCCTGAGGATGCAATGGAGGCCACATTAAAAGCTATCACTCTACCAGAAGACTTTACTGACTTTGACTCTCAGCTACCTGATCTCAAGTATCGTGTTTATCAACAGCACAGCTCTTCAGATATATTTTTTTCTGATGTAGTTTTTTTTTTTATGACCTATTTGGCATGCTATGTCTCACCTAGCACCATTGATGTGGTAGACCACTTCTCTTTGAATCAGTGTCGCACTGAAGATATTACTCTCAAAGAGAACTTTGGGAACCACTTTCTCACCATCGAGGGAATAGGTATGAACTCGGAATAATCAACAAAACCAAGTAGTTTTTACATAGTCTATGCAAAACCATGCATGCCTCTGTTTGTATTTTCTATTTATTCAAAGGGGAGGAAATCCAGTCTTATCAAGGATTGTTTGATCAGAGTTTCAGTGTCCATGGCGACTGCTTTGGTGATGAGGAAATGGCTGTCGACCTCATCGGTGAGTTCATGACATTGACACTGAATATTCACGCTCTACACGCTAATGCAGTTTCAGTAGATTGATGACTATGTTTAAAGTCAATACAAAATCAAAACTGACATTTTTTTCACTAATGCATACAGAAACCCTAAGAGGCCAAGGATGATTATTAGTTTTCTTTCTTGTTTTCTCGTGATCTTGACAACATAACAAATGTTTTCTTATGATAACGACTTAATTTTCTCGTGATCTAGACATAAAAAAAATTGTTTTCTCGTGATCTTGACAACAACAGTTGTTCTCTAATGGCTCGTTTCCACCGAGCGGTACGGTTGAGTACAGTTCAGTACGGTACGCAATTTTTGCCGTTTCCAATTTCATTGTTAGAAGTTGTAAATGGTACCCTAATTCCGAACTGTACTGTACCACTTTTTTTGGGACCCTTCTATTGGGGTACCTGGCACAATAGTACCAATAGTACCAATGGTACCAAAATTGTGGAGCTACACTCACTGCAGAACGTTGATTGGCTGACAGAGAATCGTCACTTGCGCGTGCTACAAGGGGAATGACAACACAATACCGTTGCAACACAACGTGTATTTTTCGGCTGTTTTTCCTTGCAGCCTTCAGCCTTTACTCAAACAAAGCTGCTGTATGTCCTCCATTGTTGTTTACTGTTACTTTCTTCTTCACGCGAGAATGACGTCGATCGCTACTTTCCGGCATACACCACGCCTATCAAGTAAGGGTACTGTTGGTGGTGGAAACAACACAAGCCGGATCAGAGTTTACCGTCCTGAATCGTACTGTACTGTACTGTACTGTACTGTACTGAACTGAACCGTACTGTACCGCTCGGTGGAAACAAGCCATAAGTTACACAACTGTGCCAACAGGTGGCAGTATAGAACTGAATATAACTGATGGGGTATGGTATATTATCCACCTTACTGTGTACGCGTTTGGAACAGTGAAGACCTACTCGACCTACTGTTCGTGATCACTATAATTTGTGTAGTAGGCTATTGTGTGCGATTCTGAAAAGTATAACTGTAAAATGTTAAATGCTTGAATCAATACTAAACTTATTTAATTAAATGTTTTTAAAAAACTTAGGATACATTGAAATGGCCTCATGTCACATTTCAAAAGAAAAATGGGTTTCAAATATGGTTTAATGTTGACTTGAAAGGTGAATTGTATAATTTCTTCACCACCAAATGGAATTGCGAGAAGTGACTATTTTTATACTACTGACTACTATTTTTATTTTTAAACATGTTTAGGAAACATGGCTACCCCCCATGGCTCAGTGTGCACATTAAACTGGGCATAATAAATATGTTAAATTCCAAAAATCAAATAATATATAAAATGATCACACGTTTATGTGTTGAGAATGAATTATGAGTCCCTTGCACTTTTGTGCATTTTTTACATTTGATTTTGTACAAACACATTTGCCTAATTTTTGTCTTTATTAAAAAACTTAATGGAACCTCATCACCTTACACTTCTCAATATTTGTTTCCTTCTCTTTGTTTGTGGTCTGTCAAGATTTTATAGCGAGTAATACTGAGGATGCTCTGATGCCTGATTTCTATGCGGACACTCCTGATGAATTACCAGCTACACCTCCTCCAACTGGTGTCGGTGCAGGAGGTAATGATGTTACTTTTTGTTTTACATATTTGCATTACATTATATTTTGCCCTTTGAAACGATGAGCCAGCAGCCATATTGTTGTTCATGGTTTATTCATCTTTGTATTTTATTCTCATTAGCTGTTAAGAATAAGTAAATGTTCTGACATGGTGTCAGTGGATATATACAATAAATAGTCACGTGAATGCTCTGATTCAGATTTAAGTTGTTTTATTGGCATGGTAAAAAGTCTTTACATTGCCAAAGCATTGGTAGCATTAAATTACAGACATACATATTTACACACAATTTAAAAAAAATTGATAAAATAATACCAATGAGAAGGAAAATGCAAAAACGTACACAATGATTTGTTTTGTCATCTAAATGTTTTACAAGTCTTGCTGGCAAAAAATAAGATTGTAACAATTAGACATGTTTGATCATGCATTTTGCTGTCATGAATAAGTCTGAAATAGCCAGTTTACAATGGGATGTGACAATAAATCAAGTTTTTTAGTTTATTTTCAAAATGAGGCTATAAATCTATATATTTAAATATAAATATTTAATAACAAATACATTTAGGTGTGTAGTATGGGCTTTACACGTTTAATACCCAACCTTTAAGATTATAATATGACAAATGCGTAATATCTGATTGGTTATGTGGTGTACAGTAACAGTCTTAACATTATCAATCAAGCAATTTCCCTTTGCTTCCAACATTAACATTTATCACTGTGTCATTTTCTTAAAGACTCCGAGTCTGTGCAACCAGAACTTTCCTGTTTAATGGGTAGGAGCAGTCCAGCCTTGACTGAGACCACTTTCTTGGTAAATGCAGAGGAAGGTTTCGCTCTTGCACCGGTTACTGTTACACGTGAGTGTTAACTGCTCTGGAGAATATAATGAGCAGTAGTATTGACCTTTGCTTCAAATTGGTTAACCGTGATCACTGTGGAAACGTTAAAGGGATAGTTCACCCAAAAATTAAAATTCTGTCATCATTTACTCAACTTCTTGTCCTTCCTAATCTGTATGACTTACTTTCTTTTGTGGAACATAATGGAAGATATTTTGAGAAAAGTTTTCTGTGTTCATATTATGGAAGTCAATGATCACCAAAACTGTTTGGTTACCAACATTCTTTAAAATATATTTCTTTGTGTTCCACAGAAGAATTAAAGTCATACAGGTTTGGAATGGCATGAGAGTGAATAAATTATGACAGAATTTTCATTTTTGGGTGAACTGTCCCTTTAATGTTTGGGTTTTAACTGGTCTCATGAAGCCACATGAGGGTGCTGTTGACAACCAGGAATAAAAATATCTATTTTGTAGGCCAGATCATGGTAATGAATCAGCTGCTGCAGTATGTACACAGTGCACACTATGTAGATTTTCTATGTTCATGGAATACTATGATGACCTACTATGTTTGCCAAAAGGTGTAGTATGCAACCAGAGTAATATCAACCACAGTTTTTCTTTACTGACTTTATTGCATTGCCAAACATACAGCCATTTTTTTATATTTTGAGATGGAAACTAGACGCCACTCAATGCGTTAAAGGATTAGTTCATTTCAGAATTAAAATTTTCTGATAATTTACTCACCCCCATGTCATTCAAGATGTTCATGTATTTCTTTCTTCACTCGTAAAGAAATTAAGGTTTTTAAAGAAAACATTCCAGGATTTTTCTCCATATAGTGGGCTTCAATGGGGAGCAACGGGTTAAAGGTCCAAATTGCAGTTTCAGTGCAGCTTCAAAGGGCTCTACACGATCACAGACGAGGAATAAGGGTCTTATCTAGTGAAACAATCTGTCATTTTCTAAAAAAAGTTGCGTAATCAGGTTGGAAAGGTCACGCGTGACTTATGCGGAAGTACCGACCCAGTGTTTACAAAGCGAACATGCAAAGACTAAGTCAAACGGCCTTTACAAAAAAAGGTAAAAGTCAAGTCAAGTCACCTTTATTTATATAGCGCTTTTTACAATGTAGATTGTGTCAAAGCAGCTTTACATTGATAACTGGTTCATTATTTGGCTGCACAGCAGCTCTTAAAGAATAGTGTCAATGCAGGTAGATCAAAGCACTGTTGAATATCAAATAAAACAATGATGTCGGGCAATTTTGAAGTTGGAGGAGAAAATGAGATGGAGTTATTCCTACCCTACCTTGCTGCTGGGTCGGTACTTCTGCCTACGTCACGTGTGACTTTTCCAACGTGATTACGTAATGCGCATCCCAGAGCTATTGCAAGATGAGCATTTGTGGTTAAAAAGTATATAATTTCTTTTTTTTTTAGCAAATGACAGATTGTTTCTCTAGATAAGACCCTTATTCCTTGTCTGGGATCATGTAGAGCCCTTTGAAGCTGCATTTAAACTGCAATTTGAACCTTCAACCCGTTGCTCCCCGTTGAAGTCCACTATATGGAGAAAATTTATTTTTGACTGAGGAAAGAAAGACATGAACATCTTGGATGTATAAATTTTGGATGAATTTTAATTCCGAAGTGAACTAATCCTTTAAGCTTGCAACTTTGTTTGAAATATTGTGTGTTTGAAATATTTTCACTGACTAATTTTAGAATTATATAGCACATACTGCTCAATAACCAGTACGCTAGTATTCCATTCTGAATCTAGGCATGGTCACAAATCTGCTATTACTTGCAATTGACATCAGACTAATGGAAAGTTCAAACATGTGCTCAGCATCTTCAACAAGGAAAAGAATGGCGAGGAAGAGGAAGCTGGTGATTGACCGGTCAAAGGAACTAACAGACGATGCCATTAGAGATCAACTGGCTGACTGCTCTGACCTTTTAACCCCTTTGGAGATAGCCCCGCCCACTCGGCAGCTCATGGAGTGGAGGGCGAATGGAGGGGTGAAGCAGCTGTTCTCAAGTTTTTGCCTTCCACTTTTACACCCTGACTTAAAGCAGGTATCGCACACCCACTGCTGAAACAGCAGCAGAGCTCAGCTGAAGTGCACAGCTGTCATTATTATACTGTCAGTGTAGCATTAAGCAGTGCATCATAGGTAAGTGTCCTCTCCCTCTATTCCTCTAGCTGTTCCCTTGTGACACGTCACCTAGGAGACAGGGCTTGGAGGGAGGAGCGAGACAGCAGACTGACCCCGAGGAGATGAGAGAGCAAACTAGAGAGGGTAAGAAATCACATTGCTTCAGACAGAAACAGAGTTGATGAAAATCTATCGTTTACTCCCTCATGTCGCTCCAAACCAGTTTGACTTTCTTGCAGTTCCATTGTAAATGTCATGAATAATACAGTATAGTTCACCCATAAATTTAAATTCTATCATCATTTACTCACCCTCATGTTGTTCCAAAGCATGATTTTCTTTCTTCTGTGGAACATAAAAGAACCTGTTTTGAAGAATGTTAGTAAACAAACAGTTTTGGTGACCATTGACAAAATGGACCAAAAACAAACAAACAAACAAAAAACACTGAAAATACCTTTTTTATTGTTCCACAGAGGAAAGTAAAGGTGCGTCCCAATTTGCGTAATTGTGCACTATTCTATGCCGTTTTGTAGTATAAAAGAGTAAACGTGAGTAGTGTGTTCACACTGAAAATTCCAAAAGGTGCACTTTAAATATCCGGATGATGCACTTAATTAACCGAAAAAATGAAGTTGTGTAATGTTGGACACTTCATGCACTCAACTGTTGGAGCTTTAATTACTTAGCAGAAGGGGAGGGGCTAACAGACTGATGTTGAATGACAAAACAACCTGATAAAATTACTATAAAAACTACACTACACGGTCGAGTACATAATGTATATGTGCGTAGTGTGTCATTTGGGACACAACGTGAGTCTTACAGGATGGGAACAACATGAAGGTTGGTAAATGATCACAGAATTTTCGTTTTTGGGCGAACTATCCCTTTAACAGCTGATGCCATTGCTGTGTCATGGTTGAAGAATGTCTCGTGTGCTTTTTTTCTGTACAATAAAATTGAATTGAATATTGAAATTAATTGTATTCCAATTCTGGAGTCAAATGATAGCATCAGGATGGCACTGCCTTCTCAAAACCTTTCTTGTGTGTTGCAAACACACAAGGAGAGCTAGATATTTGGTGAATAATGACTTGTATTGTAAGTCTGCACATTCTGCAAAATTTTGTTGTGAAGAAAGTAAGTTTAGAATGGCATGAAGGTGAAATCTCAGCAAATGATCACTGTGTGTGTACCTATAGCGGTCGGGGAGAACACTGCTGGGCCGGTGCTGGATGACTGGAGTTTGCTGCAAGAGTCTGTTGTTCAAGATCAAGCAGAAGATGCAAACACTACTGTAGAACCTTCTGTCACTCATCCAGAACCTCCAACTACCTGGAACACCACCAGTGTAAGAATTACACATGCACTTAGGCCGCTTTTTCATTACATGGTTTAAGCGACACAATTCCGATATTCCAATTCCGATCGGATATAACCCATGAATGTGTAAGCAGGAAAAAAGCACATGGATTCCGATATTCTCAGATCGGTTTCAGGCCTAATTCATATGTGGAAATAAATCTGATATAAATCGGATGCGTGCATTTGCATCTGCCATGTAAGCGGACAGATCGGATATTCCCCTGTCAATGCGAGCTGTATGTCATTGAAAAAGCGATGGTGGTGAATGATGTCGACACCAACTGCGATCACATGACTCTTTTCAATGGTGCAATGGAGGACGAAGGCTCAACCCAATGTTTTACTGACCTTTAAAGATGGTGCAAAAAGCAAAAGCTTGTATAATCATGCATTACAAATCGTGCCATTTTGTACTTCTAAATTGGGTTGTTTTGTCAAGTGTATAGTGTAAATGCAGATATCGGATATGGGTCACTTCTAAAAGATGTTTTTTTTCGTCAACAAATCGGAATTGGGCATCAAGACCTGTAGTGTAAATGCGGCCTTAATGAGCACTGACGTCAAGAATTCAAAATTGACCCTGAAATAACTTTCGACCATTCTTTCACCCTTTTGGTCATAGGACGAGAGTAGGTTGGAGGTGTTGTATCCAGAGCCTGTCTCCGAGATCTCCATGTTTGTTCATCCATCTGTAGAGATGAGGAAAACCCCACTAGTGACACAGACTCAGGTAGTGCTAAACACTCAACCACACACAAAACACATTTGGTCTCTTCAACACGGCCACATGTACTGATTAGGCGTTATTACAGATCTTTTGAAAGAGTACCAACTGAATCTCCAGATCCAAAAACAAGCGAAGAAGAAGCTTTGCTTACGCGCATGCAAGGCTTACGCGAACATCAACCATTTAACGGCATATAAATTAAGGATATGCAGGAGTACTCAAGTACTTGGACGTGACAGTGACAATCGATCATGAAAACAATGATCACCGTGACTTAAAAAAAAAAAAATTAATTACGGCATTTTGGGCGGTACCTGAAGTCTGATTGGTTAGCGTGCAGTGCTAATAACATTATAATGCAGGGCTCCAGGCTAACTTTTTTTTTACTAGGAGCACTGTAGCCCCTTACTGAAAATTTTAGGAGCACAAGCAGAAAATTTAGGGGCACACCTAAATTGACCTGCAGTTCAGTTATTCACATTTTCCCCCTTTTTGACTGTATTACTGACAAATGCCTTGGTAATAAATAGACTTAACTTACAGAAATTACAATGTGCAGTTTTATTTTAAGTTTGCAAGGCTCCAGATTAGCATCTGAGGGCAGCATTATAATTCTTAATGTCTAAATAATAATTCAAAAGCAAAACGATTGAACATATATTAGGCAGTGGAAATGGCAGCCACCTACTGGTTTCTATGGTAATTTAATGTCTTTTTTATTTTTAAATAAGTGTGAGTTTTCCTACGTTAAAACTTTTAGTTTTATACATTTTATTCATTTCATAATGTATGAAGGATGAACAAATAATATTTTGGTCATCACATTAAAAATAACGGTAACACTTTAGTATAGGGAACACATATAAACCATTAACTATGACTTTTCCCTCAATAAACTCCTAATTTACTGCTTATTAATAGTTAGTAAGGTAGTTGTTAAGTTAAGGTATTGGGTAGGATTAAGAATGTAGAATAAGCTCATGCAGAATAAGGCATGAATATGTGCTTAATAAGTACTAATAAATAGCCAATATTCTATTAATATGCATGCTAATAAGCAACTAGTTAAAAGACCCTAAAATAAAGTGTTACCAAAATAACATTTAAATATGATAATAGTAGAGTTTTGAAGTGCTGGAAGATGTGTGAAGTACTTGAAAGCATTTTACTATCCCTGCCAAACTTCCATGGTTACAGTTAGTGTTACTACATTAAATCCATGGCGAGTGTTGTTAATTTATGGACTTAAAGCCCTCTATAACTTGTTCATTCATGGCACAGTGTTTCTCTTGGTTTCCATGTCAGCGCTGTTTGATCTGGTATGTACGGTTAATAACGGAGAACTCTGTGCCGAATTTGAATGCTTCTCACTAGATCTCGAAGCGATGTTATTAATTCTGTGGCGAATTCAAATGCTTTCTTTACTGAATCTCCCAGCGCTGTGTAGTAACAGTGTCGCGTGATAAAGATCGGCTCGTGACGTGTGTAACGCTGTGTGGCTCGTGAGTCGCGCCAAACCCTGCATCCCAATGTGCATACTATCCATCCTATCTGCCCTATATAGTATTAAATATTACTAATGTCACATAATATTTAGGATGGATAATATGCACATTGAGACGCAGGCCAAGAGTCGCGCTGCACTGACATTGGTCCTAACTGATAAACGGTCCATGAAGCACAAATGAGTAGCACAGTTTCGTTTTGCTTTCATTACATTTACTTTGCTATTTGATGTTGTGCAACGTTATGGTGGTCGCGCTAACAAATTTTGATCGCGCCAGCAGGAAAAATGGTCGCAAAATGCAAGCATTTAGTCACAGTCTGGAGCCCTGTAATGAGAACACTTTTGTAATAGAACGTTGTGAATTCTTTGTACTTTAGTTGCCCGTGTTTCAGCGTTGTTGTTACGGGAAGAACGCATCCACAACAAGAGTAATCCTATGTTCAGACAAGCACATCAAGTTCACTTGCGCATTTGCGTCCTTTCGTGCAGATGTAAGTTGTAATTACTTTTAAGTTGTATGTATCTTATTAGTCTCATATAAGATGTGTTTGGTTGAGCTGATTAACCCACTAGCAAAGCACTTCAGTTTACTGGTGTTCATTCACTCTTCAGTGTCAGCTCAAACAGCAATGCCCCACATTGACTATGATTGGGTTATTTGAGACAGACAGTCATATAAAGGTATAGGACTGTGCAAGCTTTGGGGGTGTTGATGGACTCGATCTACTCGGTCTATGCTTTGATTATCATTATCCTGAATTCGATAGTATCCAGTAGTCTTTGACAAAAATGCGATTTTCTCAGCTTCAGAATGTTGCT
Organism: Mylopharyngodon piceus; assembly: GCA_039654765.1. Lineage (NCBI taxonomy): Eukaryota > Metazoa > Chordata > Actinopteri > Cypriniformes > Xenocyprididae > Mylopharyngodon > Mylopharyngodon piceus. The sequence continues at coordinate 27,864,728 of CM077453.1, forward strand.
TTTTGTTTATGAAACTTACCCATATTCAAGGGATAAAAAAAAAAAAAAAAAAAAATGCATGAAGCTAGAATAAAATGTTTTTTTTATATATATAAAGGCAGAGGTTCTGTTCTTTCTTTTGATATATCGTGTGTTCAGATTTTCATACATTCTTGGGGCCATGAAAGTATTGTGAAAATGATCAAAATGCTGGTGCTGGCTGGCAACTTTTTTAAAAAATGCTGGAGAGGAGTTAAATAAGCAGACCTGCCACAACTAATCAGTAATAATCTATATAATAGTCGTAAACAAATTTCAGTATCAGTTAGTGAGCTCTTTGCACTGTGCAGTGATGTCATTTGGTACCTTTAAAATTGAGGTAGCAATCCATCTGATTTGTCATATTTCTTTGCACCTATGTGATATATGAATGAGTTGAACTCGAATAACATTCAATATTCCAGTTACTTTTAAAAATGTTTAACATAACTGTATTGCTCCTACATTCTGTAAACTAATGGCCATTGCAGGAAATTGCGAAATTATTAGAGCTTTCAAAGTTTTCGTAAATATTTAAATATTATATTACAATTTATTCACAATGATTGAATCCACATCTATATAAAAAAATAAGTTTCTTGTGGCTCTTGAGGTATGCGCATGAATGATCTTTCAGTCCTGCTCTCGCAAGATTCTGTCTTGCTCCCGCTAAAAATAAGTTATATTTCTTCCCACTCCCACCCACAATTTTTATGTTTTGTCCTGCTGCTGCCCGCACAATCCCACAGATAGTGATCTACAAGGATTTTTCAGTCCAGTTTCAGTATGATTTTTTTCTCGCTCCATCTTTCTCCTGCCACTTTCCGTGCACACATCAGTATCTTCCCTGCCGCCACACACAGCAATTCAAAACTTGTCCCATGCCGTACTCGGCTGTGCCGAGTCCTGTGAATGCACTGCAGACAATCTTTCCTGTGAAAAATTTACCACAATGCGAATCTGAGAGAGGCGGGTCCAATTGTGCTTTTGTTACATCTGAATTTGCTGTATTTCCACTTAATTTCAGATTGATTAGGCTCTTTTCACACACTTAAAACAGATGAAAAAAATTACTTATAATTTTCTTACCTGTCAAACAATCTGAGTGATCCTTTATGGCTTTTATTATGTTACTCAGTGCAGCTGAGATGGTTTATACCAGGACACTATTATAGTCATACAATGCAAGCATTTCCATTTTGCAACATAGTCTATCCTAACAGAGAGCGATTTAAAATGTTACTGTGGTTGTTATTGTTGTTCAAATGTTGTTACTTCATATATTTCATAGAGCGTATCCATGAATGGAAATCAAAAATAATAATTTTTTGAAAGAAATTAATACTTTTTTTATTCAGCTAGGATGCATTAAATTGATCAAACATGAAAGTAAAGACTTTTAAAATGTTACTAAAGAATTCTCTTTCAAATAAATACATAGTTCAGTCATGAAACTCTAGATGGCGCAGGCTGATGGGTCCTTAACACAAGCTGATGATAATTACAGCATTCACTACTTGGCACAAGCTGATTGGTCCATGTCACTTCTGCAGCCAATGAGCTTGTTGCTCACACATTTAAATGGCTGGTAACATTCACTATAGCAGTTTGCAGTGTGCATCAAAGTCTAAAACCCTCCACCTTCCCCAGCTCCACCTGTATAGACCTGCTATGGGTTATTGATATGCTATTTGTGTAGCAGCAGTGTATCGGCGTATGTATTGGCAGTAGCAAGTTCCTGTACTTGCTCTGCAGCAGCAGCAATAATCTACAACAACAGCAATAATCTATAGCAGCGTAGCAGATCTATTCCGCCAAGACCAAATACATTAACATTGTCATATCCATTACCATGCTAACAATCTTCCAAGAGTTGTCATGATTGAAATGCTGTTTTTGAACTTTCTATTCATCAAAGAATCCTGAGAAAAAAAACAAAAAAAAACATATAGTGGTTTCCACAAAAATATTAAAGTCGGCATGAAGCGGAAGTTGCGATTGTCCTTTCTTCTCTACTGTGACGTCTATCCGAGTGAAACGGCATCTGAAATGAGAGGGCAGGACTTGATTTTGTCCTTCGGGAATTAATTGGATTGTTGGAAGTTGGGCGTTGCTAACAAAATGGAGGCAGATCTGAATGCCCGTTTGCAGTCAGTGGGGGATTTCTCTCCACCGGACTCACTGCCAGCACCCTCATGTTACCGTAAGAACTTTATTTATTGAGGATGACGAGGACGGTCAACGGCACTAAACCTGTGCACTAAACAGCGAGAGTGCGCGCGAGAGAGACTGACTGACTGACGGTGCGTGTCCGTTGGTGCGGAGCGAGCGTTTTTAGTTCATTCCTATGGAAGTTGAGCCTCACGCTCGCGCGCAAGTTAAACGTGACGCTCAACTTCCATAGGAATGAATCAACGCTGGTCGCTTGCTCTGCTCCCGTGGACACGCAGCCTGACTGACTGAGCGTGTCCTCCATCAGGTTCCTTTCAGTGTTTGAGGGTACTGTACACCCCAATAACATCAGCCCCAGCGACGGCATTTTCCCCTTGCGTCACTGAGAATGCTGGCAGTTCCAGATAGCTCTGCCCTCGCGCCATAGCATGTGACAGGAAGAGATGATGAGTCATTTTGAGGGGGAGAGCAGGTTAATGTTTTTGATTAAAGATTACGAGGGCGTATGAATTTTAAAAAAATAATGAAGTGCACGGATAAATTGCTAATAAATACTACAATATTTCATAAAAAAATAAGAGTTGTCAATTTTGATTTCATGCCGACTTTTGATTTCAGCACAACTGTTTTAGTAGCTTTGGATAAAAGCCTCTGCTAAATGCATAAATGTAAAAATTTTTTATATCATTAGTAATGTTACTGAAAAAACACATGAAAGGATAACACTTTTACAGTAGAGAGTTGCTAGGTTCAGATTAGAGAATATGTGTGTATATGTGTGTATGTGTGTGTACCTGCAGAACATTAACCTCTTACCTTTGTCTGCAGTCGGCTCTAAACAGCCAGGATGTGGAGGATAAGAGACTGACCAGTCGGGCACACAACCTCCTCCAGGCCCTCAAAGTAAGAAACAATCAAACGCCAGATCCAAAGACAGTGTTGTTGCTGATCGGGCCTGGCGTGAGGAGCAGCTGTAGATGAGGATTTAGGAGTGAAGGATTAAGAGAATGGGAAATTAAATGTATGGCTGATGATGAGAACAGCAGGTTTAAGGGCATAAACGCACACACGCTGTCATTCATTTGACACTCTGTTCACAGTAGAAACGCCAGGCCGTGTTGAAGCACTTCACTTTCATATATGAAATATGTTCTGCATAGGATAGGGATATAAAACTACTAAAAACAAACACTGTACATAACCTAATAATCAAAACTCTCATTATGAGGACAAAACAAAGTTAACTAGTCATTTCCAAGTTTTTTTGTCTTCCCTTGCCATTTCTAAATAATATTCCAAATTATAACATTGTTTATTATGAAATGCTCTTAATATACTGATTAATAATGCTAAATGTATGGGGAAAAAAACAAAACGTCTAAAGGTGCCATGCGTTAATTTGTCACAAACTTGGTTTAAATAAACAGCCAGAGTATAGTATGACAGTGTATGACAGATAAAATAATTGTATTTGCTGCATTCTTGTTTTCTGCAGCATTTTAGCAAAAGTATCTATTTTGCCGCTCACCGTGTTTAGTGGGAGAGAGAAGCAATGCGCACGGAGCAGAAAGGGCTTGAATGAAGTGCATTTGGCTCTAGATAAAAATATCAGAGGATATAGCGGTGAAAGATCATTACCGTAAACGACTCAGCGCTTGTGTGAACCGCTCCGTTGTTTTGACGCTCTGCTCACTTTAAACTGTAGAAACGGTACAATTCCGCAATTATGTCCCGTGGTCAGGTTCGTCATTTGAATAACACTTGTATAGGATAATATGAAATATAATCTGTGTAGGATTGTGTAGTTTGACTCGGAGATCTTGTGTGGTCCAAGAGACATGGTGATTGATTGCACAGTATGAAGTGTCAAGATGACACATCCACAGATCACAGTTCACTGACTGCCGGATGTATATAACACACAAACATGGCAGGGTCTGTCAGTTCCAATGGACTTCATGCAACTTGTGGGTGTTGGAGGTGCACCAGTCTGCCTGGAAAGTCATATTTTTCAATATACTAGGTTGATACAGTGACAACTGAACTGTTGTGGAAGAACCAATCACTGGATTTGCAGAACTGTATATTTTGCTTTATTCTGAGTTTCTGAGTTATACGCTGCCTAAAAACAAAACAAAAACTGTTTTTTTTTTCTAAGTAGATGGTTTTTGATGTTTTTTCTCTCTAAGTGGATGGTGGTAACTATAGCAATGGTATGCTGCTTTAGTGCTCTCTTTTGGGATTGTACATTGAAAATTTTATAATAATAATATTTATTTAATCATTATTTATCAATTTTTGGACTTGAATATTTCAAGTGTATTGAATACCATTAGGTTTAAACCTCTTATCTAAAATTCTAGCTTTTAAAGTGAAAGTGAAAGTGACACATGAAGGCCAAGTATGGTAACCCATACTCGGAATTTGTCCTCTGCATTTAACCCATCCAAGTTAGTGCACACACATTAGGAGCAGAGTAGTGAGTAGTGAACACACACACACACACACACACACTGCAAACCGTAATACACATCTGGAGCAGTGGGCAGCCTTTATGCTGTGGCACCCGGGGAGCGATTGGGGGTTCGGTGCCTTGCTCAAGAGCACCTCAGTCATTTCCTGCCGGTGCTGGAATCGCTACGACTACCCCCAAAGCTACTAAACTAAAACTTAAAAGTATTTCAAACTTAAAACCTTCAAACTTAAAGCTGTTAAAACTACTTTCTGGCTAGGCTTTCTCAAGCCAACATCAAAGTTTGTTTACAAACTTTTCAATCCAACCTGATCTCTAGAGAGGAAGCCATTTTACATGTTTCTGTGGAATAAAGTCCTGGTATTACAGTAGCTGCTTTCTGTCTAAACCATAAGAAACTTAAACTAACGGTTCCTGCAATAATGTGTTTAATTACCCACCATATTCCTACCTAAAATTAACATCCGCACTGGACAAAATATTTATCACTGCCTTTTATGCTTAACTTGAACAAGAAAATTATTATTCATCCTAAAATATGAAATAAATGTCATAGAAAGCATTTAATTTAACTTTCTCATACATGTTGACGCATTGTTACAACACTAATTTTGTTTTAAAACAAATTGAGTAAATTGTTAGTGTTTCTTGAAAAATATTGCTTCAATTAATGTTTTGCAAGATAGAACCTTATAATTCCAAAAGAAAAGTGAATTTTTTTTTTTTTTTTTTTTTTTTTTTTTTTAATAGAAGGTTCTATCTGCATTTGACCCATTCCAAAAATCCACATTTACAAAATTTGAGAGGATTATGATATTGTACATTTAGAATACATTTAGGGTCTCTGTCATTTTAATGTATGAAAGAGACTTGTTCCCCATATCGTTTAACCGCTCAGAATGCAGATAGAACCTGATAATTCCAAGGCAGCGAGTTGTGCGAGTCAAACATCATTTGATTGCTCTCCAAAAATAATCTGTAAAGATTCCTTTCAAAAAAGGCTGACCCTCCTGAAAGTCACTATATAATTTGCATACTTGATAATGTATTAGTGGGTATGCATGTTTTAGATTTGAACCTGCACTAACTTCTCCTTTCTCTTCAGAGACAAGACTCTTCTCCCAATGCCGTGTACAGTCTTCACGCTTTATGTGAGAGCAGAAGTCGTTCATGTGTGGCAGCCATGTTTTTCTGCTTGCTGGTGTTAAGGAAACAACAAATCCTCAACCTGCACCAGAGCTCCCCATACAGTGACATTATCGCCACACCTGGGCCTCTGTTTCTTTCCCTCTAGAACAGGTAGCCATGAAGCCATGGAGGGAAAAACATCTGAGGCTTTGACTCATTAAAGGGCTTTGCTGTGTCATACATGTTCTTAGTTGGAAGCAACTTTGATGAATTTCTGTTTTTTTTTTTTTAGAAATTCAGAGGTGTTATGAATCCCTGTGGAGACCTGCTTAACACAATTGCATCTGTATAGTGTTATACTGTTTCTAAAAAAACAAAACAAATAAATAATAAAAAAAAAAATATATATAAATTTTATATATATATATATATATATATATATATATATAATGTTGTACTCAGATCTATGTGAGCTGGGCTATGGCTGAATCGTACCGTAGAACAGCACACAACACGGAATTATCTGGGTCAAATGATCATTAATATGATTGTTTCAGTTTAACCAATTTAATGATCTAAGTAAATTAACATTTGTTCATTATTGAAAAGTGAGTTGCAATAGCTTGAAAGTCGAGCATGTATAGTTCTCTTAGTCTTTTCTCCCTACAGTTTAATGTAGTAATAGTTAAGTTTATAAAACAGTTCTGCTCAATGTTGGTTATGTTGATCTGTATTTTCTTTTCACCCGATCCTTAAAAAACATTGAAATGTATAAATCAAATAAGTACCAGTAAATATTGCAAACCTAAAAAAAAAAAAAAAATCATTTACTCTTTCTCCTGTTGTTTCAAACAATGACATACTTTCACAAACACTAAAGGAGAAGTTTAGCAGATTGTTCTGGGTGCTCTTTTAAAATGAAAGTGAATGGGGACTGATGCTATACTGAGGAAAAATAGCATCGTCAAAGTAGATACAACTCGACGGTTTCAGATCTCTAATCTGTCTCTGCAGCTGCTTTAGCATTACTTTATAGTAGTGTTCACTGTATGCTCACTTAACCCTATAAAGCCTACTGTATCATATTTGATGCATGAACTTCTAAGGCCTCTAAATTATCAACCTGATCAAAACTTTGCTGAAAAACCTGTTTCACCAATCTTCTACATGCCTTCTGTCATCTAATTGATTTTTGAAGGTTTATACTTTTTTTTTTTTTTTTTTTTCCAAGTAAAAGGCCTTTTAGTATAATTGTAAAAATGTCCCCCTTCAGGTCGTTGTTCACGTGTCTTGAGATCTTATTGATTTTTATAAAGTAAATGTTAGAACATATTTTATATTATTAGTAATATTTCAAGATGAACATTTACTGGACTGAAGCAACTTAGGTTTACTTGATTATCCGTACGTACATCATTTATTAAGAGAAATCATGTTAAAATGTGAGCATCTAATATGATACACAAGTCTTTTGAGGAACGTTTATTTGTTCATCTCTCTATCATAGTTGTATTGCATTGCATTATATGTTTTGCCCACCCCAATAAAAAATACAGAGCAGCTTTGATCATAAAACTTTTTAAATATCATCTTAAGACATTTTATTGGGAGGGTGACAATTGATATTTATATGCATTAAATTAGTCTGCTATACTGTTATTAAGATCTCACTGATTTACATTACATTAAGAATTTCATCTTACTTTTTGGCCATATAAATATCAGCAACAGCACAAAATTGCATAATTTTGCAGTTTGGGCTTCTGAATAAAATTGAGATTTAAAAAAAAACAACACAGGCATATACAAACTTTTGTTTTTAGAATTTGTTTTGGTAAATATTTTGTCTAAAGGCTCTATAAACTTTAATAAAAAAAAAATAGATTTTACAGTATGTCTTGTTTTGATATGTTGGTATTTTAAACTTTATCCAGCAAAATCAGTGGTACAAGCATTTGCCATAGACTCCCATTGATGAACCGCAATGAGGTAAATTTAATCATGAAGAGTAATTACATTTGAGGGGAAGCTGCTGTCTTAAAGCAATCGCCACTGTGGTTAACTAATGTTTCAAAGGTTCAAAGCCACTATAAAAAGAGATATGTGTTCATAATTTGTAGTGTAACTGTACAAAAAACTTTGAAGTCCAGATCGGAAGATACCCTCATTCTCTGCGTCTCTGATTCTATAATAAACCGACCCCTTTTTAAACATCCGTTCTCTGTCCCTTTAAGAAACGCCGTCGCAGCGTCACGCAAATGCGTCGTTTCTGCTTTCGCAGGTCTCGTGCGTGCTCTCATCAGCAGCATCCATCCATCAGTCGACCCGGGCGAAATGACGCGGCGCGCATTACTGGCCCGCGTGCAGGGCACAGCCAACAACATCCATGAACAAACTTCACTGGGATACTGCAAAGCATCGTCGACGGAAAAGCAGAGGATGTAAGTGGCGTTCAACCCGGTCTTCTCTTCCGTGTCAATAATTCTCTCGACTTGCAGATGTTCCATAAACTCGACTGTAATGTTATGAAAGGAGCTTCATGTTCATCATCATAATGATTTGTGTATCATAAGTGCGTTTCTCAGCATAAGACAGTTTAGACTAAGCTTGTTATATAATGTAGTTTATGCCCACCAAAACCAACGACGCACTGTTGCTGCGTTTCAGTCTCAGACAGGCGAATAGTATTCTGCTGATATACTGTTACGTAAGACAGCTTGTGCCCTTTACTTTAGGGACGATTTACCTGCAACATATGGAGGGTGGTGACGTCATGCCCCGCTCCCACCATGGGTCCTGAAACCATGGGATTTCAAGGTTTTGTTTTGTTTGTTTGTTTGTTTTTTTAAATGTTTAATTATTTGCTTGTGTTATGCATTTTTGAATATTATTTATTTTATTATTATTATTATATTTAGAATAATCTAGTCCTATTTAGCTATGGGCGTAGAGTCTCTGCAGACACCAAAGTGACCTGTAGCTGTCAGATATTGCTCAGAGGCAAGTGTTGAATGTGTAGTAATGTCAAATGAAAGTAAAATCAGCCCTAAAAACACTGGATGGAGCTTCAAAAACTTGACTGACAGCATTAAAATATGACCGTGATCAAACAGAAAGATGGGACAGTTGTTTAAAATGTATTTTAGCTGAGTGTTTTTTTTGTGTCATGATCTTGATTCATTTGAAGTATATGACATTTTAGATTTATTCATTTAATTAACAGACACTTTTATCCAAAGTGAAATAAATGATTCATCTTAAAGGGTTAGTTCACTCAAAAATTAAAATTCTGTCATTAATTACTCACCCTCATGTCGTTCCACACCCGTAAGACCTTTGTTCATCTTCGGAACACAAATTAAGATATTTTTGATGAAATCCGAGAGGTATCTGACTCCTCTATAGACAGCAATTTAACCACCACTTTCAAGGTCCAGAAAGGTACTAAAGACATTGTTAAAATAGTCAGTGTGACTGCAATGGTTCAACCTTAATGTTATAAAGCGATGAGAATATTTTTTGTGCACAAAAACAAAACAAAAATAACTTTATTCAACGATATCTTCTCTTCTGTGTCATTCGCATATGTTGTTTACGTTCAGCGCTTCCGTGTTCTACGTCAGAACGCCGACTCACTATGGGCTATATGCACGGTTACTTCCTGGTTGTCGTTAAGGCTGCTCGGGCATTTCCGGTGAACTGTTAGCTGTTCATTCTGTACTCGCTGTACATCGACACAAAACCATCAGTGGTTGACTTTTTAATGTTGTATTCATATTTTAATGCAGTTATCACATTTACCTAATTTGCCAATAAACCAGTTTTATTGATTGCAATAAAGACGAAGCTATTGGGACCATTTTAAAAATGCCGTGTCTGAAATTAGACACGTACACGCATTTTTCCCCCCCAGCACTTCAAATGTTATTTTTAATGTGATGACCACAAACATTATTTGTTCATCCTTCTGAGATTGTCCCCATTGTAAAACCGAACGTTTAAAAATGTAGGAAATTCAACATTTGATAGAAAACACTTATTTAAAAATACAAAACACAATAATGACCACTATAACCAGCAGGTGGTGGCAGAGTAGCATTTATTTGCATATATCAGCATTTCCTCTAATCGTTTTTCAATTAGTTTCGTTTTTGACTAAATATTAAACTTTATAAAATAACTAGGTTTACATTTTGTCAATGTGAAGTATGAAGTACTCACAAAATCTTATGAAAAACAACGTTTCTTGTGAATAAATGACACAGAAAGCGAGCACCGTGCTTTCCCTTTGTAATCACGGCAGCTGTCAGTCAGTGCAGCGCAAGATCAATGATTTTGGCACACTTGTAAAAACACACATTTTATTCAGTTTATTCTAAAGTGCACTATAAATATTTTATTTTTGACGCTTTTTTTCACACGAAAGTGTGAAAACTGATGGTCTAACTGAATTTAGCCGAGGAGCAACACTGAGGTACTTTTTTATTTATTTATTTTCTATGCTGTCTTACGTTTGAATAACTAAATTAATGCTATGCCTGACTATTTAAGTGACTATATTCTGATTATAAAATAAGTATTACACTACTGATGCTCAACACACCAGCAAATTACATATCACCGGAAGTTTTCGAGCTATCTTATATTAGTGCGGAAGTTCTAAAGAACGCTCTGTGCATATAGCCCATTGGCTGACGCTGTTCACGTGAACAGCACGACGCAAGTGTGTGATGCTGACGCAGGAGCCGGCCAACAACGAGTCGGCATTCTGACGTAGAACATGGAAGCGCTTGGACGTAAACAACGTTTTGGGTGAACTACCCCTTTAAGGAGGCAGTAAAAAAGTGTCAGACATTCAGAATACTACAAGATAAAACATGGAGGGATTAAGAAATAGTGAAAGTATAGAAGATTTTTGGATTTTTTCAGATGAATGCAGTTAAAGGATTAGTTCACTTTCAAATGAAAATTACCCCAAGATTTACTCACCCTCAAGCCATCCTAGGTGTATATGACTTTCTTCTTTCTGATGAACACAATCGGAGTTAATAATAAATATCCTGACGCGTCCAAGCTTTATAATGGCAGTGAGCGAAGATCAACAAGTATGAGCTGAAGAAAGTGCATCCATCCATCATAAACGTACTCCACACGGCTCCGGGGGGTTAATTAAAGGCCTTCTGAAGCGAAGCGATGCGTTTGTGTAAAAAAAATCCATATTTTACAAGTTATGAAGTAAAATATCTAGCTTCTGCCAGACCACCTTCCGTATTCAACTTACGAAGAAAGTGTAAACTGCCGTCGCGTCAGTTACACTTTTTCCGTAAGTTGAAAAGGGAAGGCGTAGGACGTAGCATAAGCTTTTTGAACTGCAAGAGTTTTACACTTTCTTCGTAAGAAGTCTGACAGAAGCTAGATATTTTACTTCATAACTTGTTAAATATGGATATTTTTCTCACACAAATGCATCGCTTCGCTTCAGAAGGCCTTTATTAACCCCCCGGAGCCATGTGGAGTACGTTTATGATGGATGGATGCACTTTCTTCAGCTCATACTCGTTGGTCCTGTTCACTGCCATTATAAAGCTTAGATGCGTCATGATATTTATTAATATAACTCCAATTGTGTTCATCAGAAAGAAGAAAGTCATATACACCTAGGATGGCTTCAGTTCAGTTCAATAGTGTCAATGTTGCAAAATTTGTCAATTATGAAAGAAACTTGAAGCAGCTATAAAGCAGCTCTGCAGAAACAGTGGTTTCATCATTGTTGAAGTTTTGTTCTCATTCAGTAGTTAGTCTCATTCAATAAAGTCAGTTTAGTCATCTATACATAGTGCAAAAATATTTTATATTAAAACTGCAGTCCGTAACTTTTTTTTGGTTAAAAATGATCCAAAATCAATTTTTGAGCAAGTACATAACCAGCCAGTGTTTAAAACGATCTCCTTGCCTTAGCCCGATTCACAACGGTAAGCTTGTAATGTTTTATAATTCGAGTGGTACTGGTAGGTTTCCGCGGGAAATTCGAGCATGCCGCTGTTTGTCTTTGCGTCATTACATCACGTCTGTTTACATAAAGAACGAGTCCCAGCTAGTAGGCCATATCATGTGAGGATGGCGGATCATTTATAGCCTTTTCTTTCATCAGCTGGAATAATTAAACTTATCATTTTGATGGCGGATTGTATGGTATGCAGAGGTGTAAAGAGTACCTGAAAACCATACTTGAGTAAAAGTACAGATACCTTACATCAAAAATGACTCCACTACAAGTTACAAGTAACCAATTCCAATACGACTTGAGAAAAGTCTTAAAGTAGCTGATTTTAACAGTACTTAAGTATTTTACTCATGCTGAATGTAGGCTCAGAGATGCACTAGTCCTGAGAGACATGCCAGTGAAAATAAGAAACAATTGATTTGTAAGATGAGAAATCAAGTTTATTTTCTAAAATTAAAATAAAACTGAACACCTCAATGTTGCAATAAATCAAGGTCGACACAACAACCTTTTAAACGTCTACAGCCTAAGTGCGCAGAAAGGCCACAAGTAAACCAATATCCTTCAAAATGGTCTTGTCAATATAGCGGATAAATAAAACAATGTTAAGTAAAATTAAATAGTCAAAGTCTACTGTATGTGCTGGTTTGAGCCTCATCACCAGCTGCAGTCATTTCCTCATCTAATAAATAAAACATCTGCCATCAGCAACTACCTGCTAATGCACTCACATTCACGTAAAGTAGCCTTGTTGACAAGTTTTGGCTGAGTAAAGGCAAAATGCACAAGATATAGTACCTTCAATGCCCTTAGATGGCGATATCACTTCTTTATATCAGAAACAAACTGCTGCAGAAAAAGTTAGCTGCCATGAAAAATGTAATTTGTAATTGCATAACTCATCACAAATGTAGTGGAGTAAAAAGTACATTTACTTGCTCAAAAATATAGTCAAGTAGAGAGTAAAAGTTGCCAATATCTTTGATACTCAGTACAACTACAAAGTAGCCAAAAAGATAGTTAAGTACAGTAACTAATTACATTTACTCACGTACTTTACACCTCTGATGGTATGACATATTAACGTTAGAGATTAGACTGTCCAGAAACTGAAATCTACAGGTATTGCTAATGTACACTAAACGTAGTCACCATGCTGATGTTGTTAACATTAACAATTTGAGAACAAAGTATAACAATAATAATAATTTGCACGGTTTGATGCGATCGTTAGATTTAATCACCATTGGTAGCGCGATTTATTGTAATGCTTTTTTTTTCTCAGTTGGTCAGAACAAAAGTGGCAAATTTGTTACTGACTTGTTCAGATGACATTTTCTGGTGAAAATTCTTATTTTGGTCATACTTCCAAGACTACAATCTGTGATTCCGAAGTACAGTATCCGCACCGATGTGGTGACTGACAGCAAAATTAGATTCATCCACGCTGAGGAGCCGTGCCGATGCACAACCCATGTAAAGATGATAATTCCGCAAATAACTGCAATTGCAGGTTTCAAACAGAGATGGCGACAAAGAGGCAAAACTTACAGACTGCAGCTTTAATATTACATTGTAGCATTTCTTGTAATGTTTTCAAAATTTTTGAAATGTTCTGTTTATTTCCATGTTTAAATGAAGAAAGTCCCTGATTTTTAGTGTAGTCTCAGACTCCAACTGTATTATAGGCTATATTTAGATTAATTTATCAGACAGTTGAATCCAAAATTACAAATGGGGAATGCAACATAAAAATAGTAACATAAGAAATGCTGCAAAACAAAGTTTCAAGATTGTTTAAAGAGAAATACAGAAATGAGAGTGAACAACAGGAAGTAGTTTGAGAGGGTTTGTTTAGGATGGAAAAGATGTGTCTTGAAAGTTGCAATGGATTTGACTGTTCAGGCCGGATTTGGAACATACGGATTCCTTGTCTCCAGATATTGTGTCTGTGTTAATGTTAACTGTAGTTCAGACCTTCACTCTAAAAAAAAATGCTGGGTTGTTTCGACCTACGTTTGGGTCAAATATGGACAAACCCAACTGTTGGGTTTAAAAAATGTTAAATTTATACTTTTTAAAAAAGTAATTAAAATTTAAACCAACAGTTGGGTTTGTCCATATTTGACCCAAACATGGGTTGAAACAACCCAGCATTTTTTAGTGTTCTGTCCTGAACTGAACCCTGTTGTCTGACAGATGCTCTCAGGGGCTAAATATACAGCCATATCATATGTGTAAACATTCTGCTTATTTATTGTGAAAGGTTTTATTTTTCAAAACAGTCCCCCCCTTTTTTTTTTTTTTTGCTGATGACAGTGCAGACTTCTCAGTGAAACAGAACTGGGTCATGCTAGAAAAAGCACAATTTATTTGTCATTGCACAGTGTGCAGAATCAGTCCAATACAAACATATAGCAAAACTGCTTACAAAGGGGCCACTACTATCGACACCTTTACGGATGATTGAGAAGATTCTTGGACAGTTGGGATTAAATATTCTGAGCACTTTTATCAAAATGCATGAACATAATCTAGAAGCACATGAATCTTATAGTTCACACTAGCTCTGTAATGGCAGCCAATGTTACGTCAGTCACACCCACACACACGCTTGTCACTCATGTCACCATATCAGGCACCCGAGAGACAATTCACATTTCTGTGAGTGTGTGAATAGCTCAGTGCAAAGTGTGAAAGAACCCGTCAGCTGTGTATATGTGTGTTTGTGTGTGTGTGTGTGCCTTTGTCTAGTTCATTTTGTGTATTGTTCTGAATGTTTGGTTTACATAAGCATTTATTGTCTTGTGAGTCATGTGGCATCCAGAATGAAATGCTCCCTGTTGGATTCTGTTCAGCATCTTGTGAATCTAATATTGTCTGGCATGTGTCTTTGTGGATTTGGTATTGTAGTGGGATACAAGGTTACAGAGTCTCCTAATAAACACTTGTGTTTGTGGCTATCGAATGGCAACAGCAACTTATAGTTCAGCTAAAAACTCTCATGACTTTCTACCATAAAACATAAAAAGAGTGTGTCTTCAGAATGTCATATGAATAAAGCAATAACATGGACCACTTTTATGAACATTCTGCTTTTGGGTCAATGAAAAATACATAATGCAATTTATACATACAGTGACCTGAATATGCCTCTTCTATAATGTACATATTTTTATTTATAAATATATAAAATGTATTGTAGTATTTTTATGGAGGATTTGAAGTCAAAATTGTCAGGGTGATACTGTCCTGATATCATAATGAAGAAAAAAGCCTCATTAAAACAACAAAGTTCTTGATACGAAAACTTTACTTTCACTTTACAAAACTTTCATTATACCATTTTTGTTCAAAAGTGACAGTAAAGACAATTATAATGTTACAAATATTTATATTTCAAATAAATGCTGTTCTTTTGAACTTTCTGTTTGAGAATCCTAAAAAAAGTATAATTTAAATATGAAAAATTTGAAACAGCACAACTGTTTTCAACATTGATAATAATACTATCTGAGCAGCAAATCATCATATTAGAATGATTTCTGAAGGATCATGTGACCTTGAAGACTGGAGTAATGATGCTGAAAATTCAGCTTTACAGTCACCGGAATAAATTACATTTTAAAATGTATTAAAAAACGAATTTTTTTTAATTGTAATAATATTTCACAATATTACTGTTTTACTATTTTTGATCAAATAAATTAGCCATGGTGAGTATAAGAGACTTCTTTCAAGAACATTTATAAATCTTTCTGACCCGAACTTTTGAACGATAGGGTTGTGTATACATTTAAAGTCGCATGAAACAGAAGTTGCAATAGTCTTTTCTTCGCTATTGTGATGTGTGAAACAACTTCTTGAACAAGAACAAATGTAGGGCGGCACTTGATTTTGTCCATCTGGAATTGATTGGATGGTTGTGGATTGCTATTGGTGGATCTCAAGTGAGTGACAGGTTGTCCCGCCCTCATGCCAGTAAACATGTCATTAGAGAAGAGAAGAGATGTCGCTGCAGGAGGGAGGGGAAGTTATTTTGATTAAAGATTAAGAGGGCACATGAATAAAAAAATGGTGTGCACTAATAATTTATTATGAATACTACAATATTGCATTAAAAAAAAAATTGCCAATTCTGATTTAATTGTGACTTTAAACAAATCACGGCTATTTCATATTTGAAAAACTATTTTCCGTTAATCAGAATCATGTGGTGCAGCCCACATAAAGAAACATACATTAAAAAAACATAAATCAGGAAATGATATCATAGAGAGGAGCCCCTCATGTGTGTCAAGGTCAGTAACTCTTTTAAAATATAATCTGAACCTTTTGTATTCCATTAAAATGGTTCCTGTCCAAGAGACCAATATCCTGTCTTATCTGTTTGGTACTGTTTATATTTCATATTCTGTGGTGTATGTGTGTTTTAGAGAGACCTGTCTTGAGGAATCCTTGTAATTGTGCCCTTACAAGGTGTCAGTCCTTACCCATGTCCCTCCCAGCGAACCGAAGGCCATCTGCTGGTTCCCGCAGGTAATGCTACCTGCCTTCTTTAACATACATAAGCAGACACTTAGATAGTTTTCTAATTATTATGATGTGATATATTCATTCAGCACCAGTAGTGTGAATTCCTTTAAAACACATACAGTGTAAAAAGTTTGAGTTTCACTGTGACAGCATGTTTGATGTGCACGTCAGAGCTCATCTGTCACTGTGTGTGTGTGTGTGTGTGTGTGTGTGTGTGTCATAGAAGGTCTGCTGCCCCAAGCAGCACTCGACACTCGCATGGGGACTCGACTGTCCGTAGCGGTTACTCAACAGCATCCTGCAAGTGCACAGAGAGCAATACTGTACCACGCTCCAACCCAGCCACACCACGGTGAGCGACACACACTCAGAGGCAGATTAGATCCGTCTTCCATCAGGGTCGTGTTCCAGATTTTGTATGGTGGCAAAAAGTACAGTACAAAAATAGAATTAATGGAAAAGACATGACTCTATATCCGTTTATAAGTCTAGTTACTAGTTAAATTCAAAAGTTCTGAAATACTGATGTGATTGTGCATACTGGAATAGTTCACACAAAAATAAAAAAAATTCTGTCTTATTTGCTCCCCCTCATATCACTCAAACCTGTTTTACTTTCTCTGTAGAACACAAAAGGAGATATTTTGTAGAATGTACAAGCTGCTCTTTTCTGTTTGAAAGTGAATGGAGACTGGGGCTATCATGCTTCAAAAAAGCACCATAAAAGTAGTTCATACTACTCGCATCCTTCCTCTGTAGATCGCGATTGACAATGTATTTTTAACTTTATAGGGTTAGTTCACCCAAAAATGAAAATTCTGTCATTAATTACTCACCCTCATGTCGTTCCACACCCGTAAGACCTTCGTTCATTTTCAGAACACAAATTAAGATATTTTTGATGAAATCCAAGAGGTTTTTTATCCCTTATATAAAGCAACATAATTACCACATTCAAGGTCCAGAAAAGTAGTAAAGTCATCGATAAAATAGTCAATATGACTACAGTGGTTCAACATTAATGTTATGAAGCGACAAGAATGCACAAAAACAAAACAAAAATAACGACTTTATTCAACAAATTCGTCTCTCCCATGTCATTCTCTTTTAATGATGTCTTTACTACTTTTCTGAACCTTGAATGTGGTAATTACGTTGCTTTCTATGGGGGGATGAAAAAACCTCTTGGATTTCATCAAAAATATCTTAATTTGTGTTCCAAAGATGAACGAAGGTCTTACGAGTTAGGAACGATATGAGGGTGAGTAATTAGAAACAGAAATTTCATTTTTGGGTGAACTAACCCTTTAAATTAAATGTTTGTAAAATGGGACTGGCGTTGCATGCACGTTGACGTCTTCACCATTGCCATTTGCAAAATGCACGCTAGCAATAAAACTGACCACATATTCAGGGTCAATATATTGTCTACGACAATAAAACTGTAGACCGGACAGCTTCTCAAATGTACAACACTAATGTGGAAGTTGCCACTCACAGATGTAGAGCTATTTTAGCTTGAGTGAATCCCTGATCAAAGTAAAACCAATTTGTTCACTGATGATGCTGAAGGATTGCGGCAAGCTTTTGCTGCCCCTAGTATAATAAAAAACAACATGCTTTTATGTCGAATACATGGAAAAAAGTTGTGATCAAAAGAAAACAACTTTTATGTTGAGATCACAAGAAAAAAAAGAAAGAAAAAAAATATCTGTAGAGCTTCCGTAATTTTCTCTTCAGCAGAGAAATATAGAATCTGTTGCTTTCTGTGAGTGAGACGGGTAAAAATCATTTGTTGCATAAATTTACACTGTGTCACACCATTTGCCGAGCCTAATAATTACACTTGGACCTGTTATTTAGTTTGATCTGTACCATTAACTTGTTAAATATTTAAAAATTATGAGATTAATCATGATTAAATATTAATTATTCCTTTCTCTCTGCCCAGACGGCAGGCAAAGTATGCAACCTGTAATGAGAATCACGGGATCCGTCCACCAGCTCCTGAGCAGTATCTCACCCCACTGCAGCAGAAGGAAGTGTGTATTCGTCACTTACGAGCTCGGCTGAAAGAAAATGTGGAGAGGCTTCAGGACCGGTCAGTAGGGCTTCTATCTGTCAATGTGTCAGTGGAGTTTTATAGCTTCCTGCCATTCTAGCAGTACAAGATCATGTCCTGTTTATCATTCATGCATGCACACACACACACACACACAGTATATCTCACAATTCTCACTTTATAACTCGCAATTTTGAGTTTACATGTCGCAATTCTGACTTTATTACTCGCAATTTTGAGTTTATATGTAGCAATTCTGACTTTATAACTCGCAATTGCGTTTATATCTCGCAATTCTGACTTTATTACTCACAATTTTGAGTTTGTCACAATTCTGACTTTGTAACGAAATTTTGAGTTTTATCTCACAATTCTGACTTTATAACTCGCAATTTTGAGTTCATATGTCACAATTCTGACTTTATAACGCAATTTTGAGTTTATATGTCACAATTCTGACTTTATAACGCAATTTTGAGTTTATATGTCGCAATTCTGACTTTATAACACGCAATTTTGAGTTTGTCACAATTCTGACTTTATAACGAAATTTTGAGTTTATATCTCAATTCTGACTTTATAACGAAATATTGAGTTTATATCTCACAATTCTGACTTTATAACTCGCAATTTTGAGTTTATATGTCACAATTCTGACTATAACGCAATTTTGAGTTTATATGTCAATTCTGACTATAACGCAATTTTGAGTTTATATGTCACAATTCTGACTTTATAACATGCAATTTTGAGTTTGTCACAATTCTGACTTTATAACGAAATATTGAGTTTATATGTCACAATTCTGACTTTATAACGAAATATTGAGTTTATATCTCACAATTCTGACTTTATAACGAAATATTGAGTTTATATGTCGCAATTCTGACTTTATAACGCAATTTTGAGTTTATATGTTGCAATTCTGACTATAACGCAATTTTGAGTTTATATGTCGCAATTCTGACTATAACGCAATTTTGAGTTTGTCACAATTCTAACTTTATAACGAAATTTTGAGTTTACATCTCACAATTCTGACTTTATAACTCAATTTTTATGTTTATATGTCACAATTCTGACTTTATAACACGCAATTTTGAGTTTGTCACAATTCTAACTTTATAACGAAATTTTGAGTTTACATCTCACAATTCTGACTTTATAACTCAATTTTTATGTTTATATGTCACAATTCTGACTTTATAACACGCAATTTTGAGTTTGTCACAATTCTGACTTTATAACGAAATTTTGAGTTTATATCTCACAATTCTGACTTTATAACTCGCAATTTTGAGTTTATATGTCAATTCTGACTATAACGCAATTTTGAGTTTATATGTCACAATTCTGACTTTATAACGAAATTTTGAGTTTATACGTCACAATTCTGACTTTATAACTCACAATTTTGAGTTTGTCACAATTCTGACTTTATAACTCACAATTTTGAGTTTATATGTCACAATTCTGACTTTATAACTCAATTTTTATGTTTATATGTCACAATTCTGACTTTATAACTCGCAATTTTGAGTTTGTCAAATCTGACTATAACGCAATTTTGAGTTTATGTCGCAATTCTGACTTTATAACGAAATTTTGAGTTTATACGTCACAATTCTGACTTTATAACTCAATTTTTGTTTCACAATTCTGACTTTATAACTCACAGTTTTGAGTTTATATGTCGCAATTCTGACTTTATAACGCAATTTTGAGTTATATGTCACAATTCTGACTTTATAACTCACAATTTTGAGTTTATATGTCACAATTCTGACTTTATAATGCAATTTTGCGTTTGTCACAATTTTGACTTTATAACGCAATTTTGAGTTTATATGTCACAATTCTGACTTTATAACACGCAATTTTGAGTTTATATGTCAATTTTGACTTTATAACACGCAATTTTGAGTTTATATGTCACAATTCTGACTTTATAACATGCAATTGCGACTTTATATCACAATTCTGAGAAAAAAAGTCAGAATTGCGAGATAAAAAGTCGCAATTACCTTTTTTATTTTTATTCTGTGGTGGAAATGAACCTCCATAGATGTCAGATGAGATGTTGTCAGGCTATATGTCAGTGTCATTATTCTAACTTTATTTTCATAATTTGTTACGAAATAAAAAGTCTCTCCTCAGAAAAACTAACTTTTCCTGTCCTGTCAGCCATGTCCGGTCAGTGCTTAAATGAGGCGGTGCACGCTGTATTAAATAAAGTGCAAAAGAAATTACAAGCATGCAACATAAGTTCTTTTGTCAATTAGTAAGTCCAATAAATTACGTAACTGGATCTTTGTGTGTTAGCTGGGAAGGATTGCAGGTATGATGTTCATTCTATACATCAGGAGCAGTTTCCATGTTTCAATAACAGTTCATGTTAGTATTGTGTATTTACCATGGTATCTGTTGTTTCCATAATCCCAAAATTCCGCTTTATTTTCACTTCGGGTTATTTTATATATTTTTAAATGACTGTGGTGGCTCATACCAACTTATTAACTTTACTGTATTAACAAAAACTATTTTGGGACTGCTACAATGTACGTGTATGCATTAAGTAAAGTAAAGTATAAATATATATATATATATATGGAAATAAAAATATATACTTTACTTAACATACACATACATTGTAGCAGTCCCAAAATAGTTTTTGTTAATACAGTAAAGTACATGATATATATATATAGGAATTAGGTCAAATTCCTAAAAAAAAAAAAAAACTGGGTCGCGGCTTAATGACCATGGGAAAATGTGGGTAGATGGCCAATCCAGTTAAGAACCACTTATATAAGGTAACTACATGGGTTAAGGTTAGGTTTAGGAGTAGGTTCAGGGTTAGTACGTTATTACCCAGTTATTGTAATTACTATAATAAGTACATAGTATGTACATGGGGAACAGGACTGTAAAATAAAGTGCTACTAACATTTTTTTAATGGACATGAAGTAAGTTTTAAACCAAATGTAGTACCTACTAAACCGTATGCAATTTCAGATGCAGCATTAGATTTATTTCTATGCCCTTGTTTTTTTTTTTGTACCATGGCAGAGACTCTGAGATTGAGGAGTTACGGATGCAGCTGACTCGGATGCAGGAGGACTGGATAGAGGAGGAATGTCATCGCATAGAGGCCCAGCTGGCCCTAAAAAAGGCCCGGAAGGAGATCCAGCAGCTTCAGCAGGCTGTTGAAACAGTTAGGTCCAATCTGGGGGTCCACGAGGCAGAACAACAGGACTGTAAGTCTGAAGGTCAAGGTGTCGGTAGGATAGGCCAACGAATTGGGGCGTCTAGGTCTTGTGGCTGCTCTCCAGCCCACACCATGAGTCGCAGCGCCACCTTCACCAGGCTGAGCAGTGATACGTCACCTGGCGCTACAGATCGCAATGGAAACATACTTTCTGATCGCTACATTCCCGCCAACAGAGGGGCAATGACGTTACCGAGGGGTGACGGACGTACTCATCTACTTCTGGAGGCAGCTTTACTGTCTGAACAAGTTCCTCACTCAACGCTATGCTCCACTTTGTCACGATCATCCACCTGCGAGAGATTGTGCAGCGGAGAGACGGTGTTGCCCGTTAGCCGATCCTGCCATGCTGTTAACAACAACTGTAGCTGTGGTCCACATGCCTACCTCCAACACCACCATCTGTTTCTGCACCTCCCACAGGAGGAAGCACCACCTCCTCCGCCTCCACCTCCAGCACCGCCAACAGCACCCCCTAGTGCATCCGAAGTAAGTGACAGGCCAGGGTACCGCTCACAGGCCTGCAGCCCCACCATAACCTGGATCTCCGAAGAGGGCGGAGGAGAGGAATTGAGCGTCATCACTTCAGCAACTTGCGCACCAGACGTTACTTTAGCTGAACCACAGGTGTTTTCGCCATCCTCCGCCACTACTTCACCTGCACAGATGTCCTACATCACAGAAACTTTACCGCTAGACAGCACAGTTGAATTTACATCATCAACAGTGACACTAACAGTGCTGACCAAGCCACAGGTTCAGCAACCTTGTCCCAGAGCGTCGCCACCTCTCGAGCTGCCACCACAGGAAACAACCGTAGTAAAGGTCAATGATGAAGATGGAGTGGGGGAGGATGCAGAATCAGCTCCCCCTCAGAGGAGCCACTGGAGCCGCTATTTCCTGATTGACCTCATAGCGGTGGCCGTTCCCGTAGTTCCGACATTGGCGTGGCTTTGCCGAGGGTCACGGAATGAAGGCATGCCCATGTACAACATGGGCTCCCTGTTGCGCGGCTGCTGTGCCGTTGCGCTGCACTCTCTTAGACGGGTTGGCAGTGGCTGTGGTCGCAGCCCCTCGGGAACAGGAAGAGCGACACCTATCTGATAACCCTAGCATTACCATACCATCAAAAAACTTTTAACTGGATATTGGGCCTCATTTATAAAGCGTGCGTACACACAGATTTGATCTTAGAGTGTGCGTACACTAAAATCCAAACGTTAATATTTGTAAAAATGGTCTTTGACGTGGAAAAGTGCTTAGCGCCACGTCAGGGTCTGAGCAGACGTACGCACTTTTCCTTGTCAGAGTACTGCAGGTTTTTGGAAATCTAAGCTATTCTTGCAGCTCGCCATTCTAAATGAAAGGATTTGGACGATGACTGGAGATCTTGTATATGTAAATGACATTAATTAGGTGTCGTTTACAAGGCGGAGAACTGAAACCATTCAGCTGCGCGCAAGTTCAAGATCATTTGCGATTTATAGATTTCACATCTGAAAGAGAGGCGTACGCTCGTTTTCTGTGTGTACGTTCATTCTATGAATCTCACGTACGCAGTGTTGGGGAAAGTTACTTTTAAAAGTAATGCATTGTAATATTGCGTTACTCCCTAAAAAAGTAACTAATTGCGTTACATTACTTTTGTGTTACTTTTTCTCACCTGGGCTGGGCTTGCTTGTTTGTTTTTTAACAACAACAAAAAAAGTTTTATTTTTGGTAAATGTTAAGGCCCTTTCACACCAAAACTGAAATGAATAAGCCTCAGGCTGAAGGAAATTCATATTTACGCCTGTACAGTAGAGGGTGCAACTCAAACAAACCTTTCAGCTGTGCTGCAATTCTGGAAGAATAGGATACAGGAGAAGGAAGTTCAACACTCTAATTTCTAAATCTAATCTAAAGTAATTTTTGCTTATTGGTATGGTTGAATTACATCATTGAAGGTCAGCAGCAAAGACTTTTGTTAATAAAGTGAGATTAAATACATAAAGTATATTTGTGTAATTTAATATATTTAATTATTACAGGTTTGCGTAAAATTCTGAGATTGCATTTCACCTTTTTTTATTCATTTTGAGGAATATTTAATGTTTTCGTGCAAGTGAGATGAGTAAATACATGAACTACAATAGCCATCATGTTCACACAGCACACAACACCTCTCTATTTCACTCAACATGGGGACTGGAGATCTGTCAATCAATAAATGTGAAAACAAAGTAACTTGCGTTACTTATTTGAGAAAAAGTAACTCGGGTATTTTATTGTAAATTGAAAAAGTATTGCTTTACTTTATTAGTTACTTGAAAAAAGTAATCTGATTACATAACTCAAGTTACTTGTAATGCATTACCCCCAACACTGCACGTACACACATCTGAGAAATGATCGTAAGATCAAATTTCGGATGGTTTCTGCACAACGTTTTATAAATGAGGCCCTTTGTGTGGACTCTTTGTCCTTGATCTCTTAGTAGGTAATATCTTTGAACCAAGGAGGCCTAAATATGTCTTTGGTTCAAATGCTTGTTTGGGACGAAGATCGAGGGAATGTTGCCCTAATTTGCACAGACACAAGTTCCAAGGCTCATTTCCACCATTTGTTTTCCTTTTCCTTCTGGTTCTCTTATCTGCTTTATTTCCTCCCTTTCTTGGCTGAATCTCAGCAGGCAGTACACAGTCAAAAGTAGCTGTAAACAGCAATGACCAAACAGTCCAAGCTACACAATGTACAGAAGTTTAGGCCTTTTAAGCACAAATTTTAATTAAATGCCTTAAGAATTATTTTCATCCAAGGAAAATTGTACTGCTGAATGAATGACCTTGGTCCATCATTGTCAGTTTCAGTAAATTTGCAACATTCCCCCTATGGGATTTTAGTGATATGACATTTACTCACTGACATTAGGTGTCAGACAAGAATGTGTAAATAATTTGAAATATTCTTATGTAAACAGTTCTATTGCAATTAATTCATTCTGCTCAAGTTTCATGAATGAGGCCCATTCACAGGAAAACTTGTTACTTTAAAGTTGCATGTAACTTTAGGTAGGTTACATAGACATGGGTGCTCATGAAAAGAGGAAATTTAAAGTCCATAGCTCAAACCTTTCAAATTTTAAACCTTTACATACCTGTTGCTAAGCACCCATTGTGTCAATCCATCTTATTTCATAAAATATTAACACAAGAAGCATTAGGTATCCAGAAACAGTTTGGATCTCTACAAAATATGCTTCATTCATTACATAGAATTAAAACTTCACATGAAAATGCCTAAATGTGGAGTGTTATGTGGATCACTATGATGTCATTCTAGACTTTTCTACTCAAGTTATGTTTCATCAGTTGCACAGCTGTGCTTCTTATATGAGCAAAAGGAATTTTGAAACTGCTTTACTGTGCATTTGCATAATATTTATGGAATTATTTGAATTGTAGTATAGCTTGTTTGCTAAAAATGCCAAATTGTATTGATAAAGCAATGGAAGGTGATGGCCTAAGATGACTTTATTAATCTGTTCTTTGGGTGGTAGATTTTCAGTTATTTTTAACTCAGTCTCAGGTGGAACTCAGGTGAATAGTACTAGAGAGGATGCAAAATTAGTCAAAACCATGCCAAAACATTCATTCATTCGAAACACTAAGGTTATAAACATAACAGTAGTTGTGAAGATGTACATTTACTGTAATAAAAGTCTTGTTTTTAGATTTTTTGATCAACGCAGCGCTTCAAACCCAATGGGTCTAACTATTGCATGCATCCAGATTTTAGTAATTACTTCATGCATTTGTAAAACAAAGTCTTCTGTTTATTTGAAGTAAAACAAAAGAACAAAACTGGGTAATCATGGCATTCCAGTAGATTATTGTAAGGGCTTAGAATGCATGTTAGCACAAGAATTCCTAGTAAGTTAACTATCAGCAAACTTATAGATTCTATTTCATGTAGACATTCGAATAAACCACTCAAGCTGATTTGAAGAGCATTGTTGCAAAGTATGATTGTGTATTTAGACAGAGCCTGTCCGCACTCAACCCTAATTGTAAATTTGGATTGTTTGGTTCAATTGCACCTTGAAAATAAAAGTGTTTCATTAAAATGACATGGCTTCTGTTGTGCTGATGACTTTTTTTAATTTGCATTGACCAAGACTGTAGTGATGGGTGCTTTAGAAACACTGCTTCATGAAGCTTCGAAACCTTTACGAATCTTTTGTTTCGAATCATTGGTTTAGAGCAGTGGTGGATAAAGTACTCGAAAGCCATACTTGAGTAAAAGTATAGATATCTTACCAGAAAATGACTTTGGTAGAAGTTAAAGTCACTGTTTAAAACTTTTACTCAAGTAATATTCTAAAGTATGTGATATTTTTTGTACTTAAATATGAAAATTATTTTTTTTTATATTAAACATACTTAAGTATTGAAAGCAAAAGTACAAGTAAATGTAAAATACAAAAGGAGCAAAAAACATTATTAAAAATTCTTCTATACAGTTTGAGCAGCAAGATTGTTCCATTTTAACTTACATTTTCTACGTTTTCTTTGAATTAAAAAAAAAGGCAAAATGTTTATTGTAAGTTTTAAATATAAAAAAATACTAATATTAATTATACATTGATCATTCATAGTGCATTGTAACTAATGTAAGAGACAACTTTAAAATGTTAAAATGTAAATGTTGAAATTAACAATGAACAATACTTTTGTTAACCTTATTTAATGTTACAAGACTCTTATTGTAAAGTGTTACCATATAAATCCAAACAGTCATGCTTAAAAATTGCCATCTTTACACACAAAGGCATAGCATAGGTTCATTATATGTATACTTTCACACATTTGGCTCTCTTTTAGAAAACTTGATGATTAGATAATCAAAATACGTGTTACAGTGCCGAATCTGCCGATAAAAAAAAAGAAAAGAAAAAAAGAATACATTTCTGATTTATGTTTCTGTCGCTGTGATAGTTTTTATGTCGCCTCTAGAGGCCGCTCTCGTACTGTATAATGACAGCGCACTCTTCTCAGCCGCTCCAGCAACGGACGCAACCCCGAAAATGAAATCAACCGCGGTTGTGCGAGCATTTGTTTGCACATGCTTGCAGTCTGTGTTCTTCCGACTTTATTTTGTATTAAGTAACGAAAATGCTTTGGGAAAATGTATCGGAGTAAAAGTATACATTTTATTTAGGAAATGTAGTGGAGTAAAAGTAAAAGTTGACAGAAATATAAAAACTCAAGTACAGTACAGATTCTCCCAAAAAAATACTCAAGTACTGTAACGAAGTATTATTACTTCGTTACATTACACCACTGGTTTAGACCGTGTTTTAAACTGCCAAAGTCAAGTGATTTCAGTAAACGAGGCTTAACTGTTTCGAATCATTTTAAAATTTCAGTGGTTCACCCCTCGGGGCGATCTCTGTGAACCCATGAATCATGTGAACAAGTGTCTATGGTTTTTACCATTTACACTTCTGACCGGCATTGTACGGAGCCCCCGCACATGACATGCAAGAAAAAAATTAAATTGTGCGCACGATTTAGTAAATCGAGGGAACGAATTAGTAAATCATGCGCGCGTTTTAGTAAATCGAGGGAACGAATTAGTAAATCGTGCGCACGATCTAGTAAATCGAGGGAACGAATTAGTAAATCGTGCGCACGATCTAGTAAATCGAGGGAACGAATTAGTAAATCGTGCGCACGATCTAGTAAATCGAGGGAACGAATTAGTAAATCGTGCTCACGATCTAGTAAATCGAGGGAACGAATTAGTAAATCGTGCGCACGATTTAGTAAATCGAGGGAACGAATTAGTAAATTGTGCGCACGATTTAGCCTATTTTTTTCCTGCATGTCATGTCCGGGGCTCCGTAGCAGTGTGTGGCGTTTCGAACGCTTCGAAACAGTGAATCATTTGGCGACGCAATTGGTTCAATTGATTCAAAGCTTCGAAAAGCTTTGTTTCTCCCATCGCTACTAGACTGTCCTCAAATAAAGCAGAATGCTGTGACAAAACAATTACAGGCAATCAGAACAATTAACATTTAACAAAGTTATGTGGAGTGGGATTTAGAGTAGACCAATGAGATTTCACTGTGGGTGGGGCTACCCAGCACAAAATACACAATATCAGAGATAGGGACCAAGTGACTGTAAAAAATGTCCTGCCATTTATCATCATATGACATGATTATAATGATGCACCTGCAAACACACCATACCAGTTTCCCAATCAACACATCAGAGACCAGCTTGATCTTTTTATAAACAATTTATTTTCAAGTAGTTTGTTTTATACTTAACCAGATTTCCCCACCAGAGTACTTATTACCAGCTCAGCCAAAACCCTGTTGCTGTGATCGCTTTTACAACACAGAAATCAAATATAAAAAGAGAAGGAAAGGGAAAAAAAAAGAAAAAAAAAAAAAGAAACTTGTGTCTTAGTGAACTTCCAATGATTGAGAGTATACCAGTGATTATGTGAAGCAGAAAAGAAATAAAAAGGCAACAAAATATACAAATGCAAAACAGAGCTAAGCTAAGTGGTATCGCTATTAACACTACCCCTTTTGAGGATCACATGCATGGAGCAATGTTCCTTAAAAAGGTTGACCTGGAAGAAAACAGAGAGAGGTATATTAAACAACTGAACCGTGTTCCTCAAAGGCCATAAATACGATTACGAGGGTTTAATCGAAGAGCCTGTTAAATAAACTCTGCAGGACAGTTAAGACTGAGACTAGAATAATCTCCTTTAAAGATTATCTGTTAGTTATTAAAGCTGTTCATGCAATTGGATGAACTATCTACAAGGTGTTTTTCATGTATTATGCATTCATAAAGTGTATTTAATACTGAGTAACAATAACAAATGAACTGAACGTGGAAAACTTTGCACATACCCTGAAAGAATGAATAGGGAATAACCTGAGTCCAATTGTGGGGGCTTTATTCCAAGCCAATCAGCTCCACATCAAATACAAGAGTGGCGTTGGGAGGAATGATGCCCGGGTGCCCCTTGCTCCCATAAGCAAAGTCCGGAGTGCAAGTCAGCTTGGCACGCTGCCCAACACTCATCTGTTACAAAGGGGAAAAGGTCATTTTGCCAAATTAGGTATAGTATGAAACAATGAACGGATATTAAAGAAGTGACGTGACTTGGTTTTCAAAACCATAATAGACAGCTTGTGTGCATTTGTCTGAAGAAGCAAAAGGGGAAATTTTCCAATTAGGCAGAGACCTACTTTATGAACAGACAGTTCCGAACATCTTAATATGGGTCAGGTAGATTTATATAGCAAATCGTATACATTTTTTCCCCAAAGGATTACAGAAAGAATGTGCATTTACCTGGGCTACTCCCTCATCCCAACCACGGATCACTTCCTGTTTGCCAATTTTGAATTTGAAAGGCTTTCCCCTGTCCCGGGAAGAGTCGAACTTGCGTCCATCTGTCAGGGAGCCTGTGAGAAACGATAATTTTTTATGAATCATGCAAAGAAAACAACCGTTTACCAACAGACGTTCAACACCCAAAATCATGATTCATTTGAAATGTATACGTCAGAAAGCCTTTTATGGTTGCTATTTATTCACAATAATTAGCATTCATCAAAAGAATCTAATGAGGTCGTTCGAATCGAAATATTTTTGACAATCGCGGGCGCGTTCAAATCGAAGCATTTTGAAAATCACATGCCCGGAGGATTCGAATGGCAGCGTTTTTAAACATCACAGCTGCTGAAAATTCGGATCTAAACATTCTGAGCATCATAAGCGCGTTAAAAACGTTCAAATGTGGTGTTAAGACGAATCTCCAAAAACGTTTGTCTGGCTGCCCGCTATTTTTCAACACAGCCCATCTCATCATAAATGACGGTAATAAAGCCACTGTATATCCGCAAAAACAGGCCACGGTTTCCGAATCCGGCGCTGTCAAAGAGTCGCATTTAAGAGATTTGAGTAAAAGGAACCATCAAAACGTGGTAAATATTAAGGCCAATTAAAATATTACAGATTTAAAGCCTCGACGAGCTGATCGCGGATGCGAAAGTGTCTATTGTGTCAGTGCGGCTAATCAGCTAATGCTGGCTAACACCCTTCAGGGATTCATCAACACGATCACTTATCAACTTACCCACGTAGTGCACGACACAAGTCTGTCCTTTTTTAGGGAAAGTACTTCCTAAAAATCCAAAACAAGAAGAGAAAACGATTAAAAATGCATGTCAAATCCTGTGGAAGAGGTTAGTGGTTAGCTAGCAGGCTAACGCCCGTGATTCTAAAAACAGGCAGAATAAATCGATTTAAAATTCGGCTCATTTAATATATTTAAGTATTGTGTTTTTTGAATTGTCGATGTGATTCCATGTGTGATGTATTTTACCGTCTCCAGGTGTAATAGTTTCAACCTCGACTCCCATCCTGGCTGCTTGTTTTGACTCCTGAAGCTCTGCACACAAAATACGCTTCAGTAATTCAGTAATTGTGATTGAGGGCAGAAAACCCCTGTCTGCGCCACACACGAGCATCTAGCGCCCCCAGGGGCCAAACACCGAACAGCGCTCTACCTCTGGACGTCCATCAACCTCACATTGCCATGGAAACCACAGTTGGTATTAGCCAACAACACAAATAAAGTATTTGTAATTATGATTACAAGTGGGTAGTAACACATAACTGATATTAACATTTAAGGTCATATTATAAGGGTACCGGGATCAAGTGACTGTAAATTTGACTTTTTTTTTTCTGCCACTGCATTTTTTGGGAAGATCATATAAGAACAAAAGTGGTCAATGTGGAAAATATGGTGAAATTCATGTTTTTTTCTGTTTAAAATACTTCTAACATTTAATGGATACAAAATGTAGTTTTGATCGCTAGGCTTTTTTTCATCTACATTTGCATTGTCGACTTGAAGATTGGAAATGTAGAATGTGGAAATTTTCTTGCTCCTGAAATACATTTTTAAATATATTTTAAGTATATGAAGGTTAAACAAAATATATTTTAGTTTCAAAAATATATTTCATTGAACTTCACTGTTTACAACATATATTTACCATATATTTAAAATATATTTTGCCCAGATAAAATACTTTTTTTTTTTCCCTTATGGGATGACATCATACGAAACCGACATATCATATCTACCCTTAGAAAACTATTTAGTCTACATCAGGAGTACAATATTAATACAACGACAACAATATTAATTTGGTAGATGTGTGTTCTGTTCAGAATTAATTTGGAAAAGGCAGCAAAATTAAAGTGGAATAAAATGTAAATAAATTTACAGCTGTATGTGTACTTTCATTATACATCTAAATAATTTTTCATTACACAACAGTGCACACAAGAGTGCTGATATTTAATTTTAAAAATTTATGTGTATCCAACTCCTCCCACAGTTTATCAAGTCACGCCCAACACACCAGGTCACGCCCACCCCAAAGTAACTTTAATCGCTTTTTTCGCTTCATTATCGCCACCTAGTGATAAGAAATACGGATCGTATAGATCACAGACGGCAGAACTCATCTGGTTCCCTCTAGCTTTTTAAAGTATTTTAATTATGAAACTATAAAATGAGTTTGCGTGTTCCAGACAAACTGTCTGTATTAGTGGTGAGGCATTTCCAGTGACTCTTTTTTTTCAGGTTACATACGTTGACTGTCCATATGAGTGAGTCATTGAACCAATTTACTCAACCGAGTCGTTCAAAACACTGATTCATTCAGAAACTCCACTATGCTGTTTCTCGGAGAGCAACTTGGTTCTGCTTTGTTTGCAACACACAAAGTAAGTGGCAATATTTTGTCTACAATTTAAGTTGCTTAACTTATTTGCTAGCCTATCTGTAGTAGCCTACTAAATATCAGCATTACACTCAGAAAAAAATATTCAGAAAAACAGCACACTTGTTTGTGTAATATTACTTTATAACTTTCCGTTTTTGAATTACAAAATTTTAAAACAGAACAAATTCATCAACAAATTCTAAAAAAAAGAGGAAAACGAACAGACATAACTGTTTATTTAGGGAGTTTAGATTCATACAGGCATGTTTGCTAAGTAGGCCTATATTTACGCATCTACACCCATGTAACTTTTGACCTGTCATCTGGAACGTCTTGAAACTTCAGTGCAAGTTGATGTGTGGCTTGAGTTTCACTCAACTTTGATTCATGACGTTTCACACTTGAATTATGTTGTTGTGAGGATGTTGGGTAAGCTCTAGATTTATGAAACTGGTTTGCTGACTTGAAACTCGACATCCTGACATCATGTAAATCAGCACTTGTGTTGCAATGTTTTTGAGGAGATGATTCTGTAGAATTTTTTGCTTGAGAGACAGATTTGTTTGCATTAAGATGAGATGTTATTCTAGGCTTTGATTTGAAGATGAAACTCTGACTGGGCTCATAGATTTGTTGACTTATGGGAAACCTTTCCTTTTCTAAATTGGAAAGTGTGGCGCTGTTAGACCTAGAAAAGCAAAAGAAAACAATACATTATTATCACAGAGAAAACATTCATAAATCTTATCGGATTTATTTAGCTATCAGGGAACATTCTCAGAACTTTAGCTAACGTTCTAGCAAGGTTCTCTCAAAGTTATGAACAAACGTTCTTCCAGTAACATTAATAGAATGTTCGTTAAAAGTTACCAGTTCTTTAATAACGTTCTTAAAATGTTAGCACAAAAACGTTATTTATACATCGTTCATGGAGCATTTTTTTCTGAAATGTTTTAGCTGAAAACCTGTATTATGCTTTTTTCAAATATGACTTTTCATGCATGCAGTGTTTAATATAGCTGTTTGCGAATGTAAAAGTTCTGCAAAGTTTTAAAGATCAAAGTTCACAACAAATAAAGTTATTGTCTCCAAAATGAAAGAATCGATTCTGAACTGCCGAAACGAGTTGTCAGCAATTCCAGTCTCACTTCCTGTTACATACCTATGTAATAATGTAACAAATTTGCGTAATGCAAGTCTATGGTCTTCATTGGCTGTCCACTAACAACATCTGCTTGACCCGCCCTCAGACACTGTAGTTGTAGCTGAGGCCTAGAAAAGTTTGGTTCGTGTTGTCGACATGTGGAGAAGTAAGCGGTAGACCAATCACAACAGACTGAGTCATCTGACCAATCAGAGCAGGCTCACGGAAAGGAGGGGTGTAGAGAGACTGAATCTTCGAACAAACTGTTTTTAGACTCTTTGAGAAACGAGGTAATGTTGAATGTATATTATGAGAAAATTAAGTGTTTTTTGACCTTGGATGCATGTAAACCTACTGTAGACCTCCAAAACAAAATAAGCATAATGGGGCACTTTAAATATTAATTATTCAGAATGTTTATAGAACATTCAAAAGTAACATTCCCATACAATTTGAAGATTGATAAAGCGGAATGTTTCCTTAATGTCCGCATAACCAAGAAAAACATTAAGACATTTTGAAAAACTGGACATTTTAAACATTCAGAGAACATTTAGTAATAATGTTTTCATGACTTAAAGGGATAGTTCACCCCAAAATGAAAATTATCCCATTTACTCACCCTCAAGCCATTCTTCTTTTAGACGAATACAATCGGAGATATATTTAAAGATATCCTAGGTCTACCGAGCTTTATGGTACTGAATAGTAATTTTGAAGCCTAAAAAATGCATCCATCCATCATAACAATAATCCATACGGCTCCAGGGGATTAATAAAGGCCTTCTAAACCGAAGCAATTGGTTTTTGTAAGAAAAATATCAATATTTAAAACTTTATAAATTAAAATAACTAGCTTTCGGCAGATGGCCGTACGCATGGATTTGTGGCGGAAGAGTAACTTCTGATCCAACGCATGACGCAATGACGAACGCGGAAGCGCAGACTCAGAGGATAGAGCAAAACAAAAGTCTAAAATGAGAATTTTAAAAAAGAAATGTCAGATGATTTCGATAGAAGAGGAGCTTGAGTTTGTTGCACAGCCCTATTTGTTTGAACCACGAGAGGTGTCTAAGCTTACCCTACTCCTACATCGCGTCAGGGGTTACTCTTTTGGCGCAAGTCGACTTGCGCGGTATGTGTACGGTCGTCTGGAGGAAGCTAGTTATTTTAATTTATAAAGTTTTAAATATGGATTTTTTTTTTTTTTTTTTTACAAAAACGCATCGCTTCGCTTCAGAACCCCCTGGAGCCGTATAGATTATTTTTTATGATGGATGGATGCATTTTTTGGGCTTCAAAATCTCACCCCCTCTATTCAGTACCATTATAAAGCTTGGAAGAGCCAGGATATTTTAAAATATAACTCTGATTGTGTTTGTCTGAAAGAAGATAGTCATATAAACCTAGGATGGCTTGAGGGGGAATAAATCATGGGATAATTTTCATTTTTGGGTAAACCAACCCTTTAATGGGAAAGTTAGCAAAATATTCTGGTTAGATATTGGTTGACACTAGTACATCTTACCTTGTGTGTCCGAGATCTTGTTGAATCTGCTTCTGACGTGCTTCATTGATTGGGTACAGATAGAAAAACACCAAACCCACCAGCAAAGAGGTGATTGGTATGGGGGCCAAAAGCAGTTTTAGTGCCAAGATGACTCCATCCGCTTGACTACATGCACCTGCTTTATATCCTGTGAAGCTTCAACAGAAAAACACATTGCTCAGTATAAACATTTCAATATGAACATTTCGGACTTCCATAAAAAGGGCTGAACTACTGCAAACATAAGCATGATTTTGTTTTGCTCAAACATTCTTGCCTGACAGTATTTAAAAGCTTGCAGGACATAGAGCGTGAACAATTGTACTTGAATGTAGGGCCAGAGTCTACAATATTTTTATAAAGTGACAGTCTGCCACATTAAATCAGGCATTACATTAGCTCGGAGAGAGCGAGTGCTGACTCACTGCAGTGTCATAGTGGAGATGCCAGCAGACAGACCTCCTCCAAGCTTGTTGCAAAACCTCGAGCAGGAATAAAACAGGGGCTCCAGGCCCTTGCAGGAGGGGTTCTGAACAGCAAACTCATCCACTACATCTGGCAGCATTGACCTGAGCAAAACAAAGCATTTTATGCATTTAAACTAGATTTTTAGTGAGTGGTGCTTCTCTGTGCAAAACTCACAACCGCCAAAAGGCTATGTGGTTGTTGTGGTTGTGTCCTGAGTGGTTTTTAGAACATTGCTGTGTGGTTTCTATTGGGTGTTGCTTACTGGCCCAAATTCAAACCTTCCAGTCGATATTCTGATCTCTACTTCTGTGTATATCGATGAGATTTCGTCACCCATTTATCTCTCAGCAGGCAAAATTGTATGTCTGTTTGCTTATAAAGGTAATAGCACACCTCTCCTCAACAAGATTTGAGTTATCATTGATTTATCCTTAGTATAAGCAGTGCAGGACTAGTTATGTGCAGAAGTTTAATGTTTGGATCAATGACAAATAATAGCATCCAAGATAAAGAAAAAGTGACATCTTTTAACAAATCTAGCTTAAAACAAAAATGTGCCAAGCTCTTAGAAATTTGGGTAGCACTTTATTTTACAGTTTCCATACATACTATGTACTTATTATAGTAATAATAGGTTAATAACTAGGTAGGTACTAACCCTGAACCTACCCCTAAACCTAACCTTAACCCATGTAGCTACCTTATATTACACAGTACTGTAAAATAAAGTGCAACCGAAATTTGAATTTTCTGTTGGTTTCACATGACTGTTGGTTGACCACATGAGGTTGTTTTTTTTTTTTTTTGGCAGATAATTGTTTTTTCAAATATTATCAAACAGTGAAGCAGTAAAATGTATGACTCTAAAATGTCATGTTGTGTAACCGTAAATTAAAAAGTAATAATATACTTTCCTTAAATCCAAATACATGTACACTGTGTGCAGAATTATTAGGCAAGTTGATTTTCTGATCATATTTTTTTTCCAGGCACATTTTACCAATTCCAAACCACATTAATCTTAATAACTACTATTCATTTTGTATTTAATCATTTATAAGTGATATATAATTGTTCCTGAAGGCTGGAAATGAAAAACGCCTTATATTCAGGTGCGCATAATTATTAGGCAGGTTTTGTTTCACAGGTAAAATGAGCCAAAAAAGAGATTTAACTCAGACTGAAAAGTCAAAAATGATGAAATGCTCATGAGAAGGATGCAATACTAGAAATTGCAGTTAAGGCATGACCAGTGGACAGCAAAATGCTCATTGGGTCAGCAGGGTCAGACAAAAACAGGTGGAGAAAAAAAGAGACATGCAAAAGAATTAAGAATTAAGGTGAATAATCAAGTGTGAAACCATCAGGAACCCTTTAGTCTCCAGCGACACCATTTTCTGGAGTCTCCAGAAGTGCAAGGTGTCAGGATCTCAGAAAATTAGATTAGGTAAAGAATCCTAAAAAATGACCCACACTTAATAAGAATCACAAGCTGAAGTGTTGTGAAATACATGAAGACTGTTTTTTTTATAGGCTTTATAGACAGACAGATTGAAGGACCAGCACCACATCCTCTTGTACCACTGTTTGAAGAATTTATTTTCCAGAATCTGGCAGTAAATTTTGGGAGTTCACTTTTATTCCATATCTGCAAGACGGACTTTTCAGGATGGGAGATGGACTAAAAATGAACTCCCACACTTTACTGCCAGATTCTGGAATATAAAAAAGCAGTATTCATTAAATCTCTTTTTTGGCTCATTTTGCCTGTAAAAGAAAACCTGCCTAATAATTATGCACACCTGAATATAAGGTGTTTTTCATTTCCAGCCTTCATGAACAATTATATATCACTTAGAAACGATTAAATACAAAATTAATAGTAGTTATTAAGATTGATGTGGTTTGGAATTGGTAAAATGTGCCTGGGAAAAAAATATAATCAGAAAATCAACTTGCCTAATAATTCTGCACACGGTGTAAGTGAATTTAATAAATAAATATATTTGTTAATTTTTTCACAAATCATGAATTATTAATTCATAAATATTAAGTTTTTGGTGGGCTGCACTGCATGACATTGTACAACCTGAACTAACCATGTCATTAAAATTGGTTGGAACACATGACTTTATTGGTAGATAGTTTTATAGAAAGTTTTATAAAAATGTATAAGCATTGAAGCAGTTTTGTAAGTTTTTAAATAATAATAATAAAACATTATAAATAATACAGTAATAAAATATTTCACTTTTAATTATCTCATCATTTTAATTAGTCTTTTTTTGAGGCTTCATTATTGAGGACAGTTGCACCTTGACAATTTGGACTTTTCCCCAAAAAATATTGCATTAAAACATTCTCATCATAAAGGTGTAGGGTAAACGTACCTATTAAGCTACATTGAGACATTTTTAGTGCACAGGATAGTGGTTTCAGTACAAGAAGTTATGTTAAAATTAAATATTAATCTCTCACACAATAATATTTAATTTTATTTTAAATGACAAAAGCATTTCAATTAAGATGTACATCATTAAATGCAAAAAGTCTGGCTGTGCTTAATGGGTACATTTTTGTACCCATTAAGACAAAACACAACATGTTTTATTCAATTTGATCAGTTATATATTCTAATTCGTGACCTGTGTTTTGTTTTGCTCTATCCTCTGCGCTTCCACGTCCATCATGTCATGCGTCAAGTCAGAGTTCACTCTTTCGCCGTAAATCGATGTGTAATGCATCGCTTCGCTTCAGAAGGCCTTTATTAACCCCCGGAGCCGTGTGGATATCTTTTATGATGGATGGTTGCACTTTTTTGGGCTTCAAAATCTCATCCTCTATTTACTGTCATTATAAAGCCTGGAAGAGCCAGGACATTATTTAATATAACTCCAATTGTATTCGTCTGAAAGAAGAAAGTCATTTACACCTAGGATAGCTTGATGGTGAGTAAATCATGGGGTAATTTTTATTTTTGGGTGAACTAACCCTTTAAGGCTGTGAAAATAAGTTATTAATCATTTTATAAAGATTAATTTAAAGTGACAACCATCAGTTAATATTTAAAGTCTGTTTATGAAGTATTTACATAGATGTTCAATGTGGATGAGCTTAAAGGGAGCACACTGAGCTTAATTGGAGCAGCAACAATTTTTAATTAATATTACATTAAATTTAAAGGACAAGATTTTGCGAAGTAAATAATCTAGGTCATGTATTAAGTTTATACATATTTTAATATGAACAACTATTATTAGAAATATCTATGAAATGATACTTTTTCTTACTGATGTCACACTGAAGCTGTGTGATTTTCATAGTAGTGCACCCTTTAAAGGATTAGTCCACTTTTAAATAAAATTTTCCTGATAATTTACTCACCCCCATGTCATCCAAGATCTCCATGTCCTTCTTTCTTCAGTCGAAAAGAAATTAAGGTTTTTGATGAAAACATTCTGTATGCTGTATGTCCTACGCCTTACCTATTCTACTTACGGAAAAAATGGAACTAGTGCCGCATTCGTTCCGTAAGTTGAATAGGGAAGGCGTAGGACATACAGCGTAAGCTTTTTGAAGAATACGGAAGGCGGAATGGCGGAACCACTTGCAAGGCGATCATTTGTGTTTATAAAGCATATACAGTTGTATTTTTTTTTTTTAGAAAATGACAGCTCGTTTCGCTAGATAAGACCCTTATTCCTCGTCTGGTATTGTTTAAAGCCCTTTGAAGCTGCCCTGAAACTGTAATTTTGACCTTTAACAGTGGAGTCCATTGAAGTCCACTATAAGGAGAATAATCCTGGAATGTTTTCATCAAAAACCATAATTTCTTTTCGACTGAAGAAAGAAAGACATGAACATCATGGATGACATGGGGGTGAGTAAATTATCAGGAAAATTTTATTTGAAAGTGGACTAATCCTTTAAGCTCACCTAACAATAATATGAAGTCTTTGTAAACCACATTGTAAAACCACAGACCATCAATAAACTGTAAATTTATAATATTATGGATTTAAAAGTACAAGCCAGTAATGCCTGTAAAGTAGTATATTAGTGTAGCAAACAATCTTATACAGCTAGTAAGCTAACAATGATCTGTAGCATCTGCTCTATGTTGCTAAAACTATCTTTTGGATTTAACTGTAATTATTTTCCACATGCAGGTTCCAGGTTATAATACGCAAAAGTCTAAACATTAATCTCTTAATTTTGCAGTAAGTAGTTATAACTACCCCCCAAAAAAGCTTAACCACCTTAAAAATGCACATTTAAGAGGCTCCTCTTTTGTTGAAAGTTTTCAGACAGCTTTCAAAATGGCCGCCAGACAGTGTGAACACATGAATACCCATATCTCAGTGTGCAAAGGTCTGATTTTCTTGAAATTACAGGAGGTATGTAGTAACAAACACATCAATTGGTTAAGACATAAAGTAGGATAATACATTATTTTTTCTTTTTATAATCTGAGCTCAAAGATGGTAGTGTGCTTAATGGATACTTGAGCTTAATAGGTACATTTACCCTATTTAAGAAATTGTTTGTATGAGTTTTATTTTAATATATTTTGTATAAATGAATAAATTCGGGCAAAAATTAGCATCATTTTATTGACCCATCTCCTTATAGTTAATACTCCTTAACTCTGAGCAATAGTAACAGATGTTTGCCTTAGCAAAAACCACTAATTATATGACCTCTCCATTGGGTTCAATGAATGATTAAAAAAGTAATTTAACATTTGACAACATAACAAACCAAGTGCACATTTTCCCTTTAAAATATTGATATTAGCACAAGTGATGGCAATGTCCAGCATACAATTAAAGTAAGATTTGCTGATAGATTGGCATGTGCTAAACTCTCCATGGGGGAGAAAGCTGGCCTGATTAGCAGGTCTTATTGTTACTCACCATGGCAACAAGAACAGTGCAGCTACACTAGCTCCAACCAAAACACACATGACCATGTACACCGGAAAGTTCTCTGACATGGCAACTAAGACCACCAGAGCTGGTATGAGGAGCTACGGAGAAACACAGGCAAAGACATATAGATCGCTATAAAAATCTTAAGTTGTTTTACAGTGGAAACAAAATTGATGGCTGAAGTATGCACATTGTGTTACAGCTGCTAGTCCAGAACTGCAACCACTTGGGTACATCACCAGAATCATTGTGTGTGGTCTCCTCACCATCAGCATCAGAGGGAACTTACAGGTAGACCTATAAAAAGTGCCGTTTTCTTGCCCAGCTTCACCAGTGTCATCTGCCACATTGGCACTGATATGGTTGTGGCCACCTGTGTGCACAATAGGACATCCAAGGAGTTAAAAATCTCACGAACCATGTAAAGTCATGCTAAAATTATCCTTCTCTTAGTACAATTCCTTTCATTTTGCATTTGTATGTTCAGACTTACCAGTATAGCTAACATGAGATACTGGAATTGAGCTCCTAAACCAGCAACATGAGTGCAAAACAGTGTGAAATTCCCCAAAGACATCTGGAAAATTTCAGTAAGCATTAATAGAGTACTCTCATATGAGAATGGAAGTTATTTGATGTATTAGTCCCTAGCTTAAAATTAAATATTAAGATTTATACAAAGGGAAGGTAGGTTTTTATTATTTATATCACATACAATTTCAGTCAAATTGTCTTGACATGATTGCATGTCAATGTGCTCTTTTTGTTGTAGTTCTGATTTTCCATGTACTTTATAGGTTAACTAGAGATCCTACCTGAAAAGCTAAAGTGGAGAAGAGGAAGCCGAGGACCAGACGCTGGTATGACACATGGCCAATGAGCTTCTTCAAAGCGTTCAGGTATGTAGTGTGCATGTGATCACTGTGAGGGCCTACAGGAGCCAGAGCGAGATGCAACAATACATCTTTACAAAAGCTATGAAATTTGACACCGAACTGCTAGAGTGTAGAGCTAGTTTGGTGGGATTTTATTCGTAAGCACTGAATTTACTACAGTTCAAACACATGTAGCCTGCCATAAAGTTGTTTTTAAATGTTGCTCAAAAAACCCTCATGCTCAATAATATGATCAGGGAATCTGGCAAAACAGAACAAAACAAAACAAAGCAATCTTTGAAATTTAGGTGCGGTCACACTACACTTTTCATTCCATCGACTTCCATACGCATACGAATGTGGGAGACAAAAACACAAGCTCAAGCCAATAAGTTTCACATTTCGCTGCATTCCAAAGTTCAAGTTTGGTGAACTCGGACCTGCAAATTTGTATCACATGAAGACCAATAGAAGATTGATAAGTCACAGTGTGACCTTTTAGCTGAATTAAAGGCACAGTATGTAAGTTTCGCCACTAGAGGCACCGTGAATGAGAGTGGAACCATGGTAGTTGTCGTCTTCACCTCCACAGCTGATGGAAAGCAATCCGACGGGACTCAAGGCAGAAATAATGTTCATGGATGAGCTAATGTTTTATTAACGTTACTGTGGTATGAAGCAGGGTGGGGCCGAGAGCCATGGGACATTTTACATAGCTTTTTTCATTATGCTTATATGCCATAGTCGGCTGCTGCTGGACCTTTAGTTTTGTTGCTTTTGTTTATTTTACAATTAAAGTTACGTTAAATGTTCACCTCCTTCCCTGAACTTGAACTTTCTTACAGTTATGTTTGATCACTTAAATTCACATTATTTTATTTCACTCTAATAAAACAGCAGCAAGTACTGAATTACTACTTA
This sequence comes from Mylopharyngodon piceus, assembly GCA_039654765.1. Taxonomy (NCBI): domain Eukaryota; kingdom Metazoa; phylum Chordata; class Actinopteri; order Cypriniformes; family Xenocyprididae; genus Mylopharyngodon; species Mylopharyngodon piceus. The sequence continues at coordinate 27,906,095 of CM077453.1, forward strand.
TACAGGTCACTTTATTTGACAAATTAAAATTGTGGGGTAACGCAGCGCTGTTATACTTAGTCAAAATAATCATACTAAAATACATTTGAGTGTGTTGAAAGTTATGTTAATGTTACTCTGAGCGTTCGCGGTAAATCAAGAAAACAAGATTCAAGACTAAACGTGTTGAACTATATAACAATGATTATTTTTCTGTCAATAAAGGTATCCAAACTGTTGCTCTCCTGTCTAAAAAACATAACATATTGTAAGAGCCATTATGTCTGTTGTAATTCTGTGTTTTGACCACTGGGTGGAGTGTGGGCCTTAATGAGTATATAGGTAGGCAAAGAGGTGTGTAAGTAGAGGGAAGCACAACATTTTTTGACTGTGTCTGGAGGTAAATATGTGATGGCATCCGATGGGATTTTATATGCACTGTGCAGAGGAACTGTGAGATAAAATGACCTGTACGAACTGTGTGATGAATAAAATCTGATAAAGCAGTATTTGGAGGACGATTTATCTTGTTTGGATCTCACGCGTCAGAAACCACCTCAAGTGACAAAATGGCTATTTATGTAACTACAATTTGTCAAAAATGCTTCTTTGTGGATTATCACGCAACACTCTGGAACATTTTGAAATTTTAATGGATTAATCACTGGATTTCGCTATGGATTTGGATTTAATTGGATGTAACCAAAGAGCAGCCGCGACGAATTCGAAGAATGAAGCCAATAAGGTATGTGTAGCGCTACTTGAGGAATGATTTGTGTGCACACATTTAATAGCGTAAATCCAATGCATTGGTTGCTTGAATTTTTAACGTTGCCAAAGGTGAATGAATTCTACAGTCTGCAAATATGAGTGTTGGGAATTGTGGTAATGATGTTGTGGCTGCTGTTGAACAAATAGAGACTATTGAGCCATTTGAGAAAGCTGAAATGGAGCCTGTAAGGGAAAAGAGGCCTACTAAACTCACTCCTAAGGCATTATTGGAAAAATTGGAAACTCTGCAAAAGGCAAGAAAGAGTAAACTAAATAAGGCAAAAAACTTAATGGCTATCATAAAAGATTTTATGTCCAACCGAGAATATGAAAAGGAGGTGCAGTGTTCTTTTGAGAAATTCATCAAATTGAGAGATGAAGCAAGGGAAATGCACAATTCTGTGATGGTTTTTTTGCCCAGCGAGGAAAAGGAAAAACAGCAAACATGGTTCAGTGGAAAGATGTTGATTTACAATGGGTTTATAGATGATGTTGAGAAATGGTTGAGTCCTGAAAGTAAAACTTCATGTTCTGGTGTTGATGAAAATGTATATCAAAGTGACGTTAATCCAGAAGATAGTGTTTCAAACATCTCACGTGAGTCAAGTAAACCATCTAGCAAGAAAAGTTCGAGCAGTGTGCGTAGTGGGAGATCTTCTGCATCTTCAGCACGAGTCATGGCAGAGGCAGAGAAGGCTACATTAATTGCACGTGCAACTGCTTTAAAAGAGAAACATGCTTTGGAGCTGCAACAGGAAAAGCTGAGACACAGACAAGAACAACTGGATATTGATGCAGAAATAGCAGCTGCTACTGCCAAAATTACTGTTTTAAATAATTCTAACCATCAGTCTCTCAAAACCCGCACTGATGATATGAATGCATATTATGATAAAGGAACTGTGATGAGTGGCAAAGAAGTTACTCTTAACCCTCATGCGAAGGAATATATGCCAAAGGAAACTTCCCAGCAAGGAGGCTCAAGGAATGTGATTCAGCAAACTCACAGTGCACCACAAATTGACCATAATTCTGCGTCACCAGTGCAAACATCAAATGTAATGCAGAACAGGGATGGAACATCAACTCCAAACATTTGCAGTATCATGCAAAAACAAAATGAGATTCAATCCAGCACACTGCCTAAAAGAGATATTCCTGTGTTTGATGGTAATCCTCTGCAATATAGAACTTTCATCAGAGCATTTGAGCATGGAATAGAAGACAAAACCAAAAATAATCGAGATTGCTTATACTTTATGGAACAATACACACAAGGTCAGCCTAAGGAACTTGTGCACAGTTGTCACCATATGGATGCACAAAGAGGGTATTTGCAAGCTAAAGCATTGTTAAAAGAACATTTCGGCAATGAGTTCAAAATAGCTGCTGCATATGTAGAGAAGGTTCTTGGATGGCCTTCAGTAAAGTCAGAGGATGTAAATTCATTGCAGAGTTATTCTCTCTTTTTGCGTGGATGCTGTAATGTAATGGAAGAAATTGATTATATGGAGGAGCTGGAGATGCCAAGCAATTTGAAAACCATCATCATGAAGCTGCCTTATAAATTAAGGGAAAAGTGGAGAACTGTTGCATACGAGCTAATGGAAAGGAGCAATCATAGTCAAGTCAAGTCAAGTCACCTTTATTTATATAGCGCTTTTTACAATGTAGATTGTGTCAAAGCAGCTTTACATTGATAACTGGTACATTATTTGGCTGCACAGCAGCTCTCATAGGGCACGGTTCAAAGATATCGTGGCATTTATTGAACGTCAAGTCAAAATGTCATCTGATCCACTATTTGGTGATATCCAGAGTACCCAACCTGTACAACAGAAATCTCAATCTAAGACTAAAATTAGAAACAGCTTTGCAACGACGGTTGTTACCGACAGTAAATCAATCCAGTGTTGTGAGACTGATTTAAGATCAAGGTCCCGAATTGTATGTTTGTGCTGCAAACGTGATCACTTATTGGACCAGTGTACACAAATGCAAAACAAGCTGCATAGAGAAAAACTGAACTTTCTAAAGGAGAAAGGTATTTGTTTTGGTTGTCTTTGTGTTGGACACATGAGCAAGGATTGTGACAAGCGCTTGACTTGTGCAGTATGTGGCCAAATGCATTCCAGCATTTTGCATATTCAACAAAAGGAAAGAACGGGCACATAGGAACAGAATCCTACATCTCTAAGTAGTGCACATGTCGCTCTTAAAACTTGTGGGCAAATAGGGGCCGGCGACGATGGAGACTGTGCATTATCAATTGTACCAGTTCAAGTCAAATCCAGTAAGGGACAAAGGGTAATTCATACTTATGCATTTTTGGATCCTGGCAGTTGTGCCACATTTTGTTCAGAACGCTTAATGCACAGTTTGAAATTAAAGGGAAAGAGAACTAATATTGTTTTGAAAACAATGGGCAATCACAAGGCTATTAGTAGTACTATTTTGACTGGATTGGAAGTGTCTAGCCTTCTTGATGACATCTTTTACAGTCTTCCGGAAGTCTTCACTTAAGAGAGATTGCCTGTGTCCAGAGACAACATTCTCACACAAAGGGATTTGGATAAATGGTCATATCTAAAAGGTGTTAAGATCCCTCAAATTCCTGCTGATGTGGATTTGCTGATTGGAGCAAATGCTTCCAAGGTAATGGAGCCCTGGGAGATTATAAACGGTGATGGAGAAGGACCTTGCAGTTAGAACCCTATTGGGATGGGTTGTAAATGGACCACTCCAAGGAAGCAAGGATAATAGGAACAAGATCAAATGTCCAGATGTTATTGTTAACAGGATTTCTGTAAGCAAATTGGAGGAGATGCTCAATAAACAATATAATCATGACTTTAATGAAAATGCTGCTGAGGAAAAGGAAATGTCAAGAGAAGAGCATGCATTTATGGAAAAGGTAAGCAAGTCAATTGAGCTTCAAGATGGACATTACAAACTAAATCTTCCTTTCAGGATGGAAAAACCTGTGTTGCCAAATAACCTTTGTGTGGCTTAATTGCCACACAAATTAACAGCGCTTAATTGGATTAAAAAGGAAATTTGAAAGAAACAGTGTTTTCCATCAAGAATATAAAGATTTCATGGATGAGGTAATGAAGCAAGGTTATGCTGAAAAGGTACCATTGCATCAGTTAAAACAGGATGAAGGGAAAGTTTGGTATATCCCTCACCATGGGGTTTATCACCCCAAGAAAGGAACATTAAGAGTGGTATTTGATTGTGGAGCTGCCTTCAAAGGTACATCGCTTAATGATCAACTTCTACAGGGTCCTTATTTGACAAGTTCACTGTTAGGAGTTCTTGTGAGGTTTCGACAAGAGCCAGTCGCATTTATGGCTGATGTAAAGGCAATGTTTCACCAGGTCAAAGTTGCAGCAGAGGATACTGATTTTCTTCGTTTCCTATGGTGGCAAGATGGTGGTTTAAAGCGAGAACCCGTGGATTACAGGATGAACGTGCATTTGTTTGGAGCCGTGTCATCTCCAAGTTGTGCTTGTTATGCTTTAAGCAGAACTGCTGAAGATAATAAGACTGACTTTCCGGAAAGGGTAATTGACACAATTCACACAAACTTTTACATGGATGATTGTTTGAAAAGCGTAGCTTCAGAGGAAGAGGCCATATTGATGATCAAAGACCTCACGGCTATTTGTTTAACAGGAGGTTTTCAGTTAACAAAATGGGTTAGTAATAGCCGTGCAGTGCTGGAAACTGTACCTGAAGAACATAGAGCCCATGGCATAAAAATGATGGATCTGGACAAGGATCAACTACCAATGGAAAGAGCTCTTGGTTTGTGGTGGTGTGTCGAATCAGATACTTTCAAGTTTAAAATGACTATCAAAGATAATCCCTGCACCAGGCGTGGTGTTTTGTCGACGGTATGCTCTGTATACGACCCTTTAGGATTTTTGGCACCATTCACTCTCGCAGCAAAATTTCTCCTGCAAGAGCTATGTAGGATAAGATGTGGTTGGGATGATCCGCTACCGTCAAATCTGTAAAGACAATGGTCTTTATGGTTGAAAGAGCTTGGGAGCATTGCAGACTTCAAGGTGGATAGATGTCTAAAACCAACAGGGATGGACAAGTCTACCAACGTTCAGCTGCATCATTTTGCAGATGCAAGTACACTTGGATATGGCACTGTAACGTATCTTAGAATGGAGACAAAGCATGATGTCCACGTAACTTTTCTACTCAGCAAAGCTAGAGTAGCACCTTTGAAACAAGTAACCATTCCACGTCTTGAATTGACAGCTGCTGTACTTGCTGCTTGAGTGGACAAAATGTTGAGGGCAGAGATACAGTTTCCATTGGTGGACTCAGTGTTCTGGACAGACAGTACATCTGTGTTAAAATACATAAAAAATAAGGACAAACGTTTTCTTACCTTTGTGGCTAACAGAATATCTGCAATAAGAGAAATTACAACACTGTTACAATGGAGATACATACCTACATCTCAAAATCCAGCAGACTGTTGTTCCAGGGGTCTGAAAGCAGACCAGATGTTAACAAATGGAGAATGGATCAATGGACCAGGTTATTTGTGGAAATCAGTGGAAGAATGGCCAGTGCAAATACTTGATTCTGCTCTTAAAGAGGATGATTCTGAGGTAAAGAGAAAAACGTGTGTAAATAGCACCATTGTAAATGAAATGCCAAATGCAACAAATGCTACTCATAGACTGATTACTCATTTTTCAGACTGGACAAAGTTGAAGGTTGCTGTTGCTTGGCTCTTGAAGAAAATTCTGAAACAACGGAGTCAAAAGCGGAAGGAAATTCAAGCCTCTGTAGACTCTTCTAGAGTATTCATTTCTTCTAAGAAGATAGAGAAAGAGCTTCAAAAACTAACAGGCTCTGTGATCACACCGAATCTAACTTTGGAGAACTTGAATGAAGCTGAAGCAGCTATTGTTGCATTCAGTCAACGGCAGCAGTTCAGAATGGAAATTGCTGCTCTGTTGTCTTCACCTGTTTCAAAAATAAAAAGAGACCGCAAGTTGTATAAATTGGATCCTATCTATCAAGACAGTCTTTTGAGAGTTGGAGGATGATTGAGGAATTCTGCTATGCCTGAGGAAAGAAAGCATCCGATTATTCTGGCTAAGGATCAGCATATTGCTACACTCATCTTGCGGCATATACATCAACAGTTAAGCCACAGTGGAAGAAATCATATGCTTTCCAAGCTGATGAAAAGATATTGGATCATTAAGGGTAACGCAGCTGCCAGAAAGATCATATTTAGTTGTGGCCATTGCAGACGTTTTTGAGTTAAGGTGAGTGAGCAGAAGATGGCAGACTTGCCAAGGGAGAGACTCCTTCCAGATCTGCCTCCATTTACAAATGTTGTAGTGGATTATTTTGGTCCTGTGGAAGTTAAAAGAGGACGTTCCATTGCAAAACGTTATGGAGTCATCTTTACTTGCATGGCAAGTCGAGCAGTTCATCTGGAAGTCGCCTATTCTTTAGACACGGATTCATGCATCAACTCTCTATGAAGATTCATTTGCAGACGAGGGCAAGTAACTCACATAAGATCGGACAATGGTACAAACTTTGTTGGAGCCGAAAGGGAGTTAAAGGAAATGCTCAGTTCATGGAATAAAAATAAGATTCAAAAGGCAATACTCCTGAAAGGTGTCCAGTGGAGTTCAATCCTCTGGGAGGTTCACATTATGGCGGAGTGTGGGAGCGTATAATCAGAATGGTCAAAAGAATTTTGAGTTCCGTCTTACATCAACAAACTTTGGATGATGAAGGATTCCATACTGTTCTGTGCGAAATTGAGGCCATTCTGAACGATCGCCCATTAACCAAGCTGTCAGATGACCCAAATGATTTGGAGCCACTTACTCCAAACCACCTTCTTCAGATGAAAGGTAAACCAGTATTACCACCTGGACTATTCGACAAATCTGAATTATACAGCAAGAGGAGATGGAAACAGGTCCAGTATATGTGTGACTTATTCTGGAAAAGATGGACAAATAAATACTTGCCTTTGCTTCAAGATTGGCAGAAATGGAATAAGGAAAGGAGAAACTTTGTTCCTGGTGACATTGTTGTCATTGTGGATCGTGTCTGGAGGTAAATATGTGATGGCATCCAATGGGATTTTATATGCACTGTGCAGAGGAACTGTGAGATAAAATGACCTGTACGAACTGTGTGATTAATAAAATCTGATACTCCAGTATTTGGAGGACGATTTATCTTGTTTGGATCTTACGCGTCAGAAACCACCCTACAACACCTCAAGTGACAAAATGGCTATTTATGTCACTACATATTAGGGCTGAAATGATTAGTCGACATTATCGACAACGTCGACAATAAAAAATTATCGACAAATATTTTTGTTGTCGAATAGTCTTTTGATCTCATATGATCTATTTGAAGGGCCTGCAATAACGCGGTTTGACCAGTGGGGCGCTGTAGCGCAATACTGTAATGCAGCCCTCCCGGATTGAATCCAATAAAAGAAGACACGGCGCTTCGGAGTGTATAGTGCAAACGAAGTCGAACCCATAAAATGTGGGAGTTTAACATAGCATAAAACATAACGTTTAGCATAACTACAAAAAATGCTGTCATGCAGGGCCACCATCTCTCATTCAAACTCACTGTTCGCCACACGTCCATTTTCTCACGCAGTGAAAGATACATAGCAGAGCAAAGAGGACACTGACAATGCGCCGACAGATAAGACAGATCAGGTTACTTTTGATATAAAAAAAAAGTCAACTTTTAAATTCTGTCAATTTTACTACGGGATTCAAACAATACATGTGGTTTTGACGCTCTTTAATGTGGAGTGACAGATCGCTGTAGCGCCTCAGGTCAAGCGGCACGTGAACCTATTATCTCTTCCTCTTTTCTGCTATTACAGCACGAAATAAACATGAATGAATATTAAAAAGTATGTTGAAAGATACAGTGCAATTTACTGAAATGAATCCAGCTCTAATGTAATCGCTTAATCAGAGTTTCAACCGCAGAAAGACCACAATAAAACAGCTTGCAAAAAAATGTCACAAAATGTTACATTTACCTCAGGAAAGCCATTCAGTGACCATAAACTCGATAGTTTGTAAAAAGAAAAAAAAAGAAGAAATCTAGAGAGGAGCATTTTTCAGAAATTTTTGCACAATATTACATATTCATATTTTTACTCTTAAAAATTAAAAAAAGTTATTACAATTCCCAGACTTAATAAAAACACAGTACGTCATTTTAACAGTATTTTTAACAAATTCATTAAAAATACACTTTCAAAAGCTGAAGTGATTTCCTTGTTTTAATTATTAGTTAAAGTATAACTCAGTATTTTAACTAATTGCTAGTGGAATAATCGAACAAAGCATACTGATTAACCAGTATAATAATCGATGATTAGTCGATTAATCGTTCCAATAATCGGTAGATTAATCGATTATCAAAATAATCATTTGTTGCAGCCCTACTACACATATCAAAAGGTCTTTGTTGTTTCCATGGTTTCTACGGAAGCAGGACCAGAAATCGAGGGTAACGTGGATATGACGTCATTGACAGGCGACGCAATGACACGGTCCATTACACTGGTTAAAATAGCTGATTTCTCTGGATTTAAACATTGTTGGAAACATTTTGGATAATGTAAGTACACAAGTCAACAACAACACAACAATGTTTTAATGGTTTTTGTATATTTTAATCCAAAAATCTTACATATTGTGCCTTTAAAAGAATGCAAACTTAGTAGATTGCATATTTTTACATTATTTATGTAATATACTGCATGTTGAATAATGTTTTTAAAAATTATGCTGAAGAATGTGTCATTTTGCGACCATTGCAGTGTCCGTAGAAATTTCATGTGCTCAAAGTCTAGTGTGACCACGCCTTTACTCTTTGAAAAAATAAAGTAGTTTGTACACAAATGTACGGCACACCTTTTTGTTCTTTGACCCCAAGGAACAGCACCATACAACAAACAAAGAAGAGGGCACTCATGACTAGTGCTGATATCATGAAGGCACTTCTCTGTTGGGAAACACAGACATATATGTAAGTGTAAATGCAAACAGACCCAGGGTGCAAATTACAGGGGCATTAATAAGACCTTCCCACTGAAAGTGTGAGGGATCACACTAAACTGTACACATATAAGGAACTTTTCAACCGTGTTTCCAAACAATGTTTTAGGTAGATTACAACAGTTGAAAGTTGGATTACATGTTAGTCAGAGTGTGTATTTTCACATGGTCCTATAGACTAACTGTCCCCGAGGCTGCAAATTACCCATAGAAATTCCGTTAAAAAGTAATTGTGTAATTGCCACACATTATCAGACCCAAAAAGTACACCTCATAGTTAAATACTTTTTTATGGCTTTGTTCAAATCCTTAAGTATGAGCAGTATTACAAGCTAAGCTTTCCTTAGCAAACACCACTAATTATAAATGGCAAAACACCTGAGTAATGTCTGAACATTTGCCCTACACAATATTTTAAAGTGTGGTATTAGTGTGTAGGAGTTATTGTTACGGTTTCATGAAGCGCTGTGCTGTGTGGGAGATCCGGTGCTTGGTCCACGTTCAGACAGGCTTGATCTCTGTCTTTGTTATACACCCACAGCACCTGACCCTGAATCACAGCCGCCATCAGCATAGCTAACGCCTCCACACTCATCCCTGATAGAGAGACAGAAAGAGGGTGAGACAGATGTTCACGCAACCATACAGCCACCGATAATACCAACTAACGCTATCACACACATCCTGCTTACAATTAGGGCCGTCTTGGCAGTGTAATAATAGGTTATAATGACCCTGTTCCAAAACTTAGTGAGTTGTCTACTGCCTAAATGGGCAGCTGCCTTATAAGGCAGCATTCTAAACAAAATGGAACATTGTAAGTGGCTGATTATGATCTATGTAGGTCGCAACTTTGTGCCACACACAAATGTGAAGCAAACGATTGAGTGCTGTTTGCAATTGTAGCATGTATGGCATCAGTTCTCTACAGTTACTGTTATTGCATTTGAAAGAAGTGTCTTGTGCTCACCAAGGCTGCATTTATTAGATTTAAAATACAATAAAAACAGTAATATTGTAAAATATTTTTTTTACAATTTAAAACAACTGTTTTCCATTTGAATATATATTTAAAAATGTGATTTATTCCTGTGATCAAAGCATTAATCCAGTCTTCATTGTCACATGATCCTTCAGAAATCATTCTAATATGATGATTTGCTGCTCAAGAAACATTTATGATTATCATCAATGATGAAAACAGTATGTTAATATTTTTGTGGAAACCCTGATTTTTTTTTTTTGATCAATAGAAAGTTAAAAAGAATATAATTTATTTGAAATGTAAATCTTTTAAAACATTATAAATGTCTTTACTGTTACTTTTGATCAATTTAACGCATCCTTTATGCACAAAATAAAAAACTTTTTCCTTTTGTAGTATTTATATAAAATTATATAGTATTTATTGATATTTTGAATTAGCTTTTATTTTTAAAATTTTCAGTTTTCATTTTAATTTCATTTTAATTATTTATTTTAGGTTAGTTTTAGTAATTTTAACACTTTATTTCATTTAGTTGGCAACATCTAATTTGAGTTTAAGTCTTTCATCTAAAATGTATATTTTATTTTATTTCAGCTTTATTTCAATTAAACAAAAATCAAAAATTGCAACAAAGTTTAACATTAGCATGTTGCTAAGCTACTAGCGCAATATTCTAAGACACGTAATAATGCATAGCACAACAAAGATTTGATCAAATAGTAAAAAAAGAAAACACACCCTCATGTTGTTTCAACCTGTATGAGTTTCTTTGACTTCCGTGGAACACAAAATATGAATTTGTGAAGAATGCCCTCTTTTCCGTAACATTTTTTAAGAATTTCTCCTTTTGTGTTCCATGGAAAAACAAGTTTGACGTTTGAAACAACATGAGTGAGTAATTGATAACAGAATTAGAATTTTTGAATGCTGACATACAGTATGAGTGTTTGAAATGTTCTCACTGTAAGCTGTGGCAGAGTCTCTGTCTTGTTGATCTCCTCCCAGAAACATGTTGAGGGACGTATATGGAACACTGTAGCACTGCAGGAAACATAATGTTCACTTTGAAGACGTCAGGAAATAGCACAGCACATGAAAGACATGCGGGGGTAGCTGAGTGATGTAACAGCCACTTGACCTCAATCATGAACACAAGAGTGATGCTAATGGAAGATGGCTAATTTGCCTATTACATAAAAAGCTTTTTCTGAGCCAGTAATCATCACATGGGGGAAAGGACAGGGCATATGTTAGTGATTGATAGAATAAGGAAGGAAGTCATACACTCATGAAGGTCTCAAAAAGACAGCTGATGGTTAGGTACCAGGGCACTCTGAACGCTGAGCTCACTGCATTGTGAGGTATGAACCACAGAAAGATGTAAGTGAGAATGGCCAACGGCATTGACAGCACTGCCCTGAGACAGAAAAAAGCACAGGGTAAAGCATCCTCATAAACCACTTTTCTCATTTCTTGCATGTGCTGGAAGAGTCTATGAACAACATCTGTACTGTATATTGTCCATTATCATAGACATGACTCATACTTCAGTGTAAAAACAAACAGGAAATGCACGTGCAGTAGTGCACTTACACTGGAAGCATATTAGGAAAGCAGGCGAGAGGGTTTAAAAGCATAAATGCCAAGCTATTTTTGTTAATGCATTTACATGAATGATTCAGTAATTTATTTGTTTAGTAAAGTTCTAAATGGACTCTTTTCACATATGGAACACAGAAGTAAACTATAGCAGGGTAAACCTCTGTAAGGTGACATGGGGTGTTTTTCCACTAGAACTTTTGGTATGCACCCGGGCTCGATTGACGTCAGAGTTTGGTTCGTTTAGATGATGTGAACGCTGTTTTCCGTACTGTGGTGCACACCTGCGAAGCGTACCCGAATCCGCATAAAAAGGGTGGTCCATGTACGGTTCATGTGAACTCCGGAACAGTTCGCTGCTGATATGAACGCAGTTGATTTGATGACTTAGGATTCGATAAAACTGTCTCTGCATCTGAAATTGTGTACTGTCTGAGTAGGTACTACATTTGAATTTTTAAATGGAACATTACTATTCCATAAATCTAATTTAGTACCATAAATCTACACCCCCCCCCCCGCCCCGCCCCGCCCCGCCCCGCCCAGCCCAGCCCAGCCCAAAAATGTAATAAAAAACATTATCGAACCAAAATATACTACATTCAATTCACTGAAATAATAACAAAAAATCTGTCATTTGACCGCCACATGAGCAGCACTAAAGGATTAAGTTCATTATCTGCAAGTACATTATTAAGTACTGTGAATTTTTTTTTCATTGGAATTCACTACAAATAATATTTATTAATATAAAACTAGGTAGTATTTAATTAAAATATGCAGTACCACTCATGTCACAAACTCGGCCTCTTATCGTACCACCCACCATGGGAGAAGCTTGCCGATCTGGGTCCACCTACTCCTGCTCACTAGATAGCCGACGAGTGGGTCAGTCACGGCATCCCAGGCATGACTGATGAACAGAATCAAAGATACAGAAAATGCCTCAATCTGAACACCAAACAAGAGCAAAACAGAGAAAAATAAGGGTAAATACGGGAATGCATATTTTCCATGTCAGAGATAAGATTGCTGAGATTAAATGATTCTATTCAAGAAACTCAGTAAATGTTTTTCCTCCATTTTTGGCATTCAAAAGTAGCGCAGTTTTCTGTTTTTTTGTTTTTTTTTGAAAGCAAAATAAACATTATATTATAACAAATACACTGCTCAAAAACATTAAAGGAACACTTTTTAATCAGAGAATAGCATCAAGTCAGTTAAACTCCTGGGATATTGATCTGGTCAGTTAAGTAGCAGAGGGGGTTGTTAATCAGTTTCAGCTGCTTTGGTGTTAATGAAATTAACAAAAGGTCCACTAGATGGGCAACAATGAGACGACACCCAAAACAGGAATGGTTTTACAGGTGGAGGCCACTGACATTTTTTTTCCTACTCATCTTTTCTGACTGTTTTTCACTAGTTTTGCATTTGGCTAGGGTCAGTGTCACTACTGGTAGCATGAGGTGATACCTGGACCCTACAGAGGTTGCACAGGCAGTCCAACTCCTCCTGGATGGCACATCAATAGGTACCATTGCCAGAAGGTTTGCTGTGTCTCCCAGCACAGTCTCAAGAGCATGGAGAAGATTCCAGGAGACAGGCAGTTACTCTAGGAGAGCTGGACAGGGCCGTAGAAGGTCCTTAACCCATCAGCAGGACCGGTATCTGCTCCTTTGTGCAAGGAGGAACAGGATGAGCACTGCCAGAGCCCTACAAAATGACCTCCACCAGGCCACTGGTGTGAATGTCTCTGACCAAACAATCAGAAACAGACTTCATGAGGGTGGCCTGAGGACCTGACGTCTTCTAGTGGACCCTGTGCTCACTGCCCGGCACTGTGGAGCTTGATTGGCATTTGCCATTGGACACCAGAATTGGCAGGTCCGCCACTGGTGCCCTGTGCTTTTCAGATGAGAGCAGGTTCACCCTGAGCACGTGACAGACGTGAAAGGGTCTGGAGAAGTCGTGGAGAACGTTATGCTGCTGATGGTCTGGGGAGGCATATCCATGGAGGGACGCACAGACCTCTACAGGCTAGACAATGGCACCCTGACTGCCATTAGGTATCAGGATGAAATCCTTGGACCCACTGTCAGACCCTACGCTGGTGCAGTGGGTCCTGGGTTCCTCCTGGTGCACAACAATGCCCGGCCTCATGTGGTGAGAGTATGCAGGCAGTTCCTGGAGGATGAAGGAATTGATACCATTGAATGGCCCCCACGCTCGCCTGACCTAAATCCAATAGAACACCTCTGGGACAATATATTTCGGTCCATCCGACGACTCCAGGTTGCACCTCAGACTGTCCAGGAGCTCAGTGATGCCCTGGTCAAGATCTGGGAGGAAATACCCCAGGACACCATTAGGTGCATGTCCCAACGTTGTCAGGCATGCATACAAGCACATGGGGGCCATACAAACTACCATTTTGAGTTGCTGCAATGAAATTTCAGCAAAATGGACTAGCCTGCTGCATCATTTTTTCACTTTGATTTTCAGGGTGTCTTTGAATCCAGTCCTCTGTAGGTTGATAATTTTCATTTCCATCAAACGATGTGGCATCCTTTCGGTCCTAACATATTACCCAGTCCATATCAGTATAGATATCCAGCATGATATATTTCCCCTTTGAGATCTGATGTGTTTTCAAAGTGTTCCTTTAATTTTTTTGAGCAGTGTATTTTGTCAGTGCCCTATTTCTTTTTGGAGGATCATAGAAGCGTGAAAAGGTTTGTTTTTGTAATCTTTCATCAAAATGTACTGACTTGCCTCTGAAATGACCTCTCTTTTTGGCTGATGTAGCTTTGGCTGCACTGGCTTTTTAAAATAATTTGAACGAATAACCAATTAGCTTTTTAGGTACTGTTTTAGCCATTGTGGCATTTGCCACTTACACGATCCAATCAACATAACAGAAGGATATAGTGCTATTAGGTTAATAGAACATGCAGGTCATATTCTGCAATAAATATTAATTTGACAATATAAATCATTATTAATCTTTAGACTATAATTCAGCCAAAGGTGAGAAAATGCAGACATCATTCTTACCTGCACTACATCCAACAGAAAGATCTGTAGAGAAAAACCCATAGCAATGTTGGTCATCTGATATGGTACACCACCTACTGCATAACACAGCTTTCTGGAAAGGGGAAGCCTCACCTTACTCTGAAGACACAGAAAGAGCAATAAAGAGAGACATTGGCCTCTTAAAAAAAAAAAAAAAAGCATACAAACGTTTAAAGGAGGTATTCTCTGTATATAAGAATGTGTTACAAAATACTTTGTTAAAAAGAACTCACAGGGGTTTCTTCACTCTCTTCTGTTTTTCTGTTACCATGTTCATCAGTGATACAGGTGAAAGCACTCTGTTCTTTATCCGGCCGTGCTGTAGCAGTCGGCATACTGCGGTCAGCGTTGTGTTGACTGTACGCTCTTTCAGCCTGATTAGTCTTTGGTGGTCTGTTGGTGGTCTGTTGTTTTTAGTCTTTAATCATAACTGATTATATAATCATTCTGCTGGTTTCACTAGTACCTATTGATTCCTAAAAGGAGTGAAACCAGTGAAACTAGTCTATCTGAATCCTGAAGTGGAAGTGCAGCGACTTCACCGATCCTCCCACAGGAACAGTACACTGTAACAAGATACGCTGTCAGTTACACAAGGACTACTTTTACAAAGTAAACACGATTTGTTGAACATCGAAGTGTATAAAATAGATTTTTTCAATAGATCAAATTTCATTTTTAGGTACATCATGTCATCTACCTGCGGAGAGTAAAAGAAAAAGGTTAGTGTTAGATTTTATTGATTAAATTTTATTAAATTAAGTCAGATAAATAGTTAAAAAAAAAAAGTATATCAATAAGGATCACATCCCCATTTCAAGTAACACTTTTTTTTTTTAATAGTTTTAGTTAACTAGTCATCCACTAAATTATAATTTTATGTCACTTGTACACTGCAATCACACGGGGTGTTAGCGACGATGCTCGACGGAGGGCCTGTCTAAAGCTTGGTGCTGACGCGACCATCATAGTGACAACAGCCAATCACATTACTTTCAGCTTGGACTGCAACACAACACAAAAAGGCCAGCTTTTGACAGCTAGTTTGTAATACAAAATGGATGCCGATTTGGTTGCACTAGCGATTTGCTTGTGTAGTCAGGTGACGTGGTGCCCGCAGAACCGGGTGATTACCCATCGCAATGATAAGCTTTTTCTCCATTTTGATGTTACTCTATTTTCCGGTGTTGCAATTGGCTAGCGTCTGCGCTAGTGTATTTGCATAGAGGGGATCTGATTGGCTGACACCTGCGTTGGCGCTTGAAAAGTCGAAAAATTTTCATCTTCTGCCACTAGCAACACCAGTGATGCAATGCAACGGACCCACAATTCAGTTCAGCAATGCAATACGTCACCCATTCAAAGTAAAAGAGAAGCATTAATGCCGACACCCCGTGTGAATGCAGCGTTACGGATTATGAGTACAAAAGAGTGCACTACATATGAAATGAGAATTTGAACAACACTGCAAAATGGCTGGCACCCGTTACTGTACACATCGCATAGAGAGCAATTTAGATTGGACACAGCTACTGTGATTTAGTTTTATTCAGTGTTGGAGAAGTTGATTTGAAACTGTAGTTTGTCAAGCTATAAAGTAATTCAACTACAGTCAGGTCCACAGCTTGTGAATCTGGGCTTGCAAACCAAAGCTTCCCAGTTTCATTCGTAAGAAAAGGTGACCCGTGAACTGGAAAGTTACAGAGATCCGTTTTCACTGGCGGACTGTCCTCAACGGTGCTTTTGCCATCCACAAACTATAAAGAGATACACGGGTTGGGCACAAGAAAAGGTTAATATTTCCAGAACTTTGATGGAAATATAGTAAGGTCAGAACTATGGTCTAAAAAAGTAACTTTACCCAGCACCCAGTTTTCCTGGCCATAATAACAGGAAATGATGATCAAGTGAAAATATAATAGAAAAATGTTGTGACCTTCAAGTACTGTATTCTTTTAAATGCTATTTTTATACCAGAGGAAACACCAGTTTTGACACCACCCCAGGTTAAACAACTGCATATTTGTTTTCTACAGTCCAAGCTGTTACATAGGATACAATGACAATACAGAAATGCTCGGGGTAAATTTGTTTTTATTCCTTTTAGTCATACAGATTCAATTCTTTAAGATTAATTTGCTAAAACGGTCTATTTGTCAGTACAATATGACACTGGTTTTTGGACTGCCATTTGATGACAAACCTCTTAACAGATTAAATCTGCTCACCTGCGCAGGATTCCATATTTGGAATATGTTGTGTACCATTGCATTTAATGTACCAAATGTTGTCTACCAAAGTTTTCCTCCTATCTTATAATAAAGATCTGAGGTGACTGAGTAAACCAGTTTTAACACAATAAAAACAATAAAAATATTCACATTTTTTTATCATCACATGACACAAAACACACGATATTAAAATAAGCATTAAATCACAGGTCCACATTGAAAATATTTTTTGGATGACACAAATACCTTTGCATGCATCAGTTTTGGATATCTCTACCAAAAACCTTGCCATCATTTGATTCAGCCTGTCAAGTACAGCCTATCATTGTTGAAAAAGACAACAATGCAAAAAACGCATTGTGTTTAAAGGTTTATTGGCGTTCACCATAAACATGAAATCATTGAAGTCATTGTTTAAGAACACAGGTGGCTACAGTCATTCTAATGACCACAAAGCTTAAGCCAATATAAACGACCAGACACAGTAGATTCAACTAGACAACTCTAAAGTATATGGATAACAGACAAAATACTGAATGGGAAAAGGATAGTGACCACTTTGAACAGCACAATCTGAATTGTGGTTGTTAGTCCCTTGTTGTCTGTTACATATTGGCCACTTTGGGACTCTCTTTGGCCTGGCGCATTCCATAAAGCCACTTGATCACTCGAGCATTTCTCTCAATGACGGAAACACCATAAACAGGACGTTCATCTTTTGCTGCTTCTTCTTCCTCATCTTCACCCTCAGCTGTACGCTCGGATGCTGGGGCACTGGCGCTACGAAGACGTGAAACGGACACAATGTCAGAACCCGGTCTTGCTAGCTCCTCTAAATCCGATGGGTCAAGGCCACAATAGTTAAAGAAGCGCTCAAGCTCTACGCCGGCTCGTGAAAAGCAGTCACTGACATCAGATTTTGAGCGCGTCAGTGAAGGACGCTTCTTGGAGCTTGTCGAGGACAGCCGAGTGATGGCTGGAGATGGTGGGGACTGAAAGTCATTTTTGGCTAGGGACGAAGCAACGGAGGTTGGAGTAAGTGGAGTCGGAGAGGTACGCGATAAGGTTTCTGTGTTTGGTTTTATGGGGAGAGGGCTAGATGTGGATTTAGAAGAAGGTGAGGTTTGTGCAGCACTGTTTGGTGGTTTAATAGGTCCTCGGGTGACGTTTGTGACATTGTGGAGCCTTTTGAAATCAATTGGTTGCTGATTTGGTTGTGTGTAGGGTCTAAGCAAGCGCAGAAGTTTTATTGGGACCTGCGGCGTACCCAGTTGGACCTGTGAGCGGTTCTGTAGCTGTGGTCTGCCGGCAATCCTCATTTGAGGTAACTGCGGTCTGACATCGACTCGCCGCACTGTCATGGTAGGACATCCATTTACCCCTGAGGCTTCTACTGCAGCTTTTCCTTGACTTGAAGTTGACCCAACAGAAGGTTCTTCCAACGGACTTGGTGTTGCAGAGATGGCCTTGCATGGGTCTGTAGCATCTTGAGCTTTCTCAGTGCTGTTGGCCTGTGTGGAAACAACTGGAACGGTGGTATCGCTAACTCCATCGATCAGTTTGCAAAGATGTTCCAGGTCAAGGGGTGGTGTTTCAGTGGGTTTTGCAGGGATCTTCCTCGATGGCTGTTGAGCACCTTGTCCGCTCTGGCTGTTGTTGGAAGAACAAGTGATTGGCTGCTGCTTTTTCAAAGCCACCTGTTGACTCTTGACGTACTTGGCCTTGTCTGCTTCCAAACGTTCCACCGCACTTGGTTTGCGTATCCCTGGAGATGATTTGACTGGACAACTCAACTCTGGGTTGCGACTTTGTGTGCCAGGAGTTCCAGCCAGCCTTATTATTCTCCGTGGAGAGGGCTGTACAGCGTCAGTTGACATCCTTGAAAAACTTCAGCTGTTTTATTTGGTTTCCTTTTTCTGCACTGGTTTGCTCAAAAGTAGATGATGGACTTATTGCTAGTATACTTCCACATTAATGCACTGGATACCTGTGGGAACAGAAATAAGTGAAAGTGAAAAAGTGAAAAAGTGAAAGTGACATGTGAAGGCCAAGTATGGTAACCCATACTTTGAATTTGTCCTATGCATTTAACCCATCCAAGTTAGTGCACACACATTAGGAGTAGTGAGTAGTGAACACACACACTGCAAACCGTGGACACACACACACCCAGAGCAGTGGGCAGCCATTTGCGGGGGTGCCCGGGGAGTGATTGGGGGTTAGGTATCTTGCTCAAGGACACCTGCTGGAATCAAACCCGCAACATTTGAGTTACCAGTCTGACTATCTAACCACTAGGCCATGACTGCCGCAAATTCTGACAAACAGACAATTGCAAAGTCCAGCTAGACATAATGCTAGACAGCCTACTTTTCTATGCAAACAAACTTCTAACAACATTGTAATGTTTTTATAAAGTAGAAGTATATTTGCTGAGGATAATGGGAGTGGTGCTTGCCTACATAAGTCAACAACCACAATTCTAGAGCATTGTGGGATGGTTGCCAGGGCATTGCTACGCAGTTGCTAAAGATTGGCAAGATTGTTGCTAAGCATTTCGGGTAGTTGCTTACTGGCCCAAGCCCACCCCCAAGTCTCTATTAAGTTGTCAAGTCTGACATCATGCAGCATTGTTTCCTCAGATCCCAAAAGCAAACAACAAAAGTTGCTAATATACACTCACAGTAATATATACTCACTTGCTGTAAGCCCAGAGTAGGTAGTGTACACAGTGAGTTTTTAAAAGCTTAGTTTAAAGGTGTGCTATATATAAAGTGTTCATAAATGGCTGTTGAGATAGTATTCTCAATTTAAAGGGCTAGTTCACCCAAAAATCATTTATTCACCCTCAAGTTGTTCCAAACCTGTATTCATTTCTTTCTTCTGCTGAACACAAAAGAAGATACTTTGAAGAAAATGGGTAACCAAACAGTTGACTTCCTCAATATGGAGGAAGTCAATGGGGCACATCAACTGTTTGGTTACTGACATTCTTCAAAATATCTTCTTTTGTGTTCAGCAGAAGAAAGAAATTCAAGCAGGTTTGGAACAACTTGAGGATGAGACGGACAAATGATGACAGAATTTTCATTTTTGAGTGAAAAATTATCCCTTTAAATGGAGTCATATTGATAAATAATCATACAATTCTGGCCAAGTTGTGCAGCCCTACAAACAAAGCACAGCAAACATTTTCTATAAAAAAAAAATTGTAATTATTGTCTTTTCTCCAAATCATGCAGCCCTAATTCGATACCTCACAACAAGCAGATACACAAGCACTTTTCCACCATCAGGCCGGACGATTCTAGGCATGATGAGTAAAGGTACCAGTAGTATTCCCATTAGAACATCATTCAGTATGGTATGATAAACTCTCACACAGATTTCCAAGCATGGATTGCTAACCTCAGGACAAGAGAACTGTACAAGTTGGACCATTTTGGTCACTTACAATTCTGATTTTGCAGCACAACAATGGAAAAAAACGGCGGCATGATTCAGTGGCAGAAACAAATGTGTTGAAAAGTAATATATGAAATTCTGGTCTCTACATATAGCTCCAGTCCTTCCTTAAAGTCTATGAGAATTTTTTTCCCACCAGTTTTATCGTTATGCAAGCTTAGAAAAATGATTTTAGGTCGTGGAACAAACAGTGCAGGGTGAGTTATGCTTCTAAATTAAATACTTAGGGGTTTAGGGGTTTGATCAAATCCCTAAGCCAAGGTATGAAGCAATAGTAACAGTGATACTTGCTTTAGCAAACCACTAATGAGCCCTTTAGGCTGCTAATGTATGTTCCAGGATGAGTTGAAACCATTATGAAGCCATTCTCAGAAAACTCCCATTAGCAGTGGCTAAAAGGCTACCACTTTCTTCTAGAATATTGATGAAACTAGCATTCACTTAATTGATTTTTTGATTGAATACTTAATTGAATACTTCCTAAAATAACTATAAATCACATCTATTTCAATGTGCCTCCATTTAGAGAAGCATCTTGACTGATATGAAAACATTTATCCAAGATTGTGATACTATGCCCACTAGGAATGTGACCTCAGGGAGAAATGTGACACTGAAGTCACTGGTTAACTCGAGGGACTTTTTGTTTCAGACTGGAATTTTTTCCCAATTTTGTTAATAAATGACAGCAGTGCTGCTTTTATCAATGAACTGAAGATACTTTCGCCAGCTCATTGACTAAATGTTTATCATTACTTCAACGTAACAGCCAGTGCTCCACCTAAGGTTAAAGTGCACTGCATATCCTTTCCCGTCTCTTACGATCTGCATATTATTCCATCCTCTCTGCTCTCCAATTGTCTCCATCTATCAATCAATCTTTCTGACCTCACTCTCCCCATATTTCTACCAGTTTTACACACAACAACTGGTTATAATTCAAGATAAAGTAAATATGAAATCGATCCCTTAAGGCAAGAAAAAACAAGGTCATCAAGAATAAATGGAACACAAGTTTTCACTTACAGATTCCAGGGACAGGATACGGCATGTCTCTACATGATCCAGGATTGTGTCTAGATTCAAAACAACAGTTACAGGGAATTAGAAAGACAAGTAGATAACAGAATTAAGCAGTAAAGTGTGTGTTAGCCTCATTGTTTAAAGGTATAGATAGCATTGACACACATACGCAGACAATACACACTCACACAGCCAAACACATACCTGTGGTTGCCTCAGTAAACTCAACAGCAATGGTTTCCTCTTTAATTCTAAAGTTTGAGTCAGGTAGGACAGAGTCAGAAGTCAGTCAGCAATGTCTTTTGTGTGTGTCAGAGAGCAGAAATCAAGCAGGGAAGATGGTGCACGCATGTGTTTGCGTTAAGGAGAAAGTAAAACTTGCCAGACCGGTTTGATTCTCTCCCCAAACAATCCTCCTACCCCTTTTCTTGTCCTATCCAATCAGAAACTCATTCCCACACCAGGAAGTATGTGCCATATGCCCTTTGAGTCACCTGATCACAAAAGGAAAGGCCAACCTTTTCCTTGAAAATATTGTCATGCCACCTTTTGTCTGTGATCTCCAAGCGTTGTTCTATTAATAGAGAAGACACAATTTGAAGCTGTGTGACATAAAATTAGTTGCTAGTCAATTCTCTTACATACAGTATATTTTGCCATACATATATATATATATATATATATAAACAACTAGAATAATGAAATATATATAATTTATAAAAACAACTAGAGTGAGAAAATATACAGTATGTTTTACCATATATATTAATTTTCCTGAAAACAGAACTAAGGATAATGAGAAAAACAATGCAGGTACTGTATTTCTGAGTTATTTATAGATAGTGTAGCAAAATGTACATGATAAAAACAGGATTTGAATGTAATCATAATTTTTGCTTAAACAGTAGCCTAAAAACTTACTTTAAAAAAGAACATATTGTTCAGGTTCAAGTGTTTTATTTGTTCTTATTCAAAAAGATAACTTTTTAAGTTTCTAAAAATTATATTAAGCCAGAAAGCATCTTGACAAGAATGTAAAACCGTCACCGTGTTCTTTATAAAAATACAATTCTAACATACAATCCTTTGATCTCTATTTTGCAGTACACAAAGTGAAAGTCATGTGTCTTTATTTAAACTCTCATTTACACACAGAGAGGTTTGAAATGTCAATATTTACATATAATACAGGTGATGAAGAGATATATTTTCCCACATTCTGTTATGATACGGCCATGTTGACTTCTGTTTGTTCTACAGTATATGCTCAAATACAATAACTGAACATTGTGTTTGCATTTTAATAAGTTTCACTTAGATAAACCTTAAGCAAGTGCAAATTACACAGCCCTTTCAAAACCTGTCAAACAAGCAACAACAATTGACCTGTTTAAGCAGTTTGTTTTAGATTTAGCACTTCAAATGTTAACTTGTACTATGGCTTTAGCAGATGTGGGGCTTTAAGGACTAAAACATATTTCAGAACTATAACAACACTCATTTCTGTGATTTTATAATGTTTTGTCTTGAATGATTGTCACCCACACACAGGCTGTGTTTGGAATAGAGTACTACCACTGTATACTGTGCATAGAAATGAATATTTTCCATATGCATGGCATACTTGGATGATGTACTATATTTGTCAAAATGTGCAGTATGCAGTGTGCTTGATGTGACCTCACATTTTCAGTGCGACAAATGAACTGTAAGTCACATCTGCTGCGATTTTTAACATCTCCTTGTTTTTTTATCACTAAATGATGTTTTAATTTAAATTAGATTTAAAAATGTAAGAACTTTTTATGAGGTAATGCAAGCATATTACTGTTGCAATGTTTATTGTTACATAACAAATACTGTTTTGCATACTATTTATAAATAGTAGGCAGGACACAGTGTATACTGCGCAGTATGCTTATATTCCATTTCGAACATAGTTACGTTGGCTCTGATTCAAGGCAAATATTCTGTGTGAAAATTTGGTGCAATTAATTTAATTTTGAATGAACGGCTGTTAAAGTGTCTGTTTGGACGAACACAGAGCGCTCACAAACAGACTATTTTGCTAAACAGCAATGAATAGCAGAGGAAGAATCTGAAATCGAAAGTTTTTTTCTTTGCGTTTTTTCACGTATAGACGTCAAAACGATCTACAAAAAAAGATTAAAAACGCTGTATTATGTATGCCAGGCCAGTAGGTGGAGATGTTTCTTTGTAAAGAAACACTACGAGCCTATAGACTGAACACGTAATACACGTTTTTTTGTGGTTTACACAGAGACAATAACGTTATCGTTTTCAAAAATTTGCATTTTCAGGCCCCCCAAACGCGTTGTTGTGTAAATGAACGGCTAAAACGCGTAAAAAGTTTTCTGTTTTTACTTGTTAAACGCCCCTAAATCTGACCGAATTTTCATGCAGAATATTCGTGTTGGTGTGAACAGACATTTAGCTGTAAAGAAATGTAAAATGAAATTATAATTTATCTAGTTCTTTCGCATACATTTAGAAACCATAGTCCTACTTTTTCTATAATAAACAAAATTTAGATTAGAAATGTTCCTCGGCCCAAATAATAATGCCAGTAAATTTGACTAAGCATCTTGATACTGATATATTAGATATTATATCACCTCTATAAAAATACTGGTACACAGACGCACAGACTGTAAGATAGTTTCTATTTTTATCATACAAAATGTGACTCATAAACTTTGTTCTTGACCGAGCAGCTTGTTGGTTCAGAGAGTTGTAACGTGATATGAGTTTTCATCGCTCCAAAATTTCCAGTTTTGAACTTTGTCTCAGGACAGTATGCAGTTCTTGTCCTTGTCTTTTCTACTGAGACTCTGTGTCCTTCTCCTCCTGAAACTTCCTCTTCGGCTCTTGTCCTCGTCCTCTTTTTGTCCTTCTCCTGCTCTCTCTCCACCTGTCAGCTGTGGCGGTAGAGGAATGCGCTGGCCCAGAAAGAAGCCTTCCTCCTCTGAGTCTGAGGAAGAGGAGCAAGTGGAGCAGGAGTCTTCGTGTCTGGAGCGGGTGGAGTGCAGGGTAAGGCTGCCATTTCGACTTCCGTCCAGGACGCTGTTGGACCGCCTGCGGTCCCCTTCCCGCCATTCCAGAGTTTCCAGACGAGGTCTGTCGCTTCGTGAACCTCTGGAACGTCTGATGTGTTTCTCCATGGGATGGTGGCCACCACTTCCCCGACGGAAACTGCGGTGATACGACCCATCTGAAGGGAAATGAGATCGTGATTGATGCGATAACAGTCATAACAACATTTTACTATAACTTAGTGTGAATAGCTCACCCAAAAATAAGTGTCATCATTTACTCACCATTTCTACAAGTCTCACAATTTTCTTTCATGAGAGAGGTAGCAATGTTTGATTCATGAACAAATCATTCTTTTGAGTCAAATCTTTTCAGTGAATCTGCTGATCTAGTTCACAAAACCAGTAGGAGTGATCATGAAACCGGCTGATCCAGTTCTCTAGTTTGCTGGTTTAACAGATTATCAGTGAATAATGACTTAAATATTCTTCTATCAAAAACTTCTTCACAAAAAGCATACTTTTTAGACACTTTTACAGTGCTTTTGAATATTTTTTTTTTTTTAAACTTGACAACCAGAATCCTGTTCACTCTCATTTTATTGATTACTCAAATTCACCTTTTATGTTTTACAGAAGAAAGTCATACATGTTTGTAGGGTGAGTGAATGCTGACAGAATTTGCTTTATTTAGCTGAACTATAACCTTAAGGAATCATGATAAACTTCTTGAATTTCTTGTTTTGGCTTCCTTGTTTCAATCTCTCCTCATCACTACTAAATCCATCTGTCCACACCAGAAATTGGATGAAAGAACAGCAAACACTGAAATTTGTGACTAAAAGTGACCAGTTAGTAACTTGAAATGCCTACTTTTTAAAAGAAAAGCCTACTTAAACGCAAACAAAAATGTCTTTTCTTAAATAATATTTGACTGAATCACTACTTACTGACAATGTTTCACTCTGAAACACGCAGCGCAACTAATTATACTTATTAAATTGACTGACTAAACATTTTAAGTAGCATCCTTTAATTGATAATCATGGGTTGATAAGATACAGTGCTTGCGAAAGTATTCATACCCCTTCATTTTTTCACATTTTGTTATGTTGCAGTCTTATGCTAAACTGCTTTAAATTACATTTTTTTCCACATCAATCTTCACTCCATACACCATAATTACAAAGCAAAGAACAGATATGTGATAACTTTGCAAATGTATTAAAAATAAAAAACTGAAATAATTACATTGCATCAGTATTTGTACCCTTTTCCGGGACACTTGAAATTTAGCTTAGGAGCTTTCCAATTACACTGGATTATCTTTGAGATGTTAATGCATGTTGACTGGAGTTAACCTATGGCAAATTCAACTGAACGGACATGATTTGGAAGGCACACACCTCTCAATAAAAGAATTTCTTCTGCATTGAAGGTTCACAGAAGCATGTAGCCTCCATAATACTTAATGGAAGGAGTTTGGAACAACCAGGACTCCTCCTAGAGCTGGCCTTCTGGCCAAACTGAGCAATCGATGGAGGCCTTGGTTAGAGTGGTTACCAAGAAGCTGATGGTTGAGCTCCATGGTTGAGCTCCATGATCATATATGGAGATGGGAGAAACTTAGAGAAGGACAAACATCACTGCAACACTCCACTGATCTGAGCTTTAGTGTTCAGACTCAAGCCTCTCCTCAGTGAAGACACATGAAAAAAGCACCTAAAGGACTGTGAGACACAAGAATCTCTGGTCTGATGAACCTCAGTTCTAAGCTTCATGTATGGAGGAAACCAGGCACCGCTCATCACCTGCACAACACCATCCCAACAGGGAAGTGTGGTGGAGCAGCATCATGCTGTGGGGGTGTTTTTCACCAGCAGAGACTGGGGGACTCGTCAGGGAAGAAGGAAGACTCAATGCAGCAAAATATAGAGATAGCCTTAATGAAAAAAATGGACATAGTCCAGAGCATTCAGAAGAGCAGAAGGTTCACCTTCTAACAGGACATTGACTTGACATTGGCTTGAACCCAATCGGACATCTCTGGAGAAACCTCAAAATGTCTGTCCACCGACGGTCCCCATGCAACCTGACAAAGCTTAAGAAGATCTGAGAAGAATGGGAGAAATGTGCAAAGCTTGTCGCATCATACCCAAAAAGACTTGAGGCTGTAAAGGTGCTTCAAATATGTACTGATTTAAGGGTACAAATACTTATGCAATGTAATTATTTCAGTTTTTCCTTTTTAATACTTTTACAAAGTTGTCACACATCTGTTTTTTTTTTTTTTTGTCATTATGGGGTGAGGAGTGTAGATTAATGCGAGAAAAAAAAAAAAAAAAAGGAATTTAAAGCCACTTAGCATAAGACTGCAACAAAACAAAATGTGGGGGAAAAAATGAATACTTCCGCAAGGCACTGTATTTCGCTACTTCAGTTTTATTCTGATTAACAGTGCATACCCATTGGTTTATTTTAATGTTACATTGGATTTAATAAATTATTAGTTTTTCATGAATGCCTTGCAGTTCCCTCATGAACCCCTGGTTTGGGAAACCCTGCCTTTAAGCATTTCCCACACAACCTTGTCATTCTCCATGGGACACTTGGAGTCTCAGAAAGCATTTTATGACTTTTTAAAACATTTGTAACACTTTCCATGAACAGGGTGGAAAATATTAATCCATTTAGTTTGTTACAAAGAAAAAGAGTTCTTTTCTAACGAATTAGAAAGAAGATGCTTAAAGGGATAGTTCACCCAAAAATGAAAATTAACCCATGATTTACTCACCCTCAAGCCATCCTAGGTGTATATGACATTCTTCTTTCAAACAAATATAATCAGAGTTATATTAAATATGTCCAGGCTAATCCATGCTTTATAATGGGAGTGGATGGTGCCCCAAATTCTCAAGACAGAAAAAATGCACTCATCCATTATAAAAGAAGTCCACACGGCTCCGGGGGGTTAATAAAGGCCTTCTGAAGTGAAGCGATGCATTTGTGTAAGAAAAATATCCATATTTCAAACTTTATAAACCATAATCTCTAGCTTCCGCTAACTGCCATACGCGTGTTCACGAGAGAGAGGCGTCCCAGTTTATGACGTAGGACGCCTCCGGTGCTCCGGTGACGAACACGGAAGCGCAGAGAAGAGAGCAAAACAAAACTCCAGTCACGAATTAAAAGTACAAAACTAGGATTTGTTAAGAAAAATGTCGGAGGATTTCGATATAAGCCAAGAGAAGACTGTTTTTTGCCCAGCCATATTTGTTGTTTGAACCTGAGTATACCGACCAGGAACTCCGGGAGATGGAGGAGGCTGCAGCAGCAAAACAAACTGAAAAACTGTTGGCCGAGGCATGTTTATATTGTCGGAGTAAATGCCAATCACTTGCGAAAATCACGTTAGCCAAACTCTGTAAGTCACATCACCAAAAACAGCAGGCTAAGAGGGAGACAACACACCCAGATAGCAAGCAGTAAACAAACCGCGCAACTGATAGAGAGAGCGGTAACTCACCCATCTGATGAGCCGAAAGTGGTGGAAGACGCAACAGGGTAGAGAGCTCGCAGCAGCCCGATGGCAAAACTTGCAGGCAGTAAAAATTGCAGTCAACAATCAAGTCCAAAGCACCAACAGTTAGAACTGGAGTAATCCGAAAAGCACAGTAATCCGATGGTGATATAGAAATCCAAATAAAGCAGAATCCGATCAGTGCATCAAAACATACAAACAAACAATTCAGGTTTGAAGCGGCAGCCAGTCACGCACAGCGCTCTGCAACTCCCTTTGATGTCGGCGCATGTAATCTTTTGTACGTAAGACTTTAGCTTTGCTGATATTCACAAGAAATCAGCATTTTAACACTAATAAAATGTAGAGTATAGCTCAAATAATTCGCTTCTTCACGTGGATTTCCTTTGCTGTACACAACTTGGTTCTCGCGAGACTAGCATATTCTCACCGGAGCTCATGCTGCGCATGCGTCTTACGTCACAAGCTGGAACGCCACTCTTTCGTGAACGCGCGAACGACAGCTAGCAGAAGTTAGAGATTACAGTTTATAAAGTTTTAAATATGGATATTTTTCTTACACAAATGCATCATTTCGCTTTAGAAGGCCTTTATTAACCCCCCGGAGCCGTGTGGACTTCTTTTATAATGGATGAGTGCATTTTTTCTGTCTTCAGAATTTGGGGCACCATCCACTCCCATTATAAAGCATGGATTACCCTGGACATTATTTAATATAACTCTGATTATATTCATCTGAAAGAAGAATGTCACAAAGCAAAAATGGTTCAGGAATGGTTTGAGGAGCACAACAAGTTTGAGGTGTTGACTTGGCCTCTAAATTCCCCAGATCTCAATCCAATCGAGCATCTGTGGGATGTGCTGAACAAACAAGTCCGATCCATGGAGGCTCCACCTCGCAACTTACAGGACTTAAAGGATCTGCTGCTAACATCTTGCACACCTTCAGGGGTCTAGTGGAGTCCATGCCTTGATGGGTCAGGGCGGTTTTGCCAGCAAAAGGGGGACCAACACAATATTAGGAAGGTGTTCATAATGTTATCCCTGATTGGTGTATAGTCCTATTAGGATCTTAGGACAAATGCTGAAAAGCCATTAAATAGCCTATAATAATAGCACATTGTTTTATTGAGCATTATGATCTTACCCAGCAGGTCCATATGAGATGGTTCTTCAGTGCAAAAGCGCAACCTGTGTCCCAAACTTCCCTCCACTTCTTCTCCATCTTCCTCCTGCTCCTCATCCTCTCCCTCTCTTCTCTCCATTTCCACCCCTTCCTCTTCCTCCCATTCTTCCACTTCCACTGAATAACTACAGCTGATTGGCTCTCTGAAGCTAACCCTGGCGGTGCTGCTGCGGACAGGTGTTGTAGGGACTTCTTCGGCATCAGTGACAATGGGCAGGGAGTCCGAAGGGGTCGGTGAATCAGACGGCTCGAAGAAAACAGGGGGCGGAGGGGGCGGAAAGGAGTCGGAGTCATTTAGATCATCAAATGCATCTGAAGACTCAAGTTGAGAGGAAATTCCTGGAGGAAGCAAAGTAAGAAATACATCAGACATGATAAATGATTTATTGCTTTAATTAATTTGACTCTTTGAAATCTAGCATGCCTGTACAACTGCTCTCGATGATGTTCCCACAATCCTTTGCAGTGGAAGTCCCCCTAGACGTGCAGTTTGGTGGGAAAGGACCAAATTCTGCGTATCCGTTCAGCTCCACTGTAAACTCCAGAGCTGTCTGGTGATTCACTTGGTGTGTGCTGATGCTCAATTGGTCCTTGCAATGTAATGCTGCCCTGTCATTGGCTACTGGACAGAGCTGAGAGGAAAGATGTGATTGTTGTGTGCGAGTTTGTCCATACGGTGGAGGTTCACCATTCGGTATAGGAGGGAATGATGTGTGAACACCTGCAAAATGACCAACGCATAATTAGAGATGCTTCTGACAACAAACAGTGTCAATAATATGTACTGAGGGCATTTTTCCAATTATGGATTATGTATGTACATCTCACAAAGAAATGTTCACCACAAAATCAAAATACAAAATATAAAAATGCACTACTGTTCAAAATTTTGGGGTTGGTAAATTTTGAAAGAAGTCTCTTATGCTCACCAAGGCTGAATTTATTTGATCAAAAATACAGTAAAAACTTGAAATTAAATATTATTACAATTTAAAATAACCATTGTCTATTTTAATAAATTTTAAAATGTAATTTAAACCTGTGATGGATAAGCTGAATTTTCAGCAGCTGTTACTCAGTCTTCAAGTGTCACATACTCAACATGCTGATGTGTGTGTATATATATATTTTAATATATTTTAACTGTCAATTATGACATTTCTTGCAAATTTTTGTGAGATTCAGCTACATTTTGAGTATTTTCATGCTGTGCTTAAATGAAAAAATAACGTATATGTGTGAAACATCATAAAAAACACATAATAACATCTGTACCTTTGCTCTCCAGTGGAAAATGACCCCCATTCTCTGTTGTTGTAGTAGTTGCTATGACTGCATTCTTCCGTGTGCTAACTTTAGAGGTGGTGGCAGTGACACTGGTACCCCCCTGTGGCCGCGGTGTGGAACTACGCTGTGGATTATGAACAGGCTTATGTGACACTGATTTGCTCTGTAGGGCAGAATCGCAGGAGTCCGAGTTCTCTGGGTCTTCCCCCAGCGAGCAGGAGCGGGAGCAGAAGATGAGTCCTCCGCGAGGCAGGAAGGGTCTGCCCAGCAGGGGGAGCCGACAGCAGGCACAGCAGAAACACGCTTCAGAGGCGTGCCAGTGCTGGCCCTCGTATGTCATCTGGCCCTGGTCTATACCTACAGACAGACAGAGAGAGAGAGTGAGGAAAATCAAATGTTACAGCACTCTGTCAAACCCTTCAATCATGTAACGTCTTAATCAGGAACCACAGCATTTTTCTGTAATTACTTAGCTTTTTACTGCCATAATTGACAGGAATGTACCACATCAATTACACAAAATAACTTCAACTAGTGCTCCAGAAATGTTTATGTTAACACACTCACAAAGGTCTAGCAGGCAAGTGGGCAGCACAACAAATACATGTTTTATAAATGCAACTAGCTCATTCTTTTGAAAGTATAACACTGAAGCCATAAAATAGTTTTCTAGCTGATTTAATAGAAAGTAAAAAAAATATTTATTTCATATATATATATATATATATATATATATATATATATCAGTCAAACCAAAATTTATTCAGACACCTTGAACATTTCATTCATTAATACAGTTTATTCACTATAGTTTAAAAAAAATGGTAATAAAATATGACAAGATCTCAGAGTTAAACTGTGTCAGAAAAAAATAATCTTAATTGTGTCAGATAACACTTAAGCAAAACATGGTCAGGTCAAAGTGTCTGAATAATTTTTGGTTCCAAATTTTTATCAATTTTACTGGTAGTCCACTGTATGAAGACTTTTTGGGTATAATATGTCACAGTTTACTTTATTTTGCTATCCTCACTTACATAAATGAGCTATAGTGTCCTGCACCCACTAGTAAAAATATATCAAAAATGTCTGAAAATTTTTTGGTTTGACTCTGTATGTATGTATATATATGTATGTATGTGTATATATACATACACACACACACACTATATATATATATATATATATATATATATATATGTGTGTGTGTGTGTGTGTGTGTGTGTGTGTACCTAATAAAGTGGCCAGTGAGTGTATATATAATAATGTATATTATTTACTTTACATGTTTTATTCTTTTTAGTGATGTGATATTATAGTAATGAGAAGTAGAATATAATATATGCTTAATTGTAATGACAATAATGTTACAATGCAACAAAATCTTAATGTCCTAAAAAAAGCTTAATTTTGAATGCAAAATACTTTTTTTTTTTTTTTTTTAGATAAATCCATTTTTTTTAAAAATTGTCATCTCTTAAACCCCCTGGATTGCTGGTGCGTGACTGATGCTGTCAAAATGGTTTACATTTTAGTTATATTTAACCAAGAATTTATAGGTATACTGTAGTGTTGTTTGTCTGTCCTCACCAATATGTTCTCCGCAGGTGTCGCAGTATTCGGCGTACAGTGACTCATAGCAGCAGCAGCAGTAGGGCCGACTCTCTCTCATGATGTACCGCTGACCCCCTAGTGCCGTCTCGCACTCAAAACAGCAGAAATGCTTCATGTGCCAGTGCCGCCCCTCAGCCTCCGTACACTCGTCCGCAAAGATGATCTGAGGAAGATACTGTGTAAGGTTACGTGGCATCACCTCTGTTTCAGTTCCATTCAGTAAGTGATGCAGGGCTGGGATCAAATTCAATTTTTGTTAATTTAATAAAAATAGAATAGAATGCGATTGTTGAAGGCCAGGATTGAACCTGTGTCATGAGCACCAAGTTTTAATGTGCCTGGCACATGTGTGATAACCACTACACAACAAATTCAGTGTCACCAAATGGATGAAATTAGGAACTGGGTGAACAATTCAGGGATGAGAGCTGAACTCCAGCGCTCACCTCGTCACAGGCCTGGCAGCGGGGTTTGATGCGTTCAGCGTGGTGCCGGCCGCAGTAGATGTGTCCGTCCTGGTAGAAGTAAATGAGATCTACCAGCAGCTCGTTACAGGAAGCGCACTGGAAGCACTGAGGATGCCAGCAGGAGCCGTGACCTGCCCGTGACGCAAACACCGCTATGTCACCACCACAAATCTGCCTTCCACACTGATCAACAGACATAGAGGAAAGGGATAGGAAAAAAAAGAAAAGAGTGGGGTGGGAAGAGAGGTTTAGAAAGTTTCCAAACTCATAATTACAAGTTGCAAACTCAGCATTTTATGGAAGCCCCGACCGCTCCCACATGAATGCTGTGATGTCATATAAAACAACTAACAGGAGCAGTAACAGTTAAAGATCTCATGAAATCTGTTGATCTGTGCACTTTTCTTGTCTGTATTGATGTATTTCCTCTTGAAACAGGAAGTTTGTGCAGGACACATCGAAAAAAACTGTCCTCCTTTTTTATTAGCCATTAGCCTTTAGTTTATATCATAACAATAATTTATGATTTTCTACTTCAGAGTTAAAAACGTATTACCTTTCTGTGAAAATAATAACAATAATATAATAATAACGAAATAAAGCTCTATGATTTAACATTTGAAAGCAAAGAAATGAAGATAAATATCATAAATATTAGTATTGTCATTTTACTGTTGTATTGTTAAAATATTTTTATATAATAATATTGTTTTTCACAGTACTATAGTAATATTTTGATTTTTTTATAATTTAATAAATTATTTTTAAATAATTATTATATTGTACAGTAACTTAAAATTATGATTATTAAATACTTTTTTACAGTAATAGAGCGATATTACTATAGTATTTTCTTAATTGATTAAATAATTATTTTATAATTTAACAAAATAAAAACAACATTTAAATAATAATAATAATAATAATTAGTAGATGAGTCCTCAATATTTTTTGTCACATTTTTTTTTAGATGAAAATGACCATACATTTTAAATGTTTATATAAAACAGAATTTAGTTAAACTAGGTGGGCATTACTAGACTAAATAATAGTTTATCCTGATTTGTATCATCAATAAATGAAATTATTCATTGAACATTAAAAAAAAAAAATCACTAAGCCACTCAAGGTTGTTACAGTGATTTTACCATGAGTAAAGGGGTAAATCTGCTTGAATACATGTCTAGCACCCTTTAACTTTGTCCTTGTTCTTTAGCAGAGTGACAAATCTATAATAAAAAGCTATAATAAAGTCAAAATGAAAAACTTCACAAGTAGAAATATGAAAGAAAGATACATATAGAAAGATACATACTAATTATGTTACTTCTGTGTTTCATAAAAAGACTGGGTATTCACACAAATCAACAGAACAAGACATAATCCGCCTCTTCTCAACACAGTCACACCCTCTTGGCAGCTACTCATCAGCTGGAGTGCATTATGGGTGTTGAAATGTGGCAAAACACATGAAATATCGCAGGGGGCGTATGGAAAGTATGCAGTTTTATCTAGTACATATGGTATCTGTCTTGGCACTGGCCAGACTGGAGTTTAAATTTATCACAGCATATCAAAAAGTTTCCAGAAGCCACATGCTAGACGAGTGCCTCTTCAGCTCAAGTACTTCTACACAAACTCCATACTTGAGCTGAAGTGATACTCAGCTAAAAATGCACTATTTCCGAGGCAAGGAAGCAGTCAGTTGTCATTTCAAGGTGATGTTACAGTTGAAAAGATGCATCTGGACTGATCTCATCAGCAGACTGTGCCATTTTTGTCTCTCTCTTTCTCTACCTGTTGACAGATGGCTCCTGTCATGGTGACCGGAAAAAGTCGTACAATGCCACGGCCCAGATTCTCTCTCTTCCTCTGCTGGCTGAATAACCTCAATTCTTTCTTCTCTTCTTCATCCAGAGAGTTACAGTACTGAGGCTGTACACACAAACACACACACACATTTACAGTACTCTGTCAGCTCACACAAGACTTACAACATGACATTATCAATGTCATTACTGTATTCAGGCCAAAATGGATGATGAAATTCATTCATGAAAACATGTCAAACATGAAGAGCATCCAGGGATGAGTCTAAGGATATAAGGAGTTTTACCTCACTGTCATGAGCTGGCAGCTGGTGTAAGAGCTGTTTAATACGATATCGTTCTCCTGGACTGTTCACGTATGGAACCTTGTCCTCTGGAATACAGCTGAAGTATTGATAAACCTGAACATACAAGAACACAAATACACATAGTGTGACAGATTATGTCTGTGGCCTTATGAAATCTGTTTAGTTTTCCTTCTTTTTTTTTTTAAATTCCTTAAAAAAATAAAAGTTTTAATAATTTTATTATTACATTGAGAAATACATTCTACTCTCGTAATATATTTCTTAAAGGATTAGTTCACTTTCAAATGAAAATTACCCCAAGCTTTACTCACCCTCAAGCCATCCTAGGTGTATATGACTTTCTTCTTTCTGATGAACACAATCGGTGTTATATTAATAAATATCCTGACGCATCTGAGCTTTATAATGGCAGTGAGCGGGATCAACGAGTATGAGCTGAAGAAAGTGTCTCCATCCACATCCATCCATCATAAACATATTCCACACGGCTCCGGGGGGTTAATAAAGGCCTTCTGAAGCGAAGCGATGCGTTTGTGTAAGAAAAATGTCCATATTTAACAAGTTATGAAGTAAAATATCTAGCTTCCAACTCTCACAGTTCAAAAAGCTTACGCTACATCCTACGTCTTCCCTATTTAACTTACGGAAAAAGCTTAACTGGCGCAATGCCAGTTCCGTTTTTTCCGTAAGTTGAATACGGAAGGCGGTCTGGCGGAAGCTAGATACTTTACTTCATAACTTGTTAAATATGGATATTTTTCTTACACAAACGCATCGCTTCGCTTCAGAAGGCCTTTATTAACCCCCCGGAGCTGTGTGGAGTACGTTTATGATGGATGGATGCACTTTCTTCAGCTCATACTTGTTGGTCCCGCTCACTGCCATTATAAAGCTCAGATGCGTCAGGATATTTATTAATATAACTCCAATTGTGTTCATCAGAAAGAAGAAAGTCATATACACCTAGGATGGCTTGAGTGAACTAATCCTTTAAAGTTAAGCCAGTCTTTTATTTTGGTGGGTTATAGTGAAGACCTTTGCGTTTCTGTGTGTATCTGATGATAGTTTTATCAAATGAAATCGTGAAATGCTGGTGAATTGACTCTCAGAGCAGCTCTGGAGATGAAGTTCATTAAAGTTTGTATGATGAAGTTTGTATGTGTTCATATAGAAAGACGGCAGACGCTGAAACACCAAGAGTGTCACACATGCTCATTCACACAGAGACATGCAGAACATACACACTTCATATTTAAATAACAGTCTATTGAGGTTTAATATTCACAGACACTAATCATATAACAATTTGATAAAGTATAGAGCCCTAGTTTTGACTTATTGATTCAAAATTTGCCAAATTCCATGACATTCCAAGTTATACTGTCAATTTTTATGACTGGATTCTGCAATTCCGTTAGCGTTTGCCTCATTGTAAAAAAAAATATATATATAGCTATAAATCTATATGCCCAATTTCAGATTTGCCTAAAAAATTTTAAAAAAAAACTGTGATTAATTGCTTTGCATGTAGGTACAGTCTTTAATGGTCTAAAGCCCGGGATACACTGCACGATTTTTGGCTGTCCCAGACGAAAGATTGCCATCGTGAAACAATCGTGGCTCTTAATCGGTGGTCCTATGTCGTATAATGAAAGAGGTTCAAAGACGGCCGTTTTCCCAGTCTTGCGACCAAAGATAGCCTACGATCATTTTCTGACAGTGTCAGAAATTCAGCATGATCAACGCACAGTGTGTTTGCTGCTACGACCTACGTCTACTGACCAGCCAATGAAAATGCGACATGAAATCAACACGACATGGCGCTAAAACTTAAAACTGCTAACTTCAAGCTCTTTTCCCTTCTTCTTTCGCCGCTTCCTTTTTTTTTCAGCACACATAAAAACTACAACTGCCAAAGTGTGATTCAACATGCTCTTTTTGTTAACCACTAGCGCATGCTGATGACGTTTTATTCTTCTATAGAAACTTCATCATCGTACAGTTTACATGCATGTCGTACCCAAGTTTAGAAGATCCATGTCCCACAGTGTGATTTGTAATGATCTTATAGGATTGCTAAAATCGTGCAGTGTATCCCGGGCTTAAATCAGGGGTGGGGAACGTTGATCCTGGAGAGTTTAGCTCCAACCCTGAAAAAACCACTCACCTGCCTGTAACTTTAGTAATCCTGAAGACCTTGATTAGCTTCAGGTGTGTTTAATTAGGGTTAGAGCTAAACTCTGCAGGACAATGGCCCTCCAGGATCAACGTTCCCCACCCCTGGTCTAAATGGACAGTTACTGGCCAGAATAAAATGAAATGTGGAACAGAAAAATCAAAACTGGTGCTACACAGGACAACTGGGGTGATGCTTTTGTTGTCCTTCTTGAAGCTTGACAGTCTTGTTTCATTGTGTGAAAAAAGAGCAGCCGCTCTGCTTGAGTGAATGTAAGAGAGGCTTTGGCTGATTCAGACCGAACACTTACTTAACACTTTACTTTAATGTCATTGTATCTATAGATTCTCCTCACCTGTTCAGGCTTGATTCCGGGTGGCACCCAGGCATATTCTTCCGAGGCACAGCCAGAGTCGTCATCAGATATGGAATGCCTTTGGAAGTCTGACACCAGCTTCATCATCATTCTCTCCAGCTGGCCGGGCACAGAGCGCACCACATGCTCTTCCCGCACACACTTACAGTGCACACAGATCTTCCTGTGGAAACAGGTCAGCAGCGGAGGTGTTGAGTGGACACAGACAATCCAACAAACTGAAAATACCACTTTCAACACAACTGTTTAGGATTTAGGGGGAAATAAGGGAATGAATTTGTGCTACACCATATTGGGAAAAAAAAAAACCTGACATTGCAATATTTTATTTTTCTGCTATATATATATATATATATATATATATATATATATATGTATGTAGGAGTATCGTAAGCTTAGATGCCTCTTGTGGTTCAAACAAATAGGGCTGGGCAACAAACTCAAGCTCCTCTTCTCTTATATCGAAATCCTCTGATATTTCCCTTTAAAAATTGTTTTGTCTTGCACTATCCTCTGCGATTCTGCGTTCGTCATGCGTCAGGTAAGAAGTTACTCTTTTGGCGTAACTCAACTTGAGTACGGCATTTTGCAGGAAGCTGGTTATTTTAGTTTATAAAGATTTAAATAAAGATTATAAAGATATTTTTCTTACAAAAACACATTGCTTCACTTCAGAAGGCCTTTATTAACCCCCTGGAGTCATGTGGATTACTTGGATGGATACACTTTTTCGGCTTCAAAGTCAGGAGCCCCATTCACTACTATTATAGAGCTTGGTGGAGCCAGGATATTTTATAATATAACTCTGATTGTGTTCATCTGAAACAAGATAGTCTTATACACCTAGGATGGCTTAAGGGTGAGTAAATCATGGGATAATTTTCATTTTTGGGTGAACTATCCCTTTATATAGCTCTATTTGGAAAGAAAGGATCATTCTAGAATGATTTGGGTGGTTTTGTTGGGGAGAGCATCTGCATCAAAAATGAAAAAAAAAAAAAAAAAAAAAACGAGCTGAAAAATTACTTTTTACTCTGAAAAATGGTTTTAAGCACGAAATCCTTTTAGGGCTGAATGATTTAAAAAAAAAAAAGAAGAGAAAAAAGGTTCACAGTAAATGATCCAAGCTGTTCTGAGACCGCATATATATTTACTTAATTAAATCACAGCCTGTACGATATGACAATCACACTAAGCCATATCTCAACATCAATTTTATTTCGGTATATCCTGCAGCCCTAGAATGAATACAACTAAGTTTCATAAAATGGTTATTTCAACTGTTCAGGCAAACAAAATCTTCCATTCATGGTAAAAGGGAAGCAGACTTTATATTCATGACAAATGCCTATAATACATTTCTGCAACTTCAGCATTTCCTTAAAAGGACAGTTCGCTCAAAAATAAAACTTCTGTAATCTACTTGCAGTCATGCTGCAAAATAACTATTTTTTTTCCAAGTAGATGTCCACATTCACAGTGAAAGTGAATGCAGACTAAGCTCCAAAAAGGCCATAAAAGTGGTATAACTCTACAATACAACTATATTCCAAGTCTTTTAAGGTCATATGATAGCTTTGTGTGAGAAACAGACCAAAAGTTTGTCATATCTCTGTTGGTGTATCCATGATACATGCAACAGAAGCTTAACTGTATTTGCTTTCCATTTATTTACATTGTGTCTACACTTTGTTTTAATAAGAGTGTGTTTGTGAGTGTGCAGAAATCAACACTGAACAAAAACTGCTGCGTTTGAGTGGATTAAACACCTCTGATTGCCCATGACCATTTGAAGGCTGTTAAATGTTTTTACAGTACTAAAATCAAATTTGAGAAAAAATGGTTTTGTTTAAATCACATAAAAATAGGCATAATTAATTAGTTATATAATTATGTAGTGCCTTGTTGAACTAATGAAATTATGTGAGTATAATTAATTATGTGTTGAACTCCTCTTCCTGTCATTCCAGTTCAGAAACTTTGGAGTTTGGTAAATTCAATTCAAATGAATAGTGGCTGACTGATATATTGCTGAGTATATATCGCCAAGACTGATATAATCAGTCGATATCTGGCATTTTTAGCATCGTTATTGTTTTTTTTTGTTTGTTTGTTTGTTTGTTTTTAGTTTTAGACAAGGTGTAGGAAGGTGGACTTTTATTTTGACAGTGCTGAGCATCCGAGCTCCCATTCTCCATTAGTTCACTACTGTCTCTGTTTAACAGTTCTATCTAAGAATTTATTAGACAGAGCTGTTAAACTAAGAAAGTAAACTATATAAAAAAGCATTATAGCATTTGCTTTTCTATTATTAGTAATAAAAAAGGCAAACGCTATAATACTTTCTCATCTACCATCAGCATTCTACAAATAAGCCTTTATATCATCAAAACAAGCCTTTGAATATCTAATAAACATTTAACTTAGCAAACTTTGGCGTGTGGGATCTTTTGAAGTGTGCATTTGTAGACTGCATAAAAATGTGTATATTCAGTATGCAACAGACGGTCCAGGTGAATTGGATACGGACAGAAGAGTTCAGCTGTCACTGGACACGCGATTGACATTTTTTTTTTCACTTTTACACTATGATGCGCTATATCCAGTTGGCCGCAACATCATACTTATTGTGTGCTGCATGTAAAATTAGTGCTACCTTGTATTTATTTGAAAAAATATATAATTGCCGGTGCACACAGACTTACCAGACTACTGAGTGCACTACATCCTTTTATTCATATTTTTAACAACTTCTTTGTTTGTGAAAATCAAGATGTTGTCAAAGTACAAATTTGCTTATTTTACAGATTTTTTTTAAATCTCTTTTTTATAGTCTTTTTCAAATTATTTATTGCTAATTTAGTAAATATGTAAAATAAATATAAATTTCATTTCAGCAATTGTTATTCATTTGTTTTAAAATAAATAGTGTGATATATATATATATATATATATATATATATATATATATATATATATATATATATCAGCTTTATATTGGCCATCAGCCACCCTGCTCTCTAAGATATTGGCGATCAAAAAATTTATATTGATTGACCACTACTCATGAATGGGCTCTATGCACAGAGCGTTCTTTAGAACTTCCGCAATAATATAAGCCGGCTGGAAAACTTCCGGTGAGATGTCATTTGCTGGTGTGTTGAGCATCAGTAGTGTAATACTTAGTTTATAATCAGAATATAGTCACTTAAATAGTCAGGCATAGCATTAATTTAGTTATTCAAACATAAGACAGCATAGAAAATAAATAAATAAAAAAGTACCTCAGTGTTCCTCCTCGGCTAAATTCAATTTGACCATCAGTTTTCACACTTAAAAATTAAATAATTATAGTGCACTTTAGAATAAATTGAATAAAATGTGTGTTTTTACAAGTGTGCCGAAATCATTGATCTTGCGCTGCACTGACAGCTGCTGTGATTACCAAGGGAAAGCACGGTGCTCGCTTTCTGTGTAATTAATTCACAAGAAAAGTTATTGTTTTTCATAAGATTTTGTGAGTACTTCATACTTCACAAAATGTAAACCTAGTTATTTTATAAAGTTTAAAATTTAGTCAAAAACGAAACTAATTGAAAAACGATTAGAGGAAATGCTGATATATGCGCAAATAAATGCTACTCTGCCACCACCTGCTGGTTATAGTGGTAATTATTGTCTTTTTAAGTGTTTTCTATCAAATGTAGAATTTCCTACATTTTGAAACGTTCGGTTTTACAATGGGGACAATCTCAGAAGGATGAACAAATAATGTTTGTGGTCATCACATTAAAAATAACATTTGAAGTGCTGTGGGAAAAAAATGTGTGTGCGTGTCTAATTTCAGACATGGCATTTTTAAACGGTCCCAATAGCTTCGTCATTATTGCAATCAATAAAACTGTTTATTGGCAAATTAGGTAAATGTGATAACTGCATTAAAATATGAATACAACATTAAAAAGTCAACCATTGATGGTTTTGTGTCGATGTACA
Organism: Mylopharyngodon piceus; assembly: GCA_039654765.1. Taxonomy (NCBI): domain Eukaryota; kingdom Metazoa; phylum Chordata; class Actinopteri; order Cypriniformes; family Xenocyprididae; genus Mylopharyngodon; species Mylopharyngodon piceus. Next base: position 27,947,167 of record CM077453.1, read on the forward strand.
GCAAGTACAGAATGAACAGCTAACAGTTCACCGGAAATGCCCGAGCAGCCTTAACGACAACCAGGAAGTAACCGTGCATATAGCCCATTAAACCGAATCCGATTTTTCATTTCTGAATTTGGTCAAACTCTGTCACCAACATTCCTGAGCACTAGCTGACACAACCAACTTCATGATACCTATTATTACTTCTCAAAACAGACAATAATTTCAGGCAGGTGATTCATGACTCAAACCACACTCTCGCATAAACGGTGTTACATCATCTCATGTTGACTTTACGCTAAAATCAAATGTTGAAACCAACCCTGCAATCAAAATGACCCCTCTTTACATTCTACACGTTACTGGTCTTATTGTGAACAATTTATCATTCAGCACATCATGCCAAAGAAAATGTTTGTCTTCATCAAAATCAAATCAAAATGTTATAACTTGCTCCACCTTTGCTATGACTTTTTTTTCCAGCTGATGTTTCCAAGCACTATTTTTCAGGCCCTCTTCTATTTGATTCCTGATTGATAAAAATCAATGTCCTTGTTTAACTCAGAAGTACATCAAATTACGGAATAAATCTGGGTCGCAAATGGCGTTTCATGTTGGTGTCCTATACATCCACAAAATAAATAAGACCTAATCGCACATCTAACAATACATCTAATCGCACATAAAATCACGATGATAGCCATGCACACATTTCACATAAATATCTGAAAATGAATAACATTGCATTGAATGCAAACATAAACATACAAACAAGTGTAATACTATTTGAAAGAAAAAAGGAAAGCAGTGTGTCATTTTTTGTGCATGCAGACAGGCCTGTCCCGCTACGTTGGATTCATACCTCACCCTGAATTACTTAACCTGCTGTTGTCACAGCAATTTAATTAATGGCATCTAGGACATCTATAAATGACAGAGTGATCTAATGTTTCTGATGAAGACAAGCACAGCAGGTTAATCCATAGCAACTGCTGGAACAATGGCTAGAGACACGCCAACATGTTCTGATCTTACATTTCACTACACAGTGAAACCCATGCCAAACAAAAGCTTTAAAACACAAGAATACACCAAATTACACAATTACAAATCATAATGAACCTAATCTTCACTTTAAGACCAGGAACAAAAATTAAAAATCTGTCATCATTTACCTAGCCTCATATTGTTCCAAACCTGTGAAACCTTGAAAAATGAAAGTCGTTAAGGGCCAATGTTTGTTTGGACCGTTCATTGTAAGGAAAAACATGAAAAATATTCTTCGAAATATCTTATTTTTAAGAAAAAGAAAGGTTTTGAATAACATGAGGAGTAACTGATGACTGAATTTACATTTTTGGGTGAACAAATCCTTATCCCTGTAATGCATGATCATTTTTTGAAATGAAACAATATATTGCTGTTTTAGACTAAATCTGAAAAAAGGTTTGCATCGGTTTATTTTTTTGTAGAGTATCATTTGATATATCAGGATTTAATGGCTCATAAAGTATGATATAGTGAGAATATGGAGCTCATACTTGAGGAGGATGAAAAACATTCAAACTGAGCAGAAATATACAAATTGGTAAAGTTGCTGGTATTTAAATGGCCAAAAAGTAAGATGAAATTCTTAAGTTCCCAATAATATGTCATAATAAAATGATATTTTTAGTTTTACGATCAAAAACTAAGAATTAGCTTAGTTTTATGATCAAAGCTGTAGATGTTATTATGGGGGACAAAACATATAATGCAATGCAATACAATAATTATTGAGAGATAAACAAATAAATGTTCCTCAAAAGCCTGATGTATCATATTTGATACTCACATTTCAACATGATTTTTCATGTACGTATAATCAAGTAAACCTAAGTTGCTTCAGTCCAGTAAATGTTCATCTTTAAATATATTGAATATAATAATATAATATTGAAATATTATTATAATATAAAAGTTATTCTTACCTTGACTTGCTATACAGTTTGAGATGTTTAAATATCACTTTTTGAATTTGCTTGATGAAATAATGCTAAACAAATTTGTTTAATAAAATAAAGTTCTAATTATTTTCTGTAATATTTTATTATTATTTTTATTATGCAGTAAGTGTTTTATAAAGCCATTGCAGTAGACAATATAGCACAGCCTCTCCTACCTTACTGCTTAAATAAATTATCAATAATCTCTAAAACATCAGATTAAAAGAGAATGAACAAATACGTACTGAATACAGTTCAAGAATCAGTCCAGGTGCGACACACTTTTTTCTAATCCTCTGTCCTGACTCTGACCCACAACAACACAACAAAACAAACATCCTACTCCGACTGAGCGCTGCTAGAGACTGATGAGCGGCAGACGCGCGTGTCACAGTCTGAAGGGCTGCTCATTGGGCGGCACTGATGATATCACACCACTTGTGTGATCAGCCCTGATCTCAGTTTTCTTTCTATCTCATGCTGAAAATGAGGTCAAAGCCCGGTCTTCATGTCCACACGGAGGTGAAACGGGAATATGGTGGCGATCCGTGTGTGCATGTGGAAGGCATGGGGGTTTAATCCTTCTCAGTACAGTTATGGGATAAACGCTGCTGTTCTCTTAAAGTCGGACATCAGTTCATTTTAATGGACAGCTACAGCCACAATGTCAAATAGAGAAAAAGAAAGCAGATGAGTGCATACTAAACAAATAAAAAAAAAAAAAAAGAAAAACTTCACTATATCCGTATGTCTGTGTGTATTTCTCGCTATTGTATAACACCTCAGACGGGTTTTGGTGACGGCAGAATGGACGCACAGATGGAAGACAAAAGCTGCTTTTCACTGATTTTACTCTCTTCCTCCACCTATTCACCACTCCATTCTATCAATCCCTTTCCCAAGCTGCCTCTCTATGTCCTCAGCTGAACTTCCTTGTATTCCTATATATACACATGTTCAGACATGTTCTAATTTGATACAGTTTAAGTTTAAGTTATGTTATAATATTTTCTTCTATTATTTTGATGTTTTTATTATTATTTTATTTATTCCAAGCTTTGGCAATATTTGGCAATATGTGTGTGTGTGTGTATAAATATATATATATATATATATATATATATATATATTTTTACAACCCGAATCCGGAAATGTTGGGACGTTTTTTAAATTTGAATAAAATGAAAACTAAAAGACTTTCAAATCACATGAGCCAATATTTTATTCACAATAGAACATAGATAACATAAATGTTTAAACTGAGAAATTTTACAATTTTATCCACTAAATGAGCTCATTTCAAATGTGATGCCTGCTACAGGACTCAAAAAAGTTGGCACGGGGGCAACAAATGGCTGAAAAAGCAAGACATTTTGAAAAGATTCAGCTGGGAGAACATCTGGCAACTAATTAAGTTAACTGATATCAGGTCTGTAACATGATTAGCTAAGGGATGTCTTAGAGAGGCAGAGTCTCTCAGAAGTAAAGATGGGCAGAGGATCTCCATTCTGTGAAAGAGTGCATAAAAAGATTGTGGAAAACAATGTTCCTCAACGTCAAATTGCAAAGGCTTTGCAAATCTCATCATCTACAGTGCATAACATCATCAAAAGATTCAGAGAAACTGGAGAAATCTCTGTGCGTAAGGGACAAGGCCGAAGACCTTTATTGGATGCCCGTGGTCTTCGGGCCCTCAGACGACACTGCATCACTCATCTGCATGATTGTGTCAATGACATTACTAAATGGGCCCAGGAATACTTCCAGAAACCACTGTCTGTAAACACAATCTGCCGTGCCATCTGCAGATGCCAACTAAAGCTCTATCATGCAAAAAGGAAGCCATATGTGAACATGGTCCAGAAGACCCATTGTGTCCTGTGGGCCAAGGCTCATTTAAAATGGACTGTTTCAAAGTGGAAAAGTGTTCTATGGTCAGACGAGTCCAAATTTGACATTCTTGTTGGAAATCACGGACACCGTGTCCTCTGGGCTAAAGAGGAGGGAGACCTTCCAGTGCGTTATCAGCGTTCAGTTCAAAAGCCAGCATCTCTGATGGTATGCGGGTGTATAAGTGCATACGGTATGGGCAGCTTGCATGTTTTGGAAGGCACTATGAATGCTGAAAGGTATATAAAGGTTTTAGAGCAACATTTGCTCCCCTATAGACGATGTCTATTTCAGGGAAGGCCTTGTGTATTTCAGCAGGACAATGCAAAACCACATACTGCAGCTATTACAACAGCATGGCTTCGTCGTAGAAGAGTCCGGGTGCTGAATTGGCCTGCCTGCAGTCCAATTCAGTTTATTCTTGTGATCAAATCTGAATTTTCAGCATCATTACTCCAGTCTTCAGTGTCACATGATCCTTCAGAAATCATTCAAATATGCTGATTTGCTGCTCAAGAAACATTTCTTATTATTATCAATGTTATGCATCTTAATATTTTTGTGGAAACCACTATTTTTTTTTTTTTTTTCAGGATTATTTGATGAATACTGCATTGACTTAAAACATTTTTTTAACAATGTAAAAGTCACTTGTGATTAATTTAATGTGTCCTTGAAGAATAAAAGTATCAATTTGTTATAATATATACACTTCCGTTCTGTTTTTATAACAAATTGATACTTTGATAGTCAATACTTTGCAAACACATTTTAATCAATAAACTGTGTCTATAGACTGTTTTTCTGCCCATGAATTTTTTAACATACAATCAAGTAAAAAGTAGTTTAACTTTGAAAAAAAATTCTCAAGACCCTTGTGAAAGTGTAAAATATGGCCACTGTAATATCAAGAAATTTTTAATTAAAGACTGCTTAATCTAATTTAATTAGCTGAATCTAATCTTATGTAAAAGTTGTTAAAAAAAAAAGAAAAAAAAAAGGTGCATTTATGTTGAAAACCACTAAATTGCACCACACGAATCTTCCAGAATAATAAATAATATTCATATGACTCCACACAATCTCTGAATGAGAGCTTACAGGAAAGCTTACATAAATGGGATATTTTGTCCTATTGTTCCCAGAAGGGACAAACAAAGATTAACACACTACAAATACAGTGTGAAAACGTTACGGCCCGGGCATAAGTACTGGTCAGCAGGTTCACCCATGCTGGTTAAGCTCTGCTGGAAAAAGCTATCCTGACCCAAGATCAACATCTGCTGCCAGATGTGTCCTCAAGACACGCTGCATGTGCAGATGGTATGACTGCACATGATGATGTCACACACAGCTGCCAATCCATTAATTCATCCTATACACGTTTTTACACAGAAACCATTTGTAATACTGTGCCGTACAGTCAATGATAATTCAAAAACGATGGGCATGCAATCTCTCAACTCACACTGATTTGAATGAAGTCCAACTTTTCCAATGCTCTAATGGCTGATTGTCGTCTTTATCAGCGCATTGGCACAGAGCAATATTTGAAAAATTGCAATATATTCAATAGTATTTGGCTGTTGATACCAAATTAACCAATGTTGTGAATATTGTGATGATTTTATTCAAGCTTTTATTTGGCAAGTTAATCTTGCCAGTAGGTTTTCATGTCCTTTCTTTCTTCTCACAGCAACAAATAAGAAATATTAATGTCTGTCTGTAGCAAAACTATGCAAATTAGTTCATTCATTTAAAAAGTTTGAAATATTTCAAAAAACTGATTCACATTATTCAATCTTAAAAATGTATTGTGATTAAAGGATGGGTATCACACACAGTTTCTGCCAATCTCATGTTAATCTTGAGTACCTATAGAATAGTATAGCATCCTTCATGTCGCTAAAAAGTCTTTAGTTTTATCACATTTATAAAAGATACATAGGCTGTACCGAGTCTTTCCGAAAACAGCCGAGTGCCTGGAGGCGTGTCATGTGAGCGGAGCTAAAGACGGTGACAAGTGATGAGCACGCGCAGCGATCGTCTGCAAGCTATCAATTGTCAGCAAAACAACTGTATTTAAATACACACAATACACCATCGCATTATCCATGGATAACTTTTGAATCACTATAATGAATATAGCGTATAGTGAATGATGAATAATGAATTTATGAATTCACTACGTTCGTGTTGTTTACATTATATGCACTTAGGCGCCTATTGCCAACAAAACAGACATTTGAAGCAGTTTTACTCAACACCTGCGATTCCGACTCATGACCGGGATCATTATCGCTGTGACCGCTCCATCTTTCAGTTTCAAACGATCTGTAAATCCAGCGTAGAACTGGGCCTTGTTTATGAAACCATAAGCACCGATCCTGAGGGCTCGAGCAGCCACGGAAAAACACGAGATAATCTCCATTCATTTTAACCAATAAAAAAGTGATTGCAACTATCAGTTTCTATGGTTATTTTAATAAATATCGAGAGCGCATCAATGTAATGCCTGAGCACAAATCTCTCAACTCCACTGAACGCTGGGTTCTTTGGGAAGCAAGGTTATCTTTCCCTCACAACCAAAAACACACTTCTTTGGTGACATTGTTGATTTTGTGGTCTAAAAACAAAGTGACAAATCTTTCTCGAGCAAGTCCTGTGCAGGGCTGCCGACAACTTCCGTAAACCCGAACAAAGCACGTTGATGGGCGTGCTCTTGCTCTCTCGCTCTGGTCGATGTGTGCGCGCGCGCTTTTCCGGGAGAAGTGCCCGTACAAGGAATTCCGACCTTTCTGATGTCACACAGGCACATACTCGAAAAAAAGATTCCGAAATTTAAGAGGATTTGGAAGAGTATTTTTGGCACAGAAATACTCCGTCATACGTCCAACTCGTGTTTTGAAACTTTGGCCATGTTTAGCATGAGAATCCAACTCTTTATCAGTGTAAATAAGTCAAAATGCATGAAATAGCATTAGACCACCCCTTTAACATTAGTTAAAATTAATAAATGCTGTGGAAGTATTGTTCATTGTAAAGTGTTACCATACAGTTCTTCTCTGTGTTCATTTAGTGACAAACTGTGAAAAACATATCATAATTACATACTTTTTTTAACACATTAAATATTTTTAAACACATTATTATTTTAATTTTTACACTGAAAAATTTGAATATAAATATACAACAACTGTTTGGTTCCTCTGATTGAACAAATAAATCCCTAAAACCCTAACCATACAACTATTATATTAAGACTATAAGACTATTAAGGAATTAAGGTTAAAGAATAAAACCAATTCTGCACAGTAACAATGTTGTATATTTATTAAGATTACAAATCATGTACAGATACACTGACAAATCTCTTTAAGTATAATTAAACATTGAATTATCTTTTTATAAAGATATTAGCTATATCTTTTACCTCATTCTGTTTGAAAGGATGATGATCTGCCACTTTTAGACACTTATTTTTCACCACAGTACAATAATCATGTAACTTATTAAAAAAGAAAAATATTTCTGTTTGTATAAGTTGTATTAAAAAGCTACTTGTCTAAAAAAAATCTGAAGGGGCAAAATTTGAGACATTCTAAAAAACTGAATGAACACTCCAAAAATGTTATTCAACAAAGAAAGTTAAAGAAAACTCCAACAAGCACATAAACACACTTTTGCCAAACTAACGCTAATACACATCATCATCACTGCTATTGCAGTTATGATTGTCATTCTGAACAAACTTCCTGTCAGACTAGTTCAAACACAAAACTAAATTGATACACTTCACAAGATCATAGGTAACCGAACATTAAGTGATCAGTACCCAGCGTTGAGTATATTACCTTGATCAGTGTAGTCCTGACACTGCAAAATCCGTTTTTAAGAGTAGAATTGTTCAAAGCTAAGGTGGTTTAAGCAAGTTAGCCATTCTTCAATGACCTCGTAGTGAACAAAACGTCATCCCGCTTGAGCCGAGTCAAATGACAGTCGTCTCTCGTTCTCTGCCTCTATTGCTTGATTCTTTCCCCTCAGGCCGCTGAAGCCAAAACTGAGCCCAAACAATAGGTGCTCCCTTCACAGCCCCTCCTTCACCAAGAAAATGTTTCAGATTTCTTTTTTCAAACATGTTCTCATCTATAACAGCTCATGTCATTGTAAGGATGTACAGTATGAAGCTGCATCTTTTTTGATGCTTTTATCTTAAAGAAATATTCTGGGTTAATACAAGTTAAGCTCACTGGACATCATGTAATGGTGATTACCACAAAAATTAATTTCCACTTGTCCCTCCTTTTCTTTATAAACAAGCAAAAATCTAGTTTACAGTAAGGCTGATTCATAAACATTAAAATACTCAATAGTAGAGAGATGTAAACTATATGCATAAACTACAAACTATGATTTTCATACGAAAAATTCACTTAACTTTTTCTGTGTAAAGTTACATCCAATATTGCACCTCCATTGCCATGACAACAAAATGCCATAAACCCTAAAATGACTGTAAAAATGATTATTTAAACAGCTTTAGAGCTTGAATAACAGACATTTATTTTAAGTGCTGTTATAAAATTAGAAGCTTAAAATTAGCCCCACTCACTCCCAGTGTGACTCACTGTAACCTCGCTTTTTGCTTGCTGTCAATTGAGCATGTATTCAGCCTGTAATATTCCTTAATAAATTTGACAATTTACTTCATATTCTGACCTGTAAGTCAGAATTTTGTTTCATAGGTGTTTGTTTGCTAAAGCAAGTATTAAAATTGCACATTCTTATTGTTACACTCGTTTTGGACAAGGCCCCTCTTTTTGTGCTATATATGATACCTCAAATCATGTAGCTTATTGAGGAGTATAGTAACACCCTAAAACACACTAATAACCCCATGGAAACTACTCACCTAAGTAAATACTATAGCCAGGCCAACTCCAATATTGTTGTGGCACTCACATTTTATTCAGAAAGTGTAAAAAGTTTGATTTTCATCATCAGCCACTCATCTAAGAGACTGCTGTCAAAACCAAACAACATGGGGAGTGTGTTTTAATAAGCTTGTCAATCAATTGAAAAATAAACGTAATGTCAACCGTAATGTTTTAACAAGGCCTCTGTCAGCTTCATTCTTGTCAATCTTTGAATCTTTGATGTGGTCCAAGTCTAGTCAAAACAAGCCAAGTAAAAGATTTTGCATCTTAAGCACAAAGTATACATCATTTATACGTGTACACTGGGGTATACGTACAGTATATGTGACATAAATTTCGTTATCAGCATAGTATGAACGTACTGTACACGCATACAGTACGTTTTTCTAACGCAAGTACTCTGTAGCCTGTGCAGGTCGCACATGCGCACATAGATTTTTTTGCACTAACTAGTTTGTCCACAAGGTGGCGACACAGGCCCAGGCTGCTGTTTCACAGTCGAAAAAGAAATGGAAGAGACGGAACAACACCAAAGTACCCAAGACTGCAACAACAAGATGCCCACTTTGACAAGCGGTCAACAAGACACAGGTGAACTAAATGGGAGATAATTAGAAACTATAGCAACTAAAGAAAACAGGAACTAAACACAGAAACCACAGAAAAGCAAAAAACAACAAAATAAATGTTTTAAAGAACAGAAACTGTGACAGCTATCAAAAAGGACTATACATATACTATATCTATAGTATCTATACTGATATGTACGGAGGCCGAGAGAGCTTAACGTGCTGCAACTGAAGAAAACACATGCAAATAATAAAAAAAAAAACACCAGCAAATTAAGAAAACATCATCAGTTTGACAACACATGTGCTGCAAATACTCACAACGTACATATGATCAGCATGTTAAACAAAGACAGATTAAACGGAAAAAAACCCCCTCACCTTTCAGGTCATCGACAGCACCACTAACTAGTAGACATTGAACAATAACCGGCCCTAGCCAGGTTCGTCACTTGTTGGGCTCCTCTTGAAACATTTATGTTGTCATCTGTGCTATTTGCAGTGTTTCTATATTTAGTTGGGTTGTAAGTATTTGCAGTGTGTTTCTGTATTTGGTTGCGTTGTGAGTATTTGCAGCACGTTTCTGTATTTGGTTGCGTTGTGAGTATTTGCAGCGTGTTTCTGTATTTGGTTGCGTTGTGAGTATTTGCAGTGTGTTTCTGTATTTGGTTGTGTTGTGAGTATTTGCAGCGTGTTTCTGTATTTGGTTGCGTTGTGAGTATTTGCAGTGTGTTTCTGTATTTGGTTGCGTTGTGAGTATTTGCAGCGTGTTTCTGTATTTGGTTGCGTTGTGAGTATTTGCAGCACGTTTCTGTATTTGGTTGCATTGTGAGTATTTGCAGTGTGTTTCTGTATTTGGTTGTGTTGTGAGTATTTGCAGCGTTCTTCTGTATTTGGTTGCGTTGTATTTGCAGCGCGTTTCTGTATTTGGTTGCGTTGTGAGTTTTTGCAGCACGTTTCTGTATTTGGTTGTGTTGTGAGTATTTGCAGCGCGTTTCTGTATTTGGTTGCGTTATGAGTATTTGCAGCGCTTTTCTGTATTTGGTTGCGTTGTGAGTATTTGCAGCGTGTTTCTGTATTTGGTTGCGTTGTGAGTATTTGCAGCGCTTTTCTGTATTTGGTTGCGTTGTGAGTATTTGCAGCACGTTTCTGTATTTGGTTGCGTTGTGAGTATTTGCAGCACGTTTCTGTATTTGGTTGTGTTGTGAGTATTTGCAGCGCTTTTTCTGCATTTGGTTGCATTGTGAGTATTTGCAGCACGTTTCTGTATTTGGTTGTGTTGTGAGTATTTGCAATGCGTTTCTGTATTTGGTTGTGTTGTGAGTATTTGCAGCGCGTTTCTGTATTTGGTTGTGTTCTAAGTATTTGCAATGCGTTTCTGTATTTGGTTGTGTTGTGAGTATTTGCAGCGTGTTTCTGTATTTGGTTGCGTTGTGAGTATTTGCAGCGCGTTTCTGTATTTGGTTGTGTTGTGAGTATTTGCAGCACGTTTCTGTATTTGGTTGTGCTGTGAGTATTTGCAATGCGTTTCTGTATTTGGTTGTGTTGTGAGTATTTGCAGCACATGTGTTGTCAAACTGATGAAGATGTTTTCTTAGTTTGCTGGTGTTTTTTCTATTTGCATGTGTTTTCTTCAGTTGCAGCGCGTTGAGCTCTCTCGGCCACCAAGGGAAAAAAGGTCAGAATTGTGAGATATAAACTTGCATTTAAAAAAGGTAATTGCAAGTTTATATCTCACAATTCTAAGAAAAAATTTAGAATTGTGAGATATAAACTCCCAATTGTGAGAAAAAGTCAGAATTGTTATAAAAAGTTGCAATTACCTTTTTTTATTTTTTATTCCGTGGCGGAAACAAGCTTCTATAGTGCTGCGCTAAAGAGTTGCAATTGTAAAAGTGAGTAATCGAGGGATACTGTTTCAAGAACAGATGGACACTTTTGGTGTGGGTTTCATGGTGGCAGCAATTAGTGGTTGAGTAATAACTGCCTGGCTCTCCACTGGTAATTCAACTAGTACCATCCTGCCAGACTCTCTTATCACGGCCAGGAGCTCACTGGTAACTCAATCAAATTCTCACAAGAGCTGGACAACCTCCATGACAACTGCCTTGGACATCTTAATTTGTACTACAGCAGACACGCATGACAAGATCGACGTTCTCTCCGGTGCTCTGGCTGTCTGCTTGTGCTCAGCTGGCACGGGTTCTGGAACCAATCTATCATTCACAGGCATTTCATCATCCTGTCAGGCAAAATCACCTTCTAGCTAATTCAGACCTAATTAAGTCACATAAATATGGAGTTTTTGGTGTGTTTTTAAATTAAATTTGGCCCTGAAAGTAATGCAATAAAGATGTTTAGGTCATTTTAGTTCATGCTAATAAATTCAGGGTGGGAAATTTATTTATCTACCATCCACAGTTGCTGATGAATCTCAGATAGTAGCACTTACATTTTATATATATATATATATATATATATATATATATATATCTCCCCATATTGAACACAATACTAAAACTAAAACATTATACATAATATACAGAAATACATAATTAGTATTAGTGGTTGACCGATATATCATCAACGCTGATATATTGGCCAATATAGGTCATTTTTTGATTATTAGCATTGGCTGATAATTTTTTTGATTGACTGATAAGTGTTGGATGTGGGACTTTTATTTTGACAGAACTGATACTTACCAGATAACAGAGTACCAGATTACCAGATGATAGAACTTTATGAGAAACACTCTTAAGGTGCGGTAACATTAGCGAAATTTTGCAAGAAAAAAGTCCATTATCTATCAATAGTGTAGCAATGTATGAAGCACAGCTCACACAGAAATCATTTTCAAACCAAGCGAATTTGCACCACCAACTTGAACCCACTGCAAAATCAGCATAAGGAAATCATTTGCCCTCACGTGAAATTCACGATTGTTCCGATAACTATTAAAATGACTGGATTTCGCCTGTGAAAATTTGCTGAACAACTGTAAATGTGACCACACCTTTAGGTAGCTGACATGTTGCAATCATAAACAATGCAAAACATAACATATAACTTTTATAAAACAGCTGAATAGAAGTCCACCACACATTGAGTGATCCCAGCGAGTTGTTTCCTTTTACCACATCAGTGAAACAAACCCTTCAAACAAACCAGTTTGGTAAAATGAATCCTATCTAAAGCTACTGTCTGCTATATATAAATAAATAGTACTCAAAACAAGACGAGATCCCCTCTGGTGCTCGTGTCAAAAACATGGGTCTCTGTTGTTTCAGAAATGCATTTCTTGTCAGCATGCAATGTTATTCTGTCATCCAGTGAGTGTTGTGTTTTGCCTGAAGGGTTGAATGTGTGTGCACGTGTACTCGTGAATTGATAAAACCTTGAACATCAGATTTTATACATGAATATCTGTGTTGAGGAGCTACTTTGAAACTGTACTTTGCCGAGTTACAAGCTATTGATCATTTAAAATAGTTCAACTACAGTCAAGCCACCCTTTAGGGCTAGTGCTAGTTAGTGGCCCAGTATAATTAGTTATTTCAATGATTCAACTGTCTGTTTCCATTAAAGGATTAGTTCACTTTCAAATGAAAATTAGCCCAAGCTTTACTCACCCTCAAGCCATCCTAGGTATATATGACTTTCTTCTTTCTGATGAACACAATCTGAGATATATTAATAAATATCCTGACGCATCTGAGCTTTATAATGGCAGTGAGCGAGACCAACGAGTATGAGCTGAAGAAAGTGTCTCCATCCACATCCATCCATCATAAACGTACTCCACGCGGATCTGGGGGTTAATAAAGGCCTTCTGAAGCGAAACGATGTGTTTGTCCATATTTAACAAGTTATGAAGTAAAATATCTATCTTCCACCAGACCGCCTTCTGTATTCAACTTAGGAAAAAAGTGTAAAACTCTCACAGTTCAAAAAGCTTACGCTACGTCCTACGTATTCCCTATTCAACTTACGGAAAAAGCTTAACTGACGCAACGCCAATTTACACTTTCCTCAAATTTTCATTTGAAAGTGAACTAATCCTTTAAGGTGACCACCACATAAATATATATAAAACAAAATACATAAATGTAATAACTAAATACACCCTAATTTATAACTAAATCAAAAACATAATGAACAGCAGCATTTTATTTCAACATATTTTTCTATCTCTAAAGTAATTCTGTTCCTTTGTACTTTCTATTCATCAAAGAATACTGAAAAAATCTATCACAGTTTCCACAAAAATATTCAACAAAAACTTATTTAAAAGCTATCATTGATTATAATAAGAAATGTTTCTTGAGCAGTAAATCAGCATACTAAAATGATTTCTGAAGGATCATGTGACACTGAAGACAAGTAATGATGCTGAAAATTCAGCTTTGAATAATACGAGTAAGTTACATTTGAAAATATATTAAAATAGAAAACAGTTATTTTAAATTGTAATATTTCACAATTTTACTGTTTTAACTGTATTTTTCATCAAATAAATTCAGTGAACATAAGAGACTTCTTCCAAAAACATTAACAAATCTTACCGCCCCTAAACTTTTAAACGGTTATTATAAATAAAATCACTTTGGAAATTAAAATTGAATAAGCAAGCTCATAAAGTAGTTACTGGAAACACACTAATGCTAAATGTTGCTAATACAGTAAGTAGTATTGCTACTTTTAGTTACTTCCAAATACTGATCTGAACCTAAAGAAAGATGAAAAGAGTGTGACATAATAAAGGGAAATGAGAATGAGTTAAAGAGAGCAAGTCAATGACTAAAATAAGAAGCACTGAGACAGAAGAGGGAAATGCAGAGAGGAGGGTAAGTGTGGGAGTCTGATGGCTCTATTCCTGCAGTCTTGGCAGCAGAAGGACCTGAAAAGACTAATCTTATTAGTCGGACAGGAGGGATTAGGACACAAAATAGGGGGCCAGACGGGTGGACAGGGGGAAAGAGTCTGTGAAGAAAAGAAACACGGCAGAATGGGTAGAATCTGAAAAAAGTAAAGTTACAGTGACGGACAATAATGTCACTGCAACGAACGTTGATTTTTTACACAACTAAATATACTTCACATAGATTAAATCAACACATTGCCAGATTAAAATGATGAGCAGATCTAGATGTGATTGTTTCTGTGCTCTGGATTGGATTATAGTATATGAATAGTGATTCACTTGAAGAATGGGCAGCAGATTAGATTTGGACTGATGTTGATGTATGACTCTGGACAGAAGCGCAAGCGTGAGAGTGAAGAGCGCAGTAAGAAGATTTATGGTTACTTTCTGCTCTGTTAATTTAGACACACAGGGGAGTTAAAGAGACCAAAACAATGCCAAAAGCTTGTGCTGTCCCACTAATTTAAGGTGAGAACAGAACATTCATTTGCCTAGCAGTATAAGGTCTCTGGTACATCCCCTAAAAAGAGGCTTTTGCATGTGGTAATGTCAGGCATGCCGCTCTATATAAATACCATTTTATTTGATGTATTTATTTGATTGTATATAGGCCTATATGCAAAGGTAATACAAATTATTACAAATAAAGTAAAAAAAATTAGTTAATGCTGTAATTATCATCAGCTTGCGTTAAGGACCCATCAGCCTGCTCCATCTAGAGTTTCATGACTGAACTATATATATATATATATATATATATATATATATATATATACACTGCCCTCCAAAAGTTTGGAAACACCCCTGGCAAAGAGTGGTTTTGGACGATATCAGCATAAATCCTTATCATTTTTTGGTGCAAATACATTAAAGTAACTTGACATTATCATTGAAGACCAGCAATAATAATTTTCATTTTGATTACATAATAATGGCAATATATACATGTCAAAGTCAGACATGCCCCTTTGCCAGCTGTGATGCCTGGTTACTGGTTTAAACTTGGCCCAGGTTTGTAAAGATTTTTGGCTCAGCACACCTTAATAGCTTCAAGAATTGATTGACAATTAAGTTTAGAATACAATGAACCAATTAGAACCCAGTTTAGGTCAGATAGCTGCTAATGGTGGATATTTTGATGAATTGAAAATTTAAGTTTTTTCTATGTATAAACTGTTTGTGTAAGAAAATATGGTTTTCGTAGTTTGTGTTGTCCCTTATCATTGCAAAATTATCACAAATTAAAAAGGATTCATGCCAATATTGTCCAAAATCCCACTTTTCTAGGGCATTTCCAAACTTTTGGAGGGCAGTGTATATATATATATATATCGGGGTCAATAATTATTTGAAGGAAATTAACGTATGTGTGTGTGTGTGAGAAATGCGAAACTGCAGAATGATATTGTATGAGTTAAAAAGAATTATTAACATATTAAAGACACTGCCTCACCGTTTCATACAAAAAATAAATCTGAATTTCAAACCCCAAATTACTTTAGTAGTTCAACATTGATACACAACCAAATTACATCGGAAATTATATTTTCATTAGGCATTCCTGCAAAAATCTATTTTGTGCATCTGAATGATACAATCCTCAAAAGACTATGTTACTACATCTGTTGATATTTTTTGCACAAGCTATATCAAGTTTTAATGGGTTTTTATACATGCAAACCTATATTATATGAGGACAAAATGAGAACATACCATAGACTTCTGCCATTTTTATGAAAATATAATGACATCAGACTAATGCTACTTCAAACCAGTGTTATTTTAGTATTACATAATTTTTTATTTTTGTTTTTTACTTTTCATTTTAATTTTAGTTTATTTGGTTTTGTAATCTTCTTTTGTTTAAGCATTTCTATTTTGCTTTAATTTATTTTTATTTTAGTTTTAGTAATTATAGTAGTCTACTTCAACATTTATTTCAACATTTCTAATTTTCTAAGTTTTTTTAATTAGTTTAAGATTTACTTCATTTGCCGAAAACAATTTTAAATAGTTTTAGTCAATAATAACAACACTGCTTCAAACATTAGCCCTACCGCCAACATTATTAACTTTATTATTAATCATTTTAAATTTTGAAGGTTTTATCTAACTTCTTGAGACAATTTTTCCCCCAACATATAGCTATGTCACACACAGACACACACACACACACACACACACACACACACACACACTTTCACCTTTGAACTCACTGGAATGCCTCATGTCCTTTAGCATTTGTTCCAGGTCATTGTCTGGCTTCTTCACACACCCACTGGCAGTTGAAGGTAAGTGTTTCTGAAGCATATGAGTATGTGTATGTATATGTATGTGTGTGTTTAAACACATGGTCCAAATGTGACCTGACTGTGAGGACAAATGTTTGTACTTTCAGTTAAATATATATTAAAGGAATGTATGTAATGTTTTGTTATATTTTATATTGTGCTAGCCGATACAGTCTTGGACTGTATCACACAAAAGCAAAAACTGATGCCATTTTCTGATGCTCAATATCACATAGGTGTATTTGCCACCTATTTATGCTGCATTCAATATAATAATACTGAAACAAAGCATCTGGTATTTGGTTGGTCATGTGATCAATAAGAATAGAATAAAACAGCTTTTTTAGACACCATGACTGGAGTCTTCATCTCATGAGAGTTCTTGATCATTTTAAATGGTCTGTCCAAAGTACTATTTGGACAATTCTTTAGGGATTTTTACAGTGGTAAATTGGTGCACAACAAGAAGTAATTGCCATGTGACTGATCAATCTATCAATCAGTCAAATTCTACTGCTTTCTGAAAAAGAGAGACATCAATGACAGCTAAACTACAGCAGACATATGGTCTATTTGTAATGGGTTTTTTTTTTTTTTTTAAGAAAACAGAAAAAAAATCAACAGCTGGCACGTATTAACATCACAAACTGCCCTTTGGATTCTTATATCTGACATCTAAAATTAATCTGATGGAAACATAATCTACAGCTCTGAACTGGCTCTGAAATATATAAATATTTCCAAATCTACATTTCAGTGTGCTAGTGGCCATGACTTCAGAAATCTACTGGTTGATGGGACAACAACTTATGTGACTTATCTGAATTTTTTCAAGTGTGGATAATGTTGGCTGCCTCATAAACTTATTGACAGAAGTAAAAATCAAGAATCCTGCAGAGGACAGTATCATAGTGTGGTCAGTATGAGAGCAGAGAACGCAAACACACACTACAGCTACACTATATCTCATCGTTCTACAGCTGATGGCTTGTCTAATGGCGTACAGTGAAGTGTGGCTAGTGTAAACACTGTGCGGCTCTCATTACCTGCTCTGGAAATATGATTAGATGTCTCATGTTACACACAAGAATCCCAGGTCTCACACAACGCACACGCATATCTTGTCTTGACAGACCACAGTTAATCAGCACTGTCTTCTATGCTTTCCTTTTCCTCAAGGAACTTAATTTCAAAACAAACGCATAACTAAAACAATAATCTTATATGTTATGTCTGAGGATGTTATGTTTCCGTCTGCACATTGTCAGGGCTGTGACGAATGTCCTTCAAAAGTAAGTCAAGGGTCAGATACGTGGCCTAGTGGCAAGAGTAGGGTTGACATAAGTACAGACATTGATACCAAGTCACTAGTGAAATTTTGAGCGGATTCTTAAACACCTCTGATTGGCTATTGTGTTCACGCGCTCAACAGATATGTCTGTGATTGGCTACAATGATCAACGCTTCAAAAACATGTTGTAAATAGACATCTTTGACGCTCTTCACCGAGCGCTTTCACAGATTCACATAGGATCCCTAATATATCCGCTGATAGATGGATCCGCTAATAGATGGATCCGCTAATAGATGGCTGTGTCAAAGATGTCAATTTACAATTTTTTGAAGCGCTGATCATTGTAGCCAATCACAGACATATCTGTTGAGCGCGTGAACACAATGGCCAATCAGAAGTGTTTAAGAATCCGCTCAACAGAGCTCAAAATGCTAGGGGGAAATGCTGGTATCATCACATTTTTAAAATTTATGTACCGACTTGGTACCGAAGTCGGTAGTTTTGACAACCCTAGGCTAGAGCACATGATTTGACACATTGAGCTGTGGTGCTCATACCGAATGCATTCATTAGAATCTGGTTCCCATCATTTTCATGTCAATAAAAGTGACAAAAATACAGTAAAAAGGGAGAACAAAGACATTTTTCCTCAATGGAACCGTTTTAGAACCGCAGTCTTACCTCCATCCGTGCATTCGGAAGCCAGGACACTGTTCTCCACAGCGCATACATGGCTGCCCCCTGTCCGGATCCTCATCTTCTGTCTGGGAGAGAGAATTGCAGACATTTTCAATATTATTTATTTCATAATTTATAAACTCCTATTTAAAGAAGGTATGGATTTACCTGGATTTCTGCATAAATTGGTCATTGCTCATGTCGTTCCACACCCGTAAGACCTTCGTTCATCTTCAGAACACAAATGAAGATATTTTTAATGAAATCCGAGAGCTTTTTGTCTCTCCATAGAGATTCAACGCAACTACCACTTTCAAGGTCCAGAAAGGTAGGAAAGTAAATTATTATCATTAAAGTAATCCATGTGACTCCAGTGGTTTAACTTCAGTTTTATAAAGCGAAGCGAGTGCTTTGTTTGCACAAAAAAAACAAACATAATTTACAACTTTATTTACAAAATAATATTCAAAGCGCAAAACACAAAACACATGCATTGTGATGCTCTCGTGAATGCGCATTGAAGATCAATAATCTCGTAAATAAAGTGGTAAATTATGTTGCTGGTTTTTTTTTTTGCGCAAACAAAGCACTCGTGTCGCTTCATAAAATTGATGTTAAATCACTGGAGTCACATGGATTACTTTAATGATGTCTTTCCTATCGTTCTGGGGCTTGAAAGTGGTAGTTGCGTTGGATCTCTATGGAGAGACAGAAAGCTCTCGGATTTCATAAAAAATATCTTCATTTGTGTTCTGAAGATGAACGAAAGTATTACGGGTGTGGAACGACATGAGGGTGAGTAATTAATGACAGATTTTTCATTTTTGGGTGAACTAACCCTTTAACTTTTTTGCTCACCAGCCACTGTGGCTAGTGGTTTTCCAAAGTTACTAGCCACTCAGCATTTTCACTGGCCACAATTTTGACATTGATACCATGGAGAAAACTTGCCATATAGATATTTTTAATAATATCTCATAATTCGGAAGCAGGTATATTAGGCTGCTGTCACTTTAAGACCTGACGCATGGATCCATTATTCTGTTACACATGCGCTTTCTTTCTCAACTGTTTATGTTCACTTAAAACATAACTCACTGTGTTTACATGAATACTGGCCAAGACTGGCATTTTGACATTATTTTGTGTGTATTTGACTGTTTATACATAATAAGCAGTGAAAACTAACTCAATTTTGTACTGAGAGGCGGCTCTATGTGCGCGCACTTTGGTTGTGAGAACAAAATCTGCGGAAATTAGAAAAATTATGCACAGTACGCGCAATCCCACGCCGAAATTCAAGCCCTGTAACACCAAAATATTCATCGGAAGCAAATTAAATGAGTGAATGAGGGGAGGCGGGTCTGTTTGTCAACTCGCTGTCGGAGAGATGAGAGAGAGAGAAAGCGCTGGTATCATGCATCTATTTGGCGGAAAATAAATATTGGAAGTGTTTCGGATATTTCAGTATCGATATGTATCGAAAAATCAATATTTTTGACAACACTACATTGCACTTAGTTTATTACTTCAGATGCCTACAGTTGAAAAATGTATATATTATACATAAAATTCAACCTGCCAAAGTGGCTAGTAGGAGTGGCTGCGATACACGCCACTGCTGAAATCCACCCGCATTTTGCGGGTGTTAATGTCAAGCCCTGGATATAATGCAATAATATTGTTAAACTCATTGCAGTTTTCAAAAATATCTATTATTATTGGTTTCTGTCATTAATTTATTTATTCCAATTTAAAGGCCCTAACCTCAGCAAAACATTTACAAAGGAACGTGTGGGCCGGATGGGCTGAATTTTAGTCACAGTCCAGCCTGGATGAATTGATGATTCTCCTCTTCTAGGGACAGAAAGAAGACATACTAATGATAAAATGATTTAAAGTAAACCCCTTTAGGCAGTCATATGCACAAAAGTTGTTGCCGTTTCTGGAAAACATGTTTGCTTTGACCTCATATCTGGTATAAATGCATATGCTTTTAATGTGTTGTAGCCTGGGATAGTAATGAATGAATGAATGAATGAATGAATTAGTATGCATACTCTTTGTATATATGTATGTTGGAGATTTGATTCGTTTTTGTATACTAACTATTCCTGCAGTAGAAAATGTTGTGGCACCAAAATAGGCTACTATGAAGGGGGCTCTTGGGTTTTCTATAGCCCCAGGGTTCTATGGGTTCTTAATCTGGGCCTACAGTCCAACACTAATTTCTCCAACAAAACACACCAAAATGTTGAAATGCAGCACAAGCAGATTTATACACTGTACAACTCCAGTTCAGGCTTAGTTTAGCCTCAAGGTCTTCTGCTTGTTTGTGGGAACAAATAAAGCAATAAAACTTAGAACTTGTTCTTCAAAACCTACAAGTGACGTGGTTAGGGTGTTTGAAATCTTTGACGTGCCTGTATACGGCAAAACAACTGCCATAAAACTAACACCTGGTTTGCTCTCTCGCACACACTGAAAGGGAACCTAGGAAAAAGTGTGTAAAAGTGTCTGAATCACTTTAAAAACAAGAAACAAAAAAATTTATCAGAGACATAGCATGCTAGCTGCTTTTTGTTCTTCAGAGAGAGGCTACATAAGGACAGAAATAAGTATTTTATATATAAAGAGAAACTTTTAAAGATGTCATGTATTACAAGTTGTTTATATTAAATATAGCATACCATCACTGTACCAAGGTACAATTTGTTGAGAACTCAAAAATATAAAATTTTCTCATATTTGTAAGTACAAGCAAGAAATGAAAAACCTGTTACACATGTGGGTTAGTACAAAAATAGACAGTGCACTTAGTTTGACAAAACAAGTTTGTGAATCATCATGACAATGAAATGCAACAATACACTTTTGTTAAATATAATCTGAAATCTTAGTCAAGATTAATGCAGACAAGAAACACTAACAAGCTTTGTGTACTATGAAAGAACATTTGTAAAAAGCCCAGTCAGGATGAGCAAGTGTGAGGGAGAAACTGCAGCCGGACAGCGGCCTCTTGTCGCCAGGAACGAGAGATCTATGGAAACACGCGTGCTAAAACAAACACTGCCTGTAAGATCAGTGAACTCTAACACTTCACTGAACCGAGACCAGAGCATTGCTATTCACTGCTGAGAGAGAGGGGGAGAGCGAGAGTGGACAGGATCTTTGAGTGTTTTTTCTTCGCTGAATAGTTAATTGCATTAGCCTGTTTAAAAGAATGAATAGGAGAGAAGGGGGAGGTATCAGGAAAGAAAATCTCACAAACGTTTTTTCTGTGTTGCCTTGTACAGACAAAACTTTAGATAGGCCAAGAGTTCTGAGAACTAAATTGCCATATTCACAAATTAACATCTGGCATCAAACTGGAGTATTTATAGACCGAAAAACCTGCCATTCAGGTCCAAAGCTGGTAAAGTTCATGGATTTGATTTAATGTACTATTATCAACTGAAAAAGGCTGCATATATGATTACAATAAAAGTGGGTTTGAAACACACACATTTTATATATATATATATATATATATATATATATATATATATATACACACACACACAGACATACTGTATATATATATATACACACACACAGTGTTGCTTGAAAGTTTGTGAACCCCTTGCAGAATCTGTGAAAATGTGAATTTAAAAAAAATGAGGGATCATACAATATGCATGTTATTTTTTATTTAGTACTGTCCTGAGTGAGATATTTTACATAAAAAATGTTTACATATGGTCCACAAGACAAAAAATAGCTAAATTTATAAAAACGACCCGCTCAAAAGTTTGTGAACCCTTGATTCTTAATACTGTGTGTGATTTCCTGGATGATCTATGACCGTTTTTTTTTTTTTTTTGTGATGGTTGTTCATGAGTCCCTTGTTTGTCCTGAGCAGTTAAACTGCCTAATATTCTTCAGAAAAATCCTCCAGATCCTGAAAATTCTTCAGTTTTCCAGCATCTTTTGAATATTTGAACCCTTTCCAGCAGTGACTGTATGATTTTGAGATCCATCTTTTCGCACTGAGGACGACTGAGGGACTCAAACACAACTATTAAAAAAGGTTCAAACATTCACTGATGCTCCAGAAGGAAACACGATGCATTAAGAGCCGGGGGTGAAAACTTTTGAACAGGATAAAGATGTCCATATTTTTCTTATTTTGTTTAAATATCTTTTGTAACACAGTTAAGGTAAGTAAGAAAAGTAATGCAAGTACAAAAAGTAACAAGAAATGCAGAAGTAGAAACGAAAGTAAGGAAAGTAATGTAACAAAACGCAAATATGTAAAGTAAGGAAAATAATGAAAATATAAGTAATGCAAGTTATAAAAGTGCTGAAAGTAATGCAAGTAAGTAAAAGTAAGGAAAGTAATTAATGTAATAAAAGGAATGTAATGCAAGTAATACAAGTAACACAAGTTAGTAACACAAGTAAGGGCCAGTTCACACAGAACGTGTTAAAAATGAAATTTCTGTCATTTATTACTCATCCTCATGTCGTTCCACACCCAAAAGACTTTCGTTCATCTTTGGAACACAAATTAAGATATTTTTGATGAAATCCAAGAGGTTTTTTTATACTCCATTGAAAGCAACGAAATTACCACATTCAATGTCCAGAAAAGTAGTAAAAACATTGTTAAAATAGCCAACATGACTGCAGTGGTTCAACCTTAATGTTATGAAGCGACGAGAATACTTTGTGTGCGCCAAAACAAAACAAAAATAAGGACTTTATTCAACAAATTCGTCTCTCCCTGTCATTCTGCTACGCTATTTTCGTTGCAGCACTTCCAGGTTCTACGTCCAAACGGCGGCTCAGTATTGGCCGACGCTTTTCACATGAGCAGTACGATGATGCTGATGCAGGAGCCGGCCAATACTGAGCCGGCGTTCAGACGTAAACATGGAAATGCAGCACTGCACCAACTGCTTAAAGCTGCAGTCTGTAACTTTTTTTGGTTAAAAATTATCCAAAATCAATTTTTATGCAAGTACATAACCAGCCAGTGTTCAAAACGATCTCCTTACCTTAGCCTGATTCACAATGGTAAGCTTGTAATAATGTTTTATAATAAGAGCGGTACTGGTGGGTAGGGCTGGGCGATATGGCCAAAAAGTCATATCTCGGTATTTTTTGGCTAAATGGCGATATGCGGTATATATCTTGGTATTTTCTACATTTTTCTATTTGGATTTAGAAAAACAAAATCTGTATTTACTTTTTAAAAATCTTAATTTAACATCCTGCCTAATGTTGTCCTACAAATATTGTGTTTATATTGAAAGCTATTAATACAATAGGGAATGTAACCATGTAGTCTGGCACACTAATAGGCCTACAGTATGTGCAAAAAAGAGAAAGTTACTTTACATTCTAACATTGTAACATTACAATCTAAAAATAAAAATAATGCTTTTTAAAGCAGAAGTTAAATTTACTAGACTAAAAATTAAAATAAAAACAAAAGCACAGACTAGCTATATATTTATATATATTATTAGTTGCTGCTATCATAAAAATACACTTACTTGTAGGTTTAAAATTCTCCATATGGCACATTTATTGTTCAACAACAAACATTTTTTGAAAATGTATATTTTAGTCAGAATTATGGCGATCGCATTCTATTGAGCTCCGTCTGTTTGGCGCGAATGCGCGCGGCGGCGCTAGTTCACGGAAGTCTATGAAGTTTAGAGGAGAATGAGATTCGCTAGCAGAAGGCTCGTCCACTCCTGACAGCAAAATGGAAATATTTGTATGACTTTCTAATATTTACAGATGGAGAATATACCTGTGAAATGTAAGTTATGCGCTGAGGAAAACACCACATCACAAAAGCATTAAACAGCGCAAATATCTGTCGGCACATGAATCTGTCAGAGCATCTGACGGGGCAAGCCGCTTCAAACGATAGGCCTACGTGTTAACTATATCTTAATCTTACGAGTTATTTTTAAAGCCCTTAATATTAAGCATGTCTCATGTTTAAGCCAAATTGTATTATGCATTTCCCCCGCAGCAGCACTCTGCGACATCCACCGCTGTTTTTCAGATGCGCTTGTATAAAACTACTGTATATTGATATAAACGGTATTGCCTCATTCCGTATCGTATATTAAAAATATATCGGTATATCGTACAAACTCGATATACCGCCCAGCCCTACTGGTGGGTTTCCGCGGGAAATTCGAGCATGCAGCCGTTCATCTTTGCGTCATTACGTCATGTACGTTTGCGTCATTACTGCAATTGCATATAACTGCAATTGCAGGTTTCAAACAGAAATGGCGACAAAGATGCAAAACTTACGGACTGCAGCTTTAACAGACTGACGGAAGAGGTAACTGTCGTTATTTTTGTTTTGTTTTTGCGCACAAAAAGTATTCTCGTCGCTTCATAACATTAAGGTTGAACCACTGTAGTCACATTGACTATTTTAATGGTTTTTACTACTTTTCTGGACATTGAATGTGGTAATTTTGTTGCTTTCAATGGAGGATAAAAAAAAAAAACCTCTTGGATTTCATAAAAATATCTTAATTTGTGTTCCGAAGATGAACGAAGGTCTTACGGGTGTGGAACGATATGAGGGTGAGTAATTAATGACAGAATTTTTGGGTGAACTAACCCTTTAAAAATGTAAGACGCAGGTCAGTGGAACAAGTCTAGAAATGTGTTTTTTAAAAGTTGAACTTCTTTGAATTTGAGGTAATGACAGCTGACCTTAAGTAAGGTAAATAAAAAACAGTAACAAAAGTGCAGAACATAATGTAAATAAAAATGCAAGTAAGGGAAGTACGGAATGTAATGGACGGAAAGCAACAAAAGTACAAAAAACTACTTTCATGAAGACAAAACAATGACCTAATAGCCAGTGATCATTTTAGCAGAGTTAGCCTATCTCTCAGTGGTTATTATTACTGTGCAGATGTTTGCAGAGAAAAGATAATGTGAAAAAAGCATAATTCAAAAGAAATTATGACGTATATAGAATATGCGGAGAAACATACTATGACCTGAAGGTTTTATGTAGAAAACTGGTGTCTGAGTCACCTTTGTGTCCCGTCTCTAACGGTGAGACAGGATGCCCTCTGGGTGTCTTCCTGTCCACACCCTCAGGGAAAATTTCCTCTCGATTGTGACCATGACAACAGTTACAAGAGGTCAAAAGCTCAAAAAAACTTTTTAAAAGTTTTATGAGGCCCACCATCATTGTTTCCTCGTGCTCCTCAGTGTGCATTCGGTGGTCTGTCCTGAGTAGGACATTCTGAATAATAACTATGGCACTTACAAGTGAAAAAACACTGGCTGAATGTCAAATGGTCAAGGGTCTGTATGAAAAGATACTTGCTTGTGACTCCTCGTCAAAATTAAATATCAGATTACCTCTGTTCATTTCATTTTAATATACATAACTACAAGATTTATTTGACCCTTAAGATCATCTGGTACACATTTGAATCCACACATAACAGAGAGCAGCTTTAGGAAACAAAGAGTTTCCTGTTCTAATCCATTCAAAATATTCTAATCCAATTAGCATCTTCAATGAAAATGGGTCTAAGCATGTCCTGATGTTTTTAGGTTGTGTTTACTTTTTGTCCACTTGTCTCCCTGTCTTCCCTTTCCAGACATTTGAGGAACATTTCCTCAACGTAAAGCACTGCCTTCAGGAAGGAAAACACAACAAAACGTAATATGAAGCATTCCGTTAGGATGCTCACTGATGCAGATCTTCAGGACTAACGTTTTGTAATATTCTTAAAACTGTAGAATGGCAAATAAAAAATTCTAAATCTAAATTAATTTATTCTATTCTTGTAGATTTTTTAAATAATATTTTAAGGATAATTTTGCAATTAGATCTTATTTTATTTTAGACATAAACTAAACGCACATTATTTGGGTAAATTCAGATTGAATTCCTAAATTGGCATACTAAAACATCTAATTTATTTATTTATTTATTTATAATTATGAAATGGTATCTTCAACCGATGGCGTCACCTGCACAGGTAACGGTGACGTAGACACAAATAAGCCACGCCTCCTCAATACAATAGTTAACAAGATCACGAAAAATGCCACATTAATGGTTAGGGGCAAAATAATGATTGATAACTATACATGCTGCATCCAAAACTTACTGCTGATACAATTAACAATAAATACAAGAGTGTACGTTATAATATGTATACTCCATGTCTTAAACTTGCGATGAAAACAGTCTCCTCAGGTAAAATAAGTGCAAGCCACAAAAGTAACTTTCGACCATCAACATAGGTTTAAAATGACCTTTAAACGTCAAACGACGCTGCGTTCATTCAAATACCTGAGCACATACTGTAGAAAAGGATAAAATGCCTTTATATTGTGTTAAAAGCGGGATGCCACGAAATGAGAGCAACTTACCGAGCGATTGGAGCGTCGCTTCTTTGATCCGCGCGTGAACATGTCGGCGGCTGTAACGTCTCGTGCGTGGATTCACGCGAATACTCTCATATGTCCGCTAAAGTTTCCTTGAATCTAACGTAACTTCTTTTCGCTCGTCTCTAAGGTCTGGTTTTTGGCCTGTAGATCTCTGTGCTGGCAACAACTCCACAAGAAGTTGCCCGTAAGAACGTCTAACCAGACGGGCTACACCTACAGGACAAGTGTTTAACTGTAGTGTATCAGGACCACCCCCTGTTCACTGTTCACCGCTACTGTACCTTATACTCTCATCACAAAAACCAGTCAGCTGCAGTGTCTTTGTGAATTAAACCCCCTAACGTAGCCTACTGAAAATTGATTTTTGAATGTGTTATGGTATTAAAAATACTTATGTTGTGTGAAAGGGCAGGCAACTGTATAAAGTGTTAGTGTAGCTATTGTGTAATGTGATCACGGTTTGTTTATCTATCTATCTATCTATCTATCTGTCTGTCTGTCTGTCTGAGGAATTACTAAGACTTTTTAATCAATTCTTTAGTCAAATGTAGCATTTATCAAAAATAATTAAAAGACTTTATGTACATTTTTATTGTTTTTTTTTTTTTTTAAATAATTTTCCATTTTGTATATTTAAAAATTATAGTTATATACTTCTACATGATCCGAAATCCTTCTAGGCTAAATGTATTGCATAAAAAAAAAAAAAAAAAAAAAACACACACACACACACACACACACACACAAAACTGATTCTGAACAGTAGTGTAGCCAAAATATGAGACCTCTTTAAAAAGTAGTAAAGTTAGGCTAATATTATCTATTTTCGCCATTTAATTACCACTGTTTTTGTCTTGTTTTCAAAATAAACGAATGGCATTCTCACAAGTCTTTACCCTTGCAGAAAAGCCTACAGTAAACTCCTCAGAACTTCTATGAATGTAGATGCTGCCATCTAGTGACAAATATTTGTCACCTGGATTTTTCTCCAATAGCTGTCTATCACTTATTCTTCTTCTGCATATATATATATATATATATATATATATATATATATATATATATATATATTGATATAAAGTAAATTTGTGTTGCTATAAAACGTCATATTATTGGCAGGCGAAATCATTCGTAACATTCCAGCAGGTGGCGCTGCGCGCACCGTAATCTTCACTTACTGTACCGTTTCTTCAAATGTCTTCATATATACAGATGTAAGGGTCCACACACACATTTTTAAAAGTTGAACACGTTAAAACAGCCTTTTATTAAATGTTATCGAAAGAACTCCAAAAATACCAGCAACACCAATTAGACAGAGACATGAATCCTGCAGAGTTACTTGTACATGCTGTACTTCTGAAAACAAAAACATGCAACAAAAATGTGTCTGAAAATATGTCTGTTTTAAACGACCAGAACATCCTGAGTTAATCATTTTTTTTTTACTGGACTGATGGCATTTCTGACCATCTCACAAATAAATGCTGTTGGGTAATCACTGGGGTAGAGCTGAGGCTGCAAAAACAAATACAGACATGAGAGGACAAAACAGGCAGTCTTCACAAATTCAAATTTATAAATTGTTACAACAATTTATACATGTTATAAATGATTTCTAAACAGAAAAAAGACCCACTTGTCTAAACAAAACAGGCCAAATTATTGTTTTTTTTAATAAAACAGAAGATTTATGAATCTCTGACTTGGACAAGCTTGTCATGTTTTACAGTAAAATTACAACTGTTGTGCATATGGCATTACAACAATCAGGTGTTAGGTCAGAATGATAGTTTCCTGTTCCAGAATCTGCTGAGAAGTTCTGCTTATTTAAGTGTGAAGATGACAAACTGCATTTGAATAAGTGGAGTAGCTGGTGGTCCGGGTACTCCTCAGTGATCTCTTTCAAGGCATGTCAAAATTTCTTATTACACAGTTGAGTAAACAGTTTTTATTCATGGCATTTTCTCAGGAAATCTTGAATGAGGAAATGATGACAAACTGTGAGTGCTGTGGTAGTATTTCTTATTCTACATTACTCAATAGAGTTGAACGGAATAGAGGCTGTAAATGAAGATATGTCTAATATATGAATTGGTTTATTAATAGAATAAAAAATAAAAAACTCTTATGGCATCAACATGTGAGCAACCTTTGAGGTAACAGGTTAAATGGCAATACGTACGAAAGATTAATAAAAATTAACATATTTTACCAACACATGGACATCTGAAGTTGTTATAGTACAAATTTGTACCACCTTAGAAAATATTAGGGTTGAGATTCCTTCCTTTTCAGTTTGAACAATGAGAAAATCCCTTTAAATCTACTGAAAACTGACTTTTTTTGACTGCACCTGAGTTATATATCTATAAACTGGTTAGACTGACCCAAATCCTGTTTGAAATCATCAAGAACTTATAAAAATAACACAAAACACAAGAACAATCAATAATAATTAGAATTTAGTTATAGTTACAAGCTATGGTGAAGTTTTACACCATAACAAACTTAAGCTTTAATGTTTCTTAAGAAAAAAAAAAAACAGCACCCGACAGAGTAATAATAATTACCCAATATAATAATAATAAAATTACTTAATTTAAAATCACTGGGTCAAAACTAGTCTTTCTCTAGTAAAGAATAAGAAGACAACTGACTGAAACTCTTGATAACTGCTTTGGAGTTGTCAGATTTATCTGACATTTTATTAGCCCTTTCCTCTACTAAATGTTGTAAATGTTGTGCTTTTGTAACCAACCAATCTGATAAAAATTTTTGTGGTAACAAGCCACCTGACCAAACGACAGTAATGAATCTTTGGATGCCAACAGCTTTCTGTTCCTTCATATATGGTTGCTTCTTTAACAATCTTACAGTTCACTTTTGAACCCTTTTTGTACATAAACTTCTTTTCTGTGTAATGTTTTCATCCCTTTTGCATTCCTCTGGTCTTCATCTCTCATGGTAACTTTGCGATAACTCTCAGGAATTCTCTCCTTTTGCCATTTTTAGAGTTGTTCTCCATGTTTTGGTTGCTGTTAATGTTGTAGTGAGGAAAGTAGCTTTCAAACTGTGTCATCTGTTAAAAAAAACAAAGAGAGAAAACAAAAAGGGAGACGCAAAATAAATAACTGGGGAGTTAGTTAGGTTAAGTTGTTATAGTTACATGAAATGAAAAGCGGACATGTAAAACGGCATAGCTTTTGGTTGGTTAGATACCAGTGTTGCCACTGGTGTCTCTACCAGAATAACTGTTTGGCTCAAATGCCAAATGTCAGTTGTAAACATCCCACAGACAGCCTTCAGCGACCTGTTCAAAGAGAGTTACAACATGTGTCACCTTTAGTTAAAATCTAGGGAGAGGCTTAAACCTCCGTCTTCATCGTCAAACAACTGGCATAAATGCTGCTGGGAGAACAGATTTAAAGGGACAGTTCATCCAAAAAAGAAAATCATCTTCATGTCATTCCTAACCCTTAAAACTTCTGTTCATTTCTGTCCCTCAACTGAAAGGCCATTTCACCAAAATTTTAAAAAAAAAAGTTCATAAAGACATTGTAAAAGTAATTCATATGAATCAAGCAGTTTTATCCAAGTCTTCTGAAAAGACACAATCGCTTTATATGATGAACAAATTTATTCAAATGTAAACTTTGATCAACGCAAATGCACAGAGCACATCAAATACGGTAAATGGGAGATCAACCGTATTTGCTTAACCCAAGAACAACGCATGTCAAGCAAGAGCATTTGAGCTTCTGATTACCATATTTGATGTGCTCGATGTGTGTGCGTTGATCAAAGTTTACATGTGAATAAAAGCCTAAATGAAATCTGCTCATCTTATAAAGTGATGGTGTCTCGAGGTTTTGGTGGAATGGACTTTCAAAGGAGGGAGAGAAAAGTAATAAATGACATTTTTAAATGTATTAAAATAGAAAACTATTTAAAATTGTAATAATTTTCACAATATTATAATTTTACTGTATGTTTTGATTAAATAAATGCAGCCTTGGTGTGCATAAGAGACTTCTTTCAAAAATATTAAAAAAATTGTAATGTTTCCAAACCTTTGACAGGTACTGTAGAACAGAAAAAGTAAATATTGCAATGTCAGTTTTTTTCCAATATTGTGCAGCCCTAAACTGACATAGTACATCCACTAAATTCACTGAGCAAAAACTTCTGCAGCATTTGGTGACACTTGGTTTGATATTTTATGTCTAATGCAATGACTTTTAAAGGGGTCATGACATGACAACTTAGATTTGCCTTGATCTTTTGACATATGAGGTCTTTGTACCATTAAAACATCCTGCAACGAGTTTGAAGCTCAAGAAAGTGCATCCATCCACATCCATCCATCATAAACGTACTCCACACGGCTCCGGGTGGTTAATAAAGGCCTTCTGAAGCGAAGCGATGCGTTTGTGAAAGAAAAATATCCATATTTAACGAGTTATAAAGTAAAATATCTAGCTTCCGCCAGACCCCCTTCCGTATTCAACTTACGAAAAAAGCGTAACTGACTAACATAGGACGTAGCGTAAGCATTTTGAACTGCAAGAGGCATTACACTTTCTTCCTAAGTTGAGTACGGAAGGCGGTCTGGCGAAAGCTAGTTATTTTATTTTATAACGTGTTAAATATGGATATTTTTCTTACATAAACGCATCGCTTCAGAAGGCCTTTATTAACCCCCCGGAGCTGTGTGGAGTACGTTTATGATGGATGGAGACACTTTCTTGAGCTTCAAACTCGTTGGTCCCATTCACTGCCATTATAAAGCTCAGATGCGTCAGGATATTTATTAATATAACTCCGATTGTGTTCATCAGAAAGAAGAAAATCATATACACCTAGGATGGCTTGAGGGTGAGTAAAGCTTGGGGTAATTTCCATTTTAAAGTGAACTAATCCTTTAAGCTCCAAAAACAGCTTGTTTTGATATTGTAGGATCTGTGACGTCACACTGGCAAAAAAATTTGCATATGACTGCCTCCAGAGCAAGACATTGACGAATAGTTATACATCATCGCACATAGGCCCCGCCCACTGGCATCGCGTCACGTCAAAAGCAAAACCCATTATAATCACTAACACTGTCTACACTGGATACAGTATACTGATGCGCGTTCAGTTACTGACATACTCAATACGCTTGAGTCTGTCGACAGCAGGATAAATGGAAGAGTGAAAGAACGTTCGCTTTGATGTGTCCAGTTTAAACAGCATTTGCTTCTCTGTACAGACTTCAGAAGGATCCCAGTGTCGGAAACAAGTGGATGGTTTATTTTAATGGCGTCCTGGATAGCGTCGGAGGATTATGTTTGTTCGGAGCATTTTGTTTTGTAAATGAGGCACAGTGTAATGGGGAGTTCGCAAAGAAACTTTTGTTGAAAGATGAAGCACGGTATTGGATCTGACAGCAGCTGCATCACAAACCGTAAGTAAATGATTTCATAATGCTTTGTCTGTAAATGATGGTTTTAAATGGATTGTGTTTTCAAAACACTTACATGCAATAGCAAGTAGGCACTGATACTGTATCCTACGCAATGACTTTAGCCAATCATAACAGTGGGCATTTACTGACAAGCCTTAAAGGAGCCGCCCCTTAAAAAACAAATCATTTTAGAAAGAGGGTCAGAATGAAGTCTGAAAATAATCGTTTTTCCGTATATATATATATATATATATATGTTTTTTGTGCAAAAAAACTTTATTAAAATTATAAGTGAACCTCAAAAAACATTAAAATAATTACAAATCATGACCCTTTTAAATGTGGTTTAAGTGTCCAATTACCTTTTGAGGCCAGTGTACTTTCTAAAATGTTTTAAATGAATGAATGTGTTCATGCACCTGTGGGAGCAGCTGTATGCTGTCTGTTGCTCTTGATGTCCAAGAAGATTGTGTAGGAATCATAAGCAAACAAGACCCCAGCCAGCAGACCAAACACCTGGGAGAGAAGGTGAGCTTTGTTATAGACAGATGCCAGCAGAGTGATTATCAGAGAAGGATATATAGCACTAATAAATCAGATTTGTTCATAAAGATGAAAGAATGGTATGTTTTGATGCTGAACGTTGGATGTCTCACCCCACCAGCGATGCGAGCCCCATCCCCACCTCCACCGATCACACAGATGAGAGAGGTAATGAGATAAAGCACTGCACCGATTATAGCTCGGAACAGATCCTGAAGGGGCAAACAGAGAAAATCTGAGTGTCACTTGCTCATGAAAAACTTCACAATGCTAGGGTGGACCGTGATGCAAGTGTGTGTGAATTCATACTTACGCTCCAGAGCCAGTTCACCACCAGGAACTGTTTGTCCAGCTCCATCATGAAGATAACAAAGAAGATGATGGCAAAGACCATCTCGCAGATGGCGACAGCTGTATACCCTCCATACATTGATGCGGCATAACAGATGAGGATGATGAAACTGATGAGCTACAGAAAACAGACAGACAGAAAGTTTACTAACTTCAAAAAAAACTTGATTACATCAGTGTAGAACATGTAGTGTAAGGATGTGAATGTGGTTTTGAAGGTTTAGATGGTTAGCATTAGCAGTTAGCCCCTTACACCATTCTGCAGACAAAAAGATTGTTTTTCTATTGCAGTGCTGCTATCGTTAAAGTCACAATGAAACGGAAGTAGTGACAAATCTATTCTTCTATATTGTGACAAGCATCTGAGTGTAAAGTTATTAAAAAGAAAAAAATATAGGTCTATCCATCGGTTATTGATTGGATTTTGAGATGTTGCCGTTGCACTCAAAAATGAATGTGAACATTCAGTCGATTGTGGAAGGGAGAGGTTTAAGCTGATTGACTGGAGAAAGTTCAGCATTCGTCACCAGAGAGAAGTCTGACATTATGTCACACAGTGTGACAAGATCGATTAAACATTACAAGGTTAAAAATATAGCTGCGAGCAGCAATTATCGGGGTTCAAGTGCTTTAAGGCCTTTAAGCACATGCGTAGAAAGGTATAATGTTTTATTTAGCGAGCCTGTAACCATCTCGATTATACGTGGAAAAGACCATTTACAGCCAATACAGGCAATTTATCATAGGAAATATATGGTTTTTAAAGCTTTTTAACGAGCCAAAAACCTAGGACTAGTTCGCCAAAGTTGGTTTTTGAAATAATCTCCAATATTTAATGAATGATTCGATGGACAGCGGCGGTCCTAGAGGCAAAGTTGCTCAGAATGTGGAGTTCCACCATGTGGTACGAATGTCGTGGGCGTGCGCAAAAAATTGAAATGATTCCAATGATATAAGACACTTGAGCCTACGCATAATGGTTTAAGAATGTTATGAGCCATTTCATACTTTTGACCGCTGTAGCGCCCCCCGTCAGGCCGATCGGGGCAAACCTTGATGACGTTGTAGACGATGTGAGTACTACCAGCCCTCAAAGTTTCAAGTCTCTACGACTTACGGTTTGGTCTGCCCAATCACTTTTAGGGGAGAATGCTGATCCTTGGAAATTTTAACAATTACAATAGGGTTTCAGCACTACGAGCTTGAACCCCTAAAAAATGTTAAAGCATGAAACATATACATGGATGAACTGTTCACAATAAGATTTATAACATGTATATACAAAACAGATACAAAAATAGATGGTGAATTTAAAAAACTAAAATGAAAACTAAATGAAAAGGTTTTTGTTAACCGGAAAAACTGTGAAAAACTGAAATTAAAGTACATCTTCCAAATGTATTTTAAACTGAAACTAATAATAAATAAAACACAATTGGCCACTAATTAAATAAACCTTTTGATAAATGGTAATTTGTTACATTATAAAACTGGAAACCATTACAAATGGCCTACATTAAACATGATAATGCCACTAGACAGAAATAGCATGTAAAAATGTTTTTAAATGAAACCAGTTAACTTTGGTAGCCCTAAAATTGTAAAACTAAAATAAAAACTTTATAAAGTGAAACTATAAAAAAAAAAACTATCCATAACTTTAGTTGTATTTTCTTAAAGTGTCCGTGTGTATGGTTGTTTTCTTTACTATTTTCCCAATGTCTTGGCTTTTAAGTATGGAAATTCTCCCTCTCAAGTACGTCACCCATGTTTGCCACCAAACTGCCAAAGCTTTCTACTACTGTTCACTACCCACAATTCATCTGAACGTACCATCTGCTCTAGGTGTCAGTTAACAGTGGAGCTCTGAATTTCTCACATCCCTTTAGAGTTTGTGAAGCTTTTTGAACTTTGATTACTAAAACATGTGGTGGGGACTAAAGAGAGGAATACGGCATGGGTGTAAACACAGCACAATTCATGCAGAGCGCAGTAGACGAGGTCCTTATATGGGTATAAACAAAGAACTATTATAAGAATACTTTCGGGAGTACACAAATTTTATGAACGTCTAATCAAATCAGCCCTTAAACTAAAACACTCGATACATGCATTTGCTGATCCTGCTACCTGCCATAAAAACAAAAATATCCAAATAAACACTGCCAGCAACTACTACAGGAAAGGTTGGTTCCTCCTGTGGACATTAGTAGACATTAGTTTCTGTAAAGACGATAAAAGAAAAGCAAGTATTTGCAGATTGACAAAAAATGACTGGCCTTGAGTTTTTTACATGCTTAAAATTTTAAATCTACTGACAAGCCAAACGAAACATTAAAATATATATATATTTTTTTTTAAAGTAACCAGACTTCATTTTTGTGACTAGATATTTAGGAAATGTGAGTGGTGCAATTTTTTTGGACTGCTGCCAGGCCATTTCTATGCGGTAAGTGGTGTTAACCCATTTTAGCCCACCGACAACTATAGTTGCCGCAGTGTATAGTTGACATTTTCCTTTTGTAAGTATTTTTCTAGATGCTATCCATGTTTTATGTCTCAATGACATTCAAGAAAACAACCAAATAAAGGATTTCAAGAACAAAAAAAAGGTATTCACTTCCTTCCTGTCACATGAGGCTGTCAACTTCCTACCCCTACTTCCAGGAAGCATAGCGAAGGCAAACCCTTCCAAAGAAACGTACTTTTCATGTTACTAATAAATATTTTTTGTTGACATATATAATCATGAAGGTCTCTAGAATCATCCAAACAAG
Organism: Mylopharyngodon piceus; assembly: GCA_039654765.1. Taxonomy (NCBI): domain Eukaryota; kingdom Metazoa; phylum Chordata; class Actinopteri; order Cypriniformes; family Xenocyprididae; genus Mylopharyngodon; species Mylopharyngodon piceus. Next base: position 27,983,282 of record CM077453.1, read on the forward strand.
ACAAATCTTACAAGAGATCTATAGTTTTTGGCATACTAAATCTATAGTCTTTGGCAAAAGTCCAAGCGGCAACTATAGTTGCCGATGGGCAAATGGATAGGTTAATAAATCAAGGTTATTGGTCTTGTTTAGTGCTTTTTGCTTTCATAATATCCCATAATATCCCACTCTAAAAAATAATGAGTTAAAAACAACCCAAGTTGGGTTGAAAATGGACAAACCCAGCAATTGGGTTGTTTTAACCCAGCAGTTGGGTTAAATGTTTGCCCAACATTTTGGGCAGTTTTATTTAAACTATTGTTTAAAAATTACTATATGTCTGGCTTAAAATGAACCCAAAATAGGTTGGAAATTAAAAATCAGACACGATTACTAGAGGCAACAATAATAATCAAAAGGTGAACATTTATTAATAAGCAATTTAATTATTATTCATTAAACTTATTAATAAATGCTCATTTATTAAACATTAAATAGGTTAATTTGCAACATATTTTGGGTTCATTTTAAGCAAGCAAGCAATACAGTAATTTTTAAACAATTGTTGAGTTAAATAAAACTACCCAGCAGGTTGGGCAAACATTTAACCCAACCGCTGGGTTAAAACAACCCAATTGCTGGGTTAAAACAACCCAATTGCTGGGTTTGTCCATTTTCAACCCAACTTTTTTGGTTGTTTTTAACCCAGCATTTTTTAGAGTGTAACTTCACCCTTTAACTGACATCTCTATAAATAGAATAAAATGAATAAATCAAAAGGAGGAGATGAGAGAGCAATCTTTCCACAGCTCTGTCCCACCCCCATGTCCCGTATAATTTTTTCTTCATTCTATTTATTTTTATTTATTTATTTTCATTTAACTTTTTGATACACACTGCCCTGCTGGGGCAACTTTAATGGCTGCACTTTGTTCTGCACTATGTTCCACCACTTTTAAGACAAATGGATTTGTTGTTTGTTGTTTTTTCAAGAGATTATAAGCTAGATGCAGCCTTTTTGGGTTCACATCTGATGTTCTTCGACTTTTATACATATCTGTTTATGAATAAAGATTGATCTGTTGAAAGCAGTTATTTTGAGTTAGATGCCAAATGTTCTCCTCCTTTTTAAATTTTACATTGAGGGGGTGCATACAACATATTTGCCCCCCCATTCAAATATGATTTTCAAGAAAAAAAACAAAAACCTGGGGAAAATAAATGTAGAACATGTTCACATAGGACACTATTAACACGACTATATGCATGAAACCATTCAGAAAAAATTGGGCACAAATTGGTTAAGGTGTTAAGTGGTTGGTAGGTGGTTACTTGCTTTCAGATAAGCACTTTCTTTTTTACAGAAGTCAAGGGTATATGAGGGAAATGAGTAAGCATTTTAGCACTTTCAGATCAGTGGGTAATGGGTATTTTTGAATGTTTTTAAATGACTAAAATGAGGTCTGTGGTTAACACAAGCTCAGGATATTTCCACATTTTATGTTATGACATAATACATCATTAATACCCCCTTGTGTGTCTTGAAAAATGCGGTTGCAAGTGACAAATGTCGAAGACATTAAATATCATCATGCCGAACAGGTAAACTCATCTACTCACTAGTCTGCTTTTTCAACCTCATTGTGTTATAATTATGCTCTTGCAGACTATTCTAACTCAAATTTAAGTGAAAATGTTTTTTTAAATAAAGACTGAAAGAGTTGTTGGAAGCTTAATGGTGGTGACGTTGAAGTCATGTGACTGTGGTGTAGTTCGTTTATAGCCTATGTTTAGCTTATTACTTCTGCTGATTGTAATTGGGTCAATGACATGCATATTTTTGTGTCCAAGAGCATTATTTCCTTTTAAAATAACTTGATAAATTCATATCACTTTATTCTTTAAAACCTATTTAGTTTGAATTCATTTTTAGTACTTTTAAATAATACATATTATTTTATGTTTTGTTATCTTAAAAAAAGCCCAAAATGTCAGGTGGTGCAACTGTCCGAACAAATGAACTAAGAAAATTATTTAAAATGGTGTCTCGATAATACAAAATTAAAAACTAAATGGCATCATTTTAGGCTTGAAACCTTTCATATAAACAAATTGAATAAATACCAGTAGTTTTAAAGCTGTTTAGATGATTGAAAAACTTTTGTCCAGCAATTTGTATATTCTCAAATGTCAGGGTGGCACAACTGCAAACATGGCTCTTTTATTATAAATTGACAAGGTAATAATGATAAACATGGTAATGTATCATCTAATGGAACCCAACTGAACCTTGTGGCAGAGTGAAAAGGTTAGTAGATCTCTCTCAAAAACTGCTCATTTCAAGTATGGGTAGGTTGGTACACTTTCCATGTCAGGTGGTACAACTACAGTATATACATTCAACTATTTGGTTGTGCCGCCTGACATAAAAAGTAAAAAAATGAATTTAAACACTTTATAAATGTTATCTAACAACTGAAACATGTTTAAACTCATTGTTCATGACTCAAAAATTATGCAATACATCCGTTTTGAAAAGATAAAATTTGTCTTAATTTGTAAAGATTATCATGATGAACAAAATGTGTAAGAATCATAAACTTTTGTTTGTCAAAGAGCTTATTTTACAATAATCCAAAAGCCAATGGAAAGATGCTATAGGGTTTTTGTCAAGGGAAGCAGGGTGATGATAAATTAAGGGTTGGCCAACAAAAATACGTTCTTCACTGCAGTGCTCTATTCTGGCCGCTTAATATGGCTCTGGTCATTTCTTCTAAATTGATTTTTCTGTTATTATTTTTTTTTTTAGTTTTATTTAAATGTCTGATTACCTACAAACATAATAGCATGTATCTGCCTTATCAAACATAACTAATACTTATATTTCAATAGTATCAAGGACAGTACATGTGTTATTTGATGTTCTTAGAGGGTTCAGTTCCTCTTGAAGTGTTATCTATGTTGCCATGGTTTGTCGTGGTACTAATGATTTGTACACATGCCACCGTCAAACACCTGTGCCTTGTGTTTGCAATGTGCTGCTGCCATAGTAACAATGGCTAAAACACACACGAATGTGAAGATTAAGATTATATTCTCAAACAGGAAGATTCTCAGTGTGTTAGGAGGCTTGTTTCCTGTTTACCATTACTTGGGGAAACAACAAAGTTATGCTACCATGGCAATATCTAGCATAAACATTAAATGAAACATTAAATGAAAATTCCCCTATCAATTTTCTTCTTTGCATGTTACTGATGTTAATGTGAACTATTCATCCATGCATGTTTTTTTGACCTTGTAATTTTGAATTTAAGCCCCACTCCTTTCTTATAATCAACTGCAAGCTCGTATGCAGCCGATTTGCATCCATCCAATCAACAACCGATGCATAAATCTAGGTCCCCGCATGTTATTCCAAAGGAAATAAATGTTTATCTTTGCAATCTTTCATTAAAATGCAATAACTCTGAAATGAATTTCCTTTTTCTCTTAAGTTATTTTTTAATCATTTCATCAGCTGCCCATATCAATCAATGCTGCTTATACAAAAAATTCTGGGTTCTTCTGTCAAGCAGTTTTTGATGAGCAGGACTACAGTTCTAATGATCTGTAAAGCATTATATATGTTTTAGAAAAAAAGTTATTATAAAATGATTCACCAACTGCAGCAGTGATGTTCTGAAATAAGGAGGCACTGAAAGTCCTTACTGTTTTTTTGTTTGTTTGTTTTGTTTTTGTTTTTTAAACTGCAATTTTTAATCCTAAGGCCATTTAACTATAAAATGTGCATCTTTGTTTTAGGCTTTCATTGTTTTGGAAAGGCTTCAAAATTAGAATTTTACTATTTTTTACCAAATAGTGCCAATTACTCGCTTTATTCCTGTTTTCTGCTTCTGCATATTATAGAACCAATTGGATAAATTATGCAGCTACAATTGAGTGGGTGTGTTGGTATGGATGTCAGATGTGCGTGTAATATTTGAGAAAGAAAAACTCTACTGTACTGCAAATCACAAATCCAACCACTGTGTGTACCAGCGGAGCTTTCTGGCTTCTAATGGGGAAAATTTGGTACTGCACCTAAACAAAATCTTACTGAAAGCTCATTTTTTGAGATATCAACCTCAAATTTGGAACACAACTTGTTTTTCTAGCAGTTTTAGAGTTTAACATGTTTCATAAAATATATATTTTATATAAAATAATGTTCATAAATCGTTTTCATAAACTTAAACCTCTATAATTTTTTCTTATTTCACATTTTAAACTTTTATTACTTCAACGATAATCTGCCAAGGGTCTTCTTTAAAATGAGACCAAACTTGTGTCTGTGCTCCCAAGCAGTTTTTGGACATGGACATTTTTGTCCTCTTTGGACCTATGTGTAACTTTATTTAATTGACGCACAAGGGTTAAATTGCACACTTAAAGCATTATCGCTTCGCATATTGAATATCGCATTATTTAACAAGTTATCGCATTTTTCTTCAATATCATGCGGCCCTATCCTGCAGTGAAACTGTCATGTTACATCACTGATGTTACTTAGGTTTATATTTGTAATACATCTCATATTTGACACTACAGTGCTTTAAAGTCGTCACGAAATCACAATTGGCAATTTTTATTGTTTTAAATAATGTTGCAGTGCTTATATGCCTTATTTTTTAAAAAATTCATATGCCTTCATAATCCTTAATCAAAAACGGTAACCTCCCCTCCCCCTTGAAACCCCTTCATGAGTCATGACATGTCTCGGCGGAGAGTTGGACTAAATATCCTCCACAACAAACAACAAATTTAGATTTAGATCTGTGTCCATTTAGTTAGCAATGATCCAATCAATTCCCGAAAGACAAAATCAAATACCGCCCTACATTTTTCTGATTCCAGAAGCTGTTTCGCTCAGATACATGTCACAATAGGGAAGAAAAGACTATCACATACAAACCATTTATGAAGGTTTGTATGATGTATTGATAGACAAATCCACTACCTGAAATAAAAAGAAGCCTTAAACTCTTACAGTCTAATTGGAAATGAGGTGTTTTAACCCCACAAACAGCACATGAGCTCTTTTTCAGCTCAATTTGAGCAATAAAATGCAGTTCTTTTCTGGGGCGTGAAATGAACCCAGAAGTGATGTTGCTGAGGTGACCCTTACTGGCCTTATTTTATATACAAAAGAGACAACACAACTACTAGTGCTTTCACATGTTGCATGTCATAACCAGTCAAAAGCGTAACCAGACTGAGGTAATAGCTGAGGTAAATTCTGGCCTAAAACCACTTAAACCATAAACCTAAATCATTTTTAGCACATACAGTTTTCATTTTCAGCTAAGCTCAGAATACCAGAGAAAGGCATTTTTTCCATTAGGGTAGCCAGTTGTAAACGGGCACAATCTTATCTCTCCATGCCTTTGAAATGAAGCCAGCATGGGGCACATAAATATGTTACTGCCAGCAGAATGAATGCTGTTTAGCTTCAACATACTGTGCTTAGTTTGACAAACGAGTAACACTACATTCTCAGATCTTCACACAGATGTGCTCATGCTATGTGACTACAACTTGCTCTGCAATATTAACAGTCCCTTACTTAAAGCTTTAAAGGCTGTTTTGTCTCATTACTAAATAAAAAAATACATTTAAATATATTTTTCCTCAGACTATCAACAAATTTGCATGTTACGATCCCATTTAATGACCCCAAAACATTTTGAATGTAACAGGGTTGAAGAGTCATGGCACAAAACATATTTTTAAACAACAGAAATGTCATGGGTTATTTATTTATTTTTTTCTATTAATATTATTGATTTATTACAAAGCATACACAAACTAAGTGATTTATTAGGCATATACAAACTACCAGAATTTACTCAGTTATCCATTCAAATTATATAAGGGCTTTTCACACTTGAAATAGTTAACCCTGGGTCATTCTAAACATGAGGTAATTTACCCGGGGTTAATAATTAATTCTGGGTATTCATAAGCTGCCGTTTCACACTGTACATTCCTAAACCCTGGTTTAGTGTCCTTATTTGCATATTTGTGCTGTCAGTGTCAATAACAGGATGAATGCGGCATGTGATATGTTTACATAAAGGCTCTAGCATTGCATGTCCTCATATTATATAGGCCTATTGCCGATTGTACTATCAAGTTTATTCTGAATAGACTTTTCAGACTATTATGTTTATACAACGCATGGTTTTTCTGTGACTGACCAAAGCACGTCCAAAAGTGATGCTAACCCTGCTTTTAATTTACAAGTGTGAAACATACCCAGGGTTAAAGGGTAACATTCTGTCATTAATTACTCACCCTTACAAGTCCTTCATTCATCTTCAGAACACAAATTAAGATATTTTTGATGAAATCTGAGAGCTTTCTGTCCCTCCATTGACAGCTACATAACTACCACTTTGACGCTTCAAAAAGTTCATAAAGAGATTGTAAAAATAATCTATATGAATTGAGCAGTTTGGTCCAAATTTTCTGAAGAGATTCGATCGCTTGATGAACAGATTTAATTTAGGTTTTTACTCACATATAAACACTGATCAGCGAACATAAACAGAAACTCAACCGAAACTGCTTGACGTGCAAGAACGAACCTCTTCAGTTCTTGCAGAAGCTCAAACGTGCTGCGTAACACGAGAATGAACCTCATTGGTTCTCGCACGCGTCAAGCACACATGCTTGAGCTTCAGTTTACCACAACTGATGTGTGAGTTGATGAATGTTTATATGCGAATAAGCCTAAATTCAATCCGTTCATCATATAAAGCGATCGAGTCACTTCAGAAAATTTGGACTAAACCATTCGATTCATATAGATTACAATCTCTTTATTAACTTTTTGAAGCATCAAAGTGGTAGTTGCATAGCTGTCAATGGAGGGACAGAAAGCTCTCAGATTTCATCAAAAATATCTTCATTTGTATTCCGAGGATGAATGAAAGTCTTACAGGTTTGAAACAACATGAGGGTGAGTAATTAATGACAGAATTTTCATTTTTGGGTGAACTAACCCTTTAAAAGTGGGGTTTAGAACAACGATAACCCAGGGTTAAGCATAGTAGAGGTCTGTGTTGGGAGGGAAGCAAACACCATTTTTAGACTAGCCCTATTTTATATAAAGTATGCATGATTGCCATACATTGATTGCCTCATTTGAATAAATGTGTAATTTTGACATTTTTAATCTTATGCTGAAAAGTTTTTCTAGAGCACTACAAAATAATTTAACAATCATTAAATTTACTTTTCACTGAACTGCACCAGCCCAGAGAAGGGGAGTCATTACACCGGGCGCATGCCTGTGGGCGGCGAAGAGCGGAGCGGGCAGCATGATGTCACCAGGCACCCCTCCTTCATGCACATATGTATCGGAGCTTTATGAGTTGTGGGGACTGGCACAAACTGCCTCTATGAGCCTCACAAGCAGACTGAACTCCAGCCAGCGCACAATGAAGCTCTATTCAAGGATGCAGCGCTGCCCCTTTAAGAACACCCACTACTGAGGGCTAATAGCTGAACAGGGTCACGAGGGTGAACAGATAAATAAGGAAACACCAGAAATAAAAAAAAATACCTAAAAGCACATACACGAAAAACACTGACTGTAACACTTTTACAATACAGCATACACATAAAACACGACTGAAATATACAAAGCACTTTGCAATGCGTATATGAAGAATATTCAACACCCAAACCCTGATCATTTGGCAAAGACGCACAAAGACACACTTAGTGATGGCAAGGCGCCTACAGCTTGTTCACAACACACTAGAGCAAACATTCTTGCATGTGTTTACATTTGTTTTAACCAGCAAAATATAATAGAGCTATACAGTATATCACTCATCCAATTCTCAGTAAAAGTCCCAGCATGCATGGTTTCTTACTGTAAGACGCTAGGTGTGTCATTTCACTTGACTGTGACTCTACATGTTTAGATGTGGGTGTGTCTGCATGACAAAATTGAACTCTTGAAAATGAGTGTATCATGTCCAATGTCCATGACCTTAACCAGCAATTAGTTATATAACATGCTATTATTGCTACTGGTACCACAGTATTCTGTGTTAGTTGCTCAATAGCATCTCAAGGAAGGCCGTTATTTCATCATTTCTATGTCTTGTATGCAAAGAGTTTATGGGTCTCCAAAATCCCTCTCCTGTTTGAGTCATTCACCCTGAACAAATTTGCTACTAAGAACTTTTTATAGCATTTGTTATTAATTTGCTATAATATGGGTTTTTACAATACTGAGAGCTATTATAGAAATGTATGCTTAGTTTAACCAGTTAACTGTCACTCCCCTTTTAGAGCAGATCTGAACTTGAATGGTTGTTATTCATGAATCATTTCAAATACAGACATAACGTTGGTTCTGGCTTTTTAAAGAAGACACTCGTCAGCAGATTACTGCAGAAGTGGAAGCACTTCAAAAAAATAAAAAGTGTTGAAAAGTTATAGAAGCTTAAGTTTACTGTTAAGCAATATATATTTAATACAAAATATATATTTTACAAAATAATTTGGACTTGAAAATGAAAGCCATATGTCTAACCGAGTTTTTACTTCCAAATTTGAAGTTGATATAGGTTTTAAAATATTTTTTCCATGGTAACGCAATGTCCAATTTCTAAATAGTGCTCACAGAATAAATTTTGAGTGTTTAAGCTTTCGAATTATACCTAATTTATGATTATTATTATTAAAATATGTGATATGTGAGATATGTGGGCAATAAAAAAGTGTCCTGTTACTGGCTATAGGGTTAGTCCACCCCAAAATTAAAATTGTGTCATCATTTATTCAAACCTGCATGATTTGTACATTGAGCACAAAAGCAGAAGTTTTGCAGAATACAGTGGAAGCAAATAGTGACCAAGTTCTATCAAGCTCCAAAAAAGATTAAAAAAAAAAAAAAAAAAAAAAAAGTTGACAACTTGACACACAAGAATTAATGCTGTTTGATGTCCTGACAGCAAAGTTTAAATCTGCACTAGTGAGAATGAGATTTGAGAATTTCAGCAAATAATTGTTCAAATTTCAGTCTGTTCCAAGACTATGCATCATTTACAACTGAACTGAGTAAGTTTTAAAATTCAAATTCAATTGAACTGAATTTGAATTGAGGTAGCATATACAGGATGGAGAGCAATTTTAATTTAAATGTAAGGAAGTAGAATTCAAATGAACTAAAATGGAACGAAATCTGTTTAACTGTAAATTTTTAACTTGAGTAGTTTGTCAAAAAAAAGTTGAATGTTTATAGGCCTTATGCACAGAAAGAACGACAGACAGACAGACAGACAGACAGATAGATAGATAGATAGATAGATAGATCATCATTGTTATCATCTGTCATAAATTACTCACCCTCGTGTCGTTCCACACCCGTAAGACCTTCGTTCATCTTCAGAACACAAATGAAGATATTTTTGATGAAATCTGAGAGCTTTCTGTCTCTCCATTGGGAGCAATGCAATTTACACATTCAAGGTCCAACGGATTCAACGGTAGTAAAGAGATCATAAAAGTAATCCATGTGACTCCAGTGGTTTAACCTCAATTTTATGAAGCGACGTGAGTGCTTTGTTTGCGCAAAAATTTACCTCTATATTTACAAAATACTATTACCCAAAGCACTTTCACAGAACAACTTCCAGTCTTGCATTCATCGTGGTGCTCCCCCTACTGTATTGTAGGTCAATATTTTCATAAATAACATGGTAAATAATGTTTTTGTGTGTGTGTGTGTGTGTGTGTGTGCAAACAAAGCACTCGTGTCGCTTCATAAAATTGAGGTTAAACCACTGGAATCACACGGAGTACTTTTATGATGTCTTTCCAATCATTCTGGACCTTGAATGCGTAAATTGCGTTGCTCCCAATGGAGGGACAGAAAGCTCTCGGTTGTGTTTCGAGGATGAACGAAGGTCTTACGGGTGTGGAACGAGTAATGGTGAGTAATAAATGACAGAATTTTCATTTTTGGGTGAACTAAACCTTTAAGAATTTTTTTTTAGAAAGGTTCCAATATCTTTATATCTTTAGACAATCCACAACTTCTCATTTCTGAGGACAGACACATGATAAAAGAGAGAACAGCAGCGTGGCCTCTGTCCTTCCAGCAGATGGGTGAAACCTCGAGCCCTCTGACCTCACACCATCAAGCACATGGTCTGCATTCCATGCCACCTCCTCCCAAAAGCACACACACTTGTGTGTCAGTGTGAAGTTTCAAATGGCTCTGTGATAGGAGGTATTTCATTCAACGGCACTATTAATACTCTTTTCACCCACTTCTGTTACTAGCCATACAGCTATATTCTTACAATAAGAACTATTTGAATATATTTTGAGGTGACATGTTCTGAACTGCTGCAGTTTTATAATTGTATTTACAACCATACTTCATCTTAGTCACTTTTTATGCTCACATATCTGACACTTTCTTCACATATTTTTTTAGCTTTCAAAGTGAAAAGTATGTGGTTTATGGTCAAAAGTTAAGAGTTAAAGTGTCACTCTCACATACATTTTAGACATTTTAAACAACATTACACATATATGTTCTGTTTGGGGTCTCATTTTAATAGCTCAAAAACATAGGCCTACTTAACATTTGACTAACGGGTTGGTAACCCATGACTTTCACTAACTGTATGAGAACTGATTATAAACCAGAGTTTATTTCTAAAACATGTTTCAAAAGTGCTCCATAACACTTCTACTTCTGTTTGGTGGTCTCAGAGACCAAAGATATGACATAAAAACAAATGCAGTCTCTCCAGAAAAGCCTCTCGCTTTCTCCGTGACTCAAGTGTGTGAATCAACAGGTGTATTATTTTTATTTAACTAGTGGGAGCGTCTCCATGGCAACAGTTCATTTATTTCATACCAGCATTTTGCTTATTACACTTTCGATGTGAAGCCAAATGAATGACGTTAGTTCTCTCAATGTTATTCAAGCGTCTTACACAATGAAATTATAGTTAAATTAAAGCCACAGCCATGTTAATAACTTACTATTTCAGCAGTCAGGATCGTTCCTTTCCGAGTTCGCACATAGTTCTTCATTTTCTCCAAACAGCCTCCGAACGGACTTCCCTCAGTTTCTGCCATTCTGCAGATGTATTCCTATGAAATAACGCCTTTTTAGGAAGCCTAGTGTCCGTATCAGCAAACGTTCACAAAGAAGATTCCGTTAAAAGACACCGTGAGGCGAAAATAAAAGCGTAGTTATTGATTTAATCGGTCAACTCTGACGCAGCTTTAAGCTTCTTCATGAACTTCCTGTGAGTGTCCGAATCGGTCCCTGCGAAAGGAAAGAATGAGTGTGCGGGGCGTTGGCTAAGACTTTAGTATACCAACGGTAGTCTCTTGAGGGTAAATCACGGAGAAGGAAAGTAAAACCACTAGAGGGAGAGTTTTATAACCTAGTGAGCTTACTACTTAGACAACATTTTGACAGCGTTTCGATTTAGCACTTGAACTGCCTGCAAATGCTGTCTGTGGACAGCGCCCTAGGTTTTGAAACACAGCCGGAATATTCATAACTGCGAGCTGTGGAAATATTCATTCAGCAGAATAGCAGTGCTGAGCTTTCTTTGAAAGACATTCATAACTAAAAGTTTTCAAAGAGGAAACCATATTTGCCCCTTATATTATAATTATTATAACATTTTATTTCTTGCTTATTTGTTTACAGTTTAAGAGCAGAAGGAGAAGCAGCTGTGAAGGGTTGTGACAAATGGCTTTGAATGGGGAAACTTCCTTGAAATGCTTCACATCTGGAATGTGTTTCTCCTGATTTACAGGGAGTGTATACTGACACACACCAAGAGATCTCATGGAAACTATAGTTTATAGGTAACAATTTGATTTTAAGTGACGTGTGGAAATATTCTGTGCCATAAGAACTTTGGGTCCCTTTTGACGGCTCTCCCTAGCAGATAACCCTGTGGGCAGACACACAGAGGGCCTTGTTTTGGAAACACAAGTGAGTGATCATAACAAATGTGCTGCCGCATGCAGGAGGAAACCACACTTTTCTGGCTTGGGGCCTATTTCAGAAGATTGCAAAATTGACAAGAAACCATCAAGACATCGGTCATTTTTCCCTCACTGAATGGATACTAATTGTTATACTGTAGCACTTGTAACATTAATGAAAGCTATTATAAACCTTTCCTTACAGATGCTAATTAAATACAGTTATCTAAAAGAAACACTAATTCATGTTTACAGTGAATTTGAATAGCCAAATAGTAAAACTGATGGTACACACACACACACACACACACACACACACACACACACACACAAAACCATTCAAAAGTAAGATGTTTTAATGTTTTTATGTCTTCAGTGTCACATGATCCTTCAGAACAGCCTTAATGCATTTTCTGTGATTAATAGAAAGTTCAAATGAACATCATTTATTTGAAATAAAAATATTTTGTAACATTATAAATGTCTTAACTGTAATTTTTGGCCAATTTAATTCTAGCTGAATAAAAGTATTAATTTAAAAAATCTTACTGACAGTAGTGTAGGCAACTTTACAAGAAAAGCACAATAACTGCATTAGGGTCAATGACGTGACTGGTCATTTTTTTGTCCAAAGGCCTTAATAATAATAAAAAACAAAGATATGACATCCAAAGTATGTAAGGTAGTACAACTAGATCTCTTTTATTGAATCCAAAAGATTTTAATTATATTTTGCTACATATAAAGGTATTTTAAAGATTTTGAAGTGTCAAAAGGTCATTCGGTTTAACCGTCCAAAAGCCAATACAGCCATTTCATTTGTGATTAAAATATCTTAAAATGTAATAAATGTATATATTTTTTATTCTGGCATGATTTTATAACATCATATATCAACATAGTGCAAAATGGTATTAAAATTATGTGTAGAAGTCATTGCTTTGTTATAAGAAAGAATGTCTGGGAAAATTAATTTCATTGATGTCATTCAGAGTAACCAATATAAAGGGACCATTTTGGATCAAGTCATGCGGTCAATATCATGTGACAGGATGTGACATCATCATTCAGACACCTGCAAAGGACCACATGGTCGTGAAGTAAAGTAACTAACTCTCTTTTAACTATTTGAAAAATTAATGTTTTCACTTGCTCCTATGCATGTCCCGAAACATCAGGTCATTTGGTACAACCGTTATAAAACATGAAAATATTGTAATATTTTAAAAACTTCTACTAAATATAAAATGTTTGATTGTCCTTTTGCTAGCTAGATATCAGCCTGTTAGCACTGTTTGAAAATATCGTCATTCGGTATAACCAAATGTGTCATTCGGTAAAACCGAAATTTTGGTTGAACCGAATGACTTTTTTGGTGATAAATTTTGTCCATCTTGTAAAAAATGACAAAAGCAGTGTTTATTGATTATAAAAACCACATAATCTCATTGTTAACACTTAATAAAACTTAAAAATTAATTATATCTCCATCATGTTTTTTTTACACTTTTAAAAACCTTTTTTTGTCAATGACCCATTAATAAAGTAGATTTATTTACTAAATTAGTTTAATGTTTCTTATTTTGCTTTTTTTGTTTCAACAGTCAAATTTCTATTCATGTCACTTAATTTACTAAATGTCTCCCTCTTCTGGTCTTAAAAGGCATCAAAAGCCATGTCTGTTGTAAGATCAGGAATATGATACAGAATGATATATCTTAGATCCCTAGAGAACTCAAAATGTTTCAACCTTCAACCTTACAATAATCATTTTAACCAAAAGTTAGCATTATTCTTGTCACTTCTTTCTAACTCCATAGTGAAATTACAATGGCTAATTGTCATTCAAAAATGTAAGACATTAGAATTCATAAAAGTAAGCACTACTAAAAACAAACACACTGGAGCATTAATGTCATCACTCGTCATTCTCTAACATTGTTTTATTTTGCATTATCAGATGTTATAATGAGGGAGAGAAAGAAAGAAATATGGACCTTCAAGTAAAGGCATATAGACAGAGACAGCATAAAAACACCCATATCAGTGTGGGAAAAAAAGCCAAAACACATGGAAATGAATTTGCAGAAAGAATATAAAGGGTTCATTCACACTCATGTCTGAATAAGAGAATCAGTGGCGTTTCAAAGCACTAGAAAAACAAAACATCAAGTACTGAAGCACCCATGACTGCCTTTTGTAAGTGTTCACTATAATGTCCTACAAACCGTTTTATAGCACCAATAATATATTTGTGCTTTAGCTTATAAAGGTTTGGACATATAACCAAAACATAAAAGGAAATAAATCTTGTGCATGTGCATAATTTGTTCACATTTTGATGAACAGTGGCCTATACTTCCGGTTTCACTTTGTTCTTAGCTTTTCTGTTACTCAGTTTCTCTCCCTACCAGTTTTATCTAAGACTACTGACTTTTGTTAACACTTCTAGTAGTGATTGACACAGAATGTTTATACTATTTAACCTTTGTGTTCTCATGAACCTTCAAAGAATGTGTCACACAAATAAAAAATAAATAAATAAAAAAAAACATTCAGTAGGTGGTTTAAGGTCAGATCTCTTACTGTGGGTTGAATGATTGAGGTGGTGAAGTGGTAAGATAGGGAAAATAAAAACAAATGTGGGGGCTACAAGTGGAATCACAAAAAAGCAACAATAAGTTAAATTCACAATACAGTATATCTAATTAAATATAATTCATATTTACACCACAAACACATTCAGTTTAATACTATAATTTATATAATTCATTCAAATGGCTCCCCGTACATAACATATACATCATAGGTTTCATTCATTTTTTTGGTAGCATATTCAAGTTTTTCCTCATCGTAATAGGATGAATAATCTCCCACTAGATTCGATGCAATAGACAGTATGTTGAAATTAGTGTCTCACTTCCTCCTGGGTCTCCTCTTGATGTTAATATCAACCCTGATAAGATTTCTTAAATGTGCTTCAATCCCACCCACCCCCTTCCCTTTAAACCAGCTGAAGACAGTGGAAACATAGCTAGTAGTTTCCACGCTGACTGATCACATGACCGTCCTCTTGCTGTGATCTGCAAAGACACGTTTTAAACGACACGTTTAAATGTTTATTTATCATAACTTTTATTTATATTTTCAAATAGAAAACAGTTATTTTCAATTTCAAATAATATTTCACAATATTACTGTTTTACTGTTTCTTTGATCAAATAAATGCAGCATTGGTGAGCATAAGAGACTTCTTTCAAAAACATTAAAAAAAATCCTACTGACCCAAAACTTTGATCGGTAGTGTCCAATGTAAAATTTATAATATGACCACTTTAAAATGTTGATTGTAAAGTAAAAAAATATATATATTAGTGCTAAGAACTCCAAGAAGGCTTCGAAGCTTCCCTAAGACGGGGGACCCAGAGTAGAGGTCTGCATTCCCGTGGCTCTCTTATCGGGGGGACCCGATAAGATTTCTTGCTGCGCGGGATTAAATTTTGAATGAAAGGCGGATTGCGGTCGGTAACTATAGTGTACATTAGGCAGGAGCGGGTGGTCTGACAATAACCCGGTCGCTCCCGAGATGCTTTGACATCAGCGCATCTGTGCTTGAACTTGAAGTGAACAAAACTTTCTGCAGCGGTGGCGTTCACACAGCCCCCAGTTCCCTGTCCTGAGAAACCTGGCAAGATATGATCTTTGCATTAGAGGTCTGCGCGAGTGCATCTTCAGAGAACATTCAACCTTTGTGATCGGGTTTTGGAGGAGAGACGTTCTGAAACGGTCGTCAGTCAGCGTCATTCTGTTCTTGCGTGGATGTTAAAAAAGATTTCATTTTGCAGTATAGCTAGTAAGCCAACAGTTTTCGTTTATATGTATTTTTGGCTTAGCCTATAGTTTTGAGGGACATGTTGTAGGGCTATTTAATTTAGCCTGTTTTTCTCTGTGATATTTAGCCTATTATTCTTTGTGACATTTTTTCTCTGACATTTTTTAGGGTGTTGACAGCATCATAAGACAAAAAACAAATAAAAATCTTGTATATGCTATGCAACATTTTATATTTGTTATCCCCAATCACTCTCTTTCTTTAGGGGAAGTTTAAATGCGAGATTCTGGAAACAATCTAAATTTAGCAGGACCTGTCGGGTCGGGAAGAAAATCACTATATGCGGATAGCGGGTGAACGCAGAGTGAATTTTAGGCGGGAGCGGGAGCGGGTGCGTGCGGAATAGAACCTTGCGGGAGCGGGCGGGAGCGGGACGAAAAAAACAGACCTCTAACCCAGAGATGAGAGGAGCTGCTCTTTCCCAGGAGGTGGTGAACGCACCACTCCTTCCCCCGGAGGAGGGCCAGGTGGAGAATCTTCTTTTATTTTCTTTTTGTTCCACCGCTCACCCAAGTGGTAGCGGTATACCCATATTTTCAAAGAAAGAGCAGCTTCCTCATTCTCTGGGCCACATAGTTCACAGCCCGGACATGTTGGACGCGGACTTACCACCTCCTCATGTGCGGACGTGACTCACACAAATCCCCGCACAGGTCAGTGTAGCGTGTTCAGAGGCAGTTTCCTCAACCGTCACAGGCCAATTCCAGTTAGGGCTTACAGAGCAAGTTAGGTGTTTCAGTACTCCCACAGCCACAGGATTGGCTACGTGATTCAGTTTGCCAGGCAGCCGCCCAGGTATACAGCTGCGTTCTCGTCACCTCAGTGGTAGGCAAAGACGGCCCTGTCCTGCATGCAGAAACTGCAGTCCTATTGGTGAAGGACGCAATAGAGCCTGTGCCTCCAGCCAAGATGAAGAAGGGTTTCTATAGCCCTTTCTTCATCGTACCAAAGAAAAGCGGTGGGTTGCAACCAATCTTAGACCTGTTATTTTTTAATCGGGCCCTGCACAAGCTCCCTTTCAAGATGTTATCACAGAAATGCATTCTGACATGCGTTCGCCAACAGGATTGGTTCACGGCGATAGACCGATAGTCGTCACCGACCGTTTCTTCAGTTTGCTTTCGAGGGTCAGACATATCAGTATCACCTCGCATCTTCACAAAAGTCGAAGAGGCTGCCCCTGTCCCGTAAAGGAAGTGGCCATTGGCATTCTCAACTATCTTGAGGACTGGCTGATCCTAGCTCACTCTCGAGATTTGTTGTGTGCACACAGGGACCTGGTGCTCCGACACCTCAGCCATTTGGGGCTTTAGGTCAACAGGGAAAAGAGCAAGCTCTCCCCAGTGCAGACCATCTTTTTTCTTGGGATGGAGTTGGACTCACAGCTCACAATGCTGAACTCGCTCAGTCATTGCTGAACTCCCTGAAGACATTCAGAGGAAAACAGCAGTTCCACTGAAACAATTTCAGAGGCTGGTGGTGCATATGGCGTTCTCGATGGCGGTTACAGAACAGCTCATGGAACAGAGGCACACACTGCATGGCTATCACACTGATTTGTCATTGCTTTTTCAGCCCTTGGACAGACCTTGCATTTCTATGGGCAGGGGTTCCCCTAGGACTAGTGTCCATATGTGTTTTGGTCACAACAGAAGCATCCAAGACTGACTTGGATGTCGTGTGCAATGGGCACACAGCGTTGGGTTCCTGAACAGGACCTCATCTGCAGTGGCACATCAATTGCCTCGAGTTGCTAGCGATATTGCTGGCCCATTGATCCAGGCACATGTTGGTCCTGACGGTCAACATGACGGGAGTAGAGTATAGGCAGTTTACGCTCACGATGCATGTCGCAACTTGCCCGCTCCCAAGTGCGACCCCTAGTGTCAGTCATTGACACAACGTCTCGTTCCCTCAATCAAGGAATGGAGGTTACAATAGTAACAGAGATGTTTCCCATAGCGTCAACTCCATTACGCAGCATCGAAGTCACACTTTGAAAGGGAACCTCTAGGTATGTAACCCTAGTCCCCTGAGAAGGGGAACGAGATGCTGCGTCTCGTTGCCATGCCTAGGGCTTGCCTGCACGTCTCCTTCAGACAAAAGAGTTGATGATGTGTATTACAGGCGCCCTTTTCAGACACCAGTCACGCTGATCCCCTATAGTGTCAACTCCGTGACACAACGTCTCGTTCCCCTTCTCAGGGAACCGGGGTTACATACGGTTGTACACTTACACCTTGTTCACTCACCAGTGCAGAGCTTCAGCCAGCAGAGCCGGACTCACATCTCATTGGAGAAGGAGGTGGGCTCACCCTGACCATACACTCCTTGGTTGTAACCGCCGCCTTCGTATCCACCGCCCTGTTGGCCGTATTCTGGCTGGTACCCGCCTTGAGAGCTGGCGTAAGGTTCCTGTCCATAACCTTCTTGTCCATAGCCTAGAAAAACACATTTAAAAGAGATTATAATTGATGGATGATGGCATTTGCAAGCCTCAAAATGTCAAATATTTCAAATGACAATTATCCTCAAAGTTGTATTAGGGTGAATCTTATAAAACTTGTCAAGAATATGTCAGAAATCACACCAAAAAAGAGAGATATTTTGGATAAAGAAAATAAGCCTATTTGTGGGATCATTCAAATGTAATTTTTGCACTGACATTAGTATAATGACAGTTAAGCATATTATTCAAATCACATTCCTTTATCCTCATTACTGTAATACTGACTTAATTTCTTCTTGAGATTCACATTAACCTAAATATAAATGTTTATAACAGCAACAAAAATCTGGGTAGTAATAATACTTAAACTTATATGAAGTTATGCACTGAGAGCATAAGAATTCCTGTGAATTCCATGCTTTAATTTTCAGCCTTTCAGTTGTGCCCACCCTGGCCGAAGGAGTCTGGTGCTGGCTGCTTCTCTCCAGAGGGCATGTAAGTGCCAGCAAAGGCTGCAAGCCAACCGGTTTCCTTGAAGACGAACCACAGGTTCCCTGCCCATAGCACCATATTACAGAACCCAAACGCCTGCAGGAATCAGAGAAATTAGCCAAATGGTTACTTGCACATACTGTATGCATTCATTTGTATGCCCAAAAACATCTACACCCTGTTTTACCTGATGAAAATACTGCCAGTTTCATTAGGCTAAATATGCATACACTGATTTTATCACTGGACATTGCAACTAATCTTTTAGTAGCTGTTGCCATAGTGGTACTGGTGCTGCATAACTGGCCATAACTTTCTAAAGTCTGATCACAAATGGGATCTGTATTAACAGAAAAGAAAAAAAAGTTGTCATTTTATTTTGTCAACTAATTTGTTTTCTTGTCATTAAAAATGAACATTCTGGAGGGAAAAGCATTTCCAGTTGGCATTTCAACGTTTATTCACAGATGAACCAACATCAAGGTTGAATCACTTTCAGTATTATTTTAGTATTGTTTATATACAATTATAGTATTTATTAATATACTAAGTTAGCTTTCACTTTGTATTTTCAGTTTGAATTTTCAGTTTAGTTTAAGTAATTTTATGTGATTTTTGTATTTAAAAAAAAAAAAAAAATTCATTTAGCTTTATTTTGTTTTAGTTTTAGTTATTTTAGTACTTTAACTTATTTAATTTCAGTTAGTTGCCTAGGCAAAATCTACATTTTTTTTTTAGTTTTTCATATTTTATTTTTATTTATTTATTTTTTTTTTTTCCAGTTAACGAAAACAATTTTTAATTGATTTAATTAACAATAACAACACTGATCACTGTTGAATTCTGCAAATCTAATCAACTTTGATAAAACATAGGTGAATTAAAATGTCATTTATGATTTATACAGGGAAATATTTTGATTTTAAATGTACCTAATTTTGTTTTGGAGGTCTCCTACAATAGTTTTACATGCATCTAAGATCAAAAAACACTTTAATTTATAAATATACATTGCAGAATCACCTCTTTTCTCACATTGTCTGAAACGGTTCTCTAAACCCCTCCTTTCTGAGAGCCTGCACTACTCTGATTGGTCAGATGGTCCAGTCTGTTGTGATTGGTCTATCACTTATAGTGCATCGGAAACAAAACACCCATTACCATATATAAATTAAAGCTCCGGAGGCTTCCTCGGCACTTGCAGAAAGTAAGACTGGAATTACTGACGACTAGTTTCAGGCAGTTCAGTTATTTCTTTTGGGTTAACAATAACTCCATTTATCGTGCACTTTGAGTTTTGAAACTTTTCAGATTTTTACATTCAAAAGCTATAATTACATACTAAATCAAAAGCTATATTACACACTACATGAAAGGTCATAACCGAAAAAGCATAATAGGGGCACTTTAAATGTTGAAACTACAACTTACATTATTTTAACCAAATTAAAACGTTAAGGTTGGTCATTTTCTGGCTGAGTTTGTATATAACAGTGTATAATGAATGATTATCAATGCATGACTACCGTATCTTACAGGAGTCACATAATTTCATAATCGCTCACTGACATACAGCAACGTCTAACCTGTCTCAACTGCCCACATGTGTCTGTCAGGAACTGTCAGCCTTTTGTTCATTTAGTTTTCATTATCATGGACTTTTAGTTGATCTGTTTCCTTTCCTGTTGTCTTTGTTCTAGTTTCCCACTCTCTTTAGTTAATATGGCAATTCATTTGATCATCACACCTGTTAGTGTTTTAGTTTGTTATCAGTGTATACTTAAGTTTCTTTGTTTCCTCAGTTCAGGGTTGGTTGTTGTTTGTGTATCATGCACACTGTTACGTAGCCTTGGATTACCCTGTGTATATTCTTTTATTAAATACCTTCGTATTGGAATTTTCTGCCTCATCTTTGTCTTTGGGATTTTTAAGACTGTGACAGAACAACCGACCCGCAAAATGGATTATGCAGCTGAATTCGCTGCATTGGTCAGGAGACGCCAAGATTTGATGGACTTCACCCTTCATTTCTGTCATTTTGCTGTTCATTCCCCTTTTCATGATGAGACAATCAAGTCACTATATTGGATCGGGGCTAATTTTTACCAGCAAGTAGACCTTTCAGACACCCAAGGACTTGACTGGAGGGATGCCATTTTGTGGTGTCTAGAGCGGCTCTTCCCCCAGTCCATCCCATCACCGGACCCAAAGCCCAGCCCACTGTCACCCTGCGACACGGAGCGACAGCCAGAGCCTCCAGCAGATGGAGTCCCAGCACCTGCCGTGATGGAGCTACCAATGCCAAGAGAAGCAGATGAGCCCACCATCGCACCGGAGCCTGAGGCCCTTACATGCGAGTCGGCCACCGAGCCCGTGACAGAGGAAATATTAGTGGTGTTTGAGGGAATAGAGGAGTTCCTTGCCGCTGGACTGGGAGATCCTGCTTCCACCCTCCTTCCCCCTTCTACCACCACTTCTAGTTCCAGCCCTGTCTTCGTCATCTCCAGTCTGCCCCATTGTTTACCCTCTGCCTCCTCACTGCTTCGGGGATTCACCTGGAGCATCCCATGAGCCATCTTTGACCGGGCTAGGGGATATCCTGGCTCCTCCTCCGGCTGCTGTCCCTGCCACTCCACCTCGGCCCATCGCCCTAACTCTTCCGCCGCCACTCCTCCCTCCCTCAGGTCCATTGTTGACCATCGGGCCTGCGACGTCACCAGGCTCCCTTGACCTGCCAGCTCCGCCTGGGTCGGACATCGCTGGCCTTTCGCCATGGACTTGCGCGCCTTTTGCTATGCTCCGGCTCTCTACCCCTGTGGCTCAGTCTAGCTCCGCCCTCCCTCAGGCTCTGCGACAGTCCTCAGTCACACCGGGTCTGCAGCAGCCCTCCGGATCTCTAGTTCCACCTCATGGGGTCGTCATGGCATCTCCGTTGTGGCCTCCGAAGATCCATCAATCCTCCGTATGCGCCCAGAGCCCCTTCCCTATCAGCAGTGTCTCCATCGTCCGTCCCCATGGTGGTGTTGGCTACTGAAGCACCATGGCTCCTCCCTCCTGCAATGCCGCCATGGGGTGCTATCTGGGCGGGCTTCTGGATATCATCCTGTCATCCCATCACATCCTTCTGGCTTCTACCATCTTCTGCTCCGCCCTGGTCACATCCATCATCACATCCCTGGTTTCTACCGCCTCCTGTTCCTCCTTGGCATCTCCTGCCTACCAGCCCTCCTTCTTCCAGCTCTTCACCTGCTCCTCGTCTGCCTGGTGTAATTTCAGGAACTGTCAGTCTTTTGTTCATTTACTTTTCATTATCATTGACTTTTAGTTTGATTTGATTAATTTCCTGTTCTTAGTTACTATGGCAATTCATTTGATCATCACACCTGTTAGTGTTTTAGTTTGTTATCAGTGCATACTTAAGCTCCTTTGTTACCTCAGTTCAGGGTCGGTTGTTTTTTGTTTATTGTGCACACTGTTACGTAGTCTTGGATTACCCTGTGTTTATTCTTTTATTAAATACCTTTGTGATGGAATTTTCTGCCTCATCTTTGTCTTTGGGACTTTTAAGACTGTGACAGTGTCATTATGAAATTCTAGAAATACATTTAATATATGTGCACAGTAACATTATTTATAGTGACTGTACCCACCACAGATGTGTTCAGGCCAGAAACCACAGGCTCATGGATTTCTTTGCAGCGGTTTTCCTCACGATCACATGCAGCGATGAGATTGATGACCTCATCGGGGTCAGTTGCCCTCTTAACATCCGAGAGACCTTTGGCCCACGCCGCTGAACTCACCAACCACATAAAGGTAAAAATAGCTGTCACCACAAAATCCTGTAGAACAATAAAACCAAATTATTTATATTTTTTCCACTGGAATACTCATCACCATTACATTTTAATGGGTTATATGATATAAAAAAAAAATTTAATATTATGCTTTTACTGCCATCCTATAATGCTGTGACATTTCCCCCTTTGAAAGTCTTTCTGACATAATATTTAAAGGGATAGACTTCATGGTTCAAACAGATGTTATTTAAGGCTGTTAGACATTTTCCACTGATCTTCAGTCTCGTAACATTATATATTTAATGTAACAGGGTTAACAAAACATGTTTTGAACATGAAATGTCATGGGTTATTAAAATTGTTGATAACACTTTACAATAACGTTCCATTTGTTAACATTAGTTAACTATATTAACGTAAACTGAGAATTACAAATACTTGTAAAGGCCCATTCATACCAAGAACAATAACTAAAACCAAAAAATCAAAAGTTGTATCTGTTAATATTATTTAATGGACAAAAATTAACAAAGAACAGTTGTATTTTTATTAACTAACAATAACAAAGATATATACTGTATAAAATTTATATGGCATTGTTAGTTAATGTTAGGTAATGCACTAACTAACATCAATGAATGGGACCTTATTGTAAAGTGTTACCAAATTGTTTTCTCTCTCTCTCTCTCTCTCTCTCTCTCTCTCTCTCTCTCTCTCTCTCTCTCTCTCTCATTTAAGCCATTACATTTTATGCTGAATCAAAGTAGAAGGTGTTAATCAGCTGAAATTTCACTTTTTAATTTTATTATTTCAAAATGGCACATAAGGCTATCTGCCTCACAGGAAAGAGACTGCAAGAAGACTCACAGCCTGAGCGCCTTTGTTTCCCTCGCGGTACTTCTCCATGAGGAAGATGTACACGGAAATGGCTGCCATTGTATAAAGGAAGGAAAAGACACCAATGGTGACAAAGAACTCAGCAGAGGAAGAGTTGTCTCCCACCAGAAAGAGACGTTCAGGTTCCGGACCTTTACATGTAGGAGCATCAAACCATATCTGGTGCAGTCTGTGGAAAAAGGTAAATGTCTGTCAGAGATTTTAATCGATAAGTGTAAGTGATTAATTTTGAAAAGATACTGTTGAAATGGCAGTTGCTGCATTGTGACTTATCGATTTAATTCGGCATTTTGCGAGCGCTTTGAAGACATCGTGCCAATGTAACAGTGTCAGTCTCATCCATATTGTGGTAATCCACATGCATGATGATTGTTATTGTGGGTACTTCAAAATATGTGAATAATTCTAGATACCTTTTTATCCGAATTGTTTAGTTTTCGCACATTAGCTTCTTTTCCATCAACCAGTTAAAGGGTTAGTTCACTCAAAAATGAAATTTCTGTCATTAATTACTCACCCTCATGTCGTTCTACACCCGTAAGGCCTTCATTCATCTTCGGAACACAAATTAAGATATTTTTGATTAAATCCGATGGCTCAGTGAGGCCTGCATTCAAAGCAATGACATTTCCTCTCTCAAGATCCATAAAGGTACTAAAAACATATTTAAAACAGTTCATGTGAGTTCAGTAGTTCTACCTTAATATTATAAAGCGACGAGAATATTTTTGTGTGCCAAAAAAACAAAATAACGACTTTTCAACAATATAGTGACGGGCCGATTTCAAAACACTGCTTTGGAGCTTTGCGAATCGAATCAGTGACTCGGATCTCCTATCAAACGGCTAAACTGCTGAAATCATGTGACTCTGGCGCTCCGAGTCACTTTTGGCGCACATAAATATTCTAGTCGCTTTATAATATTAAGGTAGAACTACTGAACTCGCATGAACTGTTTTAAATATGTTTTTAGTACCTTTATGGATCTTGAGAGAGGAAATGTCATTGCTATGAATGCAGGCCTCACTGAGCCATCGGATTTAATCAAAAATATCTTAATTTGTGTTCCGAAGATGAACGAAGGTCTTACGGGTGTGGAACGACATGAGGGTGAGTAATAAATGACAGAATTTTCATTTTTGGGTGAACTAACCCTTTAAATTTTACAACACTGCATTTTTGCTGTGTAAAAAGTCGGTCTGATTTTCACATTGATCTGAACAAAAGCAGCAGACGTGCTGAAAGAAAATGCTAATTCACACTCTGGCAGTAGGTGGTGCTTGTGGAACAGCAGAAATACAGCTGTTACCATTGTTACCCTAGTACACAAAGCAGCACAAGCGCAACGTTCTGTTTCTGACACCTGCTTCAAACAGTATTTGTCATTGACATAAAGCTTCAAAAAAGTTTTTTTAAACTTTTCAAAACTGAAGTAATGCATATTTTTATGAACAATGTCATGAACAATGTGTTTAAACAAGTTTAAGTTGTTAAATAACATTTCAAAGTGTTTAAATTCATTTTTGACTTTTTTTTTATGTCAGGCAGTACAACCAAAGTTGTATGTATGTACTGTAGTTATGCCACTTGACATGGGAAGTGTACCAACCTACCCATACTTGAAATTAGCAGTTTTCACTCCGCCACAAGGATCAGTTGAGGTCCTCTGGATGATGTATTATCATGTTTACTGTTATGACCTTGTCCATTCATAATAAAAGTGCCATGTTTGCAGGTGTGCCACTCTGACATTCAAATTACTGGGCAAAAGTTTTTCAATCATCTAAACAGCTTTAAAACTACTGATATTTATAAAATGTGTTTATATGAAAGGTTTCAAACCTAAAATGATGCCATAGTCTTTAGTTTTTAATTTTTTATTATTAAGACACCATTTTAATAGTTTTCCTAGTCTATGTCATGAATTTATCAAATTATTTTAAAAGGAAATAATGTACTTGGACACAAAAATATGTACCCAGTGGTGCTGTAGGTCAAGTGTACTGTCAGTTTTTTACTGTCATGTCATTGACCCATTTACATGTTTTCAAACAGCCATTCTGATTTTTTTATTTGCTTTGGTGTTTATCAAACAACACCAAATACTTATACACCCTTTTGAAAATCTGCTTAGGGCCGACCCTGCAAGCAGCACTGGATGACGTGGATATTCACCTACAAACAATTGAAACAAAAGGCTACTTTTTGAGAGTAAACTTTGAGAAAATTCAGCTACAATCCTGCTGTGTCATGTGAATAAGTGGCCATTCACACCGTAAGTGTTTTTCACACTGTTTTCCTATATGAACATGCACTATATATGAATGTCTTTGACAATTGCATTGCTTTTTGCCATTTTCCTGTTTTTAAACATTTAAAACGTCTCTAGAGGCACTTCGTTCTGCTCAGGTGTATTGTAGTTACATGAATGCTAGACATACTCAAGAAAATGAAAACTTCTCTCAGAGCTGGATTAAACTTTTTAGTGTTGTTTTTGCAAAAAACAAAACAACAAAAAAAAAAACCTGTTTGGATCCTTTATTTTTAAAAGTGTTCTTGACTTCTATATTGTACAGTAAAAAACTGACAGTAAGCTTGACCTACAGCTCCACGTGTGAACTGTGTAAATCAAACACATCAATTAAAGCATGGAAGACTGTCAATATTTATTTAGGACTTGTGTCTGCTGTGCTGTGATCTGATTGGACAGATATGGCAGTGGAACACTGACCTGAACGGGTAGCCAAACTCAACCTCAATGTTCAGGTCACTCTCTGTGCGGTTCTTACACTCCACGCTCAGACGAAACACTCCAGAGTAACCGCCACAGGTGGAGAACGCAAAGATGGCAAAGAACTGAGAAGGAGAAAGAAAGAGAGACACTTGTTATAATGAATAAGTGTGTAGAATAGCAATTAGCTTGAACTGAATAGAATGTACAATCTATATAATAAATATCCTATTTTCATTGTGTTTTTGCAAGCAACATATAAATTGCAAAATATTTTTGGATGAACTCTTAACATCTAAACATAAATAGATTTGTTTTTTTGTTTTTTTTTGCCTGTCAGCTAGAAGGAGTTCTAATATATAGTGATCAGTCACATTGTATTATTGCTCAGGAAGCAAAGATCGCAAATTCAAGGAATATATGGAAACTACATAAATAAATATAAATACACCACCAGTTAACCATTTGAAATAATTAAGATTTTTTTATGTTGTTGAAAAAGTCTCTTTTTGCTGTATTTATTTGTTCAAAAATACAGTAAAAACAGTATTATTACAGACTCAAACTGCTGGAATGGTTTATAATATTATATATATATATATATATATATATATATTTTTTTTTTTTTTTTTTTTTTTTTTCCAAGCAGGATTCGGAGCTCTTGTTTGTAACAAGACCAAAAACAATTCCAGGCCGGATATAAGCTTTTAACTCTTATGCTAGTGTCATGCAAGACAGTTTAGCCTACTAGCACAGTGTAAACTAGATAGGAAAAGCATTTCTGATCATCTTAAACAAGACATTACAATAATATGCAAATATAATTTTGAATAGTTTACATATACACTAACACTACCCATCAAAATTTGAGGATGGAAAGAATGAAGTCTCTTGTAGTCACCAAGGATTATTTGATAAAGAATACAGTTAAAACAGTAATATTGTAAAATAAAATAATGAATATATTTTAAAAGTGTCACATGATCCTTCAGAAATTCTAATATGCTGATTTAGTGCTCAAGAAACATTTCTTATTAAGAATAGTTAATACTTTTGTTCTATTCTTTGATAAATAGAAAGCTCAAAAGAACAGCATTTATTTGAAACAGAAATCTTTTATAACATTAAAAATTTATTTATTGTCACTTTTGATCAATTTAATGCATCCTTTCTGAATAAAAGTGTTCTGAACCCAATTTTTGAATGGTAGTTTACCATCACATGAAAGTAAAAACATTTAAATAAATAAAAATATTCACAGACATTTCACTTGTAAACCTCGAATTTAAAAATGTCAAGAAAAACTAGGGAGATTCATATTAAATATAAAGTAAAGAGAAAATACAGAAATGAGAATGGTTCATGTTTCTGTGTTAATTCACCATCTGTTGTATCACACCAGATAAAAAATAAAATATCTGCTAACCCACTCAGATTGCACTGCTGACACAAGCGCACACAGTGCAAAGAAATGCAGCTACTGTATCTTAGTCACTGTGTTGCAACTGTTGTCATGGATACTTAGCAAATGAGATGAGGTGACAAACATGAGCCGTTAACAAATTATCACAATAACGTTAGTGAACTGACTGGTATTAAAGCAGTAATTAAAACACCTAGCAAATGCACTGGTGTCACAATAGTGCAGGCACATGCTCACACCAACACACACACACACACCCACATGAGCACACACAAACACAAACAGATTAGTTGGTCAGAGTATTTTTACCACACCCTCCCTTCACTGCAGGAAGATCCGATTGAATAGAAAATCCTGCTATTAATCTTACTGAGGTGCTTCACCATCTGTCACTACACACGCTGTGCTGATCTACTACACTTTACTCTGCACACACACACAAACACACAAATAATCTCTGTTCCAAAACATAGTGAGCTGCCTTGAAGGCAGAGAGCTGCCCTTAGAAGGCAGCATCCTAACCACCACTGAATAAGTGACAGATTTACTAACGCTCTACATAGGCAGCATCTCTGCGTGCCACAAATAGCCCTCTGTGCACAATTTATTTCAGTAGAGTTTGGTATTAGCATGTTGCTAAGCTAATGGAGTGACACTAATAAGCATTAAAGAACACAACATTGGTGCACATTGACCTTCACTATATGGAAATATCTGAACTGTGATCCGCAGAATCAAGAAATTCATACAAATTTGGAATGACATGAGGGCGAGTAAATAATGACAGAATTCTTAGGTGAACTATCCATTTAAAATACACAAAAAATACACAAAATTAATCAGCAACATGGATAAAGATCGAATTCCTGTTGAATTTTGTTTTTCCGTTTTGCAAATTGAATCAACACTGATATAGCGGCATTGTTTCAACATTCTACTTTTCAACATTGGTGAATTAAAATTAGTAGCCTATTAATTTATTAGTATTTTGTTAACCTTTTTAACAATTATCCACCATTAAATGTTATTTAAACATTTTTTTCAACATTGACACAACAACTTACATTACTTCAACCACATTTCAAAGCTGAAGGTTGGTCACATGCTGACTGGTAAGTAAATAAATCCATTTTTAATTACATTTAACTTATTTAACAATATATTAAGTAATGAATGAATCATATGTTTCTGAACTCGTGCATTTTTTATTCCATATCTTTTGGAACAGCCTTAAAGGATTAGTTCACTTTCAAATAATTTTCTGATAATTTACTCACGCCTATGTCATCCAAGATCCAAGATTTTTCAACTTATGGAAAAAACGGAACTGGCACTGCGTTCGTTTCGTAAGTTGAATAGGGAAGGACGTACAGCGTAAGCTTTTTGAAGAATACGGAAAGTGGTCTGGCGGAAGCACTTGCGAGGCGATCATTTGTGTTTATAAAGGATATACATTTTTATTTTTTCTTAGAAAATGACCGATCATTTCGCTAGATAAGACCCTTATTCCTCGTCTGGTATTGTTTAAAGCCCTTTGAAGCTGCCCTGAAACTGTAATTTTGTCCTTCAACCGTTTGGGGCCAATTGAAGTCCACTATAAGGAGAATAATCCTGGAATGTTTTCATCCAAAACCTTAATTTCTTTTTAACTGAAGAAAGAAGGACATGGACATCTTGGATGACATGGGGGTGAGTAAATTATCAGGAAATTTGTATTTGAAAGTGGACTAATCCTTTAAACTTTTTCTAGGGGTGGTTGATTATGATTTCACTTTTTTAGCTTTAGTTAGTGTGTAATGTTGCTGTTTGAGCATAAACAACTTCTGCAAAGTTACAATGCTCAAAGTTCAATGCAAAGGGAGATGTTTTCTTTTACAGAAATCTCTGTTTAAGGACTACAACAAACAGCTGGAAGGAACTACAACGAGCTTCTTCCCGGGTTAGTGACATCACTAAACCTAAAATTTACATAAACCCCGCCCCCGAGAACACACAACAAATGGGGTGAGGCCATGTTGGGCTGCTTTAGAGAAGAGGAAGAGTTGTTGTAGTAGAGTGTTGTTGCCATGCCGTCATTTTACGCCGGACTGCTTCACAAACGAGGGTCAATTTAACACTGGATTTGCACAAAAGATTAACATGGCGGCACATGCTAGTCGACGAGCTGAATCAACTCCACAGCAACTACATACATTTATCCACTAACCATTCAGAAACGTCCAGTTTCATTCTGAAAGTTGTAACTTCTTCCTGAGTCTCTCCTGAGACTCCGTTTTGAACAATGTAAGGCTGAACACCGTTACTGACAATCCTCATTTTAGCTGCGTGAGATTCTCCAGCTTTGTTGTTGGTGAGCAACTGAAGCGTGAGCTGTTAAAGCTCCGCCCTCTTTTGGAAAGCAGCCAGGAGCAGCAGCTCATTAGCATTTAAATGGACACACAAATGGCGTGTTTTTGCTCACACCCAAATAGGGGCAAATTTGACAAGCTATAATCAATGATCTGTGGGGTATTTTGAGCTGAAACTTCACAGACACATTCTGGGGACACCAGAGACTTATATTACATCTTGTAAAAGGGGCATTATAGGTCCCCTTTAAATTCAGTCACACAGCACGTGCACAGACAGACAGAAGCATGTGTATGAATGTATTTAAATGCACAACTTCTATGCAACTTGTGAATCTCGGTACACAAATAGTTACTGATGTATTACGGGACAAGCACCAGATGAAATAAACACAACTCAGGAAACAAAATGGGTTATTGCACTGAGTGATTATATTCGTAATCGAAACACAATTCCCAGTCCAAGGACGTGAACAGCTCTGAATATAACGTCACGTGCTGTCATCTTGAGACTACGGTAATAATGACATGGCGTAAATGCAGCCTATGCCCTCAGTTCCCTTGATTTCATTGTCCAGTATTGTTTATGTTAAGCGTGGTTATTTCCTGAGCTTCTTCCCTGTGATTCTCCTTCGTGTTCCTAGTGGAATTTACTAATAAAGACTCCTTTTGTTATCCTTTGTGATCGTGCGCTTACCACAGCCTACACAGCGCCTGACAAATGGGAGTTGAATTTTTTAATGGCAAGTGAATGTATTTATGCAATAAAGCATCATAACATCCACAACTTTGGCATCATTCTGCAATTTTGAGTTTTGCTGGAGAAGAACCAACTGAGGATGCACGCCAGCACCGGTCCAGTGACTATAAACTTCTCTCTAATTCTGAGCAATAAATTACAGCAAGCTTTAAGGAGAAAATTAGACAGAAATGGGCACAAATACAAGACATATCACAGTGAACCGAAGCACAGGATGTCAAATCTACAGACGTGCCAGAAATCAATGTTTCTTCTTTTTCAAAGGGACCATTAACTGACTACTGTCTTATGAAAAATCCTGGAATGTTTTCCTCAAAAACCTTAATTTCTTTTCGACTGAAGAAAGAAAGACATGAACATCTTGGATGACATGGGGGTGAGTAAATTATCAGAAATTTTCATTCTGAAGTGAACTAAACCTTTAAAATCTAAAGATTCATAAACGACAGTCTTGATTTACCATCACTTGTAAACTACCGTCAGGTTCCTCTCATTACATAAGCAACAACAGTGAGTGTTTACAGCCACCCACACAAGATGTGCACAATACTGTGTGTGTGTGTGTTTACTGCCAGCTATAATTAAGAGAAACTAAACTAGATTTGCACTGCCTGTAAGAAATACCAGTGCTTTTGGTAAAATTACAGTTTTAAAAGTTGCAACCCCAAATATCTAAAGAGATTACAGTTTTTAGAAGGAAATAATATGAATGAAAGAGAAAATAAAAGGCATTATGTATTAAAAATAGCAAGATAAAATAACAACTTGCAAGAACTGTAGTTACTCACCCATTGTAAGACTTTAATGAATCCTAATGGCTGTTTGAAGACTGTGAACTGCCCAGTGGCGACCAACTAAAAAACAAATGAACAGAGAATGTCAACAACAAAAAGTACTGCTATAAAGACAATCAAACCTAGTATATCTATCTGTGAAAAAGAAGTACAACTTAGCATAATTTTAAGAGTACTTATAATGGATATAATATACTTTAAAAGAATATACTTCAGTGCAAACTGAATATAATGTTCCATCCGAAGCGTTTTAAATTTAAAAATTAAAAATGCAATGAAAATACAGGTAACGGTACTTGGTTTTAGCAAGAACTAAAAATGAAAGTATCGGATTTGTTATGGAAAAAGTGGTATCGGTGAATCCCTAATGGTTTAAGCCCTCAGTTTCATTCTAGTTTTTGTCCAGTATGGTCTTTATCACTGTTTGGAAAGCTGCTGCATTTGTTCCTTTTATCCTGGATTATCATTTTGGTTTTGAATTAATATGGCTGTGATTATATTCATCCTCCTCTGCCTTTGTGTTTAAAGTGTCCTTAAGTATATTAATAAACAGGCATGAAAATGTACTCTTTGAGGTCAAAAGTGGCCTTTTATTTCATTATTATTATATTATCTGCAAGTACAGTTTTTTTAAATACATTCTAAAACATAATTCAGTGGCTTTGTAAATACAGTAATAAACAACTATAGTACCTTAATAAAATCTCTGAATATAACTTAAGTGACTGTTTGAGTTGGACATACCAAAATAAATGCAAAAAATTCAACAGTTAATTTTGTCTAAAATGTACATCTATTATTTAACTTTTCTTCACGAAAAGAAATTAGTATTTGATTAACAATTTATATTTTTAAGATATCCTCATTATTTTTGTTAAATTTCTTTAACAAGATGGTCAGGTTGAGGACGGGCCAAGAGCCAATACGACTGTACAAACCGCTTGCTATAAAAGTATTATATTAGTGAACACAAATGAAATAAGTTCACATTACTCGTAAATATTGGTTTTTAAATGGGCTTACTTAAATATTTAAGTTAACTAGTCGGGTCTCCTACTCAATTTGATTTGTCGTGGTATCAAATGTGGTTATTCAGATCTACTTTTTTATTTTTCACTTATAATTACTTAATTCATAAGGTATATTTGATTTCACAGCTTAAAAATATACTTGATAAAAACATAAAAATGTTTCACCAAAAAGAAAATGAGTACATCATAGTTTAAGTTTTTAGAGTGTATACTTTTATAATTTTAAGTACACTACAAGTGCACATTCAACAAAATTAAGCACATTCCTTTTTCACAAGAGTATTTATCTTTGCATGTACAGTATATATCTGTCTGTCACCAGAATGTACAGAGTATTTTCAGCTTCCACTGAGCACAGACTCATGTATTTTGGTGGATATTGCAGCAGGTATTGTGCATTTGTCTCCTTTATATGAATACACTTTTTTCTCTCTCTCAATACACTCTAATAACCTAACTGTCCCTGCTTACGTCGTGATGACGACAGAGCTGCCCGCCGCAGCACCGACCAATAGAGCGCACGTGAGAGGAGAGGGAGACTTTGCGAGCATTAGAATTAGTCAAAGCTGCTTATCTCAACGTTTCCTTTATGAAAGTGCAACTGGCGAGCATTTGCAGGCTACAGGCCGATATATTTGACTCGCACAGCAGGCATAAGGCCAGAGAGCACGCGAGTGAATGCGGCACACTGCAGACTGAGGCAGTGACAGCGTCGCACAATCATTTCTCAGTTTGCTCTTTAGTGCCCATGCAAACCATATACCATCTATTGTAATCCAGGGTACGATATCCCTGTTCTGTTACAACGTAATAAGTGACAGACACTGTCTGAATAAATAGTATTGTGAAGTCCGATTCATTTTAGCGAATCGGTTCTCTCGGACGGTTTTATTTAATAAGCTAGTTCATCGTTTGAGGCGTCAGTCAAAAGCAGCATTTTTTTTTAGTTTGAGTCATATGGATCGTGTATGGTTCCAACATGTCTGTTCCCAAAGTTATCCCTTTTACAAACGTTATATGAATCGGTTCGTTTGAATCACTAAAAAGAACCGGTTCAAAAGACGATTTGTTCGCGAACTGGACATCAATGTGAATACAGATAAATTACCCGGAGACGGCTCTCGTCCTTTTATGTCTAATCTCACAGATGCAACATAAAAAATAATAGACTTTAAGCTATTTAATCAGCCAGTTTGAATCATATAGCTAGCCGTTTGAAAATAGTTGCGCATTAGTTCAGTCATTCTTACTAAATAATATATACCATAGTATAAAATACCACCGTCGCAATGCACTGCTTGTATCCTGCTGTTATTTATCGGTTTTACGCGAATTGTCTTGAATTTCTAACGGTTTTCTGTAGTGTTTTATTCTGTGGCATCCAGCAGGGATTCCCTGGAAGTCAACGACACGTCGTAGGTATTTTCTTGTCCTGTTAAGTCATTAAAATAACTCTGTTATCCGTCCTGTTAA
The DNA here is from genome assembly GCA_039654765.1 of Mylopharyngodon piceus. Taxonomy (NCBI): domain Eukaryota; kingdom Metazoa; phylum Chordata; class Actinopteri; order Cypriniformes; family Xenocyprididae; genus Mylopharyngodon; species Mylopharyngodon piceus. Next base: position 28,017,378 of record CM077453.1, read on the forward strand.
AATCAACGTTAGTCTTGTCAAATAACAGTAGCCTGTTTGCCTTTATACGCGAATAAGTGTGAGGACTTTGCAGTACATTGTAGAGTTTATTAGGTGAATAGCTTTGATTGAATGCCCTACCTGGTTGACAACATCCATCTCGGCCGCCTTATCGCTGATAAGAGGATCAGACGAGTGGAGGTAGAGCGCCGCTACATCCGGGTCACAGCAGCAGGAGCGCTCCGAAACATAATGACACCCGCTCAGGATTATCTATCGGTCAAGTCATGTCTGAGGAAATGTGCTTCTTTCACAGCTGCACTGCTTATCAGACTGTACTGTTTTAATATAATGGGTAATAACTAATTAATTAATTAATTAATTAAATTATAATGAATAATAGATAAATAAAATATAAAATAAACAATATTATACTAAATAATAAATAACAACAATTTATAATTATTATAATAAATTAAACAAATTATTTTGTCAGACATAGCCTACAATGATCTTGTGCAAATCAATAAATGTTATTTTTTATAGGCTGACTGTTTCCTACTTTTTTTTACCTATACAACATTGAACAGTTGAACAACTGAAAATATTTTCTGTAGTTTGCATTTTGAATGTGTTTCAGTTCATCGGTAGTGTACGAAATTAAATGTCCATTTTCACCACTATTCAGGACATTTCATTCATTCATTCATTCATTCATTCAGCTCTACACAAGCAAAAAAGCACCAATGGAAAATGCAACAAAAAAAAATATAATAAAAATAAATAAGGAATATAAGTGAATAAAACTAAACTGACATTACTCCCCCCTCCTGGAAGGCGCGACCTCACGCCAAAAAGAGTCCAACTGGGGAGGGGGGGTGGGCACTCTGGAGTCCTGGAGGTCATGGGTAAGTTGAACAGGGCGGTGTTGGCAGGTTAGGAGGCCTCCAGGGTAGTGCCAGCAGTTCAGGTGCCCAGTTTGGAGCCAGCATTTCAGGTGACCAGGGCGGGGATGCCAGTCCAGGGGACCAGGGATTCCAGGGACGGATTCCAGGGGACCAGGGCGGAGACGCCAGTTCAGAGGACCATGGAGAATGGGCCTTTGTGGTCTTGTCCAGGACCCCATGTTCGGCCACTATGGCTACAGGTATATAATTTGCTTGTGAGAATTTAGGTGTTTGGTACCTGGAGCAGACACTGGAGCGAGCTCATGGGCTGTGGCGGATTCTGGAGTGGGCTCATGGGTTGGAGCGGACACTGGAGCGGACTCAGGGGCTGGAGCCGACACTGGAGCGGACTCAGGGGCTGGAGCCGACACTGGAGCGGACTCAGGGGCTGGAGCCGACACTGGAGCGGATTCAGGGGCTGGAGCCGACACTGGAGCGGACTCAGGGGCTGGAGCGGACACTGGAGCGGAATCAGGGGCTGGAGCCGACACTGGAGCGGACTCAGGGGCTGGAGCCGACACTGGACTGTCCTCAGGGGCTGGAGTCAACACTGCAACAGACTCAGGGGCTGGAGCCGACACTGGAGTGGGTTCATGGGCTGGAGCCAACACTGGAGTGGACTCAGGGGCTGGAGCCGACACAGGAGCGGGTTCATGGGCTGGAGCCAACACTGGAGCAGACTCAGGGGCTGGAGCCAACACTGGAGCGGACTCAGGAGCTGGAGCCAACACTGGAGCAGACTCAGGGGCTGGAGCCAACACTGGAGTGGGTTCATGGGCTGGAGACAACACTGGAGCAGACTCAGGGGCTGGAGCGGACACTGGAGCGGAATCAGGGGCTGGAGCCGACACTGGAGCGGACTCAGGGGCTGGAGCCGACACTGGAGCGGACTCAGGGGCTGGAGCCGACACTGGAGCGGACTCAGGGGCTGAAGCGGACTCAGGGGCTGGAGCGGACTCAGGGGCTGGAGCGGACACCGGAGCGATCTCATGGGCTGTTGGCGGATTCTGGAGTGGGCTCATGGGTTGAAGCGGACACTGGAGTGGACTCAGGGGCTGAGCAGACACCGGAGCGATTTCATGGGCTGGAGCAAACTCTGGAGCGGTCTCAGGGGTAATCTCGGGGATGAGAGCGATCACTGGGCTGAGCTCGGGGACGAAAGCAGCCTCCTGGCTGAGCTCTGGGATGAAAGTGGTTTCCTGGCTGAGCTCAACGGCTGAAGCAGACTTAGGGCTCGGCATTATTGTGTGTGCAGCCCAGACACACACAAAAGCAAGTGCCATAATCAGGGAGTGTTCAAAGATAGGAGCCTTCTCTAAGTGGGACTCGGGAACTGGAGCATGTCTCTGGGCTGTACTCAGGAACAGAAGTCATCTCAGGGCTGAACTTGGGAACAGAAGCCCTCTCTGGGCTAAATTTGGGAACAGAAACCATCTCTAGGCTGCATTCACGGGCTAAAGCCAATAACACAACTCTGGTCAGGGGCTGAAGCTTTCTCTGACCTGCATTTGGGGACTGAAGCTTTCTCTGGGCTGAAAGTTGGAGTGGATTCTAGGGCAGAGGACCGGAGAAGGGAAGCTGATTTCAGCGCTGACCAGATGGACGTAAACACTGGATCCGCAACTTTGGCTCCCAGGCCAGCGCTGTTAGAAATCTTCTTCCGGGCTCGGGGAAACACAGGTGGCCAGGAGGGGATGGAACCATTGGAGAGTTACGTGGAGGGTGCTGGTTTAGGGTGAGCTGGAGCGCCTACGTGCTTCTGGATAGGAACAAAATATCTTCTTTTGTATTCAACAGAAGAAAGAAACTCATACAAGTTTGGAACAACTTGAGGATGAGTAAATGAAGACAGAATTTTTCATTTTTGGGTGAACTATCCCTTTAACACCCTTTAAAAGTATTAAAGTAAATATAACCCAGTACTAAAACATCAATGCTATTTAAACTAAATAACAGGTGCCCGTGGCAAGAATCTTTGTGGCAGCGAAGACAGAGAACTTTATGACCTAAACAATATTTGTGTGGTTGAAAATGATAGCCTATTTATATTCAATACCAAAAATATATATAAAACCAACATGAATATCTCACAGTTTTAACTACATTTTTACAATATTTTACTGACATGCTAATGTGTGTCAATTTAAATGGTCTGTTTTATATGTTATATAAATTTGTAATTATATAAATTGTTATATATATTTGAACACATTATTTTAAGCGATATACAGAAAAACCAGTCTAATTTCCGCCCCGCATTAAATCCAGGAAGTGACGCAACACAGTTTTCATGCCCGCCCCTCACGAGCATGGCCGCTTACAGGAGCATCGGGTTTGGAAGGAATTTAGCTGTTCTTTTAACGAGATCGTGAGTCTTTACTATGCTACTTTACATTTCTATATCAGTGGGGAGTTATAAATAATGTCTGTCAGATTGCTTAGAGTCGTGCGAAGCGTTTAAGTTTTAAAGAGTTTCATAATACTTTACAGTGTCACTGACAAGGTCTGAGTGACGCAGATGCAGGGTACTTATTGGAGTAATAATATCATGAATATGTATAAGTTAACGCATTGTTATCACCACTTTTAGATATGTATTTTTACTTTTCTAGACTGATTTCTGGCATAATTAGTGCAAAAGCTGGTTACTGCAAAGCTCCCGTTACAAAAATTACCACGGTGACCTTATAACCGCCATCCCAAAATATATTTAACACAGCAAATGCTGAAACTATAAAAAACACAGTAATAACGGGATCTTCTTCAAACGTGGAACCTTGCTCTCATGCTGAGTTACCATAGTTTTATTGTACTAACAATAACTGTAATCATTTGTCAGAAACTGTCTACCATTAACAACAAAAACAAAACAACAATGATATATTCTATTATATTAATAGTATCACACAATACTAATATTATATAATAATATTATGTTAATATAATTTTACAATAATAATTTTTGCGAGGGCACTTTATATGTTATTGTTGATGTTAATAAGGCATATTAGGAAAATGCCCCGTTGTAAAAGTTGCTGTTGAAGTACAATAATTAGATTATTTGCTGTGCTCAAAGGCATCCTGTGTGCAGTTACCATGGAGCAGGGCTCAACAGACCCCACCTTCACAAAGTGGGCAGAAGGCAGATTCCACAGCAAACAACCACTATGTTTAGTAAGTATTACCAATATTCAGGTTTGCACGTTATGATAAAGTTTGGTTGGAATGGATCATAACGTTTCTTTCATCTCATCAGTCAGAAACATGTTTATTCAGACCCAAGACACTCCAAACCCAAACAGCCTGAAGTTTCTCCCTGGTCGCATGGTGATGGAGTCAGGGACTATGGACTTCGCTGGACCAAGAGAGGCTTATTGTTCACCCTTGGCAAGGTGGAGTTTGTGTTTTTACCCAGTCTAGACACTTTTCCCCTCTGGTGGTTGATCTAATTGCTTATGCATTATTAATCATGATTCATAGTAATCTTTAGGAGAAGTTATTATGTTTAACAGTAAGCAAGCTAAAGTCAGTGTAAGTGATTTCACCAGTTATGGCATCGCAAAATTGCAATTTTTTAAATACATATTCTAAAGAATATGTCAGTCGTAGGCCTGTCATGATTATTGATTAATTGATTAATCACCTGGTCGTGGTTATTCGTTCTAATCGCCATTGTTTGAGATAACTGCAATAATTGTGCAGTTTAAATTTCAATCCCATTTTGCCATCCGAATAAGGGAAATTCAAGCGCTTAAAGAATTTCAATCAAATGCGCAACATTATGTCTCCTTTTCCAGTGTGGTAGACACAGAGTAAAGAATATAGAAAATAAAAAACACTGTTATGAACACTGTTCATATTATATTATATTATACACTGCCCTCCAAAAGTTTGGAAACGCCCTAGAAAAGTGGGGTTTTGGACAATATTGGCATGAATCCTTTTTAATTTGTGATAATTTTGCACTGATAAGGGACAACACAAACTACGAAAACATATTTTATTACATAAACAGTTTATACATAGAAAAAACTTAAATTTTCAATTCATCAAAATATCCACCATTAGCAGCTATCTGACCTAAATTGGGTTCTATTTGGTTCATTGTTTTCTAAACTTAATTGGCAATCAGTTGTTGAAGCTATTAAGGTGTGCTGAGCCAAAAATCTTTTACAAACCTGGGCCAAGTTTAAACCAGTAACCAGGCATCACAGCTGGCAAAGGGGCATGTCTGACTTTGACATGTATATATTGCCATTATTATGTAATCAAAATGAAAATTATTATTGCTGGTCTTCAATGATAATGTCAAGTTACTTTAATGTATTTGCACCAAAAAATGATAAGGATTTATGCTGATATCGTCCAAAACCACACTTTGCCAGGGATGTTTCCAAACTTTTGGAGGGCAGTGTATTATATTATATAAATTTTCACAGAAATAAAGTAAATCATATGGGCCTATTTTATAACATAAACACTGTCAGCACAAAATTCATGATCGTGACAGGCGTAGTTAGTGGTGATTGCCTGTTCAAAAGTTGGTGCCACAATGTTAGGATATTGTAGGTTGTGGCTTACTTGCCCAAATCCAAATAATCCATTATTAACTCTGTTATTCTGGCCTTACTGACTCTACAGGGTAAATTAGTTGGCAGGTAACAGTTCACAAATTGACCATTTAGACTCGTCTGGCCAACCACATATTATCTTCCTGATCAGGTTAACCTCAAATTTAAAAATATATTTGAATTGAACTCATAAAAATATTGCAAACCATAACAATGTACCCAGTAATTAATATATTCCTTCACAATATGCAATTGCAGATAAAAAAGACACTTATAGTAATGTATTCAAAATGTCCACCAGATATGAAAATAATGTCATATGATGCTGGTCACATGGTGTTGTGATAAACTTTTTTTTTTAGTTAGTAACACAGTTGACAGAACTTTTGCAGACATGAGCAAAATAAAATATTTTGTTACCTTTAAATTCACCATGAAATCAAAATTGATAATTCCTATTTTTTATGGAATATTGTAGTATTTATTATAAATGATTTATCTGTGCACTTCATTATTTTTATTTTTTTAAATCCCTCGTAATCTTTATTCAAAATAACTTCCCCTCCCTCTTGCAGCGACATCTCTTCTCTGATGATGTGCTTACTGGCGTGAGGGCGGGGCAACCTGAGATCTACCAATAGCAAACCACAACCATTCAATTATCCAATCAATTCCCTATGAACAAAATCAAGTCCCGCCCTACATTTTTTTTTCTTGTTCAAGAAACCTTTTCACTCAGATATACGTCACAGTAGGGAAGAAAATAACTTTCATGCCGACTTTAAACTCTAAAAATCTACTTTAAAATCTAAAAAAGATATATTTTCTGAAGTATTTAGAAATAAATTTAGATAGTTAAACATAGATAATGTTGACTAACATTTTTTTAATTCATAATTTTGAACTCGAGACTCACTCAATTAAAAAACAAACATGGCAACAACTATTATGTATGGGACATCAAGGCAATTTCAAGCAATCAGAAACATGGGTGAACTTGATTTCACCAAGTATAACATTCCTGGAACAACATTCCAATCAACCAATCAGATTTGAGGGACAAGTTTACTGTTCATATCAAGGTTAGGCTTACAACCAGGGTTACATGCTTCTGCATCAGTGTTATTCACATATCATTTCCCGTTGATTTTAGGGAAAAGTTATGGGTAGGGTTAGGTTTAGGGGTAGGGATGTGGTTAGGACTAAATTTTCGGGCAGGATTGTTGTTTCAGGATCAACAAAATATGTTAACTCAGGAACATGTCTTGCTTGGCAAAATCACGGTGACCCAGAAACATAGGGTGCATAAAATATTTGTGTGAGATTACAATGTGATTTTCCTTAATGGAGAAAATATGATATTTCTGGGAAAAAAGGTAAATATTAGGGGTGTAACGATACCCTCATGTCACGATTCGATGCATATCATGATACTGAACTCACAATACGATATTACTGCAATACTCCAAGACATGGTAAATGGTTAACAAAACATGTACTGTTGGTTAAAATGCTAAATTTGGTATTACATTGGGAGTGGAAATGAATAGGCTTGGACTTGGTGCTTTTTACTGGTAACATTAGACATTATCAGGACCCAAAAAAAAATTATTATTAGATTATATTATACATTATATTCAACATTATATAGTAGTTTAATGTAGTACTGAAAGTGACACATGAGCAGTAGTAATTTTGATGCTTGACACTGCAAAAACCACATATGATGGATATCCGATTTCTCAGGATGCCCATTTGAGTGATATGTGTCAGGATGTTGGCTTTATTTTATGTGTGGTATTCCAAAAAATGCTTACAACAGCTTTAAATCCAGAAATGTATTTGTGAGATTGTTCCTGTGCATTTTGCTGAACTGTTTCTAGCAGAACCTGAAGGGAATCTTGTCTGTACTGATGCTGTTTTCATTCTTCAGGCAGTTGTTCAGAATTGACGGAGTCAAGAGTGTCTTTTTCGGCCCTGACTTCATTACCATTACTAAGGTAATATACCAACCCTGTTAAACACTATTTTAATTTAACTTTTATTTTTTAAGCATTATGTCTCTTTGTCATTCAGGCTGATGGTGTAACGGAGTGGAAGGTGATCAAACCAGATGTCTTCGCTACCATTATGGACTTCTTCACCTCTGGACTTCCTGTTGTCAACGAGGCAGATGCTCCACGTGCTGACACAGGTTGAACATTATGTTCTCTTCTTTTCTTCTCATGCTTGTTATCTTGACATCATCACTAAATTCAAGATCCTTAAATATGTTGTACATGCCGTATGCCTGCAGCTCCTTCGGAGGATGATGACGAGGTGGTGGCCATGATTAAAGAATTACTGGACACACGCATAAGGTACCGCAGTAAATTTCTGTACTTTTGCTTTTATATTCAATGCAGCCTTTAGATTCAATTCAAGTTTATTTGTATAGCGCTTTTCACAATACATATTTGTTTCAAAGCAGCTTTACAGAAAATGCTTGTTTCAATGTTACAATTTAGAAAGTATTCGGTCATCAGCACCAGTGTGTCAAAGCAATGTCCATATGGCAGAAATATACAGCTATAATATAATACATATTATGTGGTTAGTTAGCGACTTGGATTCAGTTAAGCAGACATAATGAACGTGTTATGCAGCAATTACAGCTTGTGCTCATAATTATTGCAATATAAGGATAATATTGTATGTCGATCCAAATTGGCCATCATCTTCGCAATTGTCATCTTCACCTGAAAGCATTGCAAAGGCTGGATCCAAACTGGAGCTGGTGCAATCAGTAGTTACTCCAGAATGGTCTTCCTGATGTAGAGAAATTAGTGTAACTGCTGTTTATAGCATTTTAGCAAAAGATGATCATGATCATAATTTAATTATGTGAGTGCTTGATTAAAGAGATGTGTCTTTAATCTAGATTTAAACAGAGAGAGTGTGTCTGAGCCCCCAACAATATCAGGAAGGCAAATAAAAAAGCTCCTTTAGTGGACTTTGATGTCCTCGTTACTACCAAAAGTTCAGAGTTTTTTGACCTTAGGGGACGTTCACATATCACGTCTTTTGCACGCTCAAATTCATTATTTCAGATGTAGCCGCGTGGCAGGCGCGCTCATAATGGAAGCGACGTGGTCGCGACGCGCATGCGGTGCGTTTTCCAGGCGCATCGAGATGAAAAATTCTCAACTTTTCAGAATGCCTCAAGCGCACCGCAGGTCATGTGACAAGATCGGTTGGATCAGCTTCGGCCTTTCCGTAACAAAACATCGAAAGCTCAGCCGAACAGCTGATCATAGCTGTACAGGGTGGTTTTTATATCACATCTCCATAAATATATCTAGTAGTAAAGCTAATGCAAGGGCTAGAAATCAATTTATCCTTTGCTGATACTTCCTCGTCCTAGTGGAGAGCGCAGTTCATGGTTGTATAGCAACAACAGACGCCACGGGAGCGCAAGCGCTTTGGAAAGAAGGAGAAAGCGGCGTGGCTGCGCTTTCCACGTGGTTTTAGACGCGATATGTGAACGGCCCCTTAAAAAGCATGATGGATTGTAGCATCATAGATCGGTTAAATTCACAGGAACTAGACAATTTAGTGCTTTATGGGTAAGAAGCAGTATTCTATAATCAGTACGGAACAAATAGGTAGCCAGTGTAGAGATGATAAATTAACTTTTTTTATGTTGCATTTAAAATTTAGTAAGTCATACACTGATCAGGCATAACATTATGAGCACTGACAGGTGAAGTGAATAACACTGATTATCTCTTCATCACGGCACCTGTTAGTGGGTGGGATATATTAGGCAGTAAGTGAACATTTTGTCCTCAAAGTTGATGTGTTAGAAGCAGGAAAAATAGGCAAGTGTAAGGATTTGAGCGAGTTTGACAAGGGCCAAATTGTGATGGCTAGACGACTGGGTCAGAGCATCTCCAAAATTGCAGCTCTTGTGGGGTGTTCCCGGTCTGCAGTGGTCAGTATCTATCAAAAGTGGTCCAAGGAAGGAACAGTGGTGAACAGTGGTTTTCATAGCCTTCTTTGGTCATATGTACCAAGGGTATGAATAATTTTGAGCACAACTGTGTGTGTGTGTGTATATATATATATATATATATATATACACAGTATCTTACAAAAGTGAGTACACCCCTCACATTTCAGCAACCATTTTATTATATGTTCTCAAGGGATACTAATACTATAGAAATGAAAATTGGATATACTTTAGAGTAGACAATGTGCAGCTTGTATAGCAGTATAGATTTACTGTCCTCTGAAAATAACTTAACATACAGCCATTATTGTCTAAATAACTGGCAACAAAAGTGAGTACACCCTAAGTGAACATGTCAAAACTGTGTCCAAAGTGTCAATATTTTGTGTGAGCACCATTGTTATCTAGCACTGCCTTAATCCTCATGGGCATGGAATTCACCAGAGCTGCACAGGTTGTTGCTGGGATCCTCTTCCACTCCTCCATAATGACATAACGGAGCTGCTGGACGTTAGACACGTGGTGCTTCTCTACCTTCTGCTTGAGGATGCCCCACAGGTGCTCAATAGGGTTCAGGTCTGGAGACATACTTGGCCACTCCATCACCTTCACCTTCAGCTTCCTCGCAAGGCAGATGTCATCTTGGCGGTGTGTTTGGGGTCATTATCATGCCGTTCAGCCCAGTTTCTGAAGGGAGGGCATCATGTTCTGCTTCAGAATGTCACAGTAGATGATGGAATCCATGTTTCCCTCAATGAAGTGCAGCTCCCCAGTCCCAGCAGCAATCATGCAGCCCCAGACCATGATGCTACCACCACCATGCTTGACTGTAGGCAAGACACAGTTTTCTTGGTACTCCTCACCAGTGCGTCGTCACACATGCTGGACACCATCTGAGCCAAACAAGTTTATCTTAGTCTCATCAGACCACAGGACATGGTTCCAGTAATTCATGCTCTTGGACAGGTTGTCTTCAGCAAACTGTTTGCGGGCTTTCTTGTGAGCCAGCTTCAGAAGAGGCTTCCTTCTGGGACGACGCCATGCAAATCGACTTGTTGCAGTGTGCGGCGTATGGTCTGAGCACTGACAAGCTGACTTTCCGCTTCTGCAACCTCTAAAGCAATGCTAGCAGCACTCATGCATCTGTTTTTTGAAGCCAGCTTCTGCACCTGACGCACAGCACGAGGTCTCAACTTCTTTGATTCAACTTCTTTGTCCTGTTCCGAGTGGAACCCGTCTTGGAAAACCTCTCCATGACCCTGGCCACTGAACTGTAACTCAGTTTCATGGTGTTACAGATCTTCTTATAGCCTAGGCCATCTTTGTGGAGAGCAACAATTCTAATTCTCAAATCCTCAGAGAGTTCTTTGCCATGAGGTGCCATGTTGAACATTCAGTGGTCAGTATGAGAAGATTGTACTCAAAGCACCAAATTTTAACTGCTCTAATACAAGATCCACACATTTGTATTGTCCTATCAAGCAGACAAAAACATGAACATGATGAATAGGACATGTGGCTTTGCATGGTTAAACAACATACAACTGTTATCACTTAGGGTGTACTCACTTTTGTTGCCAGCTATTTAGACAATAATGGCTGTATGTTGAGTTATTTTCAGAGGACAGTAAATCTATACTGCTATACAACAGGCACATTGACTACTCTAAAATATATCCAATTTTCATTTCTATAGTATTGTCCCTGAGAAGATATACTAAAATGGTTGCTGAAATGTGAGGGGTGTACTCACTTTTGTGAGATACTGTGTGTGTATGTGTGTGTGTGTGTGCGTGTATATATAATATATATATATTCATAGTCAACATTTCTCTTGTTACATCTGCCATCTTGGATTGTTTTTTTTTCTGAGCTTCTTATCTGAGAAGCATATATGTGATGCTACATTAGAATATGGCCAAAACAATGTATTTTGGAAGGAGCTTTTCGAGGATTTTTTTACTGTTTAAAATTTTGGGATCAGTAAGATTATTATTTTTTTTTTTCTCTGTAAAAGAAATAAATACTTTTATTTAGCAAGAAAACATTAAATTGATTGAACGTGACAGTAAAGGCATTTATAATATTACAAAAGATTTCTATTTCAAATACATATGTACTTTTGAAATCTCTATTCATCATAGAATCGTGAGAAAAAAAAAAAAAGTATCATGGTTTCCATTCAAATATTAAGCAACTGTTTTCAACATTGATAATAATAAGAAATGTTTCTTGAGCAGCAAATCAGCATATTAGAATGATTTCTAAAGGATCATGTGACACTGAAGACTGAGTATTGGCTATATTTAAAAATAGTTTTAAATTTTAACATGCTATACTGTTTAACATTTTAAATTGTACTCATATTTTACTCATATGTACACATATAAGTGTTTTTACTGTATTTTTGACAAATGCAGCCTTGGTTAGCATAAGAGACTTTTAAAAACATTAAGAAATCTTACCAACCCCAAACTTTTGAACGTCAGTGTAATAATGCTGAACCGCTTAATTAAAAAAAAATGACATTTTGACTCAACAGGACTAAACTAAATGGAATGCTGTAACCAACACTTTTTATGTTTATATCGTGAGAATAATAATGTGGTTCTTAATTCAACAACTTCCTTTCCTCTATTTGCATGTCTTACCTCAGGCCCACAGTGCAGGAGGACGGCGGTGACGTGGTGTATCAGGGTTTTGATGACGGTATTGTAAAGCTGAAGCTGCAGGGTTCCTGCACTAGCTGTCCCAGCTCCATCATCACGCTGAAGAATGGCATCCAGAACATGCTGCAGTTCTATGTTCCCGAGGTGGAAGGAGTTGAGCAGGTGAGGAGAACACATTTTCTTAAAGTGCCCATATTATGCTATTTTAAAGGTTCCTAATTTTATTTTTGGAGGTCTTCTACAGTAGGTTTACATGCATCCAATGTCAAAAAACATCTTTCTCATAATATGTATTGCAGCATCACCTCTTTTCTCACAGTTTCTGAAACGGTTCGATAAAGGATTCAGTCTCTCTAAATCCCTCCTTTCCAAGAGCCTGCTCTGCTCTGATTGGTCAGATGAGCCAGTCTGTTGTGATTGGTCTACCGCTTACAGCACATATTGGAAACGTAATGCTCATTACCATATCTGGATATCAGCTCTGGAGGCTTCCTCAGTGCTTGTATACAAAGTGATACGTAACCGTAACAGTCGTTACGTTGTTCGCGGGCAGCCAATGTATTATGCAAATTTGTTACAAACTTACGTAGGTTCGTACAGGAAGTGAGACTGGAATTACTGACGACCCGTTTCAGGCAGTTCAGAATCGCTTCTTTCTTTTGGGAGACAATAACTCCATTTGTACATGAAAAGTAATATCCAAAAAAGCATAATAGGGACACTTTGAAACAACATGATGCACCCAATGAATTCCTTCACACCGAGTGAGAATATTCACCCAGCAATAAATTATAGTGTTTCTCAGCTAATCTGCTGTCCCTTTAATCTTGTAGGTGAAAGAAGAGGACGTGGAAGTTGAAAAGGGTGTCCTCTGATGTCATTCCTTTCTCCATAATAAATTTCCCAGCACCCCCCTTTTCCCTTCAGTGTCCAATCATGTAGAAGGAGCTTTGACAGTTTGACATTTACACAGCTGTAAGGAAAATGGACAAATCTGTGTGTCCACACACTCCTTTAAAGGGATAGTTCACCCAAAAATGAAGATGTTGTCATCATTTACTCAACCTCAAGTTGTTCCACACCTGTATGAGTTTCTTTCTTCTGTTCAACACAAAAGAAGATATTTTGAAGAATGTTGTTAATCGAACAGTTGACGGTAGCCATTGACTTATATAGTAGGAAAACAAATACTATGGATGTCAATGGTTACCGTCAATTGTCTAGTTACCAGCATTCTTCAAAATATCTTCTTTTGTGATCTGTATGATCTTTTGTGATGAAAGAAACTCAGGTTTGGAACAACTTGAGGGTGAGCAAATTATGACACAATTTTCATTTTTGGGTGAACTATCCCTTTAAACACTTATTTTAGCTTTAGACATCAAGTATGCAGCAAATGTTTTTACCCTACATTTTTGGATAGACAGTGTTTGGTCGGTGCTGTAACAGGTTTTGGGTTGGTCGCCCCGTAATATTTTATAGATTGTCACTCAGTGCACTGGTTAAAACAAAAAGCAGAATGTCATGTATTTGTATATATGAACAAATTACATGCAATATAACAATATCCACATGTGTATTATAAGAAATTTACTGGTTTCATGCTTAATGGATCCTCAGGAATCCTCTTTTTATTATGGGTCATTGGAATTTATTGCAGTTATTTAATAAAGATTAAATTTCATAGAAGGATAAGCTAAATAAATGAAAAAATAAGAAATCAGTTTCATTCACCATCAGCTGTAGTGCTCTTTTGTCAGTGGTGTTGTACTTTATTAAAGATGAATTGCTTATTTGTCATTCAGATAAATGAATAAATATAAATGTAAATTAATATTAAAACTAAATTTTCAAAGGCATTTTGATTACAGACTATCAAATAGCCCTTTAAAAATTTTAATATTTTCATAGATTTACCCAAGAAAATGTTACATGTAGAAACTATTTTGTCTGTGGCTACCCTGTTATAGAGAATCAAATGTGTAAATATTAAAAATAAATAAAGAAATAAAACAGGAAATATGAATGATAAATAAATGTTAAGCCAAATTCTGGTTTTGGCTTCTGATTGGTCAATACAGTGTTCCAGTCACTACAATGTGAACACCTGTTCACCACATCACTGCTCCCATAGGGGATTATTATTTTTGTTGCATAGCAACATTCTGATATGTCAGAGACTATATCCTCTATAGGAGGGATGACACTTAATGAATTTGCTTATTAAAAGAATGCTTTAACAGAAATGTGTGTCCTTAATATTTGTATTATTTAGCAACTGTTTTATATTTGTCTTAATTGTATTTGTAGCATAATTGTAGGTTAAAATATGTATGTAGATATAAAATAATAAGAAAAGAGGCATTATTGTGTTTTATCATTTTATCTTATTTTGGACCCCAAACTATTTATTTTATTTTATTTTGTTTTATTTTATTTGAGTAGGCCAATAACTATTGAACATAATAGTCGTCTAATCGATTTTTATTTATTTCATTATTTGTAAAATATTAAGCAAAATTACAGCTGCATTTTCAATGTATGAAAAAGAGCAGATTTGACATTTTGATAACTGCAGTCCAAGCATAAAAAAAAAAAAAAAAAAGTCATCATACCCAAACCTACATAAAATAATAATAAAAAAATGTATTTATTATAAAACTTCAATGTAATAATTGCTACAGTGCCCATTTATATATTGTACTACAGGACCAATTATATATTTGGGTTATGAACCGAGATGACCAGAAGAAGATGAATATATTAGGATGAGGAATATTGAGGAAGGCATGTTTTTATTGCAGTTGTTTTTTCATCACCTGCAGAGGGCGCTATTGAACTACACAAACAGCTGAAATAATACTCTGGTCATTCAGAGGCTGATTCTTTTTCTCTTTTCAGAATAATATTTTTTTTTTTTTTTTTTTTTTTTTTGACGTTGACATTCAGAGTCCAATCACCATCGTGATTATTGGCATTTGCATCCATGTACTGCACCCATAAAACACTAGGCTAATTACATGGGAAAGTCTATAATCAGGTTTTGAATCTAATTACTTGTGTTTTGTATGGTGGTTTCAAACAAGTTCAAACCCCTCATTCATAGTAATTTTTGTCAATTCTGTCCTCCAAACTAAAATTCCAATATTATCAAATTTTTGCTATGGCTGTACTGTGAACACAATAAAACCACACTGGCATAGAGACAAGAGTCAACTATCTAATAAAGGTAGATTTTAATGAAAAGGAAAAATCTTTTTTTTTTAAATTTTTAAATGCTATTAATTTATACAAATTTATTCTATTTTTATACATGTTTGATGTTTCATAAATTGTGTTTGATGATTGTTTTACTGTTTAAATGTTGCTTAAATGTCTCTAAAAGGCTGTTTAATGGCAACTTGCCTCACTATATACCAATACAGTATGTGCTAAATTAACTTTTTGTTGTCCATGTCCTTAAACAGGAAATGTTCGATAGCTTTTTGTAGTCAAGACTTTAATATGTTAGTTTAAAATAAATGTTTTCTATTTGAATATATTTTAAAATGTAATTTATTTCTGTGATGCAAAACTGAGCTGTGGATATCACAGATGCATTTCTGTGATGCAAAAATTCAGTGTTCAGTGTCACATGATCCTTCAGAAATCATTCTGATATGCAGATTTGCTGCTCAAGGAACTTTTCTTATTATTAGTATCAATGTTGAAAAATGTTGTTAAATATTTAATATATTTTATGTTATTTAAAAAACAAAAAAATCTCCCAAAACTTTTGATAGGCTATATGTCAGTCAGGTTGCAGCAAGAGAGTAGCTGAGACAGGATCTACAGTATGTGGAGCAGTGTTTTATTTAACAATTAGCAACAAATTAAACACATTAGACTAGGAGAAACAGCAAACCAACATAGTAGTGACGAGAACGGACCAATATCAACTGAAAATGAAGGCTATACACACAGGGACAAACTAGGAGCTAAACGAGATAATTGACAAAACACATGTGACACATGAGGGCTAATCAAAAACCATAGCAACTAATGAACAGGGACAAAGGAAACATGAACTAACACAGGCAAAGTACTACAAATTATACAGAAACCTCACATAACTATATATATATATATATATATATATATATATATACAAACCCGATTCCAAAAAAGTTGGGACACTGTACAAATTGTGAATAAAAAAGGAATGCAATGATGTGGAAGTTTCAAATTTCAATATTTTATTCAGAATACAACATAGATGACATATCAAATGTTTAAACTGAGAAAATGTATCATTTTAAGGGAAAAATAAGTTGATTTTAAATTTCATGGCATCAACACATCTCAAAAAAGTTGGGACAAGGCCATGTTTACCACTGTGTGGCATCCCCTCTTCTTTTTATAACAGTCTGCAAACGTCTGGGGACTGAGGAGACAAGTTGCTCAAGTTTAGGAATAGGAATGTTGTCCCATTCTTGTCTAATACAGGCTTCTAGTTGCATTATCATCTTGTCTAATAAAGGCAAGGGGATGGGACAACATTCCTATTCCTAAACTTGAGCAACTTGTCTCCTCAGTCCCCAGACATTTGCAGACTGTTATAAAAAGAAGAGGGGATGCCACACAGTGGTAAACATGGCCTTGTCCCAACTTTTTTGAGATGTGTTGATGCCATGAAATTTAAAATCAACTTATTTTTCCCTTAAAATGATACATTTTCTCAGTTTAAACATCTAGTCTCATTCTTGTCATTCTTGTCCTATTCTTGTCTAATACAGGCTTCTAGTTGCTCAACTGTCTTCTTTGTCGCATCTTCCTCTTTATGATGCGGCAAATGTTTTCTATGGGTGAAAGATCTGGACTGCAGGCTGGCCATTTCAGTACCCGGATCCTTCTTCTATGTATTACAACATATATATTATGTTGTAATTGATGCAGTATGTGGTCTGGCATTGTCATGTTGGAAAATGCAAGGTCTTCCCTGAAAGAGACGACGTCTGGATGGGAGCATATGTTGTTCTAGAACTTGGATATACCTTTCAGCATTGATGGTGCCTTTCCAGATGTGTAAGCTGCCCATGCCACACGCACTCATGCAACCCCATACCATCAGAGATGCAGGCTTCTGAACTGAGCGCTGATAACAACTTGGGTTGTCCTTGTCCTCTTTAGTCCGGATGACATGGCGTCCCAGTTTTCCAAAAAGAACTTCAAATTTTGATTCGTCTAACCACAGAACAGTTTTCCACTTTGCCACAGTCCATTTTAAATGAGCCTTGGCCCAGAGAAAACGCCTGCGCTTCTGGATCATGTTTAGATATGGCTTCTTTTTTGACCTATAGAGTTTTAGCCGGCAACGGCGAATGGCACGGTGGATTGTGTTCTCCGACAATGTTTTCTGGAAGTATTCCTGAGCCCATGTTGTGATTTCCATTACAGTAGCATTCCTGTATGTGATGCAGTGCCGTCTAAGGGCCCGAAGATCACGGGCATCCAGTATGGTTTTCCGGCCTTGACCCTTACGCACAGAGATTGTTCCAGATTCTCTGAATCTTTGGATGATATTATGCACTGTAGATGATGATAACTTCAAACTCTTTGCAATTTTTCTCTGAGAAACTCCTTTCTGATATTGCTCCACTATTTTTCGCCGCAGCATTGGGGGAATTGGTGATCCTCTGCCCATCTTGACTTCTGAGAGACACTGCCACTCTGAGAGGCTCTTTTTATACCCAATCATGTTGCCAATTGACCTAATAAGTTGCAAATTGGTCCTCCAGCTGTTCCTTATATGTACATTTAACTTTTCCGGCCTCTTATTGCTACCTGTCCCAACTTTTTTGGAATGTGTAGCTCTCATGAAATCCAAAATGAGCCAATATTTGGCATGACATTTCAAAATGTCTCACTTTGAACATTTGATATGTTATCTATATTCTATTGTGAATAAAATATAAGTTTATGAGATTTGTAAATTATTGCATTCCTTTTTTATTTACAATTTGTACAGTGTCCTAACTTTTTTGGAATCGGGTTTGTATATATATATATATAATATGCCTTTTTAAATAAGGTGAATGCAGTTTTCAAAACTGGCATTAAATAATATTCTCTTATCAACAGTAGCATGTTTAAAGGATGCAAATGACACACTGAGATAAGTATATAATTTCTTCCCATAATGAAAATTTGAGACTCATTTTTCATTGCTACATTTATGAATTACTGAACATGATCACTGATCGAACATGCTGACTAAGCAAGAAATAGCATTTAGATAATAGCTCTAAATATGATCTGGTATGATATGGTATGATCTGTATATTTTAAATGCATGTTTTGTTCATTTTATGATTCTAAATATAATATTTAAAAATATTTTAAATCAATATAGTTATTTTGGCCCAAAAACAATAGTCACTAGTATACTGCTTATATAGTATACTGCTCATGTGTGAGATCAAATATGAATATTATATTAGCCTATACCAGCATGGTCACCATTACATTATACATCCTTAATACATACAACAATATACACTTTTCATGCATGAACCATAAAACGTGTCATTATTCATTCGCAGTGGCAGGTGGTATCCCTTGCAACTTTAAATAAACTTTAAAGTTTCAGTGTGTAAATTTTGGCAGCATCTAGTGGTGAGGTTGCGAATTGCAACCAATAGCTCAGTCCACTGCTCACCCCTCCCTTTCAAAGCACATAGAGAAGCTACGGTGGCCGACACAGGACAAAGATGTCGTCTGAGACAGCAGAGAGTAGCCAGTCAAGAAAACACGCTCTGTAGAGCAGTTTGTCCACTTAGGGCTACTGTAGAAACATTGCGGCGCAAAATGGCGACTTCCATGTAAGGGGACCCGCAGTGTATGTAAATAGAAATGGCTCATTCTAAGCTAATAAAAACATAACGGTTCATTATGTAAGAGGTGCGTCCCAATTCGCGTACTTATGCACTATTCTATGACGTTTTTAAGTATAAATAGTGCAAGTAGTGTGTTCACACTGAAAATTCCAAAAAGAAAAAGTGCACTTTAAATACCCGGATGATGCACTAAATTAACGGAAAAAACAAAGTGTGGAATGTTGGACACTTCATGCACTCAACTATCACAGCTTTAATTATGTAGCGGAGGGGGAGGGGGGATCAGACTCCGTTGTTAAATGACAAAATAACCTTATACAATTCACGCTTTACACGGATGAGTACATAGTGCATAAGTACATAGTGTATAGTGCGTCATTTGGGACGTAACTAAAGTCTTGTATCCACCACTGAAAACATAGTTATGTATATTATATTGCATTTCTGTCAATAGATCCTCCTAAATATTACACACTGGACCTTTAAATACCAATAAACCATGAAAGTTTACACATTTGAATTCTGTAGCATGAAAACACTGTTGAAAATGCATTTTTGCTTTAGAATACTTTTAATAATACTTTTGTTTTGAAATAATTTAACTGAGTTTGAGAGATTTCATTTGTAATAAAATCTGCATGTTTCCTCCATACCCCAAAGAGAAGTAATTGCAGTATAACATGTTTAACCCAAATAAAGTGGTTCTATTGTGATTATAGAATTTATTTAACATGTACAATTTAATTAAATTGTTTTAAAAATAAATATGTTATTATATTCTATAAGAAAAAGTTGTGCCCCCAGCCTAATATCTTTATGTTGTATTGATACTTTTCAGAGCTTCATATGTTCAACACAAGAGTAGTTTAAAATAATTTAAATAATGAAAAATGAGACATTTACTTAAATTGCCACATGATTAGGGCAACATATGACTGACTATTACAGTATCTAATATACACCATATTGCCAAAACAGTATTGGGACACCCCTCCAAATCATTGAATTCAGGTGTTCCAATCACTTCGATGGTCACAGGTGTATAAAATCAAGCACCTAGGCATGCAGACTGCTTCTACAAACATTTGTGAAAGAATGGGTCGCTCTCAGGAGCTCAGTGAATTCAAGCGTGGTACCGTGATAGATTGCCACCTGTGCAATGAGTCCATTCGTGAAATTTCCTCACTACTAAATATTCCACGGTCAACTGTTAGTGGTATCATAACAAAGTGGAAGCAACTGGGAACAACAGCAACTCAGCCACAAAGTGGTAGGCCACGTAAAATCACAGAGCGGGGTCAGCGCATGCTGAGGCGCACAGTGCACAGAATTTGCCAACTTTCAGCAGAGTCAATAGCTACAGACATCCAAACTTTGTGTGGCCTTCAGATTAGCTCAAGAACAGTGCGTAGAGAGCTTCATGGAATGGGTTTTCATGGCCGAGCAGCTGCATCCAAGCCTTACATCACCAAGTGCAATGCAAAGCGTCGGATGCAGTGGTGTAAAGCACGCCGCCACTGGACTCTAGAGCAGTGGAGACGTGTTCTCTGGAGTGACGAATCACGCTTCTCTGTCTGGCAATCCGATGGACGAGTCTGGGTTTGGTGGTTGCCAGGAGAACGGTACTTGCCTGACTGCATTGTGCCAAGTGTAAAGTTTGGTGGAGGGGGGCTTATGGTGTGGGGTTGTTTTTCAGGGGTTGGGCTTGGCCCCTTAGTTCCAGTGAAAGGAACTCTTAATGCTTCAGCACACCAAGACATTTTGGACAATTTCATGCTCCCAACTTTGTGGGAACAGTTTGGGGATGGCCCCTTCCTGTTCCAACATGACTGCGCACCAGTGCACAAAGCAAGGTCCATAAAGACATGGATGAGCGAGTTTGGTGTGGAGGAACTTGACTGGCCTGCACAGAGTCCTGACCTCAACCCGATAGAACACCTTTGGGATGAATTAGAGCGGAGACTGTGAGCCAGGCCTTCTCGCCAACATCACTGCGCTTCTAGAAGAATGGTCAAAAATTCCCATAAACACACTCCTAAACCTTGTGGAAAGCCTTCCCAGAAGAGTTGAAGCTGTTATAGCTGCAAAGGGTGGGACAATTCCATATTAAACCCTACGGATTAAGAATGGGATGTCATTAAAGTTCATGTGCACGTAAAGGCAGGCGTCCCAAAACTTTTGGCAATATAGTGTATCAGTCAGCATGTACACTATATGGACAAAAGTATTGGGACACCTGAGCATTACACCAACAGGGATTGTAATAATCTTGCATTCTAGGGCTCTAGTCAGGGCTCTGTGTGGGACAGTCAAGTTCATCCACACCAAACTCATCCAACCATGTGTTTATGGATCTCACTGTGTGCACTGGAGCACAGTCATGCTGGGATAGAAAAGGGCCTTCACCAAACTGTTCCCACAAAGTTGGAAGCGTAGCGTTGTCCACAATGTACATGGTATGGTGAAGCATTAAGTTTTCCCTTCACTGGAAGTAAAGGGCCGAGCCCAACCCCTGAAAAACATCATACCATTATCCCTCCTCCACACGTCTCCACTGCTCGAGAGTCCAGTGGCTGCATACTTTACTCCACTCCATCCCACGCTTGCCATTGTACCTGGAGATGTGAGGCTTACATGCAGCTTCTCAGCCATGGAAACCCATTCCACGAAGCTCCCGCCGCACAGTTTTTGTGATGATATTAATGGCTATGGAAGTTTGGAACTCTTCAGCTATGGAATCAGCAGAAAGTTGGTGATTTACACATCATGCGCCTCAGCACTCAGTGACACCGCTCTGTGACTTTATGTGGTCTTCCGCCGTATGGCTGAGTTGCTGCTGTTACTAAATGCTTCCTTTTCCCAATAATACCACTTACAGTTGACTGTGGAATATCTAGCAACATGGGTAACATTGTAGTCATGGAGTTTCCGCTACAATTTGGCATGTGGAGAATGCGTCTTTCCCTTAACCGCTCCAAATTTTAAATTTTTCAAGCACTCAAGTCACTCGCACAATCACTGCTACGCACACCGTCCGTGTGGTCACAAAAATTCGTCTGCATGCGGACCCTCCTGATTACATCACACGGACAGTGCGTGGACTGTTGCGGAATGCAGACGGCCGAAGTATAGGCTACTTTGGGCTTGAGTCAGGCCTCCACAGGCAGCGCACGTCCTGTGGGCCAAAAGAGAAATATTAAGAAAATAAATTAGATTCATCTCTCAACGTCTCTGAGAGAATATGCGCCACTAATGCAGCGTCAGATGCCTAAAGCTTGGTCAGTTTTTACTTTCAGTTTCTGTTGTGAATAATTGACTGGCATTTGAAACCTCTTCACTGACATAACTCTCACGTAAATTTTGTTCATTGCTTCTGTGATATCCACTAGCTCGCCTTCATGGTTAAAAATGAAAATATTTTCAATATTGTGACATGGCATTTTTCTTTATCACCAGTTGATCGCAAAATGATGGACAATGATTCACATTTCATGCACGTCATTTCCCGTGATAATAAAATTAAGTAAATTATTAAATAAATGAGTAACAAGCAAACTTAAAGGGTTAGTTCACCCAAAAATGAAAATTCTGTCATTAATTACTCACCCTCATGTCGTTCTACACCCGTAAGACCTTCGTTCATCTTCAGAACACAAATTAAGATATTTTTGATTAAATCCAATGGCTCAGCGAGGCCTGCATAGACAGCAATGGTATTTCCTCTCTCAAGATCCATAAAGGTACTAAAAACATATTTAAATCAGTTCATGTGAGTTCAGTAGTTCTACCTTAATATTATAAAGTGCCGAGAATATTTTTTGTGTGCCAAAAAAACAAAATAATGACTTTTTAACAATATCTAGTGATGGCCGATTTCAAAACACTGCTTTGGAGCGTTATGAATATTTTGAGTCGAATCAGTGATTCGGATCGCGTATCAAACCGCCAAACTGCTGAAATCACGTGACACTGGCGCTCCGAACCACTGATTTGATTCGTGAAGCTCCGAAGCTTCATGAAGCAGTGTTTTGAAATCGGCCATCATTAGATATTGTTAAAAAGTCATTATTTTGGGTTTTTTTGGCGCACAAAAAATATTCTTGTCGCTTTATAATATTAAGGTAAAACTAACGTACTCACATGAACTGATTTAAATATGTTTTTAGTACCTTTATGGACCTTGAGAGAGGAAGTACCATTGCTGTCTATGCAGGCCTCGCTGAGCCATCGGATTTAATAAAAAATATATTAATTTGTGTTCTGAAGATGAACGAAGGTCTTAGGGGTGGAGAACGACATGAGGGTGAGTAATTAATGACATTATTTTCATTTTTGGGTGAACTAACCATTTAAACTTGTTTGCTTAAAATTTCTGTGAATAATTTGCTGATGCAAGTACAAAAAGACTTGTTTTTTTTTTTCTGATTGAAAAACCTTAATTCAATAATCAAGGAGTGTGTCCCAATACTTTTGCCCATATAGTGTACATAAGTACTATATATCAATTTTCTGCTGATATCTGTGCCCAGTTCCAATACAACCCTTAAGTTAAAAAAAAACAACTTAGTTATAATTGTAAAGGTATTATGACTCTCTTTCTTCTGCGAAACACAAAAGAAGACATTTTTGTCCCTAGAGTGATAGTCAGTGGGGTCCAAAACAACATAACATTGTACCCCATTGAATTGTATGGACAAAAAAAAAAAAGAGAGAGAGAAAAAAAAAAGACATTTGAGGCATTTTTTAATATCTTCTTTTCTGTTCCACAGAAGAAAGAAAGTTTGGAATGTGATAATGGCGGCTGGGCTTTCTTTCAAGTTTTCTGATTTATTGACTGCCGTGGTAAGGAGTTTTGTCAGCTGGACAGCTGTAGCTAATTGATCTTGTAAATTTTGGAATGAACTAGCAATACCACTCAACAAGACCCAGAACACATCTGTTGTAAATCTTGGTTGCAATTAGTGTCTGTTTTGTCTACTTATGGTTAAAGGTGCCCCCTCTTACACTTGTACTTGGCTCACTCATATTCTGGGTGTTCAAGGTTAAACTCTTTTGTTCTTGCTTCTCTAGGACATGTCACTGAAACTGTCATCCTAGCAAGTACTGTAAAATTCTAGGCACAATAGTGTCACATTCTCTGCTGGACATAACCAAGGAGCCGCTGAACGGATGCAGTCATGCAGATGCACCATGTAATCCAAATGGTATCACTATAGAGTTGAATAAATCTTGTAGAACAAAATGTAGAGCAGTGATAGTACTGGTTTGCAGACTTATACTTCAGTAGTAATACAAAAACAACATGATTTATATTTTTTTTAAATTAATTTATTTGTAAAAGAGCATTCACTGAATTGTCTGTTAAAATGTTGAGCGCAACAGCGCTTCAGGCGACCGGAGTTTGAGCCCAAATTGTGGTCCTTTCCCGATCCAGTTCCCCTCGCTCGTCTCTTATCACTTCCTGTCACTGCTTCTACTCTATAGAGAGAGTATCTCTCTCTCTCTCTCTCTCTCTCTCTCTCTCTATATATGCAGTTGCAAGAAAAAGTATGTAAACCACTTGCAGAATCTGTGAAAAATGTGAATAATTTTAACAAAATCAGAGAGATCATACAAAATGCACGTTATTTTTTATTTAGTACTGTCTTGAGTAAGATATTTTACATAAAAGATGTTTACATATAGTCCACAAGACAAAAAAAATAGCTGAATTTATTAAAATAACCACATTCAAAAGTTTGGGAGCCATTGATTCTTAATACTGTGTGTGGTTACCTGGATGATCTACGACTGTTTGTTTTGTGATCGTTGTTCTTGAGTCTCTTGTTTGTCCTGAGCAGTTAATCTGAGCTCTGTTCTTAAGAAAAATCCTTCAGGTCCTGCAGATTCTTCAGTTTTCCAGCATCTTTTGCATATTTGAACCCTTTTCAGCAGTGACTGTATGATTTTGAGATCCATGTTTTCAGACTGAGGATGAGTAAATGATGACAGAATTTTCTATCCCTTAAAGTAATCATGTAGTGAAATACCCCACACAAACACACACACACACACACACACACAAGAATATTCTAGTTTTATGATTTTAACTACTTACTTAAACAGGTTAAAGAACATAGATGTAAACTGCTGTATTACATCTATGAAGCTAAAGCTTTAACAGAGGATGAAAGCAATAAGGAAAAGCAAATCTAATTTATATCTTTTAGCATATATTTGATTGTTAGTGCAAAGAGCAAATACTTCAAAAATGTCTCCTTTAAATGAAATTTTGAAAGCAGAACAAACATTTAGTGTAGTGCTATTCTAAAAGTATCTGTGTATTGATTCAAGTAAATAATTTATGTAATTAATTCACCACTGCCAAAAAGTGCTGGAATACTTCTAGGTGAGTATGGGAATGAATATTGACTTCAAAGTAAAGAACAGAATTGCCAGACTATTGCACACCACACAAATCACATACATTACATCACTTGTTGATTGCATCAGAATACAATCTTTAATCTAATACAATCTTGGCATAGTGGTCTCTGTAGAGGGGATGTTATGTGCTTACCTATGTTTAGGTTCAAGAGGAAAGAGGAATGGCCATAAAGAGCAAAGAAATTGGAAATGAACTGTTCAGCCGATCGTATCCTCCGGGGACTCAGGAATTCACTTCTTTTTGTGAGTTTCTCTGACTCTATTAATACCAGTTTTAAATCCTGATACATGTTAAGTTTGACATCCTGGACCTTTTGATGTCCTCTGTAAGGGACATCAGGACTTATGTGAGTGCTGTAGGGAAGACACCACCGGTCAAAAATCATATGAAATATGAGACATTCCTATCAAACTTTGCCAAGTTATTACACTCAGTATTACTCACTCACTCACTAGTAGACTGTCTGCTTAAAGGGATAGTTCACCCAAAAATGAAAATTTACTCACCCTCAAGTTGTTCCAAACCTGTATGAATTTCTTTCTTCTGCTGAACACAAAAGAAGATATTTTGAAGAATGGTGGTAACCAGACAGTTAATGGGGCCCCATTGACTTCCATAGTATTTTTTTCCAACTATGGAAGTCAGTAGCTACCGTCAACTATCTGGTTACCAACATTCTTCAAAATATCTTCTTTTGGTTTCAGCAGAAGAAAGAAATGTCTGCTAATACTTTATTTTGATGCTCCCCCGACAGACAGTTCCTAAGTGGAACTTAGATGCTGCGTCACGGTGTTGACGCTATGGGAAAGCTTCCTGAGCCAGTGTCTGAAGCATGTGTGATACACGCCAATTTTGATTGGCTACTGCAGTCAGGTGACATCACAGATGTGCCGGTAGGCTATAAAAGGGCACCTAGAGAAAATGTCATCAGCTTCTTTGTCTTCAGGAAGGCGTATGTTTGTTGTGAAATCAGTGTGTGTGTGTGTTTAAGGAAAAAGAAAAAAGTATCAAACATGTCAGCTAGGTTCAGGAGATGTAACATGTAACAGATTTGTTTCACCAGATGACACACAACTTGTGTGTTAGGGTTGCGCGGTATGCCGGTACTGGAAAAATACCAGTATGTATTATATTTCAAAAGGTACAATATGATTTCGCTAATTTCGGTACTTGTTACACTGCTGTTCCGAAGTTCACCGCTATGCGTCAATGTTACCCAAACTGATGCAAATGTGACAACAGAGGAACAAGATAAAACAAACAGATAAAACTCACTCTACATGATAATTAAGTAATTAAATAAAATAAGAGAATATTGTGAATAACGATATAATATTAATGCTCCCATGTGTATTTGTGTAAGTGTTTGGTGAAGTGTTTTTGCAGCGTTGAACACTGTAGCCAATCACGGACTTATCTGTTGAGCATGTGAACGTAATGGCCAATCAGATGTGTTTAAGTTGCTCTAAATCCACTCAACACCACTGAAAACGCTGGAGTTTGTTTAGAGCAAGCTCGTAGAGTTCAGCCAAAGTACGTTCACAAATCCTTTCCTTATAAAAATCCACACAATGTAAATAAGAGATTAATTTTGCAGTATTGTCAGATTCATTGATTGTAACAGGAGTTTTTGCTAAGTTCAATGATTATAATGGGAGAGCTCCTTGCACACTTTTTGTATATAATATACATCTGTCATGCTGCTAGTTGCACATTTCAAAGTTTCTGGATTGACAACTTTATTTAAATGAAGGATTGAATCTGAAACTGCGATGATTGACAATGATAACCATAGAAACAACCTGATACTGTATGTCAAAATAGAGCTGTGCATTAAGTCTTAAATGCAATAATAGATCTGCCACTTGTTCTGTGTAATGTCTTACTTTTTATTGACTAAGGAGCCTCAAAAGATAACTGAATTAAAAACAATTTTATTAAGAACACTGCATGAAACTGCAGTAACAAATGTGTTGCTTGTTTTCAAGATACAATGCCCTCCACTAATATTGGCACCCTTGGTAAATATGAGCAAAGGCGGCTGTGAAAATAAATCTGCATTGTTTATCTTTTTGATCTTTCATTTAAAAAAATCACAAAATTCTAAGCTTTCATTTAAGTAAAACAATTGAAAATGGGGGGAAAAGCTCATTATGAAATAAATGTTTTTCTCTAATTCACGTTGGCCACAATTATTGGCACCCAATTATTGTCCTTTTCCCAAGATAACAGCTCTGAGTCTTCACCTATAATGCCTGATGAGTTTGGAGAACACCTGACAAGAGATCAGAGACCATTCCTTCATACAGAATCTCTACAGATCCTTCAGATTCCCAGCTCCATGTTGGTGCTTCTTCTCTTCAGTTCACCCCACTCATTTTCTTTAGGGTTCAGGTCAGGGGACTGGGATGGCCATGGCAGAAGCTTCATTTTGTGCTCAGTGACAGAAAAATAGGCCCACAACATTAAAGATCCAGCAGTATATTTAACCGTGGGCATGGGGTACTTTTTATCCATGTGTGCACCAAATCCATCTGGTGGGTTTGCTGCCAAAAATCTCTTTTTTTAGTTTCATCATAGAAGCTGGTCCCGTTTGAAGTTCCAGTCGTGTCTGACAACTGAATATGCTGGAGATTGTTTCTGGATGAGCGAGCAGGATTTTTCTTGAAACCCTCCCAAACAACTTTTGGTGATGTAGGTGCTGTTTGGTCATTTTTTTAGGCTTTCTGAGACTCAAGACTCAACTAATCTCTGCAATTCTCCAGCTGTGATCCTTGGAGAGTCTTTGGCCACTCAAACTTTCCTCCTCACCGCGCATTAGGATGATTTAGACACACGTCCTCTTCCAGGCAGATTTGTAACATCTTTAGTTGATTGGAACTTCTTAATTATTGCCCTGATGGTGGAAATGGGGATTTTCAATGCGTTAACTTTTTTCTTACAGACATTTTCTATTTTGTGAAGCTCAACAATTTATTGCTGCACATCAGAACTATATTCTTTGGTTTTTCTCACTGTGATGAATGATTAAGGTAATTTGGCCTTTGTGTTAACACATATTTGTAGTCCTGTGGAACAGGAAGTCATGGCTGGACAATTTCATGCTTTATTTTCAGAGCCAGTTTTGCTCATATTTACCTAGGGTGTCAATATTAGTGGAGGGCACTGTATATAGACAACATAAACAGCACTTCTCAGTGCTCCATACTCATAAAACTAAAGTGATGAGACTGTCCTCCTCCAAAAAACAACCCTATAGGTCGTTTTTTCAAGCACCTTATTACAAGCTATATTTACGTTTTAAAGTCATGCGCCCTCTAGCTGGCGTAAAAATAATGACAGTGTCATGTTACGTCTATCATCATGAAATGACGTATGACCGTCGTTACCAATCAAAATGCGTGTTCATTTAAATGCAATGTGTGCACTTTTTACACGGTTCCTTACCCACCATTTGTCCTATTTCCATTTAGCAAAACTCATTTTTTTAATAACGACTACACCTACCCCAACCCTAAACCTACCCTTAGTGATTTCTAGAGCATATACACTTTATGAGCACATGCATTCCCTGGGATCGAACCCATGATTGCATATTGTTGTATATTATTGCAATGCTCTACCAATTGAGCTACGCGAAACCCTTAATATGACGCAGATAAAAGGGTACAATGCATTAAAATGAAACTGTCCTGTTGTCGATAGGGGCACAACTTAAGTAAACGCTCCTATGGATCGTATTTCAGGGAAGTGACAAACGACCTAAATGGGCGTATTGGTTGGAGGACATGTTGAAAGTGATACAACTAAAATTGTATTTTTTTAAATTCTTGAACTATTATTGAATTACTATTATTGAATTATACAAAAAGTGCAATCTTCCTATATAAAGTAAGACCCTAAGTTGTAACATTTAGCTACTGGGGTGCCTCAGGGCTCAGTGCTTGGACCACTTCTCTTCTCCATCTACCGTACATGACATTATTAGGATCTGTCATTCAGAAACATGGCTTTTCCTATTACTGCTATTCTGATGACACAAAACTCTACCTCCAGCCGGATGATCCAACAGTAGCTGCTTGCATCTCAGCCTGCCTGATGGACATTTTCAAGAGACGGCTAAAGATGCATCTTTTTCGTAAACACTTGACCAATTAATACTAACACTTTCTATTCTATGTATATTTTCTATTTATTTAAAAAAACTGTTTATACTATATACTAACTATAATATATATTTTTGGGTCTAATATAATATAATATAATATAATAAACATTAGATTACAAGAGAGTACAACAGACTGAAAGACATGAGAAAGTGAAAAATAAGGATGAATTTGACAATGAAGGAGGGAATTATAGAGGCCAAGAAAGAGAATAAGTGAACGAGAGGCCAAGAAGGAGAGATAAGCAGACCTGTGGGTGATGTCTTCAGATGTGGTTTCAGGGTGCTGATGGTCACAGCTGACTGACTTCACTACAGACTAAAAATCTCCTGAGTCCAATATCTCTCTACAGCCCGCTAATAGAGACTGTCACTCAAAGTGCAGACAAGCAGCGCACACACACATGCACACACATAATCATACACTCTCTCTCTCACACACACACTCACACACCAAGATCCTGCCCATAAATCAATGCCTCACAAGTGAACGTGAGAGGAATATGAAGCCGGACTGACTCATTCACCTCAGTTTTAGAAACAGCGGGAAGATGACAGCAGTCTGACCTATAGCCAATAAAACACTCATGGTTCAGTGTCACCATAATTCAACAAATTCAATCTTAAATCCCTATTTCATGTTCTGGCGGCTTCATCATTCTGTAATTCACCAGACGTTAAACGGGAATATTTTTAGCGTCAAGATGTTCAGCTCATGTCATCCTTCATCTAATGCAACATATATTGTCTTCACATGATTCTTAATGCGCTTTGAGTTGGATGGAATGTGGAATGTAGATCAGAGTAAGCAGCTACTTAATCACCTTAACTCTGCTTTAAGAAGTGTGTAGGCCTTCTGCTAGCTGACGGTTATCACAGGAAAGGGATAATTGGATATCAGAAGTAACTTTTAGGATGGAAGACAAATTAAAGCTTGAAATATGAAATAAGTGTGTTCTAAGAAGCCTAAGTGTACTGTGGGTAAGGCAGCCATCTGTTTTACTAATGTTTAGGGAGTTTGAACAAACCACTAACCCTAAGTATCAAACTTCATAGCTCAAAGCACGATCAGACTTTTGATTTTCACCTTGCAATGATTAAATGCGTGACATATCACAGAGGTAAATTAAAGAAGGGACCTGAGCCATATCTAGAGAACAGAACATCATAGAAATATGAATTGATTATTCCAATTTTCTAAATGAACATGGACATTGAAATAATTTACTAAATTTTCAGCCTTTTCCACTTGCATGGTACTCCTATCCACATTTATTTATCCCTAAAAACCCAGAACAAGACGACATCTGTAAAAAGCCAGTTCAAAGCAAAGGTTTTAAAGGGGTGGTTAATTATGATTTCACTTTTTTAACTTTAGTTAGTGTGTAATGTTGCTGTTTGAGCATAAACAACATCTGCAAAGTTACGACGCTCAAAGTTCAATGCAAAGGGAGATGTTTTCTTTTACAGAATTCTCTGTTTAAGGACTACAACGAATGGCTGATAGGGACTACAACGAGCTTCTTCCCGGGTTGGTGACATCACTAACCCTAAAATTTACATAAACCCCGCCCCCGAGAACACACAACAGAGGGGGTGAGGCCATGTTGGGCTGCTTTACAGAAGAGGAAGAGTTGTTGTAGTAGAGTGTTGTTATCATGCTGTCATTTTACGCCGGACTGCTTCACAAACGAGGGTCAATTTAACGCTAGATTTGCACAAAAGACTAACATGACCGCACATGTTAGTAGATGAGTTGAATCAACTCCACAGCAACTACATCAATTTATCCAATAACTGTTCAGAAACATCCAGATGCATTCTATAACTTCTTCCTGAGTCTCTCCATCAGTGTCTGACTCCGGCTTGAAAAACTAAGGCTGAACACCGTTACTGACAATCGTCATTTGGCTGCGTGAGATTCTCCAGCTTTGTTGTTGTTGAGCAATTGAAGTGCGAGCTATTAAAGCTCCGCCCTTTTCTGGAAATCGGCCGAGTGCAGCAGCTCATTTGAAACTTCACAGGCACATCCTGGAGACACCAGAGACTTATATTACATCTTGTAAAAGGGACATTATAGGTCCCTTTTAAGTCACTAATACAGTTATGTGCATTTCACAGCCAGGCATTGATTAATTGACATTTTAAAGTCACTATGACATCAAAATTAAGAGTTATTTTTTTATGGAATTTCGCAGTGTTTATTTTAAATTATTTATTTGTGCATACCAACATTTTATTTTATTTTTTTATTCATGTGCCCTCATAATCTTTAATCAAAATAACTTCCCCTCCCTCTTGCGGCTACATCTCTTCTCTTCTTTTATGACGTGTTTACTGGCGTGAGGGCGGGACAACCTGTCACTCACACGAGATCATCCAATAGCAAACCACAACCATCCAATCAATTACTGATGGACAAAATTAAGTCCTGCCATAAATTTTTCTTGTTCAAGAAGCCGTTTTACTCCGATATACTGTATGTGTTTCATGCTGGCTTTAAAATAAGGTTCTACATTAACATTACTCAATAGCTAACATGAATTAACAAACAATACGTTTACAGCATTTATTCATTTAAAGACCCCCTGTGGTGAAAATCAAGTTTTTAATGTTGTTTATGTCTATGTGGTGTTTTTAATATGCTTTAAGACAAACCATGTGCAAATTCATAAGTCAACACCATTGCTGAGTATTTTCTCCTTAAAACTGCAGTGAAAAAAGCGGTTTGAAATCGCTGGTGTTTGTGACGTCACAAACTACTCTGTAACCAATCACGTCAACGTGCCGGCGGGCTTTAGCATATCATTAACAGTGAACTAGCAGGGGAGTCTTGAGAGAAGCCAGGTTATCCCGGTATATTTTTTCTGTTGAAATGAAAAATCGGGTAGATTTAGCAATATAGCGGGTATATGATGTGTATTACGATGTTATGACGCTCCACTGACGTTCTGAGTTGTTCAAAGCGTATGTAAGGATACTGATTGTTAGAAGGCAGCTTCCTGACTCTGAGATGACGAACGGGAACATGGTTTGTGGAACGGGAACATGACTTTAAGTTAATGTTCATTTTACCATATTATTATTTTTTTAATTTAAAGTTGTATAAATGACCATTAATCAACATATTATAAACAATAATGAATTAACAATGAACAATAGTAAATTTATAAATTAACATTAAATTCAGCATGAAATGAAATTTTCTAAACGAATGTTGTTGGTTTTACTGTGAATGATTTATCCATGCGTTTCGTTTCTTTTTTTAAAATTTGACCGAAACAAGTCTTTTCTGATAATCCATTGCCCTCAGATGTACATCACAACATGGAAAAAATGTATCTCTCACTAAGTAGTGTACTGTTTCATCCTGTCTTTAACCATAATCAATAAATACTATAAAAATGTTCACAAACCCTTATTGTAAATTATTGCAGATAAATTTAGAATAATTGTAACAGACGTAGGTTAGTAAGAGCTGTGCGTGTAAACCTCACTCCCCTGATCTCAAGAGATGCTCTAGCGACTGACGCTAGGGTTTGCAGCCTTTAGCCTCCTTGTTAGAGCGTCCGACTCCCATGCAGACGGGCCCAGGTTTGCGTCCCGCATAGAGCGGGCAGGTGCGAACTGGAGGGGTTACATTGGTGCCGTGACCCGTTTGGAGTGAGGTTTAGGGGGGTGAATGTAACAGATGTAGACTAGTAAGAGCTGTGCGTGTAAACCTCACTCCCCTGATCTCAAGAGATGCTCTAGCGACTGACGCTAGGGGTTGCAGCCTTTAGCCTCCTTGTTAAAGCGTTTAGTATGGTCCACTTTAGACATTCTAATAACTATAAATAACTTTGCAACTACATGTCAACTATCAGTGATTAGAGTATTAGTAGATTGTCTGCTTAATATTTGCTAACACTTTATTTTTATGCTCCCCCAACAGACATTCTACTGACTATTAGTAGATTTGCAGCTTATTCTACTAACCATAACCCTAACCTAACAGTCTATTACAGTCTACTAATACTCTGAGAGTTAGATGACATGTAGTTGCAAAGATACTTAGTAGAATGTCTAAAGTGGACCATCGAAACAAAGTGAAACCAAAATACTGAGAGCAACTTTAAATTAAGTAATTATTAACATTAACACACTACTGTTTTTGTGATTATACAGAAAATATTTTTAAAAATCCAGTTATTTGACAATATGATGAACAATGTGATTTTACAGTGTATAACCCTAGGTTAAACCAAGGTTACAGCTTGTCAGTAATTTGTTAGCAGTCGGCAAAATGAACCCATGCATTCTCATGAGGCACGCTTCATCATGCGAAACAACTGTCCTTTTAAATTTATGATGTAACGAGATGATGATGATGAGGACAAATGATTTGTTCTCCTCTCTTTTTCTCCCCGCCCCTCATGCAAAGAGAAAATCTTGCATTCTCACACAAATTAAGGACATAGTCCCACAAAGCTCACAAACACATACACGCTCAAGAGCAGGAGCCTAAGCGTGTGTGCTGAAGCGAAGACAGCTGAGCTGAGAGATACACATGCCAACATGGATTTGCAATTCGTGCAAAAGTGTCGCTGGGAGTCACTGGGAAGCTCCACAACAGCTGGTGTGACAAATCTCTGCAGACGCCCTAAACTCACTCACTACAGCGGCCCTCAGGGCTACAACAACAACTAGAACAACAGCAAATACATTGCTGCTTAGCATTTTTTGAACAAATTCAACTAGAATATCATAGAGACTTTAAAGGGATAGTTCACCCAAAAATGAAAACTATCCCATGATTTACTCACCCTCAAGCCATCCTAGGTGTATATGACTATCTTCTTTCAGCTAAACATAATTGGAGTTATGTTAAAAAATATCCTGGCTCTTCCAAGCTCGATAATGGTAGTGAAGGGGGCGTGAGATTTTGAAGCCCCAAAAAGTGCATCCATCCATAATAAAAGTAATCCATACAGCTCCAGGGGGTTAATAAAGGCCTTCTGAAGCGAATCGATGTGTTTTTGTAAGAAAAATATCCATATTTATAACTTTATTAACTATAATAGCTAGCTTCCGGCAGACGGCCGTATGCATCGATTTACGGCAAAAGAGTAAGTTCTGATGCGACAATCTCTGATGAAGCGCAGAGGACAGAGCAAAACAAAACACCAATCACGAATTAGCAGTCTAAAATGAGAAATTTTAAAGAGAAATGTCTGAGGATTTTGATATAACAGAAGAGAAGCTTGAGTTTGTTGCACAGCCCTATTAGTTTGAACCGCGAGAGACGTCTAAGCTTACAATACTCTTACATCCTGCGTCGCATCAGAAGTTACTCTTTCGCCGTAAATGGATGTGTACAGCCGTCTGCCGGAAGCTAGTTATTATAGTTAATAACATTTTAAATATGGAAATTTTTCTTACAAAAACCAATTGAAGGCCTTTATTAACCCCCTGGAGATGTATAGATTACTTTAATGATGGATGGATGCACATTTTTGGGCTTCAAAAACTTGAGCCCCCCTCACTACCATTATAAAGCTTGGAAGAGTGAGAATATTATTTAATATAACTCTGATTGTGTTGGTCTGAAAGAAGATAGTCATAGTCATATACAGTATGGCTTGAGGGTGAGTAAATCATGGGATAATTTTTTTTTATTTTTGGCTGAACTCTCCCTTTAAGGGGGGCTCCACTTTTGGAAAAAGAAGTAGACTTTTGCATACTTTTAAACAGAGTACTTATTACGGAAATAATATACTTAAATGCAAACTGAATACAATGTCGCATTGCAATGTTTTATTGCAATTGAAAATGCATTATAATTCAAATTTGTTTTAAATGCAATTTAGTTAAACTTAAAGTGATAGTTCACCCAAAAATGAAAATTCTGTCATTATTTACTCACCCTCATGATGTTCCAAACCTAACTTTCGTTCATCTTCGAAAGACAAATTAAGATATTTTTTAACAAAATCAGAGGTTTCTGTCCCTCCATTGACAGCTACGCAACTACCATTTTGATGCTTCAAAAAGTTAATAAAGAGATCATAAAACTAATCCATATGAATTGAGCAGCTTAGTCCAAATTGTCTGAAGAGCCACGATCGCTCTATATGATGAACAGATTTAATTTAGGCTAATATGATGGCACAATTAGGCACAATGGTGACCATTTTCGTTCTGTCCTGCAGTTCTGAAAAGGCAATGCATGTATTTGCTTATGAAGCCATGTAATAAGAGAGAGGAAGACCTAATCTGTAGGTAATTATCAGAAGTACAGAATCTCAGACAAGGTGTTCTACTATCGGTTTAGGATGGCAGGGTCAGTCGATGCTGGAGCAGCAAAGCATGCAAAATTGCTACATCTGTTTGGTTATGTAACCTAATTTAGATGACTATGCACAAAGTGCTGCATGCTTATTTAGCTAGCCTGTCAAGCCACATAAAGTCATTGTGTGTGTATTGTGCGGCCCTTAAGACATCTGCATCACTGAAGGCTGCAAAAGGCATCCTAATGAAATGACCCCCTCAAACGCTTGCTTTCTGTCTCTGTTGATCTCTTGCTCTGTTTTATATCTGTATCTGTTTCCCACTCTATTATTTTGCACTATGTTAGCAGATCTGTGTAATGCATTAACCTCAGCGCTAAATTATCTTGTTTCAGTTCAAACAGTAAAGCTTTGTGCTTAAACGGCAGTTCATTGAAAACACACACGGCATGTTGTCATGCTATAAAAAATGTAAAAGGTAAGAGACAGAAATACCAAAACATTTTTGGACAACAAATATTTTAGTTCATAAATTGTTTCAATTCTAAGACTTAAAACATGTGACAACTTGCCCTGACCTGACATTTATGATAAATGCACTTCTCCTGAGATCACAGTTAGCTTTCATTTGAACCCGATTATAAATGTTATATTAAAAATTATAAATATTATTATAATTTAATTACCTGTTTTCTATTTTAATATATTTTAAAATGTAATTTATTCCTGTGATGTCAACCTGAATTTTCAGCATCATTACTCCAGTGTCACATGATCCTTCAGAAATCATACTAATATGCTGATTTGCTGCTCAAGAAACATTTCATATGATTACGGTTGTTGAAAACAGTTAGCTGTGCTGCTTCATATTTTTGTGGAAACCTTTTTTTCAGGATTTTTTTTATTAATAGAAAGCTCAAAAGAGCAACATTTATCTGAAACCGAAATCTTTGTAACATTATAAATGTGTTTACTGACACTTTTGATTAATTTAATAAAATAAAAGTATCAATTTTGTAAAAACATAATCACCGCAAACTCTTGAATGGTAGTTTTTCCTTTGCGTTTTTCACGTACAGGCTACAGCATTGTCAAAGCGATTCCCATTCACACGGATTCACGAAAATGACTAAAAATGCTGTATTATGCTGCCAGGCCAGTAGTTGGCGATGTCACGTTGGAAAGAAACACTATGCCCCTATAGACTGAACACGTAATACGCATGACGTCACTGTTTTTACAAATTCACGTTTTCAAAAACTTGCTCTTTGAAAACCGTTTTTGAACGTTTTCAGGTCCCCAAAATGCCGTTGTCATGTAAATGAACGGCCAAAACGCAAAAAGTTTCCCGTTTTTATCTGAAAACCGTGTTGTGTAAACGCCCCCTACACTGTAAAACTCAATAAGTTCAGAATACTCAAAACATTTGAGGAAACTTATTACTTATTACTATCATTTTTTTAAGTTAGTAGAACTTAAAATTTTTCTGACAAGTGGGGCGGGGCCGAGAGCTGTGGAAGTGGAGCAAGGTCAGTGTGGTGCACAGGTTTCTCTTATTAACAATCACGTCACCGCTTCCCTTCACTACCACAGTTCTCGGCCTCGCCCAACTCATCATAATGTTAATTACATATAGTTCATTTACAGAAACATCACATTCAGATCTTGATTAAATGTTAGAGAGCAAATAACGCATGCTATTATAACTATTATGTACTTGCATGTATGTAATCAAAACAACATAAAGTATATATGGTCTTAAAGGTTTTGCTGCCCATCCTCAACCTAACCACAGGCTCTACTCTTCACCACAGTGGTAACCCTACAAAACTAACTTAACAGAACCCCCTGTAAATCCCAACAAAACACAACATTAAACACTAATTTATGTCTCCTTATGTTAATCTTGTGCGAAAACACAAAACACTAAATTTCAGCATTTATTTATACACTCTGACGCAAAGCATGCTGAGAATTAGAAATCTGCTGCAACTCAACTCAATCATATTAAGTTCACACAACTTTTTTCTATTAAGTACAATGAACTTTCGTTATTATTTGAGTGAAACAAACTCATTTCATTTAATTAATTTCACTGTTCGGTTTTACAGTGTAAGAAAAAAAAAAATACATTCTACCTGTGATGCATGTGTGTCCACTGTTAAAATAGTGAAAGTGTGAGTGTTTTAAAAGCTTCACTTTAGTGCCCTTCACTGAAAAACCTCCATTTATGCAAGTAAATAACAGTAAGCCTGCAATTATACTGTAAAAAGGCAATTTCAAACAGCCTTAACTAGCAGCTAAGTTAGAGATGAGTTTCTGCATTGCATTTAGAAGAGCCTTTGTTTTAGGATTCATATTTTCTCTAGTCATGTTCTGTTTCGCTTCTGTCTCTGAATAGAGTTCAGATGTTACATTTTAAATGGTACTTTGTTATTATGAACTTTTGGATTAGATTTATTTCTCACAGCCATACAAGAAGCATTTAAGATATGGAGTTATAAATAAATGGCCTATTGATAATTGAATGTATTGCATGTAGAGAAAGACCTCTTTATAAGAGCTTTACAGAAAATCCATTCAATTCCAAATTTTTGCTAACAGGTGTGGAACATTGGTTCGTTTCACGAGCAGCATGTCCAAGCAAAGCAGCGTGCTGAGCCCAAAGCCCAGAAAAGTGAAGCAGAAACAACTTTAATGAACCCT
This sequence comes from Mylopharyngodon piceus, assembly GCA_039654765.1. Taxonomy (NCBI): domain Eukaryota; kingdom Metazoa; phylum Chordata; class Actinopteri; order Cypriniformes; family Xenocyprididae; genus Mylopharyngodon; species Mylopharyngodon piceus. The sequence continues at coordinate 28,055,980 of CM077453.1, forward strand.
GAAAAGTTCATTACTCTTAGATTGTGTGTAAATGTGAGTTCAAAGTTCAAGTCTTGCATTTACTCTGACGTGCAATATTTTTGCACAAAAGTTTTTAAGTGGGTCAGTTTGAAATTTGTCATTAACATTTTAATTTGATTTATAGATGAAGGACATTGATATTATTTGTATTGTGTGTACCAGGATTATTATAGTTAACTAACACTAAAACCGTAAAAAAAACATTTTTGCTACTTGAAATAAAATAAATATAGAAGCCCGTTTCCGCCACTAAATAAAAAAATAAAAAGAGTAATTGCGACTTTTTATCTCAGAATTGCGAGTTATAAAGTCACAATTCTGAGATATAAACTCGCAATTGCGTGATATAAAGTCAGAATTCTGAGATATAAACTCGCAACTGCGAGAAAAAAAGTCAGAATTCTGAGATATAAACTCGCAATTGCGTGATATAAAGTCAGAATTGCGAGATATAAAGTCGCAATTGCGAGATATAAAGTCGCAATTGCATGATATAAAGTCAGAATTCTGAGATATAAACTCGCAATTGCGTGATATAAAGTCAGAATTGCGTGATATAAAGTCAGAATTGCGTGATATAAAGTCAGAATTGCGAGATATAAAGTCGCAATTGCGTTATATAAAGTCAGAATTCTGAGATATAAACTCGCAATTGCGAGAAAAAAAGTCAGAATTGCGAGAAAAAAGTCAGAATTCTGACTTTATATCACGCAATTGTGAGATGTAAACTCGCAATTGCGAGACAAAAAGTCAGAATTCTGAGATAAAAAGTCGCAATTTTTTTTATTTAGTGGCGGAAACGGGCTTCCATAAATAAACGTTAACTGAAATAACTAAAACTAAATTGAAATAAAATTTAATAAAAAAAACTATAGACATTTTTTTTTTAAAAAAAAAACAATAAATAGACAAAAACACAACAAAATTACTAAAACTAACCAAAATTACAATGACAAAAATAATACAAACTGTAATAGTATCTCAGTGATACTAAAATAACACTGTGTGAACAGTATATTGCTGACTAAAGATCAGCAACCCATTAACTTTCATTTCTAGATGTTTCAGGAACCGCAAGATGCAGCTATATTTTGGTATAATAAACTTTTATTTACAAATTGACTATTGCATGATGTGTAAACATTTCTTTGCACAGTGCATTCTACAGCTTAATCATGATAATAGCCAGTGTTATGATCTTTATTGCAATCTTATTTACAGAATATACACAATATATCACAGAATGTCAGTGTGACCAGAAATTAAAGAGATAGTTCACCCCAAAATGAAAATTCTATCAACATTTTCTCCCTTTCATTTGTTCCAAAAACTGTCTTTCAGTTTTTCTTGTGTAAACAATCATCAACATCAAACTGGCAAAATATGTCTTGTTGTGGCACAGGAGAAGATTCAGAGAATAAAATAATTTTTTGGAGCTCGACAGCCCCATTTACTTTCATCACAAGCTGCATAAATATTCTGCACAATATCTAAGTCATACAGTTTTGGAATGACAGGAGGGTGAGTAAATGATGACAGGACTCTAAAATTTGGGTGAACTGTAATTTTAACAGAAAGACCCAACAGAAAACAGGAAAGCTAAACCTATAGTGACCATGACACATTTTTGTTTAAACACGATATCAGCACAGCAGTGGAGACATGTACAGGTTTGAAATATACCATGCTTGACCCAGAAACTGTTGATCAGTACTGTAAGAGATAAATGTCATTCTGGGGTGATTTTGGGAGCAGATTAGCAATCCAGATGGAATGAGTGATGGGTTAAGGCTAGGTTTACGGACAGGCTTAGCCTTTTACAAATATGCCCTCTGAGTAAAGATGACTCCACATAGTGCCAGTGTGACATTAGTCAGAAATGAAAGCTCACAGCCTGAAAATATACAGGTTCAGTGCAACTGCTGAAGGAGGATTTTCACAGATCCCGCGGGATGTAGCTGTTTTAAACCTGAACCCAGGCTAAGGATTAGTCCTACTGAAATAAAAAAGGAGTCATTTCGAATACCCGGCAAGGTCACTCTCATTTTCCCAGACACCCTCCAAGCTTGAGGGAATCACATGGGTGAAATCTCACGAAATCGGTCAAGAACATTTCCAGGTCATGTTTCACCCAAACATCAAATTAAATAATTAATAAATTATCTTTTGTTTAAAGAAAATGAATGTGGCAAGCAGGGCGGGGCCGAGAGCCATGGGAACGGAGCGAGTTTATTCTTATTTTATTATTAAAGTTATGTTTAATGTTTGCTGGTTCCCACCTCCTTTTTCCCATACCAACAAACTTTGCTACAATGAACATTAAGTAAGTAAGATGTTTGGAATTGTGATTTCATGACAGTTAAGCACCCTACCCTGCCAGTTATCATTACTGTAATGGGTAACACTTTATTCTGATGGTCCACTTTAGACATTCAGTTAACTAAGTAAGTTTGCAACATGTCAACTACCAGTCATTAGAGTATTAGTAGTCTGTCTGCTTAAAGGACTAGTTCACTTCAGAATTAAAATTTTCCTGATAATTTACTCACCCCCATGTCATCCAAGATGTTCATGTCTTTCTTTCTTCAGTCGAAAAGAAATTATGGTTTTTGAGGAAAATATTCCAGGATTTTTCTCCATATAGTGGACTTCAACAGCTACCAACAGGTTGAAGGTCCAAATTGCAGTTTCAGTGCAGCTTCAAACGGCTCTAGATGATCCCAGACGAGAAATAAGGGTTTTATCTAGTGAAACAATCAGGCATTTTCTTCAAAACATAAACATTTATATACTTTTTAACCACAAATGCTCATCTTGCACTGCTCTGTGATGTGCCACGCATGACGTGATCACGTTGGAAAGGAGAAAAAGATGGAGAAAAATCCTAGAATGTTTTCCTCAAAAACCTTTTTTTTTTTTTTTTTTGACTGAAAAAAGAAAGTCATAAACATCTTGGATGACATGGGGGTGAGTAAATTATCAGGAAATTTTAATTCTGAAGTGAACTAATCCTTTAATATCTGCTAACACTTTATTTTGATGCTCCCCAACAGACATTCTACTGATAAGTAACTTTGCAACTACATGTCTACTAACTCTAACCCTAACACCTAACCCTAAACTAAATGTCTACTAACAGTCTAGTACAGTCTACTAATACTCTAATGAGAGTTAGTTGACATGTAACTGCAAAGTTACTTATAGTCTAAAGTTAACCACTGATATCATTTATCATTTGATTGTCGTATTGTCATGCAGTATCTTCCATAAATCAGAAGGAACATATGATTACTTTATAATATGTATAATATACTGTTTTTGCCATTAACAGTAGATAAGTCAAGTATGAGACTTGGATTATCTTACCTTTTAGTGCAGCCTCATGATTTTTATTCAATTTTCTCAATAAATGTGTGTTTTTCACTGAACACCATCAGATATAAAATATAATGTGTCAAATATTTACACATTTCAAATATAAATTACAAATCAGGCATTCAATTTTAAGAATACATTTTGAAATGCTTTTCAAATGCTATCAGCTCTGATGGTGATGACAAATTAACCATATTTTGCATATTACATATTTTGCATTATATAAAGAAGTCATTTTGTTTGATGTAGCTTATTACTAATAAGACATTCTTAAAATGAGAGAAATTACTAAAAAAAACAAACCATTTCTTTACAATTTGTGAATTATGATATATATATATATATATATATATATATATATACACTGCCCTCCAAAAGTTTGGAAACACCCCTGGCAAAGTGTGGTTTTGGATGATATCAGCATAAATCCTTATCATTTTTTGGTGCAAATACATTAAAGTAACTTGACATTATCATTGAAGACCAGCAATAATAATTTTCATTTTGATTACATAATAATGGCAATATATACATGTCAAAGTCAGACATGCCCCTTTGCCAGCTGTGATGCCTGGTTACTGGTTTAAACTTGGCCCAGGTTTGTAAAAGATTTTTGGCTCAGCACACCTTAATAGCTTCAACAATTGATTGCCAATTAAGTTTAGAATACAATGAACCAATTAGAACCCAGTTTAGGTCAGATAGCTGCTAATGGTGGATATTTTGAGGAATCGAAAATTTAAGTTTTTTCTATGTATAAACTGTTTATGTAATAAAATATGTTTTCGTAGTTTGTGTTGTCCCTTATCAGTGCAAAATTATCACAAATTAAAAAGGATTCATGCCAATATTGTCCAAAACCCCACTTTTCTAGGGCGTTTCTAAACTTTTGGAGGGCAGTGTGTGTGTATATATATATATATATATATATACAACGATCAGGCATAACATTATGACCACCTTCCTAATATTGTGTTGGTCCCCCTTTTTCGAGGCATGGACTCCACTAGACCCCTGAAGGTGTGCTGTGGTATCTGGCACCATGATGTTAGCAGCAGATCCAAGTCCTGTAAGTTGCAAGGTGGGGCCTCCATGGATCGGACTTGTTTGTTCAGCACATCCCACAGATTACCATGTGTTCCCCAGGTAAGCGACGCACACGCACCCGGCCATCCACGTGATGTAAAAGAAAACGTGATTCATCAGACCAGGCCACTTCTTCCATTGCTCCGTGGTCCAGTTCTGATGCTCACATACCCACTGTTGGCGCTTTCAGCGGTGGACAGGGGTCAGCATGGGCACCCTGACTGGTGTGCGGCTATGCAGCCCCATACGCAACAAACTATGATGCTCTGTGTATTCTGACACCTTTCTATCAGAACCAGCATTAACTTCTTGAGCAATTTGAGCTACAGTAGCTCGTCTGTTGGATCGGACCACACGGGTCAGCCTTCACTCCCCACGTGCATCACTGAGCCTTGGCCGCCCATGACCCTGTCGCCGGTTCACCACAGACAAAATGTTCACTTGCTGCCTAATATATCCCACCCACTAACAGGTGCCGTGATGAAGAGATAATCAGTGTGATTCACTTCACCTGTCAGTGCTCATAATGTTATGCCTGATCGGTGTGTGTGTGTATATATATATATATATATAATGTTACCTATATTGAGTAATGCTCTAAGGGCACAGGGTTTTTTGGGAAGTGAGTAGTAATCTAATATCATATTTGTGATAAAAAAAAGTAAAAATCAAATGAAATGGAAGTCCATGATAAGAACATTCTTTTGATCATCTCTGATTAATTTAACTTGTTCTATTTTCAAAACGAATGGCAGATTAGAATCAGTGAGTTTGTTTTGCTGTAGTCTATCATATCTCACTGTGGTTTACTAATGAAAACAGTGATAAATGCTGCATTGTTACAGAATGTCATGTGATGTCATATTCCCACATCCAGAAATGTCTTTTAGTTCTTGTAATGATCATCTGATTTTTTAATTTTTTTTTATTTGCAGCTGCTTTTTGAAAAAACTAATACTGCATGCAAGTTTTAAATCATGTTTTTTGCATAACTGTTAGTCGCTTTTAACAACAATATACATAGAGTATATATAAAAGTGCATTGTGGAACTCACAGATATTTTTGTAGAACACGAAGACCATGTTGATGTCGGTACAGCATATAGACGGTCTGAAACCCATGTCCTCCCCAGGGCTTTACTCCTCTAGTTGACCTTTGTCTTGCTTTCATCTGCTCTTTCTTTCTCCATAGAGAAGTTGGTGTTCTGGAAAAGGTTATAAAGTAAAAGCAAACAAGAATCTCCTCTTCTTCTTTGTCACTGCTTCATTGAAAGATTAATGATTCACCTTCCTCTAATGTCACAAGATCTGATCAGGCAACAACTGTGCTATTAGTTAAACAAAGTCAGTCAATGTTTCTTGTTATGTTGGTGATGGTGGCAAAGCCATGGTTCACTACAATGAGCTAAGAAGAGATTTTCACACAAACATTTTTACGATCTATAATGGATTTCAGTGGATAGTAAAATGGAGTAGTTGAACCTCAGAATCTCCTGAATTGACCCTTCGCTAAGCTCCGCCCCCGTGGTTACTGTTGCTCTCTCAGACCAAAGAGATTTAATATCTGGAGAAAGCTAATCATTAGCATTCCCATTCATCTCAATTACAGTTGCACAGCTGTGCAAGTATGTGATTTAAAATCAGCCAACACTGCTTACAGGCACTCAGTTGTGGATATAAGGTTTTTTTTAGTCACCTGAGCCATAAAAACCATGTGACTAACCGCTCTGGAGTAGCAGGAAGATGATGTCATGATAATGCTGGTTGGCTGATGACTTCACAGCCTGTGCTGATACTTTAGGTGGGTTTATTATAAGTGAGATGCTCGTGTTCACGCTAGACAGATTGTTAGCTGACTCAACTGTTTACTTATGACACATAGCATTACAGCTAAAAGTATTCCTGTATTTTTATTGAAAGTAGCCTACTTTTATCTGTCGAGACATGCCTTCACTAGCACTCGTAAGTGCTGATGATTGAGTTGAGGGGAGGAGCTACACTTGAAAAGGCCATTTGAAAATATGCTTTATTTTTGTAATTCCGCTAGACGCCACTAGTGTCACAGAGACTACATATTTCACTTTTAATGTGAGGGCGAGAGTGTCAGATTAATCCTTTCTCCTTTTATTTTGGGGCACCAGCTTAATAATTTCACCCTAACAGTAAAAAACAATCAAGAAGGAATGTTGAATAAACAAAAAGTATGTAAATTGGAGGGAATTTGTCAGCTGACTAATCTGAAGGATTTGCGAGAGCCTCTTGCTGTATTTTATTTATTAACAAAAAGATAAACAAGTAATGAACTCAACTATTAAATCCTAGATTGTTCTGTTAAGGTGAAATTCCTTAGCTTGTGCTCCACGATAAAAGGCGGGAAGGCCTGTCTGACACTCACCTTAAAGGGATAGTTCACTCAAAATGAAATTTCTGTCATTAAGTACTCACCCTCATGTCGTTCCACACCCGTAAGACCTTCGATCATCTTCAGAACACAAATTAAGATATTTTTGATGAAATTTGATTTCTGAACCAACGTCATTGCACCTTTTGAGGTCCAGAAAGGTAGTAAAAACATCGTTAAAATAGACCATGTGACTACAGTGGTTCAACCTTAATGTTATGAAGCGACGAGAATATTTTTTGTGCGCAAAAACAAAACAAAAATAATGACTTTACAATTAATAACAATTTGAACTGTTGTTCATACGCAGTCGATGTAGTGAATGCAGTGCAGGCTTCCATGTTTACGACCGAACGCCGGCTCATTATTGGCCGAAGCTGCACACGTGAGCAGACGCATGCGTGTGATGCTGACACAGGAGCTGGCCAACAATGAGCCGGAGTTTGGATGTAAACACAGAAGCACTGCACTGTGTTCACTATGTCAACTGTGTATGACAACAGTTCAAATGTTCCATAGGGGGAAAAAAAAAAAAATGCAGCTTTCATTTTGTCAGGCACACTCTGTTTTAAAGGTTGACCAAACTAAAAGTGAATAAGGTATGTTGACCATGCTCGGTTTAATCACTGATTCCACCCTGTTTATAATTGCGACTATGACACAGCTAGTCTTATTTTTAGGATTCATATTTTCACATATCATATGGAATGTATTTAATAATTTGTAGGGCTTGTGCTGTTTGCATTATGGATGGCTTGGTTAATCTGGCCAATAAAAGACTATTAAATACAACTCTTCCTTTTTATTATACAAATTTGTAAATTTATACAACTGATCCGAGATTATATAAAAATCATAAAGACACTGGTTCATGTGTTCCAGAGATTGCCCCATAGTTGCAGACAATTGAAATTTCAAAACGTTTCGAAATGGTTATGACATCACAAAGCCTTTCCTGAAATCATGTGACTTTGGCAGTTTGATTAACAGCTCCAAATCCCTGATGATTCGCAAAGGTTTGAAGTTTCACAAAGCAGTGTTTCGAAAGTGCCCATCACTAGTCCAGCATAGTCACTGGAAGATCAAGTTATTATAAGTATATTAAGTTATGATATTTTAAATAAAAATTACGAGGTCAAAAATATGTTTTAAAACATGAAACAAATGCATGGATGAATTATTCACAATTACATGCATTTAGAAAATAGAAAATAAATAGGTGTAGTTTCATTGGTAACACTTTACAATAAGGTTCATTAGTTAACATTAGTTAACTACATTAGGTAACATGAACTAATAATGAACTGCACTTATACGGCATTTATTAATCTTTGTTAATGTTAATTTCAACATTTACTAATACATTATTAAAATCTTGTTAATTAGATTTATTAATGCGCTGTGAACTAACATGAACAAACAATGAACAATTAAGTCTATTAAGGTTAGACTAGTAGTTTATTCAACCGCATACTTAACTTTCAACCAATTCTTAATATTTACTATGTACTTTCTGAGACAGGTTGATATAACTTAAAATGGAAGTTTGAGTCTACCTTTCAAAAATTAGTTGGCACAGCTATCTACGGAACTTGAGAAAACTAAAAAATGCTTTGCTTCTTTTTTTATTTTATTTTATTTATTTTTTTTACAGTGAATGAATTGCAGATTTCTGTGAACAGATTTTCAGTGAAAGAGCACAATCTAGTCTTATAAAATGGCGGACGCCAACAGTTGCTACGGTAGGATTGGTCAGTAACCTTTTTAAGACGGGACTTAGTGCAGGGTCAATTGTTTTGCAGTTCTAATACATGACATCAGTATGAGAAGTGTTTTCTGACCACAGCTTGTCTGACAAGCTTATCTCTAGTGGCCAGAAGTTTCATTTTGAGGCTGCCCATCCATCTATTCCTCGCATTCATCCGCATGCTGGCATGAGGAGAGCCTACAGGGCCTTCACAGAAGGTCAGCTTGCATGTTCTCCGGCATCTGACTCACAGTCACCTCGCTGTAGGATGTACCGATCAGCACGCAGGCAGTCCTTTGAGGTGTGGTCTGTTGACAACGAGGGTCCGCCTCGGGGCAATGAAGACAAGCCCCGTGGCTGTCTGCCAGCCCATTGGAGAGTCGAGTGGAGTTGCTAGCATCCTTGTTGCAGCGTAAAGATGTTTGCCGATGAAGATCCTTCTCTCCAGGCACAGGGCTTCCCTTACATGGACTGGAACAAATTCGTCTGCGAATCTGAGCTGTGTCCCTGCTCAGAGATTTACGAAAGTTGGGCTTAAATACCAGGTACACCACAGGGTTGTAGATGGTGGAGGATTTTGCAAAGATAGCTGCCAAAGCAAAGGCTATAGGTGGGACATTATTGGATTCTCCAAATGCAGCCCACATTGCCACAACAGCATAAGGGCTCCACGCGGTCAGAAAACCAATGCATACCGCCACAGAGAGCTAAAAGAGAAACAGAAATAACTCGTGAGAACATTTCCACATGTTCTGGAGAAAATATCTAAATGGGTCATCCTTCATTTGTGGTGACAGATGGTGTCCCTTATCTTTGCTACAGTAGAAATAATTTTAATTGTCAATAAAACATGAAAACATAATATTCAAACATATATTTAACATGTCTGTAGTGTTACCATAATGGAAATTGACACTTTAAGTAAACAGGGAAATATATTTGGAGTACAGTTGCTCTTTTTTCTTAATAAGTTCCATATATTTTGCTATTTTTTTGACAATATCATGTTTCAAACTTTATTACAGTCTGTGGTGCTTGCATATTTATCATATTTAGAATCAAAATTATAATATAGAATATAATGTTATTAATACTTCCAAAATACCCACTGACCTTGAAACTAGCACAATGGTAGCCTCCATTTTATTTACCTTGAAAGACAGTAAGACTACAGACAAACAATAAAATGATTTGTCAACAGGATTTCATTAAAATTACTTGAAAATTGAATTGTCATTAAGCTTTCATTTTGGATCTACCATGTGGAAACTATTTTAAAAAGCATATCCATAAAGTATATTATTATGTAAGAATGACAAATATTTGGGCTAATTTCTGCCTCTCATTTGTCACTTCAAATAAAGAACAACCCAATATACACACAGATTAAAGATCTTCTCTGACTCTGCATGTGTAATGATGTGTAATTCTTCCCTACCCTTAAGGTAGGGACCGACGCCAAAGAACTAGCACTGATGTAAGCCGACTGTGGCGTCGCCTCGCGTCGCCTGTGTGATGGCAAAAACACTGCACAGACTACAGCTGATGGCCAACTAGCACGTACGTTCTGCGTCTGCGTGAGAGGACATGAAACCGGAAGGGCTAGAACTGTGGATTAGAGATGCGTGGATCAGCTCTAACATCACCCAAATCCGCTGTTAAAAATAAATCTTTCACCTGCCACCCAACTGAATCTATGATTTAGATATCTGCACTCGATTGTCACATTACAATTATTCTAATTCTCAGTGATAAGCATGATGAATAAATATGAGTAAATTCAGAGTAATTTGCATGTAAAATGGACCTTCCAGAAAACTCTCCTACAGATTCACAAACGCTTCGTAAACATCAGATTTATGTGTTTCATGAATGAGGCCCAGTATTTTTCTTTCCTTCCATTTGTTTTTAATTCTCCTTTTTGAAATTTCTCTAGGATCTGTTTTTTCTCCATTGCTGCTCAAGTGGACCCCGCAACTGCGTAGCTTAATGAGATTCTGCAAATTAGTGCCTGACGAAGCTTTAAACTTTAAAGGAACACTCCACTTTTTTTGAAAATAGGCTCATTTTCCAACTCCCCTAGAGTTAAACAGTTGAGTTTTACCGTTTTCGAATCCATTCAGCCGATCTCCAGGTCTGGCGGTACCACTTTTAGCATAGCTTAGCATAGTTCATTGAATCTGATTAGACTGTTAGCATCTCGCTCAAAAATGACCAAAGAGTTTCGATATTTTTTCTATTTAAAACTTGACTCTTCTGTAGTTACATCGTGTAATGCGTAATATCATTGCGCCTGCTGCACCCATGGTATGGCAGCAAAGTTCCTTGATTATTACGCCAGAATGAGAGTATAGTTACTAGCCATATCGGCCTAGAAAATAACAACTTTTCATTTTCCGTCGGTCTTAGTACATGATGTAACTACAGAAGAGTCAAGTTTTAAATAGGAAAAATATTAAAACTCTTTGGTAATTTTTGAGCGAGATGCTAACGGTCTAATCAGATTCAATGAACTATGCTAAGCTATGCTAAAAGTGGTACCGCCAGACCCGGAGATCGGCTGAATGGCTGAATGGATTCGAAAATGGTAAAACTCAACTGTTTAACTCTAGGAGAGTTGGAAAATGAGCCTATTTTCAAAAAAAGTGGAGTGTTCCTTTAAGCTTTAAACATGTTAATATTTCCATCATTACGTTTGAAAACACTTTTATCAGATTAATTTCTGTTAAGCTTGTGTATATTTTTAGTTAAAGCTGTTAAGTTATTAAGCAATACCTCATGTAGGTTTTTTACTTTGTGTTTTATATAATAACCACTAGGCATATTCTCTAGGCATATGTTTTCCTTGACTGGTTCTCCCTGAAGATACGTTGTTGTTGAAAACAAAAGAGTGACGCATGTTTGTTGCATTTAGCCATGAAATGAGAGTTCAGTGTCTTTATTAAAATCAACACATTAATGATTTATCTCACCCGCAACCTACCAGCAATTAATTGGAATGTTATTTTTTATTACTTGGGCCGCCTGACCCACGGATTATCCGTAGTGTCCACGTATATAACCGCAATTCGCGCACCACAATTGTGGATATACAAAGCAAGCAGCGCATTACACCAGTCTCACTCATAACAGACGGATTTGTGTAGCTTTTTCAATTATGTCTGCTAAGTTGTCACTGACATTGTCAGCCCTTGGTTATTATTAAAATAATCCACTGTTCAAATGAGATAAAATGAGAACAATGACAAGTGTCTGTAGTGTGTTCCCTCTTTGCTTTTGTCAGTTCCATTTTTTGATTTGCTAAGCTGAACAGCCAATCAGAGTGATCTCTCTCACCGACGAGCTCCACCGCCGATTCGACATGCAGAATCGGTGCAGAACACACCAAAAAAGCTAAGCTGACCGATGCTCAAACAAGGCCCGACATTGCCTGAGGGCCGATCGTCAGCTGGGTGTGTCCCAGGCTTTTAGTACTGACTCTGTGATGTTTTACCCTCTCACCTTCACAATGAGGATGTGTGCATTTGTCGTCTTGGTCTGTGGTGACACGTGTTGCTGTACTGCCTGCCGTGACCCTCGTACGGTGATGAGGATCAGGATGTAGGAGAGTAGGATGATGGTAAGAGGCAGGGCGTAGCAGAAGAGAAACAGGCAGATAATATAGGACATGGACAGAGCGTCCTGGCCTGGTGCATACCTGAAAGTTGAATAGAGAACAGGACATATCATAGTGACGGTAATCAGGTGCACTGCTAGGGATTCTGACCCCCCTGTGCAGTTTATTGCCTCCGGCTGTTATCACTGATCCCTGAATGCTGATTGTCTGACCGTGGACCTTAGAATTGTCCCTACATTTTTGTGGGTTTAAGTCCAATCTGGGGTGGGTTTAAGCAGAGTATTTAAAGAGCATAATCCAGAGGTCTTGACTTATTTCCAGGTCTTACAAAGCTGCCACAGCACTATGACAAATCGGTCATTGTTTAGCCAAACATTATACATGAAAAAGGAACACTTAAAGGGATAGTTCACCCAAAAATGAAAATTTGATGTTTATCTGCTTACCCCCAGGGCATCCAAGATGTAGGTGACTTTGTTTCTTCAGTAGAACACAAATGATGATTTTTAACTCCAACCGTTGCGGTCTCTCAGTCATATAATGCTTGTCAATGGGAACTCCATCTATAAGAGTCAAAAAAACATGCACAGACAAATCCAAATTAAACCCTGCGGCTCGTGACGATACATTGATGTCCTAAGACATGAAACGATCGGTTTGTGCGAGAAACCGAACAGTATTTATTTCATTTTTTACCTCTACAACACCACTATGTCCAACTGCCTTGCGCATCCGATTGGTGAGGTCTGAAAACGCGTTCTGATGACGGAAGTGATGTCTCGCGCTTATGAGTCAGAGCGCGTTCAGACCTCACCAACCGGATGCGCAAGGCAGTTCACAAACCGATCGTTTCGTGTCTTGGGACATCAATGTGTCGTCACGAGCCGCAGGGTTTAATTTGGATTTGTCTGTGCATGTTTTTTTGACTCTTATAGATGGAGTTCCCATTGACAAGCATTATACGACTGACAGACCGCAACGGTTGGAGTTAAAAATCATCATTTGTGTTCTACTGAAGAAACAAAGTCACCTACATCTTGGATGCCCTGGGGGTAAGCAGATAAACATCAAATTTTCATTTTTGGGTGAACTATCCCTTTAATCTGGGCCTAAAGTCAGGTTGTTTTGAAGATACGTGGATATGGGATCTCTTCTAAGGTAAGCAGAATGGTACAGTGGGAACATGCTGGGCACATAACCCAAAGGTCAATGGATCAAAACCATCATCTGCTACAGCCTTGTATGACATTGTAAACTTATAAAAATGCCCAGACCCTAAATAAGGATTGAATTCCACTGTACAGGTATAAAACACAAAACCTCTGAATCCCGGAACCGATGCAATACTGCATTAATGTTCTGAGAAGCTGTTGAAGTAGCCATCCCTCTAGATCAACTCCAGTCCTCGGGACCCACCTCCCAGAATTTTTGAGATCCTATTTAACAAGATGATGAGTTGAAATAGGTGTTTCAATTAGTGAGACATCTAAAACATTCTGGGGAAGGGTCCTGAGGACTGGAGTTGAGAAACGCTGATCTAGATGACTGTGTTTGCTGGCCTTGTTCAAATGCCCAGGTTGTTGGCGTCACTGGCCCACCTGACTAAAGCCCTATTCGGACGGGATTAGTTTTACATGGGGAGGTGGAGTAATGTCATTTTTACCTCAGGACGTCTGTAATATTAATGGCCAATTCGCACGGGATAAGACATCTCAGTAAAACTAGCAGAAGTGGGAAGGGTAACTAAATTTACGAACTGCCGTCACCTCCCTGTCGTCATGTGGGTATACGTTGCTTCCTGATACCATGTGCGCAAACACATATAATCTAAATATATAAACTATATATAACAGTTAGGTCCGCTCAAATGATTTATTATGATTGGATTATGTAATAGGCACTTAGCTAAAGCTAAAATTAGTTTTGTGCCTCTGACAAGTGCTTTCGATCTTCTTTTTGCTCTGAATGGTATGTGGAAAATACTTGAGGTTTGCCACAGACTTGTCCCACCACCTACAACACAACTGAATGTTTCTTCAAGTGCTTCCATGCTTGAAAAATGCGCGGACAACTACTTTTAAACAGGAAATGAAAGAATTTTACCGTACATATTTACAGCAGGTCTATTCGAACAGGATTAGGGATTAGTAATTTTTCCGGACCTTTTTACAGAATGTAAAAGTCGCTGTAATCTTTACAATCTTTACTGTAATGATTACTGAGATGGCACATTCGGACGGGACTAAAATCACCGAGAAGCTCTGGTAATAATTACTTTACCCCACCTCCCCATGTAAAACTAATCCCGTCCGAATAGGGCTTAAGACTGAGAATTATTGGAGACAAATGAGCCATAGGCCCAGCGGCCTAATGGATAAAGTCTCCTAAGCCAGAGGATTGTGGGTTTGGGTCCCACCTGGGGTGGGTTTAAGCAGAGTTGTGCAGAAGAAGCATGCTGGGCCCATAATGCAGAAGTTGATTAATCAAAACCATTCTCTACTAAGCCTTCTTTACTTGCATAGATACCAGGTCTTACTCGAAGACTAAATTGGTCATTGTTTTTGCCAAAACTTATCTATGAAAAATCAACAGTTAATGTTGGCCTAAACACAAGCTGTTTTGAAGACAACTGGGTATGGGATCGGGTTTAAGGTGAGCAGAGTGGCACAGCGAAAGAGTGCTAAGCCCATAACCCAGAGGCCGATGGTTTGAAATCATCATCTGCTTTGGATAAAAAGCAAAACCTCTCAGACCTGGAACTTATGCAATACTGCATGAATGTTCTGAGAAGCTGTTCGTTGATCACATGCATCAAACTCCGCTCCTGGAGGGCCACTGTTCTGCAGAGTATAGCTCCAACCAGCTCCAAAACACCTGCCTGGAAGTTTCTAGTAACCCAAATACCTTGATTAGCTGGTTCAGGTGTGTTTAATTAGGGTTGGAGCTAAAGGGGCCCTCCAGGAACTGAGTTTGACACCCCCGATATAGATGATTAAGTTTGTTGGCTTTGTTTAAATGCCTAGCATGTTGGTATCACTAGACCACCAGAACGAGACTGAGAATTATTGGGGAAAAATAGGCATTAGCCCCAAACCAGGGTTCAATTCTTATCTGGGGTGAGTTTAAGCAGAGTGTTGTGGCCTAATCTATGAAAAGCAGTTAATGTGGGTTCTGAACTCACATGCTGTTTTGAAGACACCTGGGAATGGGAGCTGTTTTACGGCAAGCAGAGTGGTGCAGTAGAAGCATGCTGGAATTATAGGGTGCTTCTCATTTCTTATTTGTGCATCCTCGTTTCCTTTCTTCGCGTCTTAGCTCCACCCCCTTAGGGTCTGAGGGAAGGATACACCTGTGTATCCTCGCTCTTGACTCCTCAGGAAGCTTCTTCGCTCCTCGCCTCTTCGCGGTGCAATTAGAGAATTGAGATGCCTTCAAGATGGCTGACTTCGATTGGTTTCCAGGTCACGAGCTGGAGGACGTAGGAGCAAGGAAACGAGGAAGCATCAATTTGAGTATTGAGAAGCACCCACAGAGTGCTGCAGGGATGACATAAGTTTCTAGGCCAACCCTTAAGTTAGCATTACCCTGGTTCCCTTGACAAAAAAAGTATCTGCTTTAAAGTATAAACACAATGGGCCTCATTCATGAAACACGAGCAGAACGAATGCTTGTGTAATCGTTCGTAAAGCCGTTCTGACATAAATTTTCGGATTCATGAAAATGTTCCTATTTTCGAAATGTTAGTTGATACGAAAGAAATTTACACCTGCTTCCTACCACATGTAAATGGTGTGTAAAACATTCGAACACCGATGACACTGCATTTTGATGCACTAACAATTTTTCACGAATTTGTTTGCCCTGTCATTTTTTGTAACTAAGAGTTCAACTTTGGGTAAAACTCGTCACTGTCACTTTTTACCGAATCACAGTGGAGCAGGGGCGGGACAAATACTACACCGACGAACCAACCTACTTGTACAACGACTGAACAACAATGTAGAAGTTAATATTGCTGGTTACTGTATTTTTATATTCAGTAATATTCTTCAAAATGAGATACTAGTAACACATTACTGCCTGGCATATTCCGTATCATCATAGCAATCAAAGCATCTCAGCTGGAAAAAACGCTGCGCCTCCAAAGCGCTCTCAATCACCCCCAGTTGGCCGTTTTCAGAAGAGCATCAGGCATTTTTTTTCAGCTGGCTAAAAACGCTTTGTTGGACACATGTTAATTGAATATATATTGTTAGGCATATGGCCTATTAGTCTCTTTTGCATTTATGCAATATACTAGAGCCAAACCTGAGAAGGGAGTCCGGAAGTTTTCACAGTGTTAGTTGTAATTCATAGGCAGGGTTTATGCTAATTGTAAATGAGTGTGCACACGGCCTAATTTGAAGGATTGGGATTTATTAACATACACACGTTTAACTATCAAATCTGATTTTTACGAAGTGTGTGTGAATTTTTGGGAAGGTCTGTTTTACGCGCAAACTACTCCGAATTTACTCATATATTTACGAAAGTTTCATGAATGAGGCCCAATGAGGCTGTAAAAAGGGACTAGTGAGTAAATGAGTTTACCCGTTCAGTATAATGACATTTAATGTCTCATACACCCTTTGTAGTTCCATTTAGCCACTTGTAAGCAACAACCTTTTTCAAGACATGTAAAAGTTTAAAAAAAATCACAAGTTTCTGTTAACCACAGACCTTATTTCAGGCATTTAAAGGGTTAGTTCACCCAAAAATAAAAATTCTGTCATTAATTATTCACCCTCATGTCGTTCCACACCCGTAAGACCTTCATTCATCTTTGGAACACAAATTAAGATATTTTTGATAAAATCCGATGGCTCAGTGAGGCCTCCATTGACAGCAAGATAATTAACACTTTCAGATGCCCATAAAGCTACTAAAGACATGTTTAAAACAGTTCATGTGACGACAGTGGTTCAACCTTAATGTTATGAAGCGACGAGAATACTTTTATGTCTGCCAAAAAAAATTAAAATAAAAAATAATGACTTTATTCAACAATATCTAGTGATGGGCGATATCAAAACACTGCTTCATGAAGCTTCGAAGCTTTACGAATCTTTTGTTTTGAATCAGTGGTTCAAAGCGTGTATCAAACTGCCAAAGTCACGCCCCCCAGTGGTGAACCATTGACATTTCGAAACACTTATGACGTAACAAAGCCTCGTTCACTGAAATCACATGACTTTGGCAGTTTGATACATGCTCCGAACCACTGATTCGAAAACAAAAGATTCGTAAAGCTTCGAAGCTTCATGAAGCATTGTTTTGAAATCGCCCATCATTACATATTGTTGAATAACGTTGTTATTTTGTTTTGTTTTTTTGGATACAAAAAGTATTCCCGTCACTTAATAACATTAAGGTTGGACCACTGTTCTCACATGAACTGTTTTAAATATGTATTTAGTAGCTTTCTGGGCATTGAAAGTGTTAATTATCTTACTGTCAATGCAGGCCTCACTGAGCCATCGGATTTTATCAAAAATATCTTAATTTGTGTTCCGAAGATGAATGAAGGTCTTACGGGTGTGGAACGACATGAGGGTGAGTAATTAATGACAGAATTTTCATTTTTGGGTGAACTAACCCTTTAACCAAAACCCATGAATACAAACCCATTGACTTTGGGATGATGATGGAACCAGAAGTGCAAAAATGCTTACACACTTCCGAGTTTTAGAACTCATTCCTGCAGAACTCTATTCAACAGTTTAGATGTAAAACACAAAGACTCTTAGTCCTGGAACTATAGCAATATTGCATGAATGTTCCGAGAAGCTGTTGAAGTAGCCATTCACCTAGATGACAGGGTTTGCTGGCCTTGTTTGTATTTCCAGCTTGTTGGTTTCACTGGGCCATCTGACCAATCCTGCTCCTGGAGGACCAACTAATCCTGAAAACCTTCATTAGCTGTTTCAGTTATGTTTAATTAGGGTTGGAGCTAAACTCTGCAGGATAGAGTTTATCCAAGTGGAAGTTTGGACACCCCTGCTATAGCTACTGTATATAGCAGAGGTGCCCAATCCTGTTCCTGGAGAGCTACCTTCCTGTAGAGTTTAGTTCCAACCCTATATAACCCTATATAACCCTCCAACACTCCTGTTTGTAATTATCAAGTGTTCCTGAACATCTTAATTAGCTGGTTTAGGTGTGTTTGATTAGGGCTGGAGCTGAATTTTGCAGGAACCTTCAGATCTCAAGGAACAGCATTGGGCACCCCTGCTATATAGCATGAATGTTCTGAGAAGCTGTTAAAGTACTCATTCACTCAGATGACTGTGTTTGTTGGCCTTGTTCAGATGCATAGCATTTGCCACTGAGCCACCTGACTGAGACTTAGAATTATTGGGGACAAATAATTCACAGAATAATTTTCCTATCTACACTCCACTATCCTATACACCAAGGCAACAAAATCTAAAAATAAAATCCTAAAAAAGAATGTAGTTATTTTGTTAGAGTGCAGCCATGTGAGCTCAATAGAACATGCAGTGCATTAGATTACTTTAAAAAGTGTGTTATTTTTGGATGTTAAAATACTTTATCCTATCCCAGTTTCATTTGCAACTATAAATACGCCATTTGTAGGCTGACTTTCTGTGGCACTATAAAAACTATCAAAGTGATCACATTTACAATTTTCCCTTGGCAGATGATAAAAAAGGCAATTCAATATACTTGCATTTACAGAGAAACCTGAGCCATAAAGAGATCAGAATATCAGTCTCTAGATAAGAACAGGGCTCTTTTGATTTGGGTAAGTAACCACCCAAACACACTTAAGAAAATACTCAGAACACCTAAATAACTACAATGCCCTTTACCCAGGCAATCACACAGAACACCCTAGCATTGTGGCAGCAAGTGGTGATGCCACTAATTACACACATCACCTTTAGGCTGACTTTTTGGCTTTGCTGTGGTTGGTTTTCTGAGAATCCTTTAGTGTTTCCATTAACATCCTTCCAGGCACTTACCAGTCTATGCAGCATGCTGTCCCATAGGGTTCAGGGCCATAGTGACCCCAATTTGCCAAGGGACCAATAGCAAACACCATGGCATAGCACCACACCCCCACAATCATCAGACAGGCATGAGAGTAGGAGAATTTGTTTCCTGTTAAAGGAAAGCAAACACATAGAAGCATTAATTTAGCACAAAGTATTGATCACTTTCAAATGTTTTTATGCTGTGTTGGGGAACATTACAGTACTTTTAAACTAGAGATTAGAAACAGAAATTGAAATATGAAACATTTTGAAGCCTTTTTTAAAGATTTTTTTTAATTTTTTTAACAGTAAACTTTTAGAATCACACCACTTCCTGTTGCCCTAATCCATTTATTTCCCACATGCTCTTATGAGGGAAGTATTCTGTACCAAGAAAGCTATGCTGTGGTAATATGAGTTATCAAATATCAGTTATCCTTATTCTTGCAATGTTGTAAAAGTACACAAATAAATTCTTAGAATAACAGTTCTTTTTTTATTTTAAATGCTTACCTTTTGGAAAGGAGACCATAGAACGTCAAAGTCATAAACAATAGTGGGTAACACTTTATAATAACTGCATGCTATGAAGCATTAGTTAAAGGGGACATATAATGCCCCTTTTACAAGATATAATATACGTCTCTGGTGTCCCCAGAATGTGTCTGTGAAGTTTCAGCTCAAAGACGCGCCTTTTTGTGTGTGTCCCTTTAAATGCAAATGAGCTGCTGCTCCCGGCCCCCTTTCCAGAAGAGGGCGGAGCTTTAACAGCTCGTGCTTCAGTTGCTCAACAACAACAATCTCACGCAGCCAAAATGACGATTGTTAGTAACGGTGTTCAGCCTTACATTGTTCAAACCGGAGTCGGACACTGATGGAGAGACTCAGGAAGAAGTTACAGCTTTTAGAATGAAACTGGATGTTTCTGAATGGTTAGTGGATAAATTTATGTAGTTGCTGTGGAGTTGATTCAACTCATCGACTAGCACTAACAACTCTTCCTCTTCTCTAAAGCAGCCCAACAAGGCCTCGCCCCTTTGTTGCATGTTCTCGGGGGCAGGGTTTATGTAAATTTTAGGGTTAGTGATGTCACTAACCCGGGAAGAAGCTCATTGTAGTCCTTACCAGCCGTTTGTTGTAGTCCTTAAACAGTGAATTCTTTAAAAGAAAATACCTCCCTTTGCATTGAACTTTGAGCGTCGTAACTTTGCAGATGTTGTTTATGCTCAAACAGCAACATTACACACTAACTAAAGTTAAAAAAGTGAAATCATAATCAACCACCCCTTTAAGCATTCGTAAATAGTTAATTCATCATTTATAAAGCATTAATAGACAGTTTATAGGCAGTTTATAAATACAGCTATAAATGCTTTGTTCTTGATTTATAAGCATATAATGTGTTTAATAATTGTATTTTCATACTTTTATTAATGATCAATTTATCATTTCTAAATTAAGTATTACATTATTTACAAACCAGTTATTTAGGAGTTGTCAGTGGTTCGTAAGATCATTTAGAAAATATAAATAAATGATTAATAAACTATTGAAATGTACATTTATACATCTTATTGAGATGAATGGGAATGCGACCCAACAGTATACTAGCTTATAATACATACTATATTACTCTCTCACATCTCTCAGGTGCAGAGTTAAAGAACCACAACTTATCTGGCAGCATGCCTTCTAAAGTCTTTCACTGCATCCCAAATGTGTTTGCTTCTCTTCCACCCACAGAATCCATCTGTTCACCTGCTGTCCTTTTTGCCATCATAATCTCTGTTCTCAAGCTGCTGATAAACTTCCCAATTTGAATTATCTCCTCTCTCCCACACACACCTTCATCTTCATCAAGTCAATCAAAAGTTGAAACTGACAAAACTAATGAGGCCAACTGCTCCTGTCCATACAAGGGAGTATTGACCAGAAGCCGAACAGACACTGGGCATCTAGACCCTGATTAAAATGAGAATATCCAGTGAACACATTCGAGAAAGCCATGAGGTAATGAATTTCCCTTTAGGGTGCATCACGGCAGGACAGAAGGGTTGCAGGCAGCTGCATCCGATTCTTAATTAAGATAGGGAGGAGGGCTAGGGAGGAAGACAAATGTATTCTGGTGTGAAAGGTGTTGAGGAAGAATACCGTAGTTCGGGAAGCAGACTTTGAGGCAGCAGACGGACGACAGAGCAGTGAGATTTGTCAGGCTGGATAAGCCGAAGAGGACACCACATACAGCATAACATAAACATGTCAGCTCTCCAAACAACCACCTGAGAGAATGAGAGAGATTTGCATTTACATTTATGCATTTGGCAGACTGAGAGAGGCAAGTAAAAAAATCAAGGTACAATGATGTTTGTGTTTTCTACGAAGACCCTAGGGACATGGTGATGGAAAAAAAATATGAGATGGGAGGAAAAATTATATGTCAATGCAATAGGCCAATATGTCAAATGTTTTGCGTTCCCCCAAGAAGCTTTGTGTTCGCTCGAAAAATGTTTGAGTTCCCCCGAGAAACTTTGCGTTCTTTGAAATATTTTTTTTTCTCCCATCTCATATTTTTTCCATCACCATGTCCCTTTAGGGGCTCCTTAGGTTTCACTATAGCCATCTTAACATTACAAATGTGGCACAGTAACCAAATCTGAAATGGTGCAAAAACTTTGCCAGAGAGTTATGAATGTCACACAGAGACAGCATATATGTTAAACAGCTGAATAACATGGAAAACAATGAATCATATGCACATTGTTATGGGAGCTTGTTTGTGTATCTCACAATTAAAACTTTATTTCTAGAAATTGCGATTTTATATGGAAAAAAGTTTTCATATATTGTTGATTCTAGTACTAGCACAAAAAACAAGACATATTCTGATTGTCATGATAACAGCAAAGTCTAGCACTGTGTCTCAACTGTCTGCAACACGATAAAATGACAAGCGAGTCACTGTGCTGTTGGTTATTAGTAGATGTTCCTACTCAACTGCAGTGTCCAACTGTATAAAGTTTGTCATGTTGTGGCACAGTGTTAGGCAGTTCTGCTGCAGCTTTAGTCCTGTGTCAATGAAATGGCACATCAGAGCTGCCTTAGACTTTGTCTCTGATACTATGGGGTTGGTATATTTTAGCACAAATTTCTTGTGGCATCTGCCTACTTGTGAGCAAAGGCTGATGGAATCGCCAAGGGAAAGAGTGTAACTGTCATTCCAAGGTCACTGATAGATAAATTTATTATGAAGAACTCTGCCGGCTTGAGAGATGATCTCTTACGATACGCAACAAGGAGCAGGATGCCATTTCCCAAAAGTGACAGAATACCTGAAAAGAGAAAGAAATGCATTAAGTGAACAGTCACTACCACAAGTAGTTTGTTTATCCTTGTTCTAAGCCCCTGCATCTTATTATACTGTTTGCTCTGACAGCTTGGCAAGAAGTAAAACTGCAATGATTTATTCTGGCACTTTACGATTCGAAGGCGCTCTTTAAACTGCCGTATGTCCTCTTACTCTGTTTGCCAGTGATCTCTGAATGTTTGATCTAACATCCCTTGATAATTTAATGTTCGCAATACAGTATTGTGAACATGAAAGTATCCTCCCCCTCTTCAAGGTGACTCCTGGTGCCATAACAGGTCCATATTATGAGGGTTAGAGTCTTGACCAGCAGAGGGACAGACCTCCAGGGCAGAGCAGATGGAGCAGGACAGACATGTTCACAAGTCACTAAAGTCCAAGTCAAGTCTCAAGCCTTTGAGGTCCAAGTTAAGTCTCAAGTCATTGAGGTCCAAGTCAATCTCAAGTCTTTGTTCTATTTTTAGTGATAGTTCTTTCAGCACAAGCACAATAAAGCACACAAAAAGTAATAATTTTAATTATAATTTTCATTCATTCTTGAAAATGGACAGCAAGCAAGCCTCTTGACAGCTCTTCAACACCACAGCTCCTCTTTGGATTAATTGATTGCTTTTTAAATTAAATGACACAAAGATTATCAGAAGGTAAGACCTGGCTATATTGTTACTATTTGTTGTTCATTTATATAACAGCATTTTTCCAATGGGTGATGAATATGCATGCCTTCAGATGTGTCACGCGCAATATAATGCTGGCTTGATGTGTTTGCTGCAGCACATGTTGATAGGGAATGAATGAATTAAGAATGAATAGTAAAATGTAGTGTTTCTTGCTGTCATGTGGGGTAGTAAAGAGAGAGCATAATCAGAAATGTCTTCAAGTCCAAGTCTCCAAGTTCAAGTCTCGAGTCAGTTGTTCACGAGTCCAAGTCAAGTCGCAAGTCATTTTTTTCGACTGTTCACAAGTCCAAGTCAAGTCGCAAGTCTTCTTTTTTGTGCGACTTAAGTGCGACTCAAGTCCAAGTCGCAGACTCGAGTTTCCATCTCTGGAGCAGGATACCACCAGGATAAAGCAGACGGAGCAGGAGACCACCAGGGTGGAACAGAAGGAGCAGGATAACACCAGGGCGGAGCAGGAGGAGCAGGAGACCACCAGAGTGGAACAGAAGGAGCAGGAGACCACCAGGGCGGAGCAGAAGGAGTAGAAGACCACCAGGGCGAAGCAGAAGGAGCAGGAGACCACCAGGGCGGAGCAGAAGGAGCAGGAAACCACCAAGGTGGAGCACACAAAACATCAGACCACTAGAAAGGGTTATGGATCTTGCAGCGGAATTTATTGCCCTCGCCAATGAAGGGCTTCCTGTTTTGGAATATAATGCTCGCTTTTGCCAGCTCACCCAGGGCTCTCATTTTGATGATAAGACTCTCAAATCATTATACTGGGTTTGTGCAAATTATTATAGCCCACTGGACTTACCTGAAATTAGTAAAGGAACATGGAGATAAGCCTTACTTCAGTGTCTGGAATGCACGTACCCCCTGTTGATTTTGTCCAATACTGCCACTACTGATAACGAGCCTGAGCCCAACGCAGACCGAGAGACCCAGCAAATATACGCCATGGACCCTGTGCCTGAGCCAGTGCCAGCAACGGAGCCAGAGCCTGCAGCCTCATCCATCCCTGAAACAAAGCCTGCTGTCCAGTTTGACCAGGTGTGTTAGCTGGTTTATAATCTGTGCCAGTGGGAGTTTTAGTGGATCTGGATGACGAAGAGTGGCTTATTGACTTGGATTCAGCAAAGCCATTTCCCTCTCTTGTCCCCACCCAAGAACCTCTTCCTCCTCTGGTGGTCCAGTTCAGTCTCCAGTCTTCTTCTTCATCGCCGCTGGTTACATACAGCTTCAAGTCTTCTTCGTCACCACTGGTCCTGCCAAGCTGCAAGTCTTCTTTCCTTCTAATTCGTCTCCGCCGGCCCTGCCCTGCTTCAAGTCTTCATCGTTACTGATGGTCCCACCCAGTCTCCCATTCCCTCCTCCTCCAAGTAAGCCATCAAGTTCTTCGATGTCGGCTATGCTGGTCTCATATGGCTCCTTGGCTCCTCCACCGACCAGACCAGTGATGTTACAATGCCTTAAGCCTCCTGGTCTTCAGCTCGGTCTTCCTCGTTCCTCCGGCTCCACCTTGGTCAGTCGTTGCTCTACCTCTGCCACAGACTTCCAGGCCATGGGTCACCATCATCCTGGCTGGCTTCTGGTGGTCATTCTGCTCCGCTCTGATGGTCTTCTGTTCCGCCAGTCCGGACACTCCCTCCCCTAAGACTTTCATTCTCCTTCCTCCTATTCTGGTTTAGTTTAGGCATCAGGAGCTGCCTTCTGGAGGGGAAGGAGTTATATCATGTTCTGTTGTAGTTTCAGTTTCATTTTCATGGACTTTTTTTGTGCATTATTTCCTGTTTCCTTTGTTGCTATTTTCCCCCTTATCACTGGTTGTCATGGTTATTCATTGATTATCTCACACCTATTTTGTATTCAGTTAATTACCTTGTGTATATTTTCTCAGTTCTTTCAGTTCCTTGTCTAGTGTTGGTTTTGTTTTACGCATAATGTTTAATTTGTTTCTGTATTGGATATCTTTCTGTTGTTTTATTTAATAAATGTTTATGCTGCTAAAGGTCTGCTATGCCTCACCTTGTCATCTTCTTCATCATAATGTGACAAGAGTATTAGTAGACTGTTAGGATTAGTAGAATAAGTTGACAGGTACTTGCAAATTTACTTATAGTCAGTAGAATTTCTGTTGGGGAGCATCAAAAGTGTTAGCAGATATTAAGCAGACTGGTACTTGACTATCTAAATGAAGTGTTACCTAAAATTTTAGTTCAATTCCAGAGTCTGAATTCAGGTAGCTAGCAGAATTTACTTTAATAATACTTTAAACTTGAATTTAAGGAAGTTGAATGAATAGCCATGGGTTCCCTCAGAAATTCCATGTGGGTTTTTAGAATGATGGTTTTGATTTTATGATTTGGATTTATTAATGTTCAGTTCATCAAGCATGTATCCTCACATCCTGGTAGCTGTAATGCTTATTTAGCAATACTGTAATGTGATTAAACCTCTGTCAATACCTTGCGATGTTTCATGTAATTATCGCATGCTATTTAGACATTTCAAGGTCATCCCCAAGAGCAAATCACAGCTAACCATTCAAGGAATGGCAGTTTAGCAGCAATATGAGAGAATAATGATTAAGGTTATACTTTCAAAGCTGAGTGCTCTTATTCTAATGTGAAGAATTTGCTTTCTAGGTCAATGGCATTTTTTGTCCTATCTATTCATTTATTCAAACATACATAAAAATGTAATTCATACCACAAATACAATTACTTGAATACACCTCTTCTATGATGAGAATGTAAAATGAATTAAAATGATGAAATTATTAGTTTGTAGTTATATAAGTAGTTTGACATCATTATTGTAATGTGGTGCAACCAACAAAATCATGTGGTCCAACCAACATACAGATGGAGAAAAAATAGGACCCCTGCAGACTGTGTTAAGGTCAATTCTCTTAAAGCATCAGATAAAAAAAAAAGTAAAAAATGTTTATTTTAATTTATTTCTTTTTAGAATAATGATTAGGATGGCTACACATGCATTCAAGTTTTTATTTTATGGCGACATTTAGAGTCATTAAATGTAAACTTTTGTTGAAAATGGTAACGTTTTTCAAAAACATATGAAACCAATATGAACAAATCATCCCATTTTTTCTCTCTCTCTGTCAAATTTCCTGTCTCTCCTAATTGCTCTATAAATAAAGGCTAAAAAGTCCATAAATAATTTAAAAACAGTATCACTTGTAAGTGAGTGGACTCACAAAAAGTTGTGTATAAGGAACCCATGAAGAGATCGTGTTCCTTTGGGATTTTGGAAACAAAAAGGGTAGTTTCCGAGGTATTTCCCATCTGTAAAGAAGATGAAAGACAAGACAAGAAGTTTAGATAAACAGTGGAAAAAGGATGAAGCTGAAACCATGGTAAAACAAGAACAAGTATAAAGCATTCATGAGTGAGCTGAGCGTTTTCAGGGCTGAATCAGAGGACTTTGTGGTTCAATGAGCTTTTTGGTGAGACATTACAATTGAGATTAGCAGCTCATCTCTCTGTGAAAAGAGCCAGATTCCCACTCACAGCTAATGCCAACACAAAAATGTCCAGTCCTTTTGTTTTATGGAACATGTAAAAGAGGGAAAGGGAATTATTAGTATATTTTTTTTTAAATTTTTTAGCTCTGATGACTTTTAGAAAATAAACTCTCTTAAAACATATTGTTTTCACATAAAGCAAGAAAGCTTGGAATAATGCACACAAAACATATGGACTACATTTATATTACTTTTAGACTATGTGCCTTTTGTAGCTTGAGATTCACAATTACCATCTCTCATCCTTGTGCTTCACAGATGAAAACGCATATTTGTTTGGGGAGACGTGTAGATTTTTATTTTCTGCCAGAGTAACACTTTAGTATAGGGAACATGTATTCACTATTAACTACGACTTTTCCCTAAATAAACTCCTAATTTACTGCTTATTAATAGTTAGTAAGTTAGTTGTTAAATTTAGGTATTGGGTAAGATTAAAGGAACACTCCACTTTTTTTGAAAATAGGCTCATTTTCCAACTCCCCTAGAGTTAAACAGTTGAGTTTTATCGTTTTCGAATCCATTCAGCCGATCTCCGGGTCTGGCGGTACCACTTTTAGCATAGCTTAGCATAGTTCATTGAATCCGATTAGACCGTTAGCATCTCGCTTAAAACTGACCAAAGAGTTTCAATATTTTTCCTATTTAAAACTTGACTCTTCTGTAGTTACATCGTGTACTAATCAAGGAGCAATGATATTACGCAGCGCCTGCGTAATAGCATTGCGCCTGCTGCACCCATGGTACGGCAGCAAAGTTCCTTGATTATTACGCCGGAATGAGAGTATAGTTCCTAGCTATATCGGCCTAGAAAATCGCAACTTTTCATTTTCCGTTGGTCTTAGTAGACGATGTAACTACAGAAGAGTCAAGTTTTAAATAGGAAAAATATTGAAACTCTTTGGTCATTTTTAATCGAGATGCTAACGGTCTAATCAGATTCAATGAACTATGCTAAGCTATGCTAAAAGTGGTACCGCCAGACCCGGAGATCGGCTGAATGGATTCCAAAACTGTAAAACTCAACAGTTTAACTCTAGGGGAGTTGGAAAATGAGCCTATTTTCAAAAAAAGTGGAGTGTTCCTTTAAGAATGTAGAACAAGGTCATGCAGAATAAGGCATTAATATGTGCATTTTAAGTACTAATAAACAGTCAATATTCAAGTAATATGCATGCTAATAAGCAACTAGTTAAAAGACCCAAAATAAAGCATTACCATAAATAAATAAATAAAAATAATAGTTTGACAACCACTGCCTTGCAAAAGCTTACATTTGAAAGTAGCATAAATAAATTATGAAGGTATTGTAAAAAGTTAGCAAGTCAGTATATTATATCAAATTCAGTGACTTTCATGTAACAAAAAGAAAAAAGTTTTATTAGTTAATATTTAATTTGTTAGTTCTTATAAAAATCAACCCCTGAGACATGAATACCACTAGATAAATACTGAAATAGGGAAAAGCATGAAACTAAAAACAGCAAAGTAGGAAACTGTTTGCCTGGGGATAGTTAATGCAGTTTAGTGGTCATTAAACCAAACATCTGACCGCGGAATGCCACGATTGTCCAATCAGAATAAAGTATCCCAGTGAGCTGCCTTTTGCTTCTCAAAAGATAACACATTGTTTTGCTTCTGCTGCCTTTTTTCAACTAGAAGCTCACAAACACTCTCTTTGTCTCCTGTCCTTAAATTCTCCATAAAACACACACATGCAGGCCGTGTGTGTGAATAGTTTATTCAGGATAGAGACATAAAGATGTTCGTACACTGATATACCCGGAAAGCCTCTTATACTATCCATACACAACTGGAGGAGTCAATGACCAATTGTGCAAATGGCCTACTTTCTGGAGGCTGATAGATGTCAACTCAGCTGTTATGAAATAGAGGAGTGATGTTCAGCCTGTGCCTGAGGTTTAGGAACACAGCTTGCCTCTCTGTCTGTATAATGAGTCATCTTTATACAGATGCCACAGATACAAATAACAACCACAGTGCAATCAGCATGAAATATTATTATATTCAGAGATGGGAAGTAACGAAGTACAAATACTTCATTACTGTACTTACAGTAAGTAGATTTTTCTGGTATACTTTACATCACTATTTATTTTTCTGACAGCTTTTTACTTTCACTCCTTACTAGGGTGACCACCTTCAAACAAACCAAATGTGGGACGATTACTAAGTTTGTGTGGGACAATGTGGGACATGTTACCAACACTAAAACACATCCTGAAGCTGTTATATAATGTCTATCTAATTTAATAAAAACATTTGTATTCTGCCTTTCAGCTGATAAAAATACTTTGTTCTTTAGTTCCTTCCAGAAAACACCATTACATCACAATGTAACATAACATGTCTTTATTTTACATGTCATTTAAATTCAACATCACTGACCCTAAAGGCAGCAGGCATCATGCAGATAACTATTTTTTAATAAAGTGACCAGATTTCTGAATTGGAAACTGGGGACATTTCCTATTTGAGTGGTCAAAATATCACCAAAATCTCATTTGTTATCTCTATTTATTAAAAAACAGGGAAAATACATTTTTGAATGTTTTTGTTTTTAATTGTTGTGGGTTCCTTATAGGCTATTATTACACTAATAATTATGATTTAGTTTATTATTAGGATTTTTGCTCTGGTTTTAATACAATTCACCAAAAAAACTTTTACACGATTAATAGTAACCACTGTAAAAGCAGTTCAAAACAATATGCCTATTATAACATTAGTATGACTTTACAAAAGCACATTACATTACAAAAATAAAACAACATAAATATAAGAAGATAAATATAAAACGGCATTTAACAAATATTTTTTAACATTATTTAATTTATTATTTTAATTTTCACAAGTTGTTTTTAACTGTATACAGAAATTACAACTGTTTTAACTTTTAACTATTTTTAACTATTATTTTGCATTTTAGACTCATTTTAAGCACAAAGTACGTGTATTATTATATTTTATTTTTTATTTATTCATATCTGAGTGTACCTTCACGTAGTTAAGACGTGTGTGTGGAAATTTCTGCGTTGTGACTGCGGAACGTTTGTGGACGTTTAAAATTGTGCAAAACAATCTCGCACCCTGTTGAGGCCCTGTTATAAAACATACAGTGTTACAGCATGAATAGTTAGTATGTTACTACCTTGAAACCGATAACGATGTTTATTTTGATATTTGACGATAATAGCGCTTTGCTCTGGTCCAGATCCAGATCCAGATTACGTTCCTCATGAAGTAGCGGCGCGCGCGCGACCAAGTGTAGCTGCACAGCCCCCTCTGTTGGTGAACATGATCACTACACAATTTCTCCAGCAGGCTGCTGTACGCTCGTCGCGCTTTTTGCAATGTATATGCGGGTTTTTTTGTACGAGCTATAAAACGGGGACATTTCCGGGGACAGCTCCAGTCGGGGACAGAACACCAAAAACCGGGACTGTCCCGGGAAAATGGGGATGTCTGGTCACCCTATTTTTGAAACAGTTCTGACCAAGTCCAACTCCGCTCCACATTTCGATTGACAGCTGTCACAACCTACTAGTGACCATGTTTACTCCTTTCTTTTCAACCATTGGATACGATTAAAAAAAACGGCTGTTGTATTTGTGTAAGGCGGGATGTTAGTTCTGTCGAAGCGCTGTATAGGTGAAAAACTACGCAGCAAAAAGGATAAATAAAATGCTTTCTTAAAAAGGCAAAAGAACGCATGCACGTTTTCCTAATATAATTAAAAACCAACAGACTGATGAAAATGCGAGACATTTTCTCAATATGCGACGTGCGGGACAAGGGTGAAAATGCTATGCGGTACAACGCAAAGCGGACGGGTGGTCACCCTACTCCTTACATTTTTACACAAATATCTGTACTTTCTACTTCTTACATTTTCAAACCAGACTCGTTACTTTCGTTTTAATTTGTATTTGTGTTCGCCATTCGATAACAAATGTCTAATAAATCATGACTCGGTTAGTCTTGACTGGCAACGCGATTCGGATCGCGCGCCCTCCACCCCTCCGTCAAACGGTTTCGATCAGAGTATTCGAGACTCGAGAATGGAGTGAAAGTGGAGCAGAGAGGCGAAACTACTGACTTGTTCAGAACTTCAAGTGCAGGTCGGTTTCATCTGTAAATAGGCTATTGTAGTTTTGTCTTTGTTTACTTAAGCATTAAACTGCTATCAACTGTTAGCAGTAGCAGCTCATTAGCCTACTATCATCACTCAAAATACTGTATGCTAAAGGACATCATTATTATCTATTGCAGACAAATATTCACATCGTTTATAATAGGTTTAGAGGGAGCTAGGGCAGACAACAACACAACCCTTACGAAAATTAACGATGGTATACTACAAATAAAACCAAAAACCATGGTACTATAGTTAAACCTAACCCCACGGACATAGCCATCGTTTCAGAAGTGAGGGGGGCAGAAATGAATTTTTTATCTGACCTTTGTCTAATTGATAGATTTTACTTATTTTTGTTTTATCTCATCTCTTGCTTTTAATTTGAAATCAGTTTGCTTCTAATAAGAAATCAAATACACTTCTGAACAATAACCAATATCTAACATTTTTCCCTATATTTTGTGACAATTGTATGATTGGTTTATGTGCTACAAACACTTGTGCATTAAGTCCTCATGGATTTTATACAATGTAAAAAAAAAAAAAGTTTTGAAACATTACAATTGAAATATGTCTCTTCTACTCCCCAAGGCTGGATTTATTTAATAAAAAAATGCAGTAAAAACAGTAATATTGTGAAATAGTATTACAATTTAAAAGATCTGTTTTCTATGTGAATATATTGTAAAATGTACAATATATGTGGTCAAAACTTGATTTTCAGCATCATTACTCCAGTCTTCAGTGTCACATGATCCTTCAGAAATCATTCTAATATGCTGATTTGCTGCTCAAGAAATATTTTTGATTATTATAAATGTTGAAAACAGTTGTTCTGCTTCATATTTTTGTGGAAACCATGATCCCATTCAAACATTTGTGGTAAGATTAAAAAAGAGAAATTGATCAAAAGTGACAGTGACAATAAATGCAAATAAATGCTGTTCATTAAACTTTCTATTCATCAAAGAATCCAGAAAAATTATCATGTATCATGGTTTCCACAACAATTTTAAGCAACTGTTTTCAACACAGATAATAATCAGAAATGCTTCTTGTGCAGCAAATCAGCATATTAGAATGATTTCTGAAGGATCATGTGACACTCTAGACTGGAGTAATCATGCTGAAAACTCAGCTTTGATCACAGGAATAAATTAATTTTTAAAGTTTATTCACATAGAAAACAGCTATTTTAATTTGTAATAATATTTCACAATATTACTGTTTTTACTGTAGTTTTTTATTAAATGCAGCCTTGGCGAGCATAAGAGACTTCTTTTAAAAAACATTAAAAAGGTTTTCAATTAGCACTGCATTATTCATATACTTTGTCAATAAATACCTTGCGATAGCTTGAAAAACACACACAAACCATATCTTGTCGCAATCATGTGTTTATTGTCTTCAGGTTTTATCAGTCTGTACGTTTCTGCATTTTATTCAGCTCCTGCTACAGCGATTAGTTGAATTACTTCTACGAAACCGTTTTGGACTTTCTGTGAGAGAGCGCTCTCTGTCTTCCAGTATAAATGAAACATATTACACGAGAGTGAGCGCTCCATAATGTTTAGATCGCCTCATTTTAGATAGGAATAAAACAGCAGGTCATGCATAGACTATCTTGTCTCTTTGAATTTAATTCAAGATTTATTCACATTGGCCTCTATGTGCACACACTTGCCTGTGCAGGGGACAAATTTACATTTTACTAAAAGTGTGGGGGACACGTCCCCCACGTATACGCCATGCCCAAATTAACCATGGTTTTTCTACACCAACCATAGTTTAACCATGGAATTTGTAGTAAAACTGTGATTATGCAAATGGTTATCAATTCACCATGGTTACTATACTTTTACTATAATAAAACCATGGTTTTTGATTAACTTTTTTGATCAACTTCAAATGTTGACTACTTTATTTCTTTTAGCATGTTTCAGGGGATTTTTAAAGTGAAATGTCCAGTCACTGGCGTTAAATATCGTGTACAATTTTCTTCAAAACTGTTAAATGTTACTCTGGCAATGTTTTATTGCATTGGTTGTTGTACTTGTCATGGCAGTTCGGAAATGAAATGTACTGTGAATGGCACTAAAAAGTTGATGCTCTACTGCGTTTGAAATTAACGTACCACCTACACTTAACCCTACACTCTGAAAAATGCTGGGATGTTTCAACCCATGGTTGGGTCAAATATGGACAAACCCGTTAGTTTATTTATTTATTTTTTTATTATATTTTTAAACCCAATGGTTGGGGTTGTCCATTTTTGACCCAAACAAACAAAAACTGATAGTGTTAACAAAAGCTGATAAAAGATAAAAACACATTTGCTGAACAAACTGTGCAATTTTAGTTTGTTTCTACAAGTCTTCAAGCTCTTTTACTCATATCCATATCGCAAGTGTTATGCTGTACCAGGTGAGCTGCTGAGCAAGTTTACTATGTCTGAAAAGCTATTTATGTGATGTAAACATCAAAATGTATTAGTTTACAAATCATGCACTAAGTGTTTGAGGTCATAGCATCATATTGTGCAAGGAACTGCGCAAAAATAACTCTTTATTAATAGACAATATGCCCGATAATTTGTGTGAAAAGTAATAGAAGTGGTTGCCATTTTACTACTGCTAGTATTCATTTCAAATGGAAACTGCAGTGAAATGTATGAACAGGTAAGTTTTTGCAGTTTTGTCATGTATTTCCAATGAGCCTGGGTTGTAAAAAAGCCCTTTATGCTGGATAAAATGTAGTTATTTTTTGCACAGTAATGCCTTATCCATATATGGTCTGTTAAGGAATACTAACCATCACATGGTTGTTTGCTTTATGTAATGAAATTGCAAAATAAGTAGAACTCCTGCATGCTCATCTCATATGATTCCCCCTCTCTGGCACTGAGAAGACTCATTACCACGTCACACCAAGCATCTCTCTCCACCTGTATTCAATTCCTGAATGAGTAATTCCATCAAAAAGCTGTCATAATGCCAAAAAACTGTTTCCTGCTCAAGACCTGAATAGAATATAATGAGTACTAGTCTAATAAGCAGAAAAAACAGATGAGCCCTGGCATGAGACCATACAGATTGGTTAGAAATAACACAACTAGGCATTAAAACTATTCAGAAACATGTATTGATATTTTGCTAGAGAAACATGAAAACATATGAAGCAAACATCTGTTTGTGTTTAGCGTTTGAGTGATTATTTAATTAACATTTCAACATCTGTAGTCTAGTCAGGACATGATGTGCTTGCATCAACATGAAATTATTAAAGCTAAAAAAAGGAAAATGTGACATTTAAAAATGCATTTTGTAAATGCATGTTAATTTTGTAAATGCATCTATTTTGTAAATGCATGTTATAGATCTTATTGTGAACAATTAATTCATGCATATGCTTAATTTTTTTTTGATCTCATAATTAGAGATGCATCGATGTATCGGCTAACAATCGGAATCGGACGATAAAAGCTATTATTATCACTATTGGCTATCGGCCGATTGTTTAAAAACTGCTTATGGTCAGGGCTGATTATATCCTGTCAATCAAAAGGGTCCGGAAAGACGTGTTCAGACTGCAACTCATACATACTGTGTGTGAAGAAAATCACTCTTGTGTTGAATTTTAACGCATTAACATTTTAAAAATAGTGACGTTAAAGCAGGCTCTTTTTGAGCCTATGAATCACCCGTAGTTCAATCCGGGTTGCCAGGTCTGCGTTTTTTTTTTCCTACATCAAATATTATTTGTAGCGCCTCCCATCCAATAATCGCAAAAAGATTTGTGCTTTATTACTTCTGATAAGAATTAAAGTTTCAGTTTTCAAATTCTGTCCATTTTATCATGAAATTCAAACAATAAATGGCGTTTTGACGCTCTTAAATGTGACGTGTCAGATCGCTGTAATGCCTCAGTTCAGGCGGCAGCTCGGAGCGCGAGTCTTTTCTTCCTCTTCAATACAAGTTATATCTCAAAAAACATGAATGAACATCAAAGGTATGTTGAAATATATTGTCTAACTTACCACAATGTATCATGTCTCACGTAATCACTTTATTTGTGTTTCAACCGCGGAAAGACGTCAATAAAACAGCTTGTGAACAATATGTCACATCATGTCACTTTTACCTCAGGAATGTTTTCCAATGTTCACAGTTCCTTAGCTATCTATCTATCTATCTATCTATATATATATATATATATATAAATATAAAAAAAAAAAACACTAGAGAGGAGCTTATTTACTGTTAATTATGTTTGTTCAAATTTGCCATGAAGACAAGTGCTTATGAAAACTACCTTATGTGATACTAAGTTTTATACATTTCAGTTTTTATTTGAGTGTAATTATTATATCTGAAAATAAACAGCCGCTGAATATAATACCTCTGCTGTTAATTGTAACCTCTAATATTTTAGTGTACCAAATGAGAGGGTTCCCTGTATAGTTTGCAACATTATTTGGGAGAGATTTTTTTTTTCCTTAAGAAAAACAAACTATCGGTATCGGCCGATATCATTCTGAATAATCGGCCATCGGTATCAGCAGAGAAATTTAATATCGGTGCATCTTTACTCATAATGTATAATCAAAATACCATAACTGGATCTTCCAGTGAAAATACTAGACTTATGTCTTTTGATGTATGCCAGATTCTCCAATCCATTTAGTCCGCTTAAACCCACCCCTGCAAATGCATGTTCATCTGGCTGCACTTTTGAGTGCCACGCCCACATCTCAACATCCAATCAACAACCGATGCATTGAACCAAGTCCCCGCCCTACATTTTTTTCTTGTTCAATAATCTGTAACACTTGGATGTTCATCAAAATATGGAAGAAAAGATCTGTTGCTACTTCCATTTCATCACAACTTTAAACATCATAAAAATATTCCATACAACTTGTGTGCTATATCTGGAGCCTTCTGGAGCCATAAAACAGGTTTGTGTGAGGAACAGACAGAAATTTATGTCGCTATTCACTTAAGTCTTTCTTGGCAGCCCTTGGTGGCCATTCATTCCATTATATGGGAAAGAAAAACTTGAACATTCTGCTAAATGTCTCTTTCCACAGAAGAAAGAAAAGCATACGTTTTGGAATGAGATGAATGTTAGTAGTTAAAGACAGAATTTCCTTTTTTGGGTGAACTATAGCTTTAAGATAAAGATTTTACATTTCTACACATTGGCTACCCTTACGAAAAAAGAAGTTCATTCAAGTGTGCAATTAGTATACTTCTTTTAAACTAAAAATAAGAAGGTATACTTTCAGTCTAATTTTTATGTAGCCTACTTCTAAGAAATATACTTTATGTACTTCTCAGAAATATACTTTAAATTGCACTTAAGTATACTTGACATACTGACAGAAAGGTCTAGGTATATTTTGGACTATACATGTACTGAATCTTTTGATCGAGATACACTTAAAAATATAATTAAGTATTCTAAGTATATTTGGCTTGTAGTT
Organism: Mylopharyngodon piceus; assembly: GCA_039654765.1. Lineage (NCBI taxonomy): Eukaryota > Metazoa > Chordata > Actinopteri > Cypriniformes > Xenocyprididae > Mylopharyngodon > Mylopharyngodon piceus. The sequence continues at coordinate 28,092,480 of CM077453.1, forward strand.
GTGTTTAAACTTTTGATTGAGTAGCCCAATTATTTTTTCACATAGTTTTACATACTGTCTTATAAATTTACATTGTTTGAAAATATTGATTTATAAAGAAAACGTCTCGGGTTACTTGATTGTAACCCTGTTTCCTAAAAAGGCAGGAACGAGATGCTGCGCGAAGAGTGCTATGGGGAAAACTCCTTTATTTGACTGGCTGTTAACACGTGTGGCAAACATGCCAAAGAATCTGGCTTAAATAACCTCTGATGATGATGTTATCAGAATGCGTATGTCAGAGGCTATAAATAGATGCATGACAGGTGCGCTCATCAGGTCACTTTAACTGAAGAATGTCCTGAACACGCCCCCAGTGAAGTGCAGCATCTCGTTCCCACTTTTTCAGGGAACAGGGTTACAGTCAAGTAACCCGAGATGTTCCCTTTCAGAAGCTACACTCAATGCTGCGCGAAGAGCGCTATGGGGAACGAGAATACCAACGCCGCTGTACTGGGAAGTGTCTGGACCCCTCAAAGTTGTGTAGTGTGCGCACAAACACAAGAAGGGCCTCAGACATGAGCTTGGGATACATGTGAGCCTGGAGTAACATGAACATCCAAACTATAGAATCTAATAAATGTGTGCAGAGAGGACCAGCCTGCCGCATCACATACTTGCTGCAAGGGGGCGCCTCTTGCTAAAGCCCTGGAGGATGCAACCCCCTTGGTAGAATGAGCCCTAACACCCAGAAGCGAAGCTTGCCTGCACGCCTCATAGGTTAGGGCGATAGCTTCCCTCACCCAATGCAACATAGTCTGCTTTGTGGTGGCCGCCCTGCGGTTACAGCCCCCATAACAAATGAACAGCTACTCGGACTTGCGCTACTGGCTAGTGCGGTGGACGTAAATCTGAAGAGCACGAATTGGACACAGTAAGTGGAGTCTCTCCTGCTCCAGCGAAGTGAAAGGCGGAGGACAGAAGGCTTCAAGGATGACCAGCCCTGTATGCTGGATAAAATGTAGTTATTTTTTGCACAGTGATGCCTTATCCATATATGGTCTGTTAAGGAATACTAACCATCACATGGTTGTTTGCTTTATGTAATGAAATTACAAAATACGTAGAACTCCTGCATGCTCATCTCATATGATTCCCCCTCTCTGGCAGTGAGAAGACTCATTACCACCTCACACCGAGCATCTCTCTCCACCTGTATTCAATTCCTGAATGAGTAATTCCATCAAAAAGCTGTCATAATGCCAAAAAACTGTTTCCTGCTCAAGACCTGAATAGAATATAATGAGTACTAGCCTAATAAGCAGAAAAAACAGATGAGCCCTGGCATGAGACCACACAGATTGGTTAGAAATAACACAACTAGGCATTAAAACTACTCAGAAACATGTATTGATATTTTGCTAGAGAAACATGAAAACATATGAAGCAAACATCTGTTTGTGTTTAGCGTTTGAGTGATTATTTAATTAACATTTCAACATCTGTAGTCTAGTCAGGACATGATGTGCTTGCATCAACATGAAATTATTAAAGCTAAAAAAGAAAAGGAAAATGTGACATTTAAAAATGCATTTTGTTAATGCATGTTAATTTTGTAAATGCATCTATTTTGTAAATGCATGTTATAGATCTTATTGTGAACAATAAGTAAATCTGAAGAGCACGAATTCGACACAGTAAGTGGAGTCTCTCCTGCTCCGGCGAAGTGAAAGGCGGAGGACAGAAGGCTTTAAGGATGACCAGATGTACGGTCGAAAATTGAACTTTTGGAAGATAGTTGGGGTGAGGGTGCAAAATAGCCTTAACCAGTACAGGGGCAAAATCTAAGCAGGATGACGAAACCGACAGAGCCTGTAAATCCCCAGTTCTCTTTAATGACGAGATAGCCATTAGGAAAACCAACTTAAAAGTCAGAAGCTTTACTGGCGCTGACTCTAGTGGTACAAAGGGGTTGTTGACTAGCCCCTCAAGGACCACGGCTAAATCCCATGAGGGAACTTTCACTCTGACAGGTGGTCTTAGTCGCCTAGCTTTACGAATGAAGCGGGTGATCAGAGGGTGTTTCTCCACTGAAACCCCGTCAATTAGAGCATGGCAAGCCGAGATGGCGGCCACAAAAACTCTGAGAGTAGCAGGACATGTGCCTGCTGATGGCTTTTCCTGCAGAAACTCCAGACCTGAAACAATCTGGCAGTGAGCTGGGTCTGTATGGTGTGTAACGCACCATCTTTTGAAGATGCGCCACATAAGGGCGTACATTCGTCTGGTGGAGGGAGCCCTAGCACTCAGAATGGTCTCTATTACCCCTTTTCCACCAAGGCCGTTTGAGTGCTGGTTCAGAGCCAGAGCCTAGTTCCCAAATGGTTCTTTGTCTTTCGACACCCAAAGCACCAGCTCTGAACCAGGAAAAGTGGTTCTTAAGTAGCACCAAAACATTGTTGGTCTAGAAGTAAGAACCGATTGCATCAGGGGCTGGGGGTGGGTTTACCGTGACCAACGAAACAAACAGAAACTTTTGACCGCCATTTTTGAAATAGCAGCTAGCTAAACAGGATGGACGCGATTAGGCAAAAACAGCAGTGGTCCGTGGAGGAAATATGTTGCTTTCTTGCACTCTGGTCCTCTGCAGAAGTGCAGAATAAATTAGAGGGAGCTTCATGGACGAAACCGATGTTGCAGCAAATTCAACGCGAGATGGCCGCAGCAGGAATGTCGAACAGATTAGCAATAAAATAAAAAAACTCAAAGAGTACCGGGACCAAAAAAAGGACCTCGGTCAAAGCGGCAATGGCCGGCCACGTCGAAACCCACATTTCAACGTTCTTGACGCTGTCCTCGGCGATAGACCAGAATGCCAGGTGACTGGGGCACTGAACTCGGCAACAATTATGCTCGAGTCGATGGTGGATGATTTGCGTCAGCAAAGTTGCACTGATCCTGGTAAGTTCTATTTTTACATTTTTTCACTTTTTCCCAGCCAGCTATGTATTTCTTAGCTGTTTAGCGAAGTACTAATTTCTCATATCAGTGTTCGCAATATTGCTAGCTAGGATTGTAGTATCTGTGATTTCATTCTATAAAGTATCACAGAACATTGTATAACGTGTAGTGGACAAGAATGATTTTTAAAGCACTGTCGTCTTGTTTTTGTTTATAGAATTGTCTGCCATCAACGACGGTGATGACAACGCTGAGTTACCGCCACCACTGGGCTGCAGCTCTCCCGCACCATCGTGTAGCAGCTCTGGAGATACATGTCCTGCATCTTCAGAACAGGACAAACGGGGTAAGACTTGCTGTGCAAATAGTGGTCACACCATATAGTATGCAAACATTGAGATATATATATCAGGTACTGAAATAATTTCATATTTCAATAAGTTTATATTTTTTCTTCATGTAACTTAATGAATAGCAGTTCAAATTGCTTTGATATGTAACACTGAATACATTAGATTACACTACCTAAAGCAAAGCAAAAGTATAGAAAAAGCAGAAGTTTAAAATAGAATATTAAGTCAATCTGACATTAACTTGCTATATTAAAATATAATGTTGATGATCCATTATTACACCATGTAGCAGATGCATATGCATAATTCCCTGCAGAAAACAATTATTTGCATTGCTATGACAACACATTGATGATCTATGTCATTTGCTATTGTTGTTGTACACAGGAAAAAGGAAGTGAGACAGTACTTCGGAACTGGTTCGGACACACGTTCTCTGCTTGGACTCATGATTGCAAATAAATCACACCACAGTATTTTTTTTTTCTTATGTTCAATTTTTATTTTATACAACTATTTATAATTTATTATCATTTACTGCACTTTATATTTTGCAAAGTTTTATACAGATTTGGATTGTTTTTTACTATTTTTTTTTTTTAAATAAACAAAGTTTTATCTAAACAAATGTGTGGTTCAGTTTCTTTAATCAATGGAGGAGAATATAATACAATTTATGACTGTCCTCAAACACAAACAGCAGAGTTACAAAAATGTGGCATCAGTGTGTTCTAAAATAATTCAAAGAATCACTTGTTCCCGCTGTTAAAATGCATCATTAATGCAGCTCTGATATCAGCCCCTTCTGTGTTAGCATGCTCAGGTAATGTCTGAACAGGAGTCCTGTCTGGGTGCTCTTCAGTGAAATTATCACCATGTTCCTCACAAATGTTATGGAGCACACAGCAGGTCAGTGCCATTTTCTTGCTCAGCTCCAGCTTGCAGTCATTTCTTTTTAGGTGGCACCTCCATCGCCCTTTTAATCACCCAAAAGACATCTCCACAACCGATCGTGCGCTGCTCAGCCTGTAATTGTAGGTGTGTTGTTCAGGGGTCAGTCTGCCAGTGTCTGAAAAGGGCTTCATGAGCCAATTCTGCATGGGGTACGCCGGATCACCTATCAGGTAATATCCCACATCACAGCCAGAGATGGTCACTGAATGTGGCTGCCATCAGTTGCACCGACACACTGTGGTACCCTCCAACGATTATTATTAAAAAGTGGCCATTTCTAACAACTTGTCAACATCAGGAAATCTCAAGTGGACAGGAAGTAGCACCGTGATGACTGTGTTACAGAATTCTTGAACACAAATAAACACAGTGCTGTGGCCTACCCCAAAAAGATGGCTGATGGTCCTGTACTCACTGCCCATGGCCAGTTTCCAGATGGCAATTGCAACACTGTTTCGGATTGGGACACACAAACGGTAGTTTGTGTTCCTTTTCTCCATGACATGCTTGACCTGACTGCAGATGTACTGAAATGATTCTGGGGACACACAAAAATTCTGCATGAATTGTAAAGGGGTGAAATCTGGAACAACTGTGTCCCACCAGTGGTCAGATCATGGGTATGCCTACATTACAGGTGACCTCCGCCTTGCCTTCAGCTGCAAGATTGCCTGTAAAGATAAAAATAGGGTGTATATTTATTAGCAATAGGGGGGCTGTATATTTCTTATCAAGTATACAGTGCAGTATAAATACTACAAAAACAGTTGAGATGTAGCCGTGATGTGTTTAATTCATCTATATACAAGTACCACTTAATAGGCAGGGCTACTTTATTTTATGTATGAGCAACAATTATGTGGAGGTATATAACTGCTTGTTATGTTGTCTTTTCAGATATTCATACATTGTCTTTTTAGATTACTTATTTTCATACCATTCTTGACACCCTTCTTGTCCATTAAAGAACCATGTATAAATCTACATTTGGTCACTTATAATATAAATAGAATGTGATGTGTTGCTGTTGATTGAACTACCCAACAGTATATAAAGTAAAATTAGCAACAATCAGCATTGACCTACAGCAGTATAATGCAACACAGGCTACACATTAAAGCAGCAGTAATATTAACTAAAAAACATAATATAGAATATTACAGCACTGACAGTGGACACATTTTTCTGCAGATTAACTACATTTGGTTTTAATACTGTAAGTGGTTTTTGCTTATAATACAAACACACTTTTACTTAGGTAGTACTACTAGTGGACTTTTTTCACAATACGGTTCCTGAATACTTCTTCCACCAACGTTTAATACATTTTTATTTAACTGCAATGTGATCGATTATCAGGAGGGTAGCTACATGCTGAGGCTAATGTTGACATCTTATTGTTCGATGTTAATAATAAAAAAATGTTATGCACTTACTGTTATTCTCACTTGTAATCGCCGTCTGTACAAATTACGGCGAGCTGGACAAACACGTTGGATTCACTGTGTTTGGATGCCGACGTAGGTTCACAAAGCCATGAACATCAATAGCAACGCAATGTCCACCATTGTTGATGGTGTGTTTGTGTTTCGCGCTACCGCGCTAGCTTAGCTGGGAAAGATGAGACGTATACAGTGACGTAAGACCTGGCTCTGTGCTGGCTCTCTAACCTGTGGAAAGGCAAACCGGTTCCTAGAAAGCTCATCAGTTGAACCAACTCCGAACCGGCAATACTAGCTCTGAACTAGCACCCGGTTCGTGCTGGTGGAAAAGGGGTATATTACATCCGCTGGAAGTCCAACGTCTCTTAACCGGTCCCTTTCAGGGGCCAAACATGAAGGCTCCATAGTCCCCTGCACCTGAAACAGGAGATCCCTCCTGTTCAGTATTGCCCAGGGCGAGCCGTCGAGGAGAGATATTATTTCTGAGAACCAGACCCTGGTCGGCCAACAAGGCACTGTCAGCAAGAGGCATGACTCTTGTTGACGGACCTTGGCCAGGACTACCGGGAGCAGAGTGATCGGTGGAAACCCTAACCCTGTCTGGACAATAGATCTGCTCCCACATTAATTTTCCCAGGAATGTAAACCGCCCTGAGGGACAGGAACTGTCTGCCCTGGTGGTTTATATAAGCGACTTCCGCGTTGTCCACCCACACTAAAACATGGTAGCCCCTTAACTGCCAGAGGAAGTATTTCAGGGCCAGAAATACAGCCATCAATTCGAGGCAATTGATGTGCCAATCAAGATGACGGCATCTCCAGACCCCTTGTGCTGGACAGCCATCTAAGACCGCTCCCCACATAGAAAGGAAATATGTGCCGTGTAACCCTTATCCGTCTTTGGGGATTGGCCCTTGGATGAAATCCCCTGGCCTTGAGCGACAACTGAAATGGTCTCATATGTTGAAGACCCAAAGGTATCACCATGGACGCAGCTGCCATAACACCGAGAATTCTCTGAAAGTGATGGAGTGTAATCTCCTGACCTAGCCTGAAGTTGTTTAGGGTGTTTAAGATGGACTCGACACGTGCCGTGGACTCGAAGAGACAATCGTGCCTGCATGGTGACCGAGTCCCATACAACCCCTAAATACATTGTTCTCTGGGCCGGAGAGAGAATGCTTTTCTTGGCGTTGGGTCTCAACCCTACATTTGAAGATGAGCTAGGATGATATCTCGATGTCGTAGTGCAAGCTCTCGAGACTGGGCCAGTATCAGCCAGTTGTCGATGCAATTCAAAATGTGGATGCCCTGGAGTCGCAACAGAGCCAGCGCTGCATCCATTCATTTTGTATATGTGCGGGGTGACAAGGCTAGGCTGAATGGAAGAACCCGATATTGGTAGGCTTCGCCCCCAAAAGCGAACCTCAATAACTTCCTGTGTTGTGGCAGAATTTCTACGTGAAAATATGAATCTTGAGGTTGATCGTGACAAACCAATCTTTGTATTGTATTTGAGACACAGTCATTTTGACCGTCAACATTTTAAACTTGAGCCTTGTGAGTGAGCGTTTCAGACCGTGAAGGTCCAGAATTGGACGCAACCCTCCATCTTTTTTAGGAACCAAAAAATAACGGCTGTAATAACCTGACTGTTTGTCTGGGAGGGGAACATGTTCTATGGCCCCTTTGTCCAGCAGAGTTTGCAGTTTTTGCTTCAGCAAGAGCGCCTGTTCCGGTTTCATGGTAGTGGAGACCACGCCGTTGAAGCGCAGAGGGCGGCACTGAAACTCTATTCTGTAGCTTTTTTCTATGGTTCTCAGCACCCAAGGAGACAGATTTTGCAGTAGCTTCCATGCTGCCAACCTCTCCGAAAGGGGTACTAGTTTTGACGCAATGTTGAGTGACGCAGTGTCCTATGGAAGTGCAGAAAGCAACTGAATATTTAACATTTCGCTGGAAACTGCTGTCCCTCGAAACACCAGAGGTGAAAAGGATGGAACAGTGGTGTGGGGGTGTCGGGAAGGAGCTTGATTTAGTTGTATTTTTACACGCCCCGTCCCGGGGGAAACACCCCCTCGGTCCTGGGCACAAAATCCTCAGGACTCTCAGGAGATCAACAATCTCAGGTCCATCTTATTCTTAGGTGGCTCTGTTTCTGCACCTCTCTATTTTGTGATGGACCGGGTGGCAGACCCTTGGCAGACCCCACAGAACTTCACGAAAGCTTCCTCGTGTTGTTTAGCCTCTCTGAACCTACTGACGACAGTGTTCACTGAGTCACCAAATAGACCCAGGAGCATCAAGGAGAAAAACTCTATCTCTCTCCTTGATGCCAGTGAGGTTGAGCCACAGATGTCTCTCCGTAGCAACCATAGCACCAATGGCCAATGGCACAGGCCGTTTGCGTGGTCACGTGAAGAGACAAATCTGTGGCTCGGCGCAGCTCAGCAAAAACCTCCTCACTGATGTTACCCTCGCACATACTCAGATCTTTAAGGAGGTCAGCCTGGTATGCCTGCAACACCGCCATGGTGTGCAGGGCAGCACCATCCTGACCCGCTGTCTGAAAAGCCTTCCCTACCAGAGATGATGTTGTTCTGCATGGTCTGGATAGAAGCTCTATCCAGCAAGCATCCTGGGGCATCATCATGTTACCCCTGTGCCTTCACACCAACGATAGTAAATCAAATAAATCGACATCAAGGGCACAAAGACAAGAGAGGAATATGGTTTATTCCATTACTTTTGCAGTTCGTCATGGCGATCTGGAAAAAAGGGGAGGGGCCATCTCTCTGGGGCTTCCCCTTGGCCACCCGACAGAAATCTGTCATCTAATTAGATCGTCTAGGGGTCTCTTGTTCCTGTGGCCAGTCTAACTGAAGACTGCACAGCACAAGTGATAACCTCAAGAAGCTCATTGTACGATCTGTCGTCACGTGATGAGTGCTCAGAGGCAGCACACTCGATGTCCATTTCCCCAAGAGAGCTTTCATCCTCAGGTCGGTCTGAAGAAGCGCCGGGGCGCCCTTCAGAAGTGGGCTTGAGGAACACATGATCTGATGAAAAAAACAAGACAACTGGGAGGACCCGTCTCTAGCCCTTCACCTAGATCGACATGCGAGACCCAAGAATGTAATGTCGAAGAATGTAAACTCTTGTTCTCTGACATATGCGAGCCTGGAGCGGAGCACTTTGTTGGGAAATGTCTCACAGTGCTCACACTCTGCATCCCTGAGGGCTGATAAAGCGTGTCTTTCCCCCAGACATTCAATACAGAACTCATGCGGATCGTCATCCGAAATGGGCTGTGAGCAAGGTGGCACGCATTTCTTTGACTCTCGAGACATGATTCTCTTTTTTTTCTACTCCTTTCTTTTCGTTAGAGAGAAAGAGAAAGAGAGTGAGAAGCTTTTTCTTGCCTGCTAAAACTAACTCTTAACAAAGTGATAGTTGAGGAGAAAAGTTTGTGTTGCACACACGGACACAATGCGGTTCTGAAGATAAAGGAACCTGATGAGCGCACCTGTCACGCATCTATTTATAGCCTCTGACTTGCGCATTTTTATGACGTCATCATCAGAGGTTATTTAAGCCAAAATTTTTGGCGTGTTTGCCACACGTGTTCACAACTGGTCAAACAAAGTAGTTTTCACCATAGCGCCCTTCATGCAGCATTGAGTGTAGCTTTTGAAAGGGAACAGATATGTTCCTTATTCTGAGTATCTGATTTTTTTGTGTAGGCTAGTCCACTGGTAGTGTACATAGGAATTTACTTCAAATCTACTTTACCCTTTCCCCGCCATTGACTGAATTTTTTTTTTGCTAGTTAATATGCAAGTGAACATAACATGGATGTCTTTGAACTGTGCTTTGAGTGTTTGCAGCATTTGCCATGTCTTTGGTTCTATTGGTCCATTTCCGTGTTGAAATGATTAATGTAGCCTTTTAGGCAATTTACATGAGCTTTCAGGAGAGTTATTATCTCTAATGAAATGCTAGAGCTGGACACAGATGTTAAGGACATTTTGGTCATTGTGATATTTCACTCTGCTGTGACTGACTGCATTATCATGAGCGGAGGCATAAAAACAGATGCTAAGGCAGGCATCACTGTTATTATTTCTAATAGAATTAGGGATTTGAACAAACCCCTTGTCATGTTCTGCCTGTTTACTTTCATTTTCCTGGACTTTTAGTTTGTTTCTCATTTACCTGTTTTCCTTTGTTCCATTTTCCCGCTCTTTATTTGTACCATGGTTTTTGATTAATTATTATTTGTCACCTGTTCGTCATTGAGTTCATTCACCCTGTGTATTTAAGTTCCTCATTTCATTCAGTTCTTTATTGGTCATGTTATCTTCTGTTACACTCTGTTATGTTGCCTTCATACCTGTGGATTACCTGAGTTTGTTTTATTTAATAAATGCTTTTGTTTTGGAACCCTTTTGCATCTTAATCGGACATAAAACGTTACACCGTTATTCCTAAGTATTAATCTTCTGCACATAACTCATCCCATACTGTTTCTGCTGCAGGCATGAATGATACCTTAACTCATACAGCTTGTTGAGTAGAAGTGTGCTATAATATTTCTAAGTGATCAGATTTATGACGGGTGATGAAATGGATGTAAGAATCCTGTAGATTTACAACGAGGGATCCGTGTTATGTCTAGAGACCAAAATATCAGCGAGTTGGGGGTGGGCTCTTTTGACTTGGGGCAAACTGAAAAGCAATTTGCAACTAATAAGCAATGCTCTAAAAACCACTCAGCCCTGCCCACCATCCACAACACTTTAGCATTGTGTCATTAACTTTTGCATGGGACCGCAAGACTCAAATTTTCTTCTGAAAATGTAAAATTTAGTTTAAAACAGAGATGTTCACGAGTCTTTCATCTGGAGTCTGAGTCAAGTCTGGAGTCTTTTGTCACGAGTCCGAGTCGAGTCTTGAGTCATAAAAAAAAAAAAAAAAAAATCTCATATTCAAATCCTATTTTTTTTATCCTAGTTGTATTATATACCTAGACAAAATAATATGATTTTTCTATCATCTGTTTTGTTTGAAATTAAGGTCCTACGGTGTAAGGGATGGCACCGGTGAGTCACGGTTTGTTATACAGCAGTTTGTTATACAGCTTCGTTGTTATTGACGACAGTCATTTTCAGAAAATATCAAACCTGGGAATGTATAAGTCAATAGAAAACTGTACACATGCTGATTGCGACACGTTAAAATATGAGCTTTAAGTAATAAATGGATTAACATCTCTTTCTATCGTTCTCTTATGGACACACATTAAGAAAGATTCATAAAACGTAGTGCTAGGTTTAAAGGCTAGATTTTTTGTTCATATTTTAACAGACTGGCAATCCAAAGGAGCCATGCAGCTACACCACAGTATAATAATGTGACTAACCTTTGTGGTTGCGATGTCTCATAAAATTTGATGTTGTCATTCCGGTGTCTTTAATTGTTTTCCTGCGTTCTGTGCATCTACCAACACAACACAACACAAATTTCTTTATTTAATCAAATTAATCTTTATTTATTATATCAGTAGTTAAGGGTAAAAGACTTGAGTTGTTTTTAAAATATTCACAAGTCTTTTGCGTCAAGTCTGAAGTCAATTAAAATGCGACTTGTCCGAGTCACTAACTCGAGTGCCCATGTCTGGTTTAAAATATACACCAAGACCAAATGTTTGGTCACATTAACTCACTTTTAATTATGATTATTTTCCACATTTTTTAATAAATCATCAAAACTATGAAATAACACAACAGTTACACAACAGGGCTTGGAGGAAACTCCATCCAGGGTTCGCCAGGTGGGGAACTCACTTGGAGAGTAAGAAGATGCTCATATCCCCTTCTTAGAGGGAAACTGAGCTACAGGTGAGACACGGAGCCAGTCTTCACACACATTACCTGTTTGTAGAAGAAACTGGCTCAACTCAGAGGTTGTAGAACATCACAAAGGTGTTAGCTGTCGTCCAGCCCGCAGCTGGCCTCCAAAGCAGGCAAAGAGCTGATCTGAGCTTCTAAAGCTCTGCGTGCAGTCCAAGTAAATGTGCAGGGCACGAGCGGGACACAGTAATGCGAGGGCTTGCTCTGCCTCCTCCAGCCTTTCCTGCTGGAAGGAAAGCACAGAGCTGATCGGGCATTTCCAGGGGTCTTCTTGGTGGGAAGAACACTAATGCACGAAAAGACAACACTTAAAGACATAAGCTCGCCTCGTAAAGGGGGCTCTGGCTTGAGTGATAGTGACTACCATTGCCAGTGGTCTGCTGCATCCCATCCAGAAGCCACACGTGGAGGTTTCAGAAGTCTGGATGCGGGTGTCATATGGTACCCCATCCCTGAGAAAGGAAGTCTTTCCTCAGGGGTATACACCAGGGAGGGGCTGAGAACCAGGTCCGGGTGGGCCAGTAAGGCGCAACCATCAAAACCTGCTCCCCTTCCTCCCTGACCTTGCACAGTGTCTGTATGAGCAGGCTTATTGGAGGAAACGCATATTTGCATAGGCCCCGGGCTATAAAGTCAGAATTGCAAGAGAAACTTCCAATTGTGAGAAAAAAGTCGGAATTAGGAGTTTATATTGTAAAATTCATTTTGAGAATTCGTTTAAGCGTTTACCCAGAAAAACTTTTACAATATTTATCACAAGTACACTGCCCTCCAAAAATTTGGAAACACCCCTGGCAAAGTGTGGTTTTGGACGATATCAGCATAAATCCTTATCATTTTTTGGTGCAAATACATTAAAGTAACTTGACATTATCATTGAAGACCAGCAATAATAATTTTCATTTTGATTACATAATAATGGCAATATATACATATATAATATATACATAAGTCAGACATGCCCCTTTGCCAGCTGTGATGCCTGGTTACTGGTTTAAACTTGGCCCAGGTTTGTAAAAGATTTTTGGCTCAGCACACCTTAATAGCTTCAAGAATTGATTGCCAATTAAGTTTAGAATACAATGAACCAATTAGAACCCAGTTTAGGTCAGATAGCTGCTAATGGTGGATATTTTGATGAATCAAAAATTTAAGTTTTTTCTATGTATAAACTGTTTATGTAATAAAATATGTTTTCGTAGTTTGTGTTGTCCCTTATCAGTGCAAAATTATCACAAATTAAAAAGGATTCATGCCAATATTGTCCAAAACCCCACTTTTCTAGGGCGTTTCCAAACTTTTGGAGGGCAGTGTACATTTAAAGAATCTTTTATAAAGTTGTATATACAACTTTTTTATCTTTTTTTTTATTTTTTTATTTTTTTTAAGTTGAATATTAAAAAATGTTTGTATGTAATGTATTGTTTGTTGAAAGTTGAATCTGTATCTGCCATGGAATCGCCTGTCAAGCTGATATGGCAATGAATTCAAGTACAACCAACCAACCAACTATGAAATTTTATTGACATCTGAGTATTCAGTCAATTCAGCCAATTTCATGAAGTGCATCCTAGGTTTCTTTTTAAACAGAATTGAACAGGTATTGAACAGCCAAAAGGCTATTTTTTTTTTTTTTTTTCCTCTAAATGCTTTATTATTGACATAATTGAATCCTCAAAACACAAATTATGTTTATTTTAGGTAAAAATGCAGAGCTGTAGTGGAATGTCTTGTAGCATCTTGATCATCAGATAGATGGTGGCCATGAAAATGTGGGACAAGAAGAGTGAACAAATTGTCCAAATGCTCAACTCAACATTCAATTCTCATCCGATTAGTGCTCTTTTATGTGGGTCCGGAGTGTGTCAGAGTGGGCAGCTATAGCATAGCACAGCCTGGCTTCATTTCTGCCCAAGGGTAACCGCTCCGCCTGTCCTTCACTAATCCGCTGGCTAAGGCATCAGAAGGACAAAATGTTTAGCTGCGATAACATCAGGAAGGCTATACTCAATCGCCTTATTACTGGATGGCAAAGTGTATGTTTTGATCTGAGCATGGGAATGTGAAGTGTCGTGTATTATTGTGGATGTTTAGCGTCTGTGCCCTTTGGGAAGAATCATTGATGCATGACATAGAAGTCATTACATTTCATAAAGTCCAGAACGTTTCATACTCAAATTTCAGAAATCCCACTTCTGTGTCATCACTGCACATTGCAGCTGTTTTGGGCTGTTTCTTCAAGTACAGGCAGTTTTATGTTGATTTTTATAAAAGTAGTATGCTGTCATTGTGTCTTATTGCTTAACAATTGTGTTTTATATTGCTTAAAATATGAAAATCCACCATTACATATTACACTTTCAACTATGATGAATATAAAAACTGTGTGAAATAAACATTAATACACTAAACCATTTAATATTTATTTTGGAGGTGCGATCATACACTATTTATATCCCTTTTTTGCACAAATCAGATGTGGCATAATTTTCACTATAACCTATAAATTTCTGTACAAAATTGTTGTTCTTTGTTAGAGAGGAGACAACAATCCTCTGTTTAACAATCTTAAACAGAGATTGTTTAAGATGAATATATGATGTGTGAAAAAAATCAAAGTAAATATCACTTGTAAGCAGAATATTTTTATTTTGCGTCATTTCTAACCAAGCTGCAATTATGTGAAAAGTGAGGAAATATTATTTATTTGTGTATTTGATATACAGAAAACACTAGCTATAAAAGCTTTATTAGCATACACTTACAGTATGTTCCAGCCCTGCTTCATAACTATTATTATTATGCTTTATGGTTTTAGCCACTGGAATGTAAGCTTCATGAGAAGTCTTGTGAAACTGCAGTGACATGCGCTGGGTTTCTGCTACATGTACCATGCAGTGTGTGATCTTTCACAGACCACTGGCCAATCAACAGGCTTGAGCGATAGATATTCAGGCCGGGTTAGCCTTGCGATGACTTACTCAAGTTTGAAGTTATGGACATTGTAGATGTGCTGGACTTGTGCAGTTGTTCATGTTTTTTATATATATTTTTGGAGAGGTTTCAATTTACCGTATGTTATGATCTCAGACTAAATATTTCATTTAAAGTTTGAGTATCACTGGTGCGTCTGTCTAATATAAACTGTCTAATTATCTGAGCTGTTTTACCGACAGTAAATGTATAGCGCTTCACTCTAACTGTAAAATTAGTCTCATCTGTGTCTCATATATATATATATGGTATTTATTTATTTAATTTTAGTAGAAACGCCTGAGCCAAAGTTACGCCTATAAAGCCTACTGTATCATATTTGATATACGCCAGTATCAAAGGACTCTAATTTATGATCAAAACATCGCTGACAAACCTGTTGCACGCAATCAACTACATGCCTTCTGTCGTCTGATTGATAGTTTATACTTTTTCAGTAATTGTAAAAACATCCCACTTCAGGTCGTGGTTCACGTCTTTTTGCTGTGAAATCTTTACTGATTTTTATAAAGTAAACATAAGAATAATTTTTATATTGTTAGCAATATTTCAAGATGAACATTTACTGGAGTGAAGCAACTTAGATTTACTTGATTATCCATATATCATGTCTTAGAAAAATCATGTAAAAGAGTATCAAATATGATCTTCAGGCTTTTGAGGAAAGTTTATTTGTTCATCTCACAATATGTTTTTCCCCTTACAATAAAAACTACAGAGCTTTGAGCATAAAACTAAGCATAAATTGCATATTTTGGGCATCTAAATAAAACTTAGGTGTTTTTTTTTTTTTTTACTCCTTGAGTATGAGCTACATATTTTCACTAATACACCGATCAGGCATAACATTATGACCACCTTCCTAATATTGTGTTGTTCCCCCTTTTGCTGCCAAAACAGCCCTGACCCAGGGCTGTTAGCAGCAGATCCTTTAAGTCCTGTAAGTTGCAAGGTGGGGCCTCCATGGATCGGACTTGTTTGTTCAGCACATCCCACAGATGCTCGATTGGATTGAGATCTAGGGAATTTAGAGGCCAAGTCAACACCTCAAACTCCTCAAACCATTCCTGAACCATTTTTGCTTTGTGGCAGGCGGCATTATCCTGCTGAAAGAGGCCACGGCCACCAGGGAATACCGTTTCCATGAAAGGGTGTACATGGTCTGCAACAATGCTTAGGTAGGTGGTACGTGTCAAAGTAACATCCACATGGATGGCAGGACCCAAGGTTTCCCAGCAGAACATTGCCCAAAGCATCACACTGCCTCTGCCGGCTTGCCTTCTTCCCATAGTGCATCCTGGTGCCATGTATTCCCCAGGTAAGCGATGCACACGTACCCGACCATCCACGTGATGTAAAAGAATGTAATTCATCAGACCAGGCCACCTTCTTCCATTGCTCCGTGGTCCAGTTCTGATGCTCATGTCCCCACTGTTGGCACTTTTGGCGGTGGACAGGGGTCAGCATGGGCACCCTGACTGGTCTGTGGCTATGCAGCCCCGTACGCAACAAACTGCGATGCACTGTGTATTCTGACACCTTTCTATCAGAACCAGCATTAACTTCTTGAGCAATTTGAGCTACAGTAGCTCGTCTGTTGGATCAGATCACATGGGTCAGCCTTCGCTCCCCACATGCATCAATGAGCCTTGGCCGCCCATGACCCTGTCGCCGGTTCACCACTGTTCCTTCCTTGGACCACTTTTGACCACTGCGGCCTGGGAACACCCCACAAGAGCTGCAGTTTTAGAGATGCTCTGACCCAGTCGTCTAGCCATCACAATTTGGCCCTTGTCAAACTCGCTCAAATCCTTACATTTTTCCTGCTTCTAACACATCAACTTTGAGGACAAAATGTTCACTTGCTGCCTAATATATCCCACCCACTAACAGATGCCGTGATGAAGAGATAATCAGTGTTATTCACTTCACCTGTCTGTGGTCATAATGTTATGCCTGATCGGTGTATATGAGCCATAAAAGCCTCATTTACCAAATATGATACTCTAAAATCACATGTGCAATTTTTTAGATGCCTGAAGGTTCAATAAACTGTTCTATTTCTTTACAGGGTTGATACCTGTTTTAGTAAATGTTTATATTTGCTGAAAAATGTGTTTGCTTCTTACAAAACTTGTCACCACAATGTGTTGTTACGCATTTGCTTGAGTTTTTAGTGCATTGCTATGTGGTTGCAACAGTATACTGGGAGGTGTCTAGGTAGTTATTTAAGGGTCCACTTCCAAGTTTCTATATAGATAGCTTGAGTCCCTTCAAGTGTATGGGATTTTCTCCACCCTCCAGCAAAAATCATAACAAAGGATAGTTGCTTAGAAAAGCTCCAGCACACCAAATCAGAATGTGCGATAAAAATGCATACCTATTCAAACACTATTAATTAAACCCAACTGAGAACTCCATTAAATCTCCTGAGCTGTGAAAGAACAACCAATTTGTGAAAGAGCCATTAAGCAATACAATATTCCTCAGGGGTTTACAAAAACTGTATTCTTAAATTCGATCACAGCTTGGAAAAACCTATAGAACTGTTAAAAGCAGCAGTGCCACATTTAAAAAAGAGATTTAAAAGGAGAGACAGAATAAATATGGAGTTACAACTATATCAGCATAGTCAGTAATGCTCTGAGAGAGCAGAACACATGTAACGAGGAGGATGGGGAGGCAGTAAAGGGGAGAGAGTCTGTGCAGATGTCTAGACAGGTGCTGCTGTTAGGAGGTGGGCTGTAATTAGGGAACTGTGCCAGTCTGTAAACACATTGTGCAGGTGATCCTGACCATTCACTGTCAGCCCAGATAACCTAATGGGTTTGTTTTTCATTTGTACTGATACTACAGTATCTTGTTTAGACCTTAATACAATTTTTTTGTCATATTTCATGGCTGATATGAAATGTTATTAAAATGTGACTCTGACAAACAGTTTTTGAGATTTCAATCTTTCACCATTCAAGTACATAGGAGCTGTACTTGCATGACTGGAAAGAGCTGTCCTGATAACACTGATTGGCTGATTCGTCAAATTACAAACTACTTTTCAATGGCAGTCAATGGAGAAAGGTGCTCTTTGTAGCCAGATTGTGTAGTTACGGCATCAACTGGCTAGGACTGACTGGAACATGTTAACCTGCCAAACCTTGAATCTTGGGGGGTCTGTGCCCCAGTGACGATCAAACTCTAAAAATGCCCCTAGTATTAAAGGGTTAGTTCACCCAAAAATGAAAATAATGTCATTTATTACACACCTGTAAGACCTTCTTTCATCTTCGGAACACAAATTAAGATATTTTTGCTAAAATCCGATGGCTCAGTGAAGCCTCTATTGAGAGCAAAGCCACCAAACCTCTCAAGATCCATAAAGGTACTAAAAACATATTTAAAACAGTTCATGTGAGTTCAGTGGTTCTACCTTAATATTATAAAGCGACAAGAATACTTTTTGTGCGCCAAAAAACCAAAATAACGACTTTTGAATAATATCTCATGATGGCCGATTTCAAAACACTGCTTCAGAGCTTTACGAATCTTTTGTTTCGAATCAGATTCGGATCTCCTATCAAACAGCTAAACTGCTGAAATCACGTGACTTTGGCGCTCCGAACCAGTGATTCAATTCGTAAAGCTCCGAAGCAGTGTTTTGAAATCGGCCATCACTAGATATTGTTGAAAAGTCGTTATTTTGTTTTTTTGGCGCACAAAAAGTATTCTCGTTGCTTGATAATATTAAGGTAGAACCACTGAACTCACATGAACTGTTTTAAATATGTTTTTAGTACCTTTATGGATCTTAAGAGGTTCAGTGGCTTTGCTCTCAATGCAGGCCTCACTGAGCCATCGGATTTCATCAAAAATATCTTAATTTGTGTTCCGAAGATGAATGAAGGTCTTACGGGTGTAGAACGACATGAGGGTGAGTAATAAATGACATTATTTTCATTTTTGGGTGAACTAACCCTTTAAAGCTGCAGTCTGTAAGTTTTGCCTCTTTGTCGCCATCTCTGTTTGAAACCTGTAATTATCATCTTTATGTGGGTTGTGCATCAGCACGGCTCCTCAGCGTGGATGAATCTAAAGTTTGCTGTCAGTCACCACATCGGTGTGGATACTGTACTTCGGAATCACAGATTCTACGTCTACGCCGGAAAATGTCATCTGAACAAGTAAGTAACATGTCTGCCACTTTTGTTCTGAGAAAAAAGCATTAGCCTACAATAAATCGCGCTGCCAATGGTGATTAAATCTAACGATCGCTTAGCTCGGATCAGGTTAAACCATGCAAATTTTTATTATTGTTATACTTTGTTCTCAAATTGTTAATGTTAACAACATCAGCATTGCGTGACTATGTGTATTTAGTGTGTATTAACGTTACCTGTAGATTTCAATTTCTGTAGCCACTCTGCAGTCCGAAGTCTTTTGCTTTTGACTACGGGTGAATCTCCAGTTGTCACTGATGATTGTCATTTGGACCTTTTTGGATTACAATCCGCCATCAAAATGTTAAGTTTAATTATTTCAGCTGCTGTGAGAAAAGGCTATAAATGATCCGCCATCCTCACGTGATATAGCCTATTAGCTGGGACTCCTTCTTTATATGTGACATAATGATGCAAAGACGAACGGCGGCATGCTCGAATTTCCCGCGGAAACCCACTAGTACCACCTGAATTATAAAACATTATTACAAGCTTACCATTGTGAATCAGGCTAAGGTAAGGAGATAGTTTTGAACACTGGCTGGTTATGTACTTGCTCAAAAATTGATTTTGGATAATTTTTAACCAAAAAAAGTTACAGACTGCAGCTTTAAGTATGCTAAAGTGTACTACTTTTTTGCATGGCGAGTTGCTATATGCATACCAAGTCTTATTAAACATAACAACGAACTGTTCTATCTATGATAGATCTTATCACAAATTCCTTTTTATTTAACAGCCTTTACTTTATTGATGAATTGATGAAAGCTTCAGCATGCTAGAGCTAATCTCGGATTTATTCATCAGTCAAGGATCTCTAGTTTATTGATCAGAATGAAAGATTTTCAAAGGACAAATGAACTCAAAGAACAATTCAGGATATATTTCCAAATAGGTTTAGTTAAGGCATAGACATGAGCTTGTGATAGTTGTGTAAAAATATTTTCAAAATGCATTTATTCAAATCTGTTAATTGTGAAAATGATTAAATTGAATAATTTCAAAAGTATGAACATGGTTTAAATAACTGGTTTTAATGACGATAAATATATAAACATGGTTAGTGTGTTTTTAAAACTCATTCAGTGTTTTAGTACTATTTACAGAAATCTCATTCTTGTTTTATATATGACTGACAAATATGCATCACATAAAGTTTATTTGTTTATGTTAAAACGGTGTAACCCGATGGAATTTTTATATGAAATTAAATTACATTAACATTACATTTAGGTCTAAATATATACAGTATACATTTTTTTCTTGCAGTTTTTCCTTCATGCCATTCTTTCCTTGCACTTCTCCATTTAATATGCTCAATCAGCATGGTTACATAATTTCAAATCCAACATCTTTGCAGCTTGATTAATTACTTAACCCCACTACTCCTTTCCAGTCTGAATGCTAAAAGAAACCACAATGGTGCATAGTAAACTGCCATTATATATATCCCATGCTTAAAAAATAAAGCCATGTTTTTTTATTTTCCCCTCTTTCCTTTGCGCTTTAATCTAAATTTTCCATGCGCCATAATCGGCTTTTGAGCCATTAGCATTTGAACTTAACGGTCAACAGCCTCACTGTTGCAAAACGCATATGGAATGAATGGGATGCTTTGATGTGCCCTTATCCGCAGAGGGAAGCAAAGGCAAATTATTCTTAAATAAGAAAAGTGTCTGTGGTACTCTTCAGCTGCTTTGCAAGCATGGCGAATATGTACTGTAATGAGCACTGCTACATAAACCTCTCAAATGGACTGATATGATCCACTGACAAGTCAACATTTACATGGACTCTTAACACCACTCTAAAAATGAATGTAGTTTAGAGGTTCATCATTTTTTGTATTTAATTTTTTTTTTTTTAATGAGTTGTTTTGCACCTATACCAAGTGCACAGATTAATCATATTGTTACTTCACTGAAG
The DNA here is from genome assembly GCA_039654765.1 of Mylopharyngodon piceus. Taxonomy (NCBI): domain Eukaryota; kingdom Metazoa; phylum Chordata; class Actinopteri; order Cypriniformes; family Xenocyprididae; genus Mylopharyngodon; species Mylopharyngodon piceus. The sequence continues at coordinate 28,113,215 of CM077453.1, forward strand.
GTCTCTCAGGTGTAGTTCAAACTAGTTCGAATTAAAATTGTGGCTTTAAAATTCTCCAAAATCTTAAAAAAAGTAAAACTTTTCATTGTATTGCATAACACTGATTAAGGATACATTTGTAAATGTAATTTTCATGAGGAGAGGCATGACATTTACTTTAATTATTCTACATGGAATGAAACCCAAATCCACAATGAAAACACAAATGTAGCTGTAACCTGGTTAATTCAACTGGATTCAGTCAGATTTGAATTGAAGGTTCTTGTGTGCCTGTTCCTATCCGTGGAAGAGATGAAAAAAGTTCAATGGGGTTCAATATAGAACCCTCAGGTTCTTGACTCAGTTTTAAAGAGCTCTTTATGCCAAAATGGTTCTATATAAGGAGAAATGTCTTAAATGATTGCATAATACTTTTATGGTTAATGGATTATTTCTTTTTTTTTAACTTTTTTTTTTGGAAGGTAAGCAGAATAATGGCGAACAGTGGTGGAAATAGTACTAATAATTGTACTTAAGTAAAAGTATTGCTACTCAAGAAATAATTTACTTAAGTACTGAAAAATAATATGACTCAAGTAAGAGTAAATAAGTAGCGCTAAACACTCTCATGTAATTTTTGTTTCATTCATAATGGAAGCCGGAGAGCGCACTTGTCCACAAGTGAGATTCATAGAAGTATTAAACTTATGACGTTCCAGGAAATCCCTTATATGGACATCAGATATCATTACAGCTGAATAACATGCAGATAGAGACATTTTGACAATGAAACAGGAAGACAATAAACACACGATTGCAATGATATATCTGCGTTCTTCAAGCCATCTTCGGAATTTTCATAAGAATGATGTAGTATATCTATAATGCAACGCTAATCGACATGGCCTGTATCACAGTATAGAATTTTATAAAATAATATATTTTCTGACTCATTCTGTGTTAAGAAGCAACATGGGACCACAAAAGAAAGTTATTTCAAACATGACTGTATATAGTGATTTTGGAGCAAAACATGATATTAACATCATAAATGGTCTTGTTTGACGCTATGCTAAGCAAACATACTAGCTATCCCTTTTGCCAAGAGCAATTGTTTTATTACTAATTTTAAAAAGTCTATGATAGATCATTTGAATGTTTTTTGGTTTTTTTGGGGGTTTTTTTTGAGAAGGGCAAAAGCAAAGAAGGGTAAGTGAGAAGTCTGATCAAAGAAATGAGGGCTTAAAACAGTATGAATAGAAAAGTGCCAGTAAAAAAATAAAGTTAACATTTGTTTTTTCATTGTACTGAAAATGTGCCTGGAGTCCACTGTTGCTATAGTAATGAACTACACTTTTATGTGCATCTGACTGACTAAACCGTGCACTCTTATTTCACTGTTGTTTTTATTGTTGAGTTTATTTCAGCTTCATACAAAAGTTATGACCCCTTTCAGGAGATGCCAAAATTACAATTTAAAATCAGAATATGAGCATAGCTCACTTACACTCACTTACATTGAAAATATTGAATCGCTAGTGATAGTGATTCGAAACACCACCGCTAGTGATTGACTGTTAAAGCGCAGTTTGAGCGACAATAATTATACTCAATAAAGTAAAAAAATTGAAGAATGTCCTCAAGTACTGTAACGAAAGTATTTGTAATAAGTTACTTTCCACCTCTGATGGCGAGCAGACAATTCAAGTGCTGTGTTCCTTCGTGCCCGCATTTCTTAACGCCTGGCAATGGTCATGGGCTGTGTGTTGTTTGTCTGGGAGCGATGCATTCACGCTCAGCCCTCGAGGGAGCTGGATGCATTCACTGAGATTATTTCTCACTGAGAAAACTCCACTCCCGGCTTGCTCTCTTCACAAGTGAAGAGAGTCAAGCTGCTGAGCCCCACAGCTCTAGCTCCGTGTTTGCTGAAGCAGCACGCAGGCTATGATTGTAGGAATCTCAGACAGAGCTGGTAGAGAAGTGTGGGAAAGTTCCCCTCACCTCGCCCGTCGGCTCCATTGTCTTTGTGCCAGAAGTGGAAGCCCGCTCAGCAGTTTCTTCTGGGTAAAGTGAGGACTCATTGCTCTTCTGTGATTCTGATACCATAGATGTGGTGTCAGTAGAGTTGGATATACTTAATAGATCTGTTTCCTGCTCAACGCAGAAAACCACTGAATACGATAAGCTGGTATAACTTATGACTCATACTGGAAGTGTGCAGCTCCAGTGAGCCTTCCCTTTCTCTCAGACCTGCATACTGAGGTGTCACGTTCGTGGAGACATCCCTACTCTGCACGTGTGGTCCTTTCAGCTTCAAATTATTTGAATGTAGAGGGGCTGAGCGAGCAGGGTTACGGGTGGATGCCTCGGGTGGAAAGGAATTTAGTAAATTACCTTTCCCTAGGGACATCCTCATTCTGAAGGCTCCCGTTTTGCCCTGTAAACCATGTCACACGACATTGAGGTTGGTGGGTAGAGCGTATGTGGTGGTTGGGCAGACTGGTGGAGCTCTGCACACTATGGCAGTACTGCAAGCTTATCAGGCAGATCTTCTCAAAGACCTGGATCAGGGGGAGGGTTTATCTCCTGAGGCGGTCTCTGAACTGCATATGGCCACAGATCTCACAGATCTCCGTGCCACCAAGCAGGCAGCCCGCTCTATTGGCCGGTCCATGGCTGCTATGGTTGCGACAGAGAGACATCTCTGGCTTAATTTGTCAGGGATCAAGGAGTCAGATAAAGCGGTCCTCCTTGATGCCCCTGTCTCGCCCTCAAGGCTGTTTGGCACTGCTGTTGAGAGGGTGGTGGACAGGTTTAGAGAGGCAAGAATGCAGTCTGCTGCCTTCAAGAAGTATATCCCTCACCAGGTTTAGGCCCCTCCGTCTATGCCTTTTCCAGGAACAAGTTCCTGGGGAGAAGAACAGAAGATGAGTGCTGTTACCTGGCCTCCCCTCCGAGGAAGAAAAAAGTAGAAAACCATACACAGATCTGGGAGCTGTGGGTGTGGTGAAGAAAGAGGAGAATGGTTGGAACCTGAGGAACCTGGCCGGGGTGAAGCAAATCAAGTTAAACACGGATCTGGGTGCTGAAAAAAAAAGTGATTGAGCAGAGACACGGTCTAAGCCTGACCCTTTTTCATTCTTTACCTTCTTCCTTTCTTTTAGTCTCCCGCATCTCTTCCCTCCCCCACCGAGGATGGTGTTGGGGTACAAGAGGTTGTTTTTAGAGGGTAAAGAAGGGTTTGGGAGCCTGCCTCTTGTGGCTGTTAGTAGGACTGGGGCAGTCTAAACTGAGGTTGGGCCCACTCCTCACCCGAAGAGTGAGCTATAATTTCCAGAGTAAGCAGGGTCGCCCGCTGACATGCTAATGGCTTGGGGCTGAGGCCTCTGAGCTTTAGTGCTTAGATTGTTAGTTCAAGAACAACAAGCAGACATTTGTCAGAATGGCATAGTTGGTATGTCCCAATAGCGTTCAGCAGATGATGCAGAATAGAAGTTCCCTGGAAAGGGAACATCTAGGGTTATACATGTATCCCCTGGTTCCCTGAGAAAGGGAACAAGACTTGGGGCATGCCTGCCCTGCTTCCTTCAGACAATACGAATTTGATGACGTTCTCACACGCCCTTATTTGCTGGGGCGCACCAAACAGAGGTTTCCATGAGGACGTGTCCCCATAGCGTCAGCAGCTGATGCAGCGTCTCGTTCCCTTTCTCAGGGAACCGGGGTTACATAAGCAACACTAGACATTTTCTTTCTGTAGAAAATAACACACCCTGCACTGCTGGGGGTGGAAACTTGGAAAAATAAGAAGCGGCATGATTATGATTTACATGTAGATTTCTGCTCTTAGAGGGGGCAGCTGTTTGAACGTCAGTAGATTTAATTGCTCCCTGTGTAGTATCAGAATCACATCTGTAGCCAACAGCCTGAGCATGTGCACTCTATTACAGCAGCATATACCACAGACAAAAGCTAGATTAAATTTATTGTAGGTTGTTTTGGTATACTGGTCCAAACGTTTTTAGACACTTAAGACGTTTATTTCATAGAAAGGTTAGATATTTAAAATGAACCCAAAATTGGTTGTAAAATAAAATCACTTCAACACATATAGAATGATTACATTAACAACACAGGCTACAGTAATAATCAAAAGGTGAAATTTATTGATAAGCAAGAACAGATAGAAATGGATAAAAATATAGGCAAAAGTTCACAGAACATTGTTGAATAAATATTGAATAACTGATGTTTGAGACCAAATAATTTTTTCTTTCACCAATGAAAATAGTCCCACTATGGCCAAAGCCTAAGGCTTTGAGTGCCACTAAGAAACACATGGACTCAAAGCCTGTAATAAACACTGAAAGTTGGGAATATACAGCGTATTATAGCGAATCAACAAGATTAAAGTGTTTTTAATCACTCCTCTCAAGTGCCATTCCAGCTTTTTCAGTTCCCGCTTATCACTCACCGCTCAATTTTGTTGTGAGAGAAAATACTCTTACTCTTACTTAAAAGAATATGTTCCTCACTGCAGTCCATTTCAAAGTTCTCTCTCTGCTTTGATTGGTTTTCTTGAACAGCGAAAATACGGCTAGGCAAAAAGGTATCGGCACTCAGAAAAAGATTTGAACTCAAATCTCATTTCACAACCCAGCACTGTTGGGTTACTGATTACAAACAATTATCAACCCAGACTGAGTCAACCCAACCCAGGTTCCTTACCTAACAGTCTCAATCCAGGCATTTATATAGCGCTTTCGTATGTACTACTGTACAGCTAAAGTGCTTTACAGTCACCAGAGAGTCTCCCCCCAACCACCACCAGTGTGCAGCATTCATTGGATGATGCGACAGCAGCCACAGAACAATGGCACCAGTGCTTTCCACACACCAGCTATAGGTGAAGAGGAGAGAGTGATAGAGCAAGGTTAATGGATGGGGATTATTGGGAGGTCATGATTGATAAAGGCCAATGGAGGGAATTTGGCCAGGACACCAGGGTTACACCCCCACTCTTTACAAGAAGTGCCATTGACTTTTTAATCACCACAGAGAGTCAGGACCTCGGTTTAACATCTTATCCAAAAGATGGTGCTTGTTGCAGTATAGTGTCCCCGTCACTATACTGGGGTATTAAGCCCTGGGTATGCTTCGTTTTTTTACGCGTACGCAGTCGGACGCGCAGCCTTGCAAAGTATACTTCACTTGACTTGTACGCGTACACAGGTGTTCAATGCATGAGCAGTTTTGAGCAATCTCTCACCACAAGTTACAACCCATGTAAATATATTTGTATTCTTTCATGCTAGAGTTGTACAAATGAGGGTACTTTCTAACCTCTTCGCACAATCTGTCATCTGTATTGGCCTCCATTGTCGCTGTCGCTTGTATGCTTTCCGGTCTGTTTTGTTTATGCAGGTTTTCTTCGACTACCTTGTGAAGTGACATAGGTCTAAATTATCACTGTTAAAGCATGAATAACATACCATATGTGTTATCTGGGTTAACCTACTTTTAATTATTGAAAATAATAATATTGGCTATTTCAGGTTGATATCATCCTGATTGATCGTCAAAATAATGTTTGCAACTTAAAAACGTTAATTAAATCAATAAATCTTTTTTTTTTTTTTAAATCTTGCGAATATGCATTTAATTAAGTTTGGTAATATGTGCCCTGACTACTTACTTACACTAGAGTGTAGCATACCTCTGTTTATTGTGGAATAATACCTACTATTTTACATACTATTAATTCTTTTTATACTATTCACATATAATCTGAAGTATTTACATTCATTCAAAACATATCCAGAAGCAATATTGCGTATAATTTGCTACTACTGTATGTTTTAGTAGATGTTTTCCTGTCTGCTGCGCTCTCTTTGATTTACAGCTCGGGTTTTTGGGTTTTTGAAATCTTCTGCTCTCACCTGCCCAATCAACTCACCTTCATGAGAAATGGAAATAAACCAAATTTCTCTGAGATTGGACTACATTTGGGGTGTGGTCAACAAAATTGAAATTCCGCCTTAATGACCATAACAGCACGTAATTAATAATTATACAAGACCATTAGTAAACGGTGAATTAGGTTAAAAACGAGAACACATAACAGTGTCGTTAGTCTTAAAATGTTAAATTTCAATGCTGCTGATGAGAACTGATATTTGTAAAATTGATCTGATCTAGATCGTGATGACAGTCTGACATATCCTTCAGCCACAAAGTTCTTGCAGACGTAAAAGCAGAAGGTTAAAAAGTGAAATTACTGTACTGGTAAAGAAAGTGAACTTAGAACAAAAGTAAGATCTGATCTAGATATTTATGACAATCCGACATTCTTCTTCGTTCTTCTGTTATGTTTCACTCATTCACTCCTTGTTCTTCTTCAAGGCCTCCCATTTTCCTACAAGGTCTTAGAGCTTCTTCACAGGCCTTATGGGAATGCAGGCCTTTTCCCAGAAGTCTTGGACACTCCTTCATGGTCTGTACTGCTTCATGCTTCACTGTACCCTATTTCCCATTCGGTTCAGATATACTCGAAGAACATTGCCAATGAAAGTTAAAGGGGAAAGTGACATGTGAAGGCCAAGTATGGTAACCCATACTCAGAATCTTTGCATTTAACCCATCCAAGTTGTTTTAAAGCTATATCAGTTTAAACTTCTAATTGATTGTTTTCTGAGCACACTTATCTGAAGCACACAAAGCTGGCTGTCAGACATCAAGTCTCGTGAGTAACTTCTCTTTCACATTTTTTGTTGTGTTTAAACTGTCAAATTCACACAAGGTTCTGTCAAAAACACAGTTCACAAACAGCCAGTTATGTCTGTGAATAAATACATTTATTAAGCATTTATAACATGTGAGTTAAAAATGGCTCACTATTTGGCATTTGTGTTAAAGTCACCCTTCTTCATGCAGTTATAACTGCTTATCAATAATGCATTTGTAAATGACTTATTAGTCATTAACAAACACTTTTATAAACCCTTTACAAAGGGAACCTTAATGTAAAGTGTTACCATGTTATCTTTACAGAAAACGTACACAGTTTGTAATAAGACAATCACCTCAATGCATTGTTCATTTTTAAACATGCGGTGAGTATTGAGACGGTTCTAAATAGAAATGACGACATCACTGTTCTCTGAGACTGTTAACTTTAGCCGCATTCGTCGTGTAACTTGCTAACTAGCACATTATTAGGTAGGACGATTTGCAAAGATTAAAAAAAATACTTATACTTACTTCTGGAGGTGAAGCTGGATCACAAACATTTGAAACAACTTTTTAGCAAAACCTGCTTTGTACTGACCCTTGTTCACAAAGCAGTCTGGTGTAAAATGATTCGCACAAACATAAACACATTTGGGTACACACAAAATCCTCAGTGTTAAATTAACACTGTGTTTATATGAGTCCACACTCAGAGTGTGAAAGGTAACACTGAATCAGTGTTGAAGTTAAGTAGATAATTAAGTGATGATTGTGCATTAGTGATGAACACTTGCTGTTAACAAGCAGAATCACTGTAGGAAAGAGAAACAACAAGAACAGGGAAAAAAAAGAGAACTACAAGACACACAAGAACTACAACTGACTTCCAGCCACAGCCTTAGATGAAATCAACTGAAGATAACTTGAGACATTAAATCTCTCAAGATCTCCGCAGAGGAGAATTAAACAACTCCACAAGCAGCATTGCCAGCTTCACTTATTACTAACCAGATTGACTTTATTTCTGTCAGAAGCTCTTATTGAGAATAAACAGAGGTTTAGATGTTGATTATATATTGAAAATAAGTTCTGGTTGAAGTCACCATTACAGTGGTTAGTGTTTGCTTTAGTTAGGCAGTTTGACTCTTGACTTTTTAACATTACTTTTTTTCTGTGACTGCTGTAACTGTGTTTATGGCAAGAAAAATAAAATAAATTGTGATCAGATGATGTCGGCTTGATAAGGATGTAATCATCATGTAATAGTCTTATTTATTGATCTCATTCAGAGTCTAGTTTCTGATTATATAGGTTTGTTTTAAGAACTGCTCATCATTGATATTCATCACTGGTGATAACTTGAAAAATTATAACTTCACATAATTTTTTATTTATTTTTTTATTTTTTTAAATCTGAATACACAGATATCAAAAATCAGCATATGAATCTGAATAATGGTGACATACTTCCTGCCGCAATGCATGATGGGAGCCATAAGTTTTACAGTGCACAGCATAAATGAGTACCCTCTCTAAACAAATACAAAAGATGTATTTTCTTTATGATCACTAATACAATTCATGGAAAGATGGCAAAACTAAATGTATTAAACATATACATAATAAAAACTGAGAAATATATGTCATTAATAGCCATAAAATAAGTAAATTAGCCAATTTTGTTTAAATTAAGGATTGCAGAAATGAGTACACCCTAGATTTAATTCAACAAATGTATAATATTCTAGCAATTAGTATGCCCTCCATAATTTTGAATATATTGCTCTGACCCTTCTTGGCACGGAGTGTATAAGTTCATGACAAATTGTCACATCTGTCCTGTTTAACTCCTGGATGCTGAGGTCCTTAAATGCCCTGATCTTTAATGGGGAATGTTGCTCAACTCGTGTCTACAGAATCCCCCACAGGTGCTCAAGAGTGTTAAGATTGAGTGTAATACATGTCCACAGAAGGTTTTTCACCTTGGGAGAATGCATATCCTCATTGTCATGTTGAAAAAATGCCTAACAATGCAGGGAATGAGGAAAGGGTAACATCTTCTGTTTCAAGTTTGTGTATTAAATTACACAGTGGTGTGGGAATTCATGACAGCATTGATAAAGCACAACTCCTTCACACCTTCAGCACTTATACATCCCTATATAAGAGCTTTACTACCACTGAACTTTACTGTGGGAACCAGGCACTTCTCACTGTACTCCTCCTCTAGTAACACCATAACATTTTGGATGCTGTTAGATCCAAAATGATTGATTTGTCTCATGAGACCAGAGTATTGATTCCCAGAATCTATATTTTGTAAATATGGGCTTTGGAAATGGCTAACTGACTTTATTGTGCTTACAGTACGAAGTTCCATTGAGAACAACAACCATGCATGTCATTTCTGCAGGCTGCATCTTACTCTGTGAGATAAACAGTCAGTCTTTTCATAGCTTTTGCTGGCTCTGAGACACTCGCTTGGTATTTCTCCTGCTCTTTGTCTAGCAAAAAAAATCCCTCATCACTAAATGAAAGCTTAAAATGAAGGCCTGATTATTTCAGGAGCCTTGTCACAAGTCCATTGTTTTTGAATTTCTGTGTTACTTTTGTTATATTTCCACACTTAAAACAATGATTTGGTAATCCTCTTGTACCACTGTCACCTGACAGTTCTCTCCCAAATGGTTCCATTGTTGTCAGCATTAAGTCTGAGAATGATTCAGTGGGCTATATAACACTTTTAATTGTCAAGAAATTACTTCTCTTTAAATGTGTTGGTTCAACATACTTACCTGTTGATCAAACATTGCCTTAAACTTACACCAGAACATTTTTATTTCGTTTTATTTAGTAACTTTTAGGAGGGTGTATTCATTTTTGCTACACAACATTTTATCACCTTGATAAGAAAGTCTTATTTTCCTGAATAATTTTGACATGCTTCTTTGGTAATTGATTAAGCAGACTTGCTGGAACATTATATCTCTAAAGAACCCTAACATGTCTTCTAAGTAATTGAGTAATTGCTGACTTTCAGAAGTTTCAGAGGGGGTGTACTCATTTATGCTGTACACTGTATACTATGGTGGCTCCCAGCATGCATTGCAGTCACAATTGTCGAGATTCATATGCTGATTCTTGATGTCTGTGTCTAAGCATTTTTATCCTAAATATATTTAAAAATCAAAATTCAGAATGTCTGATCTCTAGCAAACCAATATTGACAGTGAAAAATATAAGAATATTAAGTAACCACTTATGATCAGTAATGTATTTTTTGAAACTACTTTATTATGATAAAAATTATATCACCTGATCATCTTTGTTTATGGCTTCTTTTCCAACAAACTATATGTTTTGATAAACAGACTGTTAAAAAGACCACAAACATATAAATGCCCAGTGTCAAGAGCCCAACTAAAGCAAACACTGGTCACCACAACGGTGAGTTCAAACCAAACTATTATTAATAAGAACTGCTGTAGACGTATAACAGAAATAAAGTCAATCTGGTTAGTAATAAGTGAAGCTGGTAATGCTGTTTGTGGAGCTGTTTAATCAGATCTTGAGAGATTTAATGTTTCTTTTATCTTCAGTTGATTTCATTTAATGCTTGCTGTGGCTGGACATCAGTTGTAGTTCTTCAAAAACAAAATTAATCCACTGTCTCTTCAGCGGCTCAGATGTCAGGAGTAAATGACGACTGCTATGTTCATTCTTACATCCAACAACAAAACACCTCAATCGCTTAGGAGACATTCTTGTCTACAGCTGCTCCGGTGTCGAAACAATGGCGGACTGTGTACAGCTCACTCAGGGCGGGTCTATGCTAAAACGGCAGTGTCTGTCAACAGTCGTGGGAGGGGCCTGTGCAAAGTGACGTCACTTTGCCCAGAATCTGCAAACAGGTTGTTCTGAAACAATGCTTTACGGCAGGGCTATTCAACTGGTGGCCCACGGGCCAAGTCCGGCCCGCCAATCATCTTCATCCGGCCCGTGGGCACCCACACCACTAATCCTACCCAAGACTACCAAGCGTATTATATGCACGCCATAAAGTGCGTATCATATGCACGCCAAAACTCATTTTCTACGAGATTACATGCACGTACTATTGATACGCATTCTCATGTGATCGGGTTGGGTGGTCGCAGTAGCTACTGCAGCTGCAGTGTTCGTACCTTGCACGCTCCTCCGACTGACCTGAGAAACATTTTCCGTGCGAATATTTCAGCAGTTATTATGTGTGTCCCGTATTTCTGTCGACTGAACCAGCGATACCAATCATTTGTGAATTAATCATTCTTTTGTCTCGATTCTTTCTTTTCCGTGAATTGGCCAAACGCGCTTGCATAACTATCTGAAACTATTTGGATTCGCTCTGTCACTGAATCATCTGAAGTTGTTTCTCGGTTTCACTAGTTTACTTTGAACTACGCAGCACGGCCCAATGGATAACGGAACGAAAGCTTAAAGGAGCTGCGTTTATTCCCGGTCACCATTATTAAACAGCGTTGTGACATCCAGTAAGAAACGTTTCAATTCGACACACACCTCTCGGTTACAAACCACAAAACACTCGATGATTAAACTAGTTTTAAATCCAATGAAACAGCCTCAACATTCCCAACAATGAGGAAAACAGGAGAAACGTGCCATGAATGAAGATAGAAGACTTTTAAATCCCAAAATCACCACACTTACAAACATTTACCATGAATGAACTGTAGTAATTTACGATGGATTGTGGAAATGTGGAATATTTATATTGAATACCATGTTGTAGCCATTTATATTGCAATATACTTATTTGGTGGGTAGGGGAATATATAATTCCTTTCTTTGTGAAGGTGTGTATAGTTTTTACCTGCATTTAGGCATTTTTATAGGCCTATATAACATAATATAATATCATTTGACAGTGGTAGTAGTGAGTAGCCATGTATGGTTTTACCTATGTGGTTACCAAGTCTCACTGTCAGAATATTTTCATTTAAGCCTATATTAATTATAGATAAAATAATTCTTACCAATAAGACCCCCTCCCCCCTCGTCCCTCCTCAACTTTTTGATTTGATAATCCGGCCCTCGAATGAAACTACTTGAATAGCCCTGCTTTATGGGGATTTAAAGAAAAGCACTGGGTGGATTTTTATCATATAGGGTGATAAAACACACATTTATGAAAAGTGAATTTTACATAATAGGTGCCCTTTAATGGCAAGCTCTCTCCAGGTATTATCTAGACCTCCTTGGTTCAAAGAAACAGAGCGATGTTTTGATAGAGGCACAGTGTTTACACTCTTCAGGGAAATCAACCTACAAATGACTGTCTTTGAATATTAAACTGGAAGAGGAGGTAAGATATTAAAGTCTAATGAAAATGACACCTTTAACATTAGAAGTGTGCAAAAATAGAGTTTAAAGACTGCAAAATATGATTATTGACAGTGACTGTATATGTCTGCTCGCACACTGCTAAGTTTCCTTTGAGGACAGACTGTTATGTTGAGTAATTAGCTTTTGCAGGTGGATTAGAATATTATCAATATTTTCTCGGAGAGCTAATCCATAAACACTCAGGAGTGTAATTATTATAACCATCTCTGCATCTTTGTCTCGGTTCCGTTGGCTCCTATGCAGGCTGTTTGGGAGTCTTGTTGCAATCACTGCCTCCCTAAGAATGATCATTTGGTTTTCGAGCTTTTACAGTGGCACTGTAATTTCTAGTAACTGCCTTCGGTGCATCTTGCTAAGGGCAAATGTATAAACGCTACTGTGCTAAGCTCTACGGTGTTTTTAGAGTGCATTTACATCAGCTCTAATGCCTACGGGTTTAGACTTAAGTACCAGCCTTACGGAGGATGATTTTATTGCTCAGAGGATGCTCCTTCACAACTCAAAAGACTTCATAAAGATCTGTACTTTATTCAATAAATATTAACTTTGTCTCAGATGTAAGATAAAAACAAATGAGCCAGTTGTTGTCATATACTGTAAGAGTGTTGAACTGTAATGAATGTGGATAGCAGTTTAGTTCATTTGCAATATCAATCAATCAATCAATCAATCAAACTTTATTTATAGAGCACTTTAAAACAACCGAAGTAGACCAAAGTGCTGTACAGAAGAATATATAAACATAAAATACCCAACTCATACACGACATAAAATACAAATAAAACAAATTAAGAAACAAATGTCAAAATCAAGTGTCAAAGGCCAAAGAGAAAAGCTGGGTTTTAAGAAGCGACTTGAAAGTAGACAATGAAGAGGCCTGTCTAATGGGCAGAGGCAGATCGTTCCACATTTTAGGAGCTGCCACAGCAAAGGCACGGTCCCCTCTGAGCTTCCGTTTTGTTTTGGGCACATTCAGGAGCAGCTGATCAGCAATATGCTTCAGTTCTTATTAAGATCTCTGACATTTGAATGCAGACTTTGTATCTCTGCAAATCTGAGCACAGTTTGAGACATTGTTAAGATATTTTCTGAAGCTAATGGAGATGAATGTGACTGTGAGTCTGGAAGAGCAGGAGTCGCTTTCCACAAATAGAGTACAAATTGGTGTTCCAGTACATTAAAGCTGAAAACGAACAAATCTAATGTCATTTGCATAAGCTATTATCTAATATAAAACTAAAACGTAGATTCTTTTGAACTCATCAAATGTCTGTACTTCTTTAATGTCGTCATGAAATCAAAATTGACCCTACTTATTTTGTTAGCACACATTACTAGTCTTGTGGTGAACAATTAATCCGTGCAAGTTAATACACAGAAAAAAATTGTTTGTCCTGAAAATTTGCTTCCACTTTGGAATGGCGTTCCTTCTCTGATGATGTCAGTTTGACGGCTTTGTTCGAATATCCTTAACTACTCCCCTCCAATGAGGTGGTGCGCTAAAATAAAACCCTGCCCTCTATTCAATATTCGTTTCACTTGGAAATACATCACAACACTGAAGTAAAGTCGGTTGCAACTTCCCGTTGGTTGCAACTTCACTTTAATTTTTGGGGGAAAACCCTGCATATTGTACCTTTGAATGGCAGTTTTATGCCTGTCTTGTCTCAGTGGACCTTCTTGACTATATTTTTTACCTTTATTTATATAGTGCTTTACAATACAGATTGTTTCAAAGCAGGTTTACAGGGATAAACAGGAGTTCAATTCTACTGTAAAGCAGCTCTTAAAAAAAGAAAATTGTGTCATTGTTCAGTTCAGCTGAGATCAATTTGTGTTGATTCAAAAACTGTGTAAAGATCATCAAACATGAAATGAGTTCAATTCATCTATAAAGCAGCTCTGTAGAAAATGTCATCGTCCAGCTCAGTTCAGTTCTCGTCCAATAGTATCAGTGCAGTCAAATCAATAATATTGCTAAATATTATTTAATCCAATTCTTTCTGCTTGAAGATTAAAATCATGGAACAGTGTAAACATTTTGACATATACTCTGATGAATCAATATGCTATTCAATGCAGTACAAAAGTATTTTAATGAAACTGTTACTAAGTAACGCCATTTTGATCCTTATTAAAATGATCATCTCATTCCATTTTCTCAATTTTACAAATTCTGTATAGTGCTTACTGCATTGATCACGCTCAACCATTAAACTCTGTTATTCAAATTATTGCGAGAAAATGGACTGAACAAATACTTAAACAGTATGTCTTTTAGATTAATTATTTAGAAATAACTAGCTAGCCTAATATAAGCTAAATCTTCAACCCTGTTACTTGTAAAAGAACAAAATGTATAGAAATGAGTATAACTTTTGATTTTCATGAGAGCCATCTCGATTCCTTGGTTTTTGTCGAGCACAATCATGCCATATGTCCAACCCAGGCGCACTGGAAATATGTCTACATTTCATACATACAATTCACTGCAGTTTCCAGCTGAAATGAACACTAGATGCAGTAAAACTCAACTTTTATGCATTTTCATTATGATTAAAGGACAAATTATCGATAAATAAAGAAGTATTTTTAAGCAATGTCTTGCACAATACTATGCTATGACCTCAAAACACATTTACCATAGTGCATGATTTGTAAAATAATACATTTTGATGATTGCATCACATAACCAGCTCCATATGTACAGCTTTTCTGATGTAGTAAACTTGCTCTGTAACTCACCTGGTACAGCGTTGCTCTTGTCATGTGAAACACGAATCACAAAAGAGTGCAAAGGCGCAAGCTAAAATGGCATGGTTGGTTCAGCAAATGTGTTTTTATCTCATGTTTGCTTTTGTTAACACTATCGTTTAGGTTTAGGGTCAGGTGGGATGTTATTTTCAAAGCAATAGAGCATTAACCTTTTAGCGCCACTCACAGGACATTTAATTTCCGAACTGCTGATATTCGCATCAACTAATAAAACATTGCCACAGTCAGGTTTAACTGTTTCTGAGAATGTAGTGCCAGTCACTATGCACTTTTTCAAACCCCTTTCTTTCCTTCATCAACAAATTTGGCTCTTAGATGATGCTGGCCAAAGTTAGGAAAAGCTTTTTGATATTCCTATCCGTTCTCAAAAAATGCAAACGACACAAATTAAATAGAAGCTAAGATCACTCATATTGTAGTATTTATATGAGCCTCTACCTGAGGTCGAAATTCAACACTAACAGAAAATTAACCAGCTCTGTTTCCCGACACTTTGTTAAATAAGATAAAAAATGAATTCAGTTTAAAGTCCTATTTTGTATCCTTCCCGCAAAGTGTCTTGATCTCATTGCTGTCTAGAGGAAACATAAGGTGCGTTGAAGTCACAGCAGGGTTTGTAAGACGCACACAAATGCACACCTGAATCCCAAATCTTTAAGTGGTTCAGCAACCTTGGAAGTACAAAAAGTAAAATCTATACTTTAACACTGTCCTGATTCATCTTTCTACCCCTCTTATTTTTCCACCCATTTTTAAATATCCCTTTATCTGTATTTAATAATCTTTCATGTCATTGTCTGTCTGCATGTCACTTAATCTTTAGAAAGGTCATCATTGTCTTAATATGAAGGTCATTTGTATTAAATTATGAGCTACTTTCAAATGGACACATGATTTGTTTGAAGAGTTCCAGAGATAATATCCTCCGACCTTTCTCTCTAATCCTTCCTAACTCAGTTAATCTCCCTCGAATCTCATCATTATTCCCATATAAACTCTCAGGGAACATATTGTAGTGCTTATAAACAGCAGTATAGTGCTCTGATTTCGTGAAACTCTCCCCAGCCTCATGTGGTCAGGGAGAAGAGTGTCAATGTGGGAAGACATTAAAGAGGGGAAGTCATTAATTATGAAATCATGAAACTTTATCAAGGTTGACCTGTAATTGCTTAAGACGGCCATATCAGCATTGCTAATTGCCATTATCAGGGCAAGTATGATAACATTTAATCCCTATGTTCCATGCAATCAAAATTAATCAGAATGAATTCAAAATTAAAGAAATTTATGGGCGGTCTCAAAGTTTATTTGTTGGTGCACAGATTTCTGTGCATTGCTCAAATTTAAGCATCATTTTTTTTCTAAAATATGATGTATGGATAATCATACAAAACAGATGCTTCAGTCCAGTAAATGTTCAACTTAAAATATTACTAATAATATAAAGGTTAATCTTATGTTTACTTGATAAAAAATCAGTATAGATTTCACAGCAAAAAGACACGTGAACCACGACCTGACATTTTTTTAAATTATTTTACTTGCTAAAAAGTATAAATTATCAATTAGACAACAGAAGACATGTAGTAGATTGTGTAAAACATGTTAAAAATTTAGAGGCCTTAGAATTTATCAAAAATGAATCAAGTAGGCATTAATACTTCACAATTTGATTTGTCTCAAATGGTATCTTGTTTACCATTAAGTCATAAGGAAAAAATATTCATCTTAAATGCATAAAGCTCTCTCTTGGAAATGCACTTGACATTTAGCTGAAATGGCAGATGCTGTCAACTAACACTAACACAACTGTCTTAACACCAAGAACAACATGCTTATTCAAAACAATAGAATAAGCAAATTAAGCAAGTTCTACCCTGTCAAATCTAATACTAAACTCTCCAATTCTGACAAATGGGCCATCAAGTTTATTAGTTTATTTCAAAAATCAGGTAATTATCATTGCTCTGTGTTGTGCATCAAAGTGCTTATGGGATGATTACCAATTACAGCAGACAAGAGTCACATTTATGTTATTGTGGCAGGTTCACCACTCAGACGGCTATTGAAAAGAAAGGAAGCATTTGAGAAAGAATATCACCAATGATAGAAGCTAGAATTTCAACATTCCTAGAATCCTCTCCAGATAACAGGCCCTTCTGTTTGATTTCTAAGCCTTTGAATCTTTGATATGGACTTTCTCTTTTGCTCTCAAAGCACCATGCTTTAGGCTTCTCAATGAGACGCTCTGAGTTACATAACCACGCAATTATTAGCACCAGCGCTGCATGAAACATCAGAATCATGTCAGCCGCCTCTACACTTCTGAAAATGAAGTTTACTAAAGCCGATCAAGCACAGAAACTTGATGACTCATGAAAAAAAAAAAAATCTGAATCCTGACACTCGGAGACTGTCATTGTCAAGATTAAGAGGGACTAACAGATTTAATTTGTTTCCAAAATGGGCTCTGTTTAATCCCAAGCAGACCCTGTGTGAAATTATGGGAAGGTATTGACATTTTTTTTGCTCTTTTCTTGGCGTCATATTTGTGTCTGACAGTGTAAATGTTGAAGAGAATAATTACTAGGATTTTGAATGAAAGTTTGAGGTTAGCAAAGTTATGTGATTAAGTTATGAGTTTGTTTGTGTGTGTCTGTTTCTGTAGTTATCCATACACAATGATTACAAAATTTGTCTAAATTTTAAAACGTTTTTATTTATATTAATTAATTAAAGAATAAAAATTAGGGCTGCGCGATTTATCGCGATTAAACCACACACGATTTGGCAAAGGCTGCTTTTATTATGCGCAGCTTGTCAGACCTGTACGGCTCTGTGATCAGTAGTAAATGCTTCTCCATCTGAAAGCCAGAGGGCGCTCTTGCGCAGAAACTCCAAATATGCCCTGCCGCAGAAGAAGATAACACGCATCATATCGCTGTAGCTGAATAAACAGAAGATTGAAACGCTTTGATTGATTAAACATGACTAATAAACACACGACTGCCTTATTCTGTGTAAGTAGCCACATCATCTCACAGAAGGATGCTCAACTGTCGTTATGAAGTGAGTTTGGAGTAAAAACATATTATTAAATGTTGTCTTTTGTTGGACAAGATGTTAATAAATGCTTCTCATGTCTGGAAAGATGTTTGATGTGTGTTGCTTTTTCAAATGTACAATATTAACAACTCAAACTCGCAGTGCTTTCAGATGGATTAGCGTTTTGGAGACATACTTCATTGATAAGCTGCGCATAAAAAAAAAAATAATAATCGCAGCCTTTGCGATTTCATAATCGCACTAAGAATCGTGTTTAAGCGATAATCGCGTTTAAGTTCAATGTTATTTTTCGGATCGTGTGATAAATCGTGCAGCCCTAATAAAAATCTACATAGGCAGGCAGTATTCATGAAATTATTTATATGACTATAGTATTGTTTGAAGAAGCACCAGACTCCCAGTGTGTCTGATTCCATTCACCTGTCCTGTTAATTATCTCATTAGTTTCGGTGTATTTATACTCCCTGTGTGGTTCTGTTCTTTGTCTGGTGTCGTACTTTTTATGTGGATGTGTTACCCCCATTATTCGTACCTTTATTCTGTGGATTATCTGAATAAAGCCTGTTTCTGAGAATTCTTGGTTTTCGTGCAATTTCTATAACACCCACATGTTACAATAAATGAGTTCCAAATGAAAAAATTTTTTTGAGCCTCACACTTTTTAGGGCTCCAAAGTGGATGGTGAAGACGAAAAGAATAGGCTGATCATTTCTGAATGGAACGCACCCTCCTTCTCTCTCTCTCTCTCTCCCTGAATCGTCTCTTATCCATCACTGACGCATGTACAGCATGCATCCTTTTATTATAAATAACTGGATAGAATCAGCCAGACACTCCATCAGAAGTGCCACTTTCGAGCTATTAGCGCCCGGCTGCTTGAGTGCTTACTGTATGTCAAGCTATTAGCCATACAGTGTTTGTTAGCTGTGGCTTGAATGGATTCTGTGCAGATTTAAATAAATACATAAATAAATAAACACACGTACATTTAGCTAAAATATCCATGTGTGCATTATCACCTCTGTGATTGCATTCAATAATTCAATGCAACTTTGACAACGACCCCTTATAATCAACGCACTTTAGCTATGTTTGTTTCTAATGTTGTCAGGGGAATGTCCTTAAACACTAATAAAAGAAATATCATACCTTCTGCTTTCTTCTTTTTAAAGAACGTCAAAAGATGGGCTAGCCTTGAACCATTCTCTTGGCCATTTTGAACTGCACAAAAATGACGAAAACTTGCTTGAATGTGCGCAGCGCGTTACAGTATTGAGATCCGATTTGTCAATTGCTGTCATTTGAAGTTCGTAGAGAATTTTAATATTTCATTTGCATGATAAGTTTTACATAACAGCTACTAGACACTATTAATCTAATAAGGATGTGGGGATGGTGGTTTTACAGAGGTGATGCTTTTTTTCTTTTCTTTTTTCTTTTTTTCAACAAATCGAGCACTGTGGATATCTACAGGTCTCTGAGCCCTACTATCTCCCGATCTTACCAAATCAAGTCTGGAGTCTGGAGGTGTCATAAAGATGAACACACTCAACCAGAACTGTTCAACCCAGGGGCCTTACCAGTGAATCCTATCTTTGTTCACTGAATTTTTATCTTTATTTGAATTTCTGAAGGGAACATGCATTAAGTTGCAGTTGTAGTGAATCATAATCATATGATACTAACAGTAGTTACAATCAGGATACTGTATAATTGAAAGTGTTAGCTGGCCTCTTGGAGCCGTATTTCTAGAGTTCATATGCAGAAACTCCATAACTGTTAGACTCAACAGCTACATTCGAAATGGCATACTACCATCATACTATTTTTGCTGTATGCAGAATGTTTTTTTGTAAATTTGCTATATATATATATATATATAAAATGTTGTTGGACCAATATCATCACAAAGAATCTCAAAAGTTTCTCTGGTCATTATGACATGCTAGAGAAGTGTCTGACTCACTGTCACTCCAGACATAAAGCACCCACTGGCATTCGCAAGCAAACAAGAAGTTTGTCAGAGTGTTTTGCTTTGCAATCTACATCTGTAATTTATCACATTTAATAAAAGCATCTTCCATTTCTATTTCCATTTTGCTCCAATTTCCCCAGCAATTTTTTTTCTCTTGAACACATGGGATGGAAAAGCTGCTTTACATAGTTTGTTTTTGCAATATTCATAAATTAAATTAGCAACTTTGATGGAAAGATAGCTAAAGTATCATACTATGGTTTGAAATGTTTATTGTAGTATATTGGGCTCTGCTTCATATGAAAAAAAATAGGCAGTATACTGTACTGCTTCCCTTTAAAAACATAGCCAAGCTCTTAGTAAGTTGTACCCAAAAGCCCACATTTTTGTAACATCAATGTAGCCTATACTGTATATAATCAGCAGCACTTACTGTAACTGAAAGGCAATTACAACAAATATTGCTCCCACACACTGCCTGTAAGAACAGCTCATATTTCATCCATAAATACCCAGAGGTACCCCAGCATGTGTTTGTTAGTGGACAGTGAGTTCTCCTTGTCTCCACACACCACTGAACCGAAACTGTCATTTGGCTGGTTGAAGATCGGCTTTTTTTTCTACCATGCCCTCAGTCTTTTTTATATGATCTCTGACTAAATGTTGTTTTTTCTTATTATTTAAAATCCTAATCGAAATTTAGCTGGATATTTAGCTGGAAAATATACTTAAAAAGTGCATTTTGGTTTGCATTGGAGTTTAGTCAGTAATTTTCCATAAATAATGTAAATTTCAGTTCACAGAAAGTGTTCATTGGTTCAAATTGAAGTGGAAGCTATATCGCCTATAGACACTGCCTAAGGTTGTCCTTAAGACTTTTTGACACAAACTAAAGGAAGTCTTCTGAGAGAAACTACATAGAGACTGACAATCACTTTGAAGAAGCTACACTTTTAAAAATAGAAGTTCTTTACTGGCATAATTGTGTTTTTGTTTGTTGTTTTTTTTGTTTTTGGGTGGGGGGGGGACTAAAATGGATCTTCCATTGCATCGTTTTTCCATTGCATGACTTACTTTTTGAAGCGTACAGAGTTCAGTAGCAGAGAACAGAATAAAGACGCATCAGTAGTCAGAGAGGATCGCACAATGGACATTACTCAAAATCATATGAAAACATCTGGTGTTTGCCAGATAATGACCTACTTAGGAAAAGATTTTGTGTTTAGATAAGACAAAGTGGTTTTCATCCCAAATTAAAAGCAATATGTGTGATGAAAATCTACATCCAGTTTTTATCAACTGTGGACAGTGGTCAAGGCTAAATTAACCATGATCTCCGTACAATTGGGGTATCTATTGGGGGCATTTAATGGGGTGGTGTGTTGCAGTGGTTAACACTCAAGGCTGGAAACTGGAAGGTTTGATCGATGCCCCCAAGAAGTGAGCCATAAGTCAACACCACTGTGCCCTTGAGCAGGACACTCAAACCCGGGTTATTCTAGGGGGCCTGTCCTTGTAATAAGCTCATGGCGTCATTCTGTGGTGACATCATCTGAAACAGCAGAAACAACAGCAGTCCTGGTTGTGTGGAAATGCATTATATTACAAAAGTATACATTTAATTTATATTATTCATTTGGGGTAAGTATATTATAATATTAAAAATTATACATTATAACATTACATAAGATTTCTGTTTCAAATATGTTCTTTTGTTTCTGTTCATCAAAGAATCCTGAAAAAAATATGTATTATGGTTTCCACAAAAATTATTAAGCAGGAAAACTTCTCAGTTACTATTGTAACCTCCAAATGCTGACACTAGGGGTTGCACTTGGGAGCCCCAAACACCTCTGATTCTTCAGAAAAGGCAAATGAGAATTGGTGAGTGGAATTTGAATGCGGCACTCCCCCAGACATACGGGTATAAAAGGAGCTGGCGTGCATCCACTCATTCAGGTTTGTGCTGATAGTGTGTCCCGGCCATCCAGCAGGTAGTTCAGCATTGTGGCAGGAGAGACACCATGTCTCGTTTCCTCTGTCAGTCACTTTGATGTGGTGTCGAATGCTGACACTAGGGGTCCCTGTGGAAAACGCCACAACTGCTGAACTGAGTTACGAGGTTCTGGCGATGCATATGTTGGCAAACAACTGTGTGCTGGAGAACAAGTTAATTTGCGACATTGTAACCTACCCACCGCCACATGTAAGCCTTGGTCTTCTGTACCACTCAGGGATCGAGAGGAGAGTACTTACAATGGAAATAGGTCTCTTCAGCCGGATTACCTTTTGACCATTTCTGTTATTGTTTTATTTATTTTTTTAAGGAAGGGGACAGCCGACCCTCCAGCCTCTCATGCAGGAAGAAAAGTACTGACCCAACTGCACATCTCTATGGGTCTTCCACTCAGGAAGCACACCAGTTAGTGAACAGACCCCCACTTCAAGGTATAGGCCCACCTCGTAGAGGGGGCTCTCCATTGGTGATAGCCCACTTAAGTCCGCATCCCGTCCAGGGGCCAGACGTGGAGGTTCCAGAGGTCTGGGCAAGGGTGCCAGATTGTGCCCCGTCCCTGAGAAAGGAGGTCCTTCGTCAGGGGAATTAGACAGGGAGAGGCTGTCATAAGGAGCATGAGCTCTGAGAACCAAGTCCGGCAGATACGGTGTAATCAACAGGACCTGCTCTTCATCCTCCCTAACCTTGCACAATGTCTGTGCAAGTAGGCTCACAGGGGAAACGCATACTTGCAAGGACCCCAGGGCCAGCTGTGTGCCAGTGCGTCCATGCCGAGGGTGGCCTCAGTCAGGGCATACCACAACGAACAGTTGGAGGATTCTAGGGAAGCGAACAGGTCAACCTGTGCTTTGCCAAATCGACTCCAGATCAGCTGGACCACCTAGGGGTGGAGTCTCCACTCTCCTCAGAGTGACACCTGTCGTGACAGTGTGCGGTTGATTTCGCCTGGAATGTCAGTGGCTCGCAGTGACTTAAGTCATTGCTGACTCTAGTGGAGGAGATGGTGGGCGAATTGTGTGAGCGTAAACTGCCTTGATGGTTTATATATGCTACAGTCACACATTCTTGCCCTGAATCAATGGCCAAAACCTCTGCAGGGCAAGCAGTACTGCCAGCAACTCGAGGCATTTGATGTGCCAGTGCAGTCAGGGTTCCGTCCAGAAGCCTGAAGCACACCCGTTGCATACCGCGTCCCAGCCCGACTTGGAGGCATCTGTTGTGACAACAACGTGCCTGGACACTTGTTCTAAGGAAACCCCTGCCCATAGAAATGCAAGGTCTGACCAAAGGCTGAATGTATGGTGACAGATCTGCATGATGACCGTGCAATATGTGCCGCAGCACCATGCCAATCTCGGGACTTGAGTATGAAGCCAGTGCTGAAGTTCTCTCATATGCATCAGTCTGAGTGGTGCTACTGCCGCAGAGGATGTCATCTGTCCCAGGAGCCTCTTCAGTGGAACCTCTGTTTTCCCTCTGAATGCCCTCAGTTCAGCACTGACTGGGCGCTTTTGTTCATGAGATGCACGGTCATGTTTACGGAGTCCATTCCAAGAAAAGAAATGCTCTGCATTGGAAAGAGCTTGCTCTTTTCCCAGTTAAAATGAAACCCCAATCAGCTGAGGTGTCTGAGCTCCAGGTCCCTGTGTGAACACAATAAATCTCAAGAGTGAGCTAGAATCCGCCAGTCGTTGAGATAATTGAGAATGCGGATGCCCACTTCCCTCAATGGGGCAATGGCAGCCTCTGCAACTTTCGTGAATATGCGAGGTGACAGGGACAGCCTGAAAGGGAGGATTTTGTACTGATATGTCCAGGTACGGGAGCCTGTGCAGGGCACCATTTAGAACACGCAGGTCTAGGATTGGTCTTGAACCACTGCCTTTTTTCGGTATGATGAAGTAAGGGCTGTAGAAACCCTTCTTCATCTTGGCTGAAGGGACAAGCTCTACTGCATCCTTTGCCAAGAAGGACAGGGGAGTCTTTTTCTACCACCGAGGTAAATAGGATGCCACTGATCTTGGGTGGGCATCTGGTGAACTGAATCGCATAGCTGAGTCTGACTGTCTTTTTTAAAGTTATATGTTTTTTTGGCCTTTTTATGCCGTTATTGGACAGGACAGGACAGTACAGTACAGATCAGACAGGAAAGCGTGGGGTGGAGAGAGGGAAACAGGATCGGGAAAGGACCTCGAGCCGGGAATCAAATTCTGGGTGCTGGAGGCACAGTTGTTCTGAAGTATCAGAGGGGTTTGGGGCTCCTAAGTGCGACCCCTAGTGTCATCACTTCGAAGACAGATCGGGAACAGCATACTTACATTATTTATGTGAAAATAATTGCTTTTGCTTTTTCAAACTGCATATTTATACATTTTTAAAATAATTGTTAAAAATATTTTGTAAAAAAAATATCATATTACAGTAATTAATTTGGGGTTTAAGTGCTTTAAAAAAATCTATAACCGACAACAACATTTAAAATGTAGGATTTGTATTTCAGTAAAATTAGATTATTTAAAAGCCTATATTACTTGTATACTCCTATGAACACTCGCATGTTGCTTATATTTCAAAACAAGTCTCTGTTGCAACGTTGCTTAATGAATGGAAGACATTAGATTCCAGAAGAGCTAATCCAGCCAATTACTTTCTTCTGACTTTTGACAAGAGAGATTTGCTTTGCCTATAACTGCCATCTTCACACTCAATAACATTTCGATCAGGATATAAGTAGGGTTTTGTACTCTGAACAACTGTTGGCTAAATATAAATCCCTCAAAGTATATTGGTATAGGAGATGGTGACGCAGATGTCAGCAGTCAGGAAGCAGTTTGCTATCGTTTGTCACAACATCCAGGCTAGATGCCAAAATGTCCATTCATCTGAAGGAGCATGTCATGTGAAAGTCATTGCACAAAAAAAAAAAAAAAAAACTAACGAGACAAGCTGCAAAATTTTTCTAGGGAATTAAGCACAACCTAGATGCTTTGCGATGCCTTTTTATCAACAACTTTCCATAGTAAAATCATTATTTTAAGTGCATTTTTAAAGCTCAGAACAAGGCCTGAATGATTAGGCTTTGCAGTAGCAATTAATTTAGAATTATATATATATGTATTATAAATCACTTGCTCACACTCTGTATATATTTATATTGCTTTCTCTGTACCATACAATAACACTGAAGCCTGGAGTAATGGCTTATGAAAATTCAGCTTTGCCATCACTGGAATAAATGACATTTTAAAATATTAAAATAAAAAAATGGTTATTTTATATTGTAATAATATTAAATTTTGATTAAATGTATTCAATATTCAGTGCAATAATTCAAGCTCTTACATTTTGGGTTATTTTTGTTTTGCATATAAAACAAATAAAGCAGTCAAATTGCATCAGGGAAACTCTGGAAGGTTGTGTAAGTGTCCGGCCCTCCAATGCATCCTGAAATTTGTCCCAGTGGATCTTTAAGTTGAATAGCCTCTGATTTCAATAAAACAAGCACAAGATAAAACATTCCCACATGCCTACTCTTCTGACACTCCAGGTTTGGCTTACCTTCCAGGGAGAGGCTGGATTTCCTCAGATGCACTCATGGAGGCCAAAGGTGATCCAGGGCAAAGCAGCAGCGAGAGGGCAGAGGATGTGTCGGTCCTCAGACTGAGGCAGAAAGAGCGCTAGACTGGAGCTCGGAGAGACTCTGCGCAGAGCAAGCCAGCGTCTGACACGCATACAGACACACTGATGGAGAAATGTGAGTCCACACACACACATACATCCACACAGGAGTAAGGACAGTTCGGACAGTTGCAGAGATGTGATGTGCATTGGGCTTGACTCACTCATTCAGGCTGCACACACAAACACACGCACTCTCTCAAATGTTTTTCCCATATGGTATGAAGAGTGGCTCAGTCCAGAACGCTGACAGTCCAAGCATGGCAAGAAAGACACTGAGGCTTGTTGTCTATACCTAACAGCATGGTCTCTCTCACTTTCAATCTTACTCTCTCGCTCCGTTTTCCCTCCCCCTCTGTATCTTTCATCCTAGATATATCACACATGTCTCTCCACCAGGTCCACCCCCTTTTTTCTGCCATTCTGCTTTTATATGTCTCTCCTTTTCCTCCTGTCTCTCTGATTCACTCTCTTTCTACTGGGTTTAGAGACACTTTACCTGTAGTTAGCACAAATCTTTTTTTTTCTTTGCTCTGTCTTTGCTGCCACACTATGCTTAACATGAGTATGGGATATAAACATATGAACATATTCCATATATAAACATATTGCAGATGTGTAAATCAAATCGTTATAAAAATTATTTTGTGCCAATTGTGGTTAAATTATTGAATAGAGAATTCCAAAACTGAGATTTTATATTGGTATATAGTAGGTTTTTAAAATGTTTGGATTGTTGCATTATTTTTGTTTATTGAATATTATGGTATGTATTATGTTATATGTTGCCAAAAACAGATTTCACAGAAATGGGACAATAAAGTATATTCTATTCTATTCTATTCTATTCTATTCTATTCTATTCTATATTCCAACCTAAAATAAAGTGCATTACACTACAGCTCAAAAGTTGGGGGTTGGTAAGATTTTTTTTAAAATGTTTTTAAAAGAATTCTCACCAAGGCTGCATTTAATTGATCAAAAATACAGTAAAATATTGTGAAATATTATTACAATAAAAAAAACTGTTTTCTATTTTAATATATTTAAATGAAATTTATTCCAGTGATCAAAGTTGAATTTTCAGCATCATTACTCCAGTCTTCAGTGTCACATGATCCTTCAGAAATCATTCTAATATGCTGATTTGCTGCTCAAGAAACATTTCTTATTATTATCAATGTTGAAAACAGTTGTGCTGCTTCATATTTTTGAGGATACATATTTTTTTCAGGATTCTCTGATAAACAGAAATAGCATTTATTTGAAAGAAATGTTGTTTTTAAAGTCACTTTTGATTCATTTAATGCAAAAAATAAATAAATAAATAAGGAAAAAATGTACTGACCCCAAACTTTTAAAGGGTAGTATATATAATTTTTTTCATCTATATATTAATTATCTTTTATTTTGTGAAATTATTTAAATGACAATTATCCCGTCTGGGCACAATCATTTTTTGCAATTAAAATGAGCACAAATTAAGCAAATACCATCATTAATAATATTTTACTAATTGATTTATAATTTCAATAATATATATTTGTTTTATTTACAATAAAGTAATGAGAATTAAATTTTTTGCATTACTGCAGACTATTAATTTGTTGTTTCTTTTGGGATTTTGTAATATATTGTGGACATGTTTTTGACAGTTTTTGTGAGATTCAACCTCTGATGTAATACTAAATGAGTATGATGCCCTGGTTTCAGGTTCAGTGATGCATCCTAGAATGCTCTTAGATAACTGAAAATGTTAGGCTGTTTTATTACTATAAGTTGTTAATCTTAACATCATAATATATGCATTAAAACGTGCAAAGGTGGACAGAACCAGGCATATTTCAAATGACCAACGGCACAATGACACCCTCAATGATATTTCATTCAATATGCATTTCTGCAGGAATGATGCATGAAATAAGACAGCTGACTCTTCATTTTTTCATTTTCCTACATCAAAACATTGTCAGATCTGAGCTGTCCACTTTATGCTACAGCAGTGAGATGTCAACGCATTCATGAAAAGCACAAGTTTTTTTCTTACAGCTAAAATTCCTGTATGTTTGTTCATGACCAGTAAGTTTCTTAAAGAGACCCAAAGTGATTTGATTTGAGTTTATGTGCAGAATTTTGTAGGGTTTCAGTGCAAACATGCACAAAACAGCAATTGCACAGATTAAATCATTATTATTAAATCTAAATCTAATGGACAGTTGAAGTGTTTGCAGATGCCGTTCAGAGATGTTGTGTGCGTGTGTGTGTGTGTTGCTTAGTTTTCTCCATCTGTGCTTGTCATCTGTGTTGCAGATGCATGACACTGCCCAATATGAGAGTGATTTAGGGGAGGTTGCTCAAGGACTCTTTGTTCAATAATCTGTAAACAGAGCACAATATTTAACTTATTTCATGCCATCAATCGTGAATTCATATTGTTACTATTTTGTAAAAGTATTTGACCGGATACCCACATACATGTGCTTAATTAATTCTCAAACATAGCTAAGTTTGGCTGGCAGCAAAATTGGTGGGGATTGTTTGTCTTAAATATTTTGCTTCCATCTAGTGTTTCAGGCATTAAACTGCATGGCACAAACAGTTTTCACAGTACATTAGGGTTTTACCTTGCATAAAGAGCTGACTGGTGTAGTTCTGTGAACACTGTGAAGATGGTGCATGTTGTTGTTGAAAACAGAGATGAATTTAAGAATCTCTTTGAGCACTTCTTCATTTACACAGCTGCATATGATGTTTCTATCATCTTCAAATCCTTATTCTGAGACAAAAGCATCAATAAAAAGATATATGAGCAAAATCACACTCGTAGCCGTATATCAGCACGGCTGTGATTCGGCTGTAGGTAATCACTGATATACAGCCATATCGCATGGCTACGAGTGTGATATTGCGTTTAAACAACAGTTCGACGGCACGAGTGTGTAAATAAATAAGAACAACAACGGAGTGTCTTTAAAACCCTCTTTTGTGCGGAACTACTTCCTTCTGCCACGGATTTGACAGTTTAACAGTTGAGCCCAGTCCTAATTGTAAAACATCACTTTAGAACTAGTAATGAAGGAACGTTGAGTCGCTTCATTGAAACTCACTGTAATATGTAGAGTATTATGAGAGAGAGAGAGATCGCCTGAGCGAGTGCATTACCTGCATCTAGCTGATATTTTTCAGATCAATCTTATATTCATACTGTAATCACAAAATCAGTTTGGATGTCCGCTGAGGAAAGCGATATCTTTGTCCTTTTAACATTTAAAACATTCCCGTGAATAAAGATAATAAAAACAAGCAAACAGTTCAGTCAAACGTACAAAAGCAGCGCTTTAGTTAGTACAGGACTTAATTTCAATGTAACGTTAAATATAAAGTTATGAAACTTAATATAGCCCTTAAGCCAAATTAGCTCTGGAACAAGTAATAGATTAATAAGACCAAAGATTGCCTGTTTGAAATACCCAAAACAAATTATAGCCTACCTTATGTTTAAACACTATCTACATAAGAGCCAGCGGCAAATTCCCAAAGGAGTGGCTGAGATGAAGCTGTTCTCTGCAGGTACATGAGCTCTGAACGCTCGCTGACGGCCTGGAGCTCACATTTCTGAAAGCGTCTTAACAGATTTTAAATATATATATACTTACCAGCCACTTTATTAGGTACACCTATTCAACTGATCTATCTAATTAGCCAATCACAACTCAATGCATTTATGGTCTAACGATCTGCTGAAGTTCAAACTGAGCATCAGAATAGGGAAGAAAGGTGATTTTGAACGTGGCACGGTTGTTGGTGCCAGACAGGTATTTCAGAAACTGCTGATCTACTGAGATTTTCACACATAACCATCTCTAGGGTTTACAGAGAATGGTCCGAAAAAGAGAAAATATCCAGTGAGCGGCAGTTCTGTGGGTGAAAATGCCTTGTTGATCCAGAGGTCAGAGGAGAATGACCAGACTGGTTTGAGCTGATAGAAAGGCAACAGTAAGTGCAGAAGAGCATCTCTGAACACACAACATGTCCAACATTGAAGCAGATGAGCTACTTACAGAAGGAGAAGACACACCGGTGACACTCCTGTCAGCTGAAAACTGGAAACTGAGGCTACAATTCACACAGGCTCACCAGAACTGGACAATGGAAGACTGGAACAACATTGCCTGGTCTGATGAGTCTCAATTTCTGCTGCAACATTCAGATGGTAGGGTCAGAATTTGGCATAAACATTATGAAAGCATGGATCCATCCTGCCTTGTATCAATGGTTCAGGCTGCTGGTGGTGTAATGGAGTTTTTTTTTTTCTTGGCACACTTTGGGCCTCTTAGTACCAATTGAGCATCGTTTAAACGCCACAGCCTACCTAAGTATTGTTGCTGATCATGTCCATCCCTTTATGACCGCAGTGTGCCCAGCTTCTGATGGATACTTCCAGCAGGATAATGTGCCATGTCACAAGCTCAGATCATCTCAAACTGGTTTCTTGAACATGACAGTGAGTTTACTAAACTCAAATGGCCTCCACAGTCTCCAGATCTCAATCCAATAAAGCACCTTTGGGATGAGGTGGAACAGAACATTTGCATCACGTATGTGCAGCCGACAAATCTGCAGCAACTGTGTGATGATATGTCAATATGGACCAAAATCTCTGAGCAATGTTTCCAGCACATTGTTGAATCTGTGCCATGAAGAATTAAGGCAGTTCTGAAAGCAAAAGGGGGTCCAACCCGGTACTAAAAATGCTTTGCTTACTTGGTATTTTTGTCTTGTTTCCAGTCAAAATATCTAAAAATTCTTAAATCAAGATGCATGTTCTATACAAGAAAAATGACATAAGATATTTAGTCTTGTTTCCTTGGGGGGGAAAACAAGTGAATTTTGCTTAAAACGAGTAAAATTATCTGCCAGTGGGCTAAGAAAAATAATCTTGTTTTCTGTTTGCATTAAGATTATTTTTCTTACCCCATTGGCGGATATTTTTACTAGTTTTAAGCAAAATGCACTTAATTTAGATTTTTTCCGCCCATGGAAACAAGACTAAATATCTTAAATCATTTTCTTGTATAGAACATGTATCTTGATTTCAGAATTTTTAGATACTTGCACTCAGTTAGAAAAGCATTTTTTGCAGTGAAAGTGGCCGGTGAGTGTACATATATGCTTTATGGTGAAAGATGAGCAGGGGTCAGAGTGAAGCTTTGACCAATAATCTTCAGAAATCATTAGCATGAGCTTATGTTTTACACACAGTTATAACTGCAGAATACCCAGCAGTCCCTCTGTTCCAGATGGTCCTCTCTAGCTGTGTGCTCACCTCATGATCCAGACCCGCTGTTCTCCAAATCACTGAAGCAGTTTTAGACAGATATGATTCAACAGTTCATGCAGGTCTGAATCTGATACACTGTGAACTAATCTGGTTGGGGACCAATGATCTCATTCTATCTTCTAAATTTGTACACTGTATTGACTGTAAGCTCAACAATTCACCCCTGATATCCAGATACTGTAAAAAAAAAACAACTAATAAATATTTTTATTTAATCTGTGTAATTTTAAAAGGACTTAATTCTTCAAGTTTTCATGGTCGTTTTTGTTTCCTACCCTTTTCGTGGAAGGTGTCTAAAAGGGGCAGGTAGGCCTACTGTATAACATTCTGTTGTTACATCGGGCCCTTATTAGTGTGACATCCAGAAGTAAAATGCTAAACGCGAGTTTCTTGTACTGTAAACAATGTTTTATTTGGTATTTGTTAAGTATTTTGTAAAGTATCATGACGCGCCGCGGCAAACTAAACGCCTCAAAGTTGAGCGAGCTTGTTTACTTAGCACAGTTTGTGTAAGGGGCGTTTACACCACTCACTGAACTCATGGAGTTGTCAGTGTACAAGCACGATACCACAAGGTCAGCTCACTTTGAAAAGTCACTCTCATAATGTTTGCTAAATAATAACTCTCTAGAGCAGTCATGGGGTCTGACGCGCAAAAGGACAGACTCCGCGATCTCTTTCACGCCTGTGATGTGGACCATTCAGGACGCATAGAGAAATGGGAGTTTGTGAGAATATGTTCCGAGCTGCAGGTCCGACCCACCGAGATAAATGCGATTTTCTCCAGACTTGACACCGACAAAGACGGCACGATCAATCTAGAGGAATTTATGGACGGGTTTCAAGAGTCACACTTGTTGAAAGACGAGGAGATGAGCAGCGAACACACCGGGGAAAGTTTCTCTGCCGCCTTGGAGGAATTTAAATCCCGTCTGGGGGATCAGCTCAAATTCATCCCCAGGTAAAACACCTGGCTGTCTGTGCCATAAAGCTGTCAAATTACCTCAGTTATCAGAATCCTGAAAAATGCGTAAGAAAATTTAAAAGTACTAAAAGTAAAAGTAAAAATTCTATAAGTGTATCATTAATGTATAATTAAAGTTCCTAATGGGAATTATTTAATAGGACTACAACATAACACAAAACCAAGTTACCAAAACTAAATGTTTTTCTTATGATTATATGCCTTTTCATAATATTCCTGATTATTATCCCATTAGGACACAGGAGTTTATCAAAATAAGTTTAAAGAACATACTGTATTTAGGGTTTTAAAACTCATTTATATCCCTCTATGATTGCCTTCAACTGTGTTTTTAAAAAAGCAGCAATTCTTATTAATGACGTTTAGTATAAAATGAATAAATAAGACATTTCAGCAAATGAAAATGAATCTTTCTTAAAGGAAGTTCTTACGGTTTTTTTTCTAACACGACACAAAACCTCAAAGAATAGAACATATTTTGGCGCAAGTTTATTTATATAGCATATTTCATACACAGTGGTAATTCTTTAAAAAAGTGCTTTACAGAAATATATATATATATATTTTTAAATAGCAATCATAAAATGTTTCATAAGAAATATAAAAATTACAATAAAAGTAAGAAGTAAAAAGTAAAACAACAATAAATTAGTTAAAATGCAATAAGATTCTACATTAAAATGAATATGAGGGACATAAAAGGAAAAGAGGATAAAAAAACCCCATCATTGCCAATAAAGAACCTTTATATTTAAGAGTTTGGATGTTAAAGGTTCTTCATGGAACCATATGCTATATATTTTTAAAAATATGTGATCAGCGATGCAGCTATATGTTTTTGCCAAATACTCTTTGGTAGACTGCAACAAAACAAATTTAACATATCTTTATTGTAGATAAAGTATCACATCAAATTGAAAGGGACAATTATACTATTTCATATTACAGTAACTATATATATCTGACCTAGTTTTGGTTATCAGCCTTTGCAAATATCCAAACAGGTACACTGCCACCTATTTACCACAATGTACAGATATCCATATATGTGTAGAAATAGGTTATGTTAAATTATTCCTCTAAATGCGGCTGATAAAATGTTGAAAACATCATTGTTTTATTCAAATTTTTTGGGGGAGATTTTATTTGTTTTATATTTGTGGTGAAAGCTGATGTTCTAAATCATGAAATAATCCCGAGTCTATTAATTGTTCAACTTTAATTGTTCAAGTCATGAGACTTTTAGCTTTTGTTTGGTTGGTGTCGGTCCTCATTAAAATGAAGTTTGATGTTTCTTATGACAGGATGGTGGAGTTGACTCTAGCCAGAGGCTTGACATAAGACACATCGCCGTCATGCCATGCTAATGTCGACAGGACATTGATTAGTTGTGGACTATCAATACCTCTCTTATTTCACTCATCAGCGATAGCATCTGATTCCACAAGTGTTACTTCATAAAAGAGAACAGCAAAGTCATGAGGCTCAAAAACATGCAGTTATTAACAACCTGGCACCAATTTATTAGACTCCTTTGGATTGAATATTGTCTGAAAACCACATGATTGTCCTTAAGTTGATCCCTGTTTCGCCTAACCTCAACAACAACAAGATGCATAGATGTTTTCCATAAATGTGCATGCAGAGATCTTTTATTATGTCACAATAGTTTTAATGCTGCTCTTGATGATCCCCAACAAGGAGTTTTGCATAAATTCTGTGAACAATTACTCCAGGTTAATCTTTCTCTTATAATCCAAGTTTATGTAAGTTTTAATGGCTTGTTGTTGCTTTTATGTGTGTAGGATTGACCAGGTATCAACTCTGTACCAGAACATCAGTTTGACGGAGCCCAGAATGGTCCCTCAGTATGAAAGAGTTCTCCTCAGTTTTATCAAAGAGATCCGAATACTGAACACTGAAATGGAACATCTGGCACTTGCTGTAAAGAGGTACACACACTCGTGCACATACTCCTGTGGCCAATTTTCTTCATCTTATTTTTCATAGAAACGGGGCGCAGTTGAAATCTTCAGAAATTATCTTCATATCAAGAACCAGTTTTGGCTGTTTAGGGTTCTTGAGTTGCTAAATGGTGTGATGCTACTTTTATGGTGTGTTCACACTTGATCACTTCTCTTGGTTCTTTTGGGGAAAAAAAGAAAATGATACATTTAGTCCTGGTTCGCTTAGCGTTCACACTGTCATTTTTATGACCAACCCTAAAGACACACAAACACACAAAAAAGAGGCGTATATTTTGCGACAGAACTTACCAAACATCCGAA
Organism: Mylopharyngodon piceus; assembly: GCA_039654765.1. Classification (NCBI taxonomy): domain Eukaryota; kingdom Metazoa; phylum Chordata; class Actinopteri; order Cypriniformes; family Xenocyprididae; genus Mylopharyngodon; species Mylopharyngodon piceus. Next base: position 28,147,451 of record CM077453.1, read on the forward strand.
ACAATGCTGTTTTCTGGGCTAAATGTGCTCGTTTTATGTGCGTACATATGATGGTATTTTTTCCAGCTGAGAACACACAAAGAGCTTAGAAAATGTGTAAAGGAGTCAAAACAGTGCCAGAAATTCCTGTCGCACACAAACGAAGATCTGCTGCAAGAAGACGCCGTTTCCAACACCTGTACCAAATTGTAATAGGCAACATAGCTCCTATGATGAGAAAAATAGGTATGCTTGAGCATTCTGTCCTTTTTAGTTTGACATCACATCCTGTTTTTGGTTTGTTTAGATGTCTTTGATCCATGTTGCATTTATATTTCAGTCGAGCCGCACCAGAGTTTGTTTGGAAGTGAACCGAGACCCTCATCTCGGCCCTCTTGTTTGGTGCGCACCAGGTTTTCAGATGGCAGCGTTCACACTAATTCAAATGAACCGCACTAACAGAGCAATCGCACCAGTTTCTTTTAATCTAACCAAACCTGCCAAGTGTGAACGCACTCTTATTCTTAAGATCAGTATGTTGTTTTCTTGGTTCTTTAAAGGAACATTACATAGATTGTTTTTTTTTGTTTTTTTTTAAAGAACTAGAGAATATAAAGTTCGAGCAGGCAGGTAGTAGAATTACATGCCGCAAACATGTAACAGGTTTGTGAATGTTACACTTTGACCTTGTACACAGTGCAGAGTTTTGGGAGTGACTATGCAGAAGGGACACCCAGAAATTGTCCTAAAATGTTTTTTAAGAACTTAAAAAGATTAAAAACGTAAATAAATAGTTCACCCAAAAAAGAAAATTCGGTAACACAAGTGTCCTTGTTACACGTTACATGTAGTTACTATTCTGTCATCATTTGCTCACCCTCAAGTCGATCCAAAACTGTGTAACTTTTTTTCTTTTGTGAAACAATTTTTTGTCCATACAATGGAGGTCAGTGGTAACCAAACCTTTCTGGTTACCAAAATTCTTCAAAAAATCATCTGTTGTGTTCCACAGAAGAAAGAAAGTTTGGGTGAACTAATCCATTAAGAGTATTGCATATTATTTCACATGTGATGGCTAATGTGTGTTTTGTTGGTGTTTGTTCAGAGCTCAGGATCAGTCGGCTATACAGTTGAGTGAGATGGAGGAAGAGATGGATCACCGCATCCACACTGCAGAGAGAAACACACGTTTACAGGTGAGGAAACACACAAGGCTTGGCTGATGTAACCTCAGCAGTAATATACACTCTTAAAGGAAAAGGCTCTATATAGAACCTTAAAGGGTTCTGTCAGGTGCTTCATATATAGACCGTTTTAGGGGTTCCCATCATTTTATGGATTTAGTTTTAATTAATTAATTTAGTTTAATTTCATTTTTAATCAGTTTAATTTTTTTGCATAATTTTTATTTTCAAGAGCAAATGTGATCAATAACGAAAAAGGTCTGTCTGATTAGTATTAAATTTATGACATATTACACATAATTGAATTTCGCAAATATGCCATCTATGTACAAATCGCCAACTTATTTTGTCATCGTGTAAAAGCAGAATCTAGCTTGGCTGGTAGGAATGTGTGATTGTTACAAATTGGGCTCTGGAACAAAAGTGTTTGGTCTTAACCACAGACGCTGACATAGCTGAGTCAATATTTTGAGAGTAAATAAAACAACCGGATTAGATGTGTATTGTCTCATTTTAATGGGTAAACTAGATGCAACTAAGGCCAGTACATAAGTTGTTATACACCAGTCAGTGCCTGGTGAATGTATACAATAGGCTTTTGCACATGAGCCGGCAAATAGTAAAACAAAAAATTAGGAAGAGCCAAACCCCCATCATTCCTGTTTTTCTGAAGAAACTCTTTGCAAATCCTAGGAACTTTCCCATTCCATATGAAGTTAGAAATTTACGTATCTACTGTATGAAAGAAGGTCTTGTACAAAAAGACGGGGAGACACTGAAATAAGTATAAAAATCTCAGAAGAACTGTCATTTTAATACAATTCGCCCTTTCAACTAGAGTCAAATGAAGAGACCTCCATTTTTGAAGGTCGGATTTAAGTTAAAAGTGGAGTGAAATTCTATTCATATAATCCTTTTAAGTTACATGAAATATTAATGCCTTAATACTTAAACCCAGATTTAGCCATGCAAAAAGAGAGAGTGGAGGTATATGCCTAGCGAGTGCGTTCACAGGTGTACATTCACTTTTAGAGATATTAAGCGTATAACCTGAAAAAGTTATGTAACACTGTGATAATGATGTTGATACATGATAAAGGATCTGAGATGTATAGGGGTAGGTCATCAGCATATAATGAAAGCCTGTGTTCCACCTCCCATCTGTTTATACCAGGAATTGAAGGTGTAGACTTAAATCTAGGTCAGAATTCACCCTGCTCACACAGACATCACACGTCATCAGCGTGTTCCATGAGGCTATGCAGAGTTGTAGAAAGACAGTCACTGAGTGCCACAAACAAACAGCAGCCACCTTTTACAGTTCTTCCTGAACCAAAACAAGCTGAGCTTATGCTGCGTTCACGGCATGTCGTAACTATTCTAATTAAGAGATGGCAACCCGTGATGTTCTACTCACAGCTGTTCACGTCTTCAGACTCGGATTTATTCATTTCTGTGGCAGCACTATCAATGTCGAAATTAATCGGCAGCAGTCCAGTGGTACAAGGTAGAGCTCTGTAAGTTGTTTAGGTTCATTATTATTGTAATGTTATGTGCTTTGTTTGAGACATGAGGCAATTTAATGCCGTCTCTCGTGACGCTTTGCAGACTCTGCTGTGTGTGTGCGCATTCATGTGTTTTAGAGGAGGCGTGGCTTTGGATGGTGGGATATTATGCTTTCAAAGCTGGCTTGCTATTGCTAGCCTCTCTGAAATTGCCTACCCTAGCTTAAAGTATAATGGATAGTGGCTCTATTGCAATGGTGAACAGAAGGGGGCTTAACCAGCACCCTTGACATGTACCCTTTGAAAGCAAAAAGTTCTTAAACCGCAATTTGTTAGTAACCACTGAAAGCAACTGGAAAATATACAAAAGCTGGATCCAGTCTATAAATCTGGGTCCAAAACCAAATCTATCCATAGCAAAGAAAAGGTAATCCCACTCCACCCGGACAAACTCCTTTTCTGCATTTAATGATACTGCAAATTCAGCGGTGTCCTGAGATGAGGGTGTATACAGGACATTCAACACATTAGAAAATAAGTGCCCAGTCTGATCAGTAGAAATATTAACTAAGGAGAGCTTTAATCAAATAGCCAATATTTTTGATAGAATTTTTCACATTCAGCAAAGAAATTGGTTGATAAGAACTATACTACATTGCATCCTTATCGGTTTTAATAATAATGTAATCAAAAAGCTTCAGTAAGTGATTTTGGTGGGGTGCCTTGAGATAGAAAGTGTTTAAACATATTGAGAAGAAGAGGGGATAATTTGGCAGAAAGCTTCTTATAAAATTAAATTGGAAACCAATCAGGCCCTGGAGTTTTACCACTGCAGCGTTGAGATAGCTTTTAAAATTTCTTGAAGCTGGAGGGGTTGATCTAAATCCTATTTTGTTCTGTCAGCTTATCAGCTCTATCAGCTAAGATTTAACCTCAGGGGATTCTGATTTATATAGATTAGAATAAAAAATTGTGAAAAAGTTATTAATAGTAATGGAATCAGCAGGTAGTTCTCCAGATTTATCTTCAATTTGAGAGATATGTTGTGCTGCAGATCTGGACTTAAGTTGATGTGCTAGTAATCGACTGGCCCTGTCTCCCTGCTCATAGAAAAAGACGCGTGATGAAGAATAAGTCCTGTATAAGATGTTGAAATTAGGTTATATTGAGTCTGAAGAGCAACCCTTTCTTTGTATAGTTCAGGTGTAGGCAAAGTAGAGTATCGATGGATATAGATATTGCATCTATTAAGTATTATCTTTTCCTTACCCTCTCTCTATTAATAAAAGCAGAATATGATATAATGTCCCCGCAGGGCAACTGCTTTGAGCATCTCCCAAAGGAGAGAGGAAGAGATTTGATCTGATGAGTTTAAAATATTGTCAATAGAAGAAGATACGAATTGGCAAAAAGATTTGTCTGACAGCAATGTCGAGTTTAACCTCCACATGCTGCCTGTGGGGTTAGAACAGTATAAAAGTATAAAAATGGACATAATGTCAAACATGCACATACCTTTATATCAGACCAAATCAGTCAATCAGAAACATTCAGAAATTATACAGACAGATTACACTCCTGCAGCGGCGATCGTATTGATCCGACGTTCATAGAAGGCTTCAGCTTCAGATGCAGACGCTAACGTGATGGTTTCCCTCCCGTGTGTGAGTTGCAGACAGGCATGATAAAGGAGCAAACCCGTTTTTGGTAGAGCATCGTTTTGATGTTTCTAAAGGTAGCTCGCTATTTGGAGAGTGCCACACTTAGGTCAGGTTAAAATCTTGCAGTCTTCCCGCAATACTGCAGTTTGTGTTGTCTGGCCCAGCGCAGAGCTCGCTCCTTCTCCTGGTATCGGTGAAAACAAACAATAATGGGCCTTGGATGTTGACCATTTCTGGGTTTAGGCACAACACACGATGTGCTCTTTCCAGCTCTGTAGGTTTCTCAAACACCTGTCATCTGACTTACCCCCAGTTTGGAAACAACTTCCCTAGCCGGAAGTCAATGTAATTTTACTTTAATTTTAATTTAATAAATATTTTTACTGGAAATGTAAATATTTATTAGTCTGTTTTTTGTTTTGTTTTCCAGTAAAAATATTCAAACAAATATATTTTCTGAAAACAAGCTTATACAGTATTATACAGTTATATAGTAACTTATTATATAGCTTAAATATTATAGTAAAACAAGTAAATGTATCTTGTTTTAATATAAATTTTTCTTATTTATTATTAAACAGAATTTATTTATAATATTTTTTAGTAAATTAGCAGATAAGAAAATCCTTAATTCAAGAAATATTCTTTCAAAACAATTCACATTATCTTACACTGTCTTGCTTTTCAAGTAAATTTTTCTTGTTCCCTTTCTAGGGAACTCGCGCTGCGTCGAAACGCTGGGGGAACACCTCTGCGTAATTGTGTCGTGAAGCACATATGAAATCAGTACAATGGCGTGATGGAACATCATAGGCGGGTGACGTCATCGACCCGGAAACTATAAAGCATACCCAAACCAAACAGTGTCAGCTTCTGTGCCTTCAGCAAGCACTCTATGTGAAATCATTTGTATATTTGGTGTTTGTCTGTCTCAGTATATTCAAAGAATTCTGTTAGACAGGAGTTTTGCAAAAATATATATATTATGGTGAGTGAACAGCAATTCAGGAAGTGTGTTCATCCCTGCCCATGCTATATTACGGGTTGAGAGAGACACCTGCTGTACCTGCTTTGTGGTGGCTCAAAACCAAGGGGTTTTCCCCGAGGGGGAAACCCACTCCGCATGATGAAGGTCATGATCATGATCAGATTCTCCTGTGGGCCCAAGGGAAGCTGCTCTCTCTGTGGGCGATATACATCCCAGCAGACATCCTGTCAAGGCAGGGGCCGAGGTTCGCAAATCTAGAGATGACACATTGTCCACTATGGTTCTCCCTCACTCATCCAGCTCCTCTTGGGCTGGACGCCATGGTACAGACTTGGCCGAGGTTAAGTCTGCATGCTTTTCCCTGGAGAGAGTTCTCCAGGACCAGGTTTGTCTTCTGCTTATAGCCCCGTTCTGGCCGGCCCGAGTTTGGTTTTCGGACCTCTTGTCTCTCCTCGATGGCTCTCCTCTGGAGATTCCGCCCAGGAGGGACCTTCTTTCTCAGGCAAGGGGGTCAATACTTCACCTCTGTCCAGAGTTGTGGAAACTGTGGGCTTGGCCTCTGAGGGGGCCCAGCTCTTAAGTTCAGGTCTCTCAACCGAGGTTGTTGAGACCATCCTTTACTCCAGAGCTCCCTCCATGAGGAAACTCTATGCCTTGAAGTGGAGATTATTCACTATATGGTGCGGGAATCGTCTGCTGGACCCAGTTAACTGCCCAGTGGGTGCAGTGCTGGAATTCCTGCAGGAGCGGTTCTCCGCGGGGCTATCCCCCTCCACTTTAAAGGTGTATGTGGCGGCCTTAGCTGTTTACCACACTCCTTTGGGTGGTGTGTCTTTGGGGAGACACCTAGTAACCTGTTTCCTCTGTGGCACTTTGAGGCTTAGTCCTGCAGTCCGCATGAGAGTGCCAACTTGGGATTTGGCCATTGTATTGGAAGGCCTTTCCTTGGCTCCCTTCGAGCCCATTGAGGAGGTTCCTAAGAAGTTTATCACTCTAAAAACTATCTTTCTCCTTGCTATTTCGTCTCTCAAGAGAATTGGAGATGTTCAAGCTCTTTCGGTATCTCCCTCGTGTTTGGAATTTGCGGCTGGTATGGTGAAGGCTTTTCTTTACCCTAGACCGGGTTATATTCCCAAGGTTCCTACTAATACTGTAAGACCTATTGTACTGCAAGCCTTCTGTCCCCCTCCTTTTCTGATGTCTGACCAAGAGAAACTAAATCTGTGGAGAAAGTCTGAACAGTTGTTTGTTTGTTTTGGGTCACCTAGAAAAGGTCTCCTAGCATCTAAGCAGAGGATGAGCAAGTGGGTGGTCGAGGCTGTCTCACTTGCTTATGAGTCGGCTGGACAGCTTTCACCTATGGCTGTCCGGGCCCACTTCACTAGGAGAATGGCCGCTTCTAAAGCTTTACTGTCAGGAGTTTCCCTCCAGGATGTCTGTGATGCAGTAGGCTGGTCCTCACCGCACACCTTTGTTAGGTTTTACGACCTTTTTTTTATGGCAGCATGGGTATAGCGTTCCCACAGTGTTTTGATGCAGCGCGAGTGCCCTTTAAAGGGAATGTCTCGCTTACTTGTGTAACCATGGTTCCTTGAAAAGGGAACGAGACGCTGCGTCGCTCTGCCATACTCCCTGCATGCCTGTAATCGTCTTGCTGCAGTCTATCAGAAGCTGATACACTGTTTGGTTTGGGTATGCTTTATAGTTTCCTGGTCGATGACGTCACCCGCCTATGACGTTCCGTCATGCCATTGGACTGATTTCATACGTGCTTCACGATGCAATCACACAGAGGCGCTCCCACAGCGTTTCGACGCAGCATCTCGTTCCCTTTTCAGGGATTCATGGTTACATACGTAACCGAGACGTTTTAAGGATGTTTCGAATTTTATGTGTTTATTTATTTATTTATTTTTACCTGAGAACAAGACCATTTATATGTCACAGTATCCCCACCCACAATGAAATCTCATTTCACTTTCAGTTAGGGCAGAAAAGCACCTAAATTACCCACCTATCATTAAGGACAGCAATTTGTAAACACTTTCCCTTATAAAAGTCTATAACAGCACTTGATGACTTGATGTTTAATATTATTGATTAATTATATTATATTATGTGTAACATCATTGATTATTGTAACTTAATATTATTATTTTTTTGTGATCCAGCACACAACACTATAAATTAACCATGTTAACTTTCACCCCCCTTTTTGAGCATAGATCTGAACTTTTTTATGAAGGCTTTGAAATACAGACCTAAGTTTTAAAAGACACTTGAAAGTGAAATTAACGTGTAAAAAAAGTTATAGAAGTTTAAGTTTACTGTAAAGCAAATGTACTGAACTAAACATTTTTTATTTCATACAAAATATATATTTTACAAAATAATTTGGACTCTAAAATTAGAACCATATGTCTAACCAAGTTTTGTTCTGAATTTGAAGTTGATATCAAATATTTAGCCCCCTAAAAAGTTTTAAAGTACCATTTTCATGGCTATGCAATGTTCAATTTCAAAACAGTTTTCACAGGATGAATTTTGAAAGTGTTTAAGCTTTCAGATGATACTTTTCAAATTATAATTTATTTTGATTACTAAAATATGTAATAAAGGCAATAAAAAAGTGTGACAAGTGTCCCGCTACTGGGACACTGAGAGTTAAGAGGCTATAAACTGACATTTACATAAAAATTACTTAATATTATTCTAACAATTAATTGAGTAACTGAACCTTATAATGAATAATATAACATAACATAACATAACATAACATATAATATAATATAATATATAACTTCTTAAAATGATCAAAATAATGGTTCCTTTTCATTTTTAAATGTGCACATTTGTATGATGAAGTATGATTTGTAAAGATCGCTTATCTCAAAGGAACTGATTGTGCTGCTGATATGTTACCAAACATTTTAATGTTTTTTTGCAGGCAACCCTTAATAGTCCAGAAATATTCTGCGTTTTCTTTTTCATCGTCACTGTAATCAAACATGAAAATTGTAATTGATTATATAATACTTCAGTGTTTGTATTTGTATTGTTTCTATGGATACAGTGCTCTGTTTATTGTGAGTTAGGAGTTGACATACACAACCCTAAATGAATTGGCACAGGTGTTTGCTGTGATCTGGGATCCAGCCAAATCATGTGAGTGTTTTGGATCACATTCAAGGCTTAATTTATCCATGACATCTCATTTTAGTGCAGACAATTTTCGATAGTCCTGTGTTTGTTCTTGTTCCTTACCCTGTTCCTTATCTTAGACCCGTGTTCCACGACTTCTCACGTTATGTAATGTAAAATGTTTGTTCAACTGCACCTGTTCAAGTTCCTGGAAATAGTGACAAGCATTTGTACCTATTAATGCATTCTGAAGCCTTTTGTTCCCTTAATTGTCTTTATCTAATGTTTTATTTTATGGAGCTTTTTATGTGTCTTTAGGTTTTTTTTAGGTTAATTTTTTTCATTTTTATAATTTACTGTTTATTTAATAAATTTTTGCTCTGTGTATATATGTATTTTGTTTTATAAATGTTATAAAATTCTATTATTTTTAACTTCAGCATATGGATACTGTTAATCTTTCCCCAGGAGTCTAAAAAAGCAGAGGCGACTCTGAGCAGCATGAAACACCAGTACGAGTCTCAGATATGTGAACTTCAGCAGAAGATACAGACTCTGCAGATGGTGACTGACTTATGCTAACAACTGGCTTATGTAGTTTTGCAACATTAACACTGTTATTTTCATGTTAATTACTGTGAAGCTGCTTTGAAACAATCTGTAGACACATTTTTTTTGTTTGTGTGTTTAGATGGAAAACCAGAACAGGAGTACCAGCCTCAAAGAAGAAACCTCAGCACTGAAACGACAGAACAATGAGCTAACGCTGGTATGGCTCCTGTTTGAATAATAAGACCAACAAATATTATGTATGATAATATCTAATGTGTTTTTGTCTTGTTTCCCTTTTTCAGCAAAACCAGAAGTTGAAACAAGAGATTTTGGAGTCCCACACTAATGTTGCATTCTTGCAGAGTGAGCTGGACTCTCTGAAGAGTGATCTAACAGACCAAAGCATCAACTTTGAACGGTACTGAGTGTCTGTCTGTCTGTATGTGTGTGTGTGTGTGTGTGTGTGATGGCATCTCAGCATTCACAGTTGACTTAGTTATTGATGAATATGTAATAATGCTTTGGATTTGGATCTTCAGACCAGGAATTTTTGAGAACCCTATCAAATATGTATTCTGAAGTAACCCAGACTATCCCTTCTGATTCTGACACTCCCTTTCGGATACGTCATTGTCAATAATGAAAGAACATATCCTCCGCACAAGCAGCTGTAAACAGGTTTTGTGACTGTTTGCAGTGCTGAAATCGTCAGAACAGGATATCCTGGTGTCATTACACTGCACAGGAATGTCTGAACCTTGTAACCTAGTAACGACAAAACAGAGCGCAGTTTTGTGTGTGAGTGTCCCGCATTAGTATAATAAGTATTACAGTGTAAAAAACATTGTCAGGTAACCCAAATATTTAGTGACTAAATCAACCTGACTACATTAGGTTAAACCATTTTTAGGTTAAGTCATTTTTAACAGCCAGATCTGAATGAAAGAAATTACAGAAGCTTGTTTCCGCCACTGAATAAACAATAAAAAAGGTAATTGTGACTTTTTATCGCACAATTCTGACTTATTTCTCACAATTGCGAGTTTATATCCCGCAATTCTGACTTTATTTCTCACAATTCTAAAAAAAAAAAAGTCAGAATTGTGAGATAAAAAGTTGCAATTATCTTTTAAATTGTTTTATTCCATGGCAGAAACAAGCTTCCATAAGAAATAGCTCCGTAAAAATTAAATAGTGGTGTTTGCTAAGGCAGCTATTACCATTTCTTTTGCTTGTGCTTACTGTGTATATATGAATTTGAACAAACCTCAAACAATAATTATTAAACTTTGTTGATTTGTGTTCAGAGATGAGGCTCTTATGAAGTGCTTTTCTGAGGAGAGAGGTAACCTGGAGAGACAGATCGAGGTGCTTCAGTGAGTTGAACACACACAGCACTACATGAAACTGCTATAAATGACGCTCCAGCGCAGCTAGAAACTTGTCATGCCAATAGCAGATATGACCTCAAAAAGTTTTTCTTTTTTAAAGCCGTTTCTAAGCCAGTTTTGGGATTCACTTGCATGTTCTTTGTGAATATAGAAAACAAGCCAAAACACTGTAAATTCAAAGTGGAGATGTCCAGCTAGTAAAATTTTTAAAAATTGATGTAATATTTACAAGTTTTTTTTATTGCTCTTTTTTGTAATCCCAAACATCTTTAAAGTCGGCATGAAACGTAGGTTGCGATATTCTTTTCTTCCCTATTGTGATGTATATTTGAGTGAAATGGCTTCTCGAACAAGAAGAAATGTAGGGCGGGACGTGATTTTAGTAAAGTTGTGAAACTGGTTCTTGGTAGAAGTTCAGAATATTTTGTTTAGTTTTGGTTTGTTGCTTTATTGTTTTTATTGTTATTGTTTTCTATGTCCAGGGCAGCCAACAGAAAGCTCCATGACAGTAATGACAGTCTGCGTGCAGCCTTGGAGAACAGTCAGAGCAAGAGTAAGACTCAGGTAAACACCTTGTGTCCAGAGCCTTTCTTTAATGTAGATGTTGTTGTAAAATGGATTAAGCTATTTGAGAGCAATGCTTGCTGATCAGGGTAAAGCTTTGATGGCTGTGTGTGTTTTTTAAGAGGCATGGATTAGTGTTCAAGTTAACTGTGTTTACATTTCTGCTTATCTATTAGGACAGACCAATTTTTTTTTTTAGACAGATTTTTTTTCTCTTACAGCGTGTTAGTGGACTCTCACCTGGAGTTTACGTGACCACGAGAAAGAATATCTGTTCCTCTCATTTTGATCGGTAAGACATTTGCATAGGTATTTGGATCATTGACGAATAAGGTTTTTAAAAGTGTAAAAAACATAATGGAGATATAATAAATTTTGAAGTTCATTAAGTGTTAACAATGAGATTATGTGTTTTTTTTTTATAATCAATTAACACTACTTTTGTCATTTTTTACAAGATGGACAAAATTTGTCACCAAAAAAGTCATTCGGTTTAACCAAAATTTCAGTTTTTTTCGAACGACACTTTTGGTTATACCAAATGACGATATTTTCAAAAAATGCTAACAAGCTGATATCTAGCTAGCTAGCTTGTTAGCTTGCTAGCTATCTAGCAAAAGGATAATCAAACATTTTATATTTAGTACAAGTTTTTAAAATATTACAACATTTTCCATGTTTTATAACGGTTGTACCGAATGACCTGATGTTTCAGGACATGCGAATGAGCAAGTGAATTTTTCATATAGTTAAGAGAGAGTTAGTTATTTTGCTTCACAACCATGTGGTCCTTTGCAGGTGTCTGAATGATGTCACATCCTGTCACATGATATTGATCACATGACTTGATCCAAAATGGTCCTTTTATATTGGTTACTCCAAATGACATCAATTAAATTAATTTTTCTGGACATTATTTCTCATAAAAAAGCAACGACTTCTACACATAATTTTAATACCATTTTGTTTATATATGATGTTATAAAATCATGGCAGAATAAAAAATATATACATTTATTACATTTTAAGATATTTTAATCACAAATGAAATGGCTGTATTGGCTTTTGGACGGTTAAACCGAATGACCTTTTGACACTTCAAAATCTTTAAAATACCATTATATGTAGCAAAATATAATTAAAACCTTTTGTATTCAATAAAAGAGAACTAGTTGTACTACCTTACATACTTCGGATGTCATATCTTTGTTTTTTATTATTAATAAGGCCTTTGGACAAAAAAATGACCTGTCACGTCATTGACCCATTTGCCGTTAACTCTAGAGTTGAGATCTTTGCTACATGATATTGATCACACATTATAAACTCTAAACCTTTGTATTAAACCGCTGCATTAATTCAGCACAAACATACAGACTACATCCAAAATGTATTTTATGCTATCTGCTTTTTCCTTTGAGAAATGCAAATATAGTTTCTAGTAACTGTGTTGTTGTCACAATGAATACTTCCTTAGGTGCTGTAACACATGTGTGGACGAGGACTATGATCATTTTCGGCTGATGGAGGGCCGCAGACCGAGCTGTGAATCTCTGGCCCTGGCCCTGTGCGACCCCATGCGCAGACGCAGCTGTGAGGAAGACAGCCTCCCCGACAGCTGTGTGGACAGCGGCATGTCTACCCTGCGCTCAAATAACGGCTACGATTATGAGCATGAGAGATCTTCCTTCCTAAACTTCCAAGCAGAGGACAACACCACCACTGTGTCTGGAGACACATCAGATACAGAGGTACAGTATGCTATCAGACCAACCAAACACTACAGATGATGTCACTTTTCTTCAGTAATGTTCTCCATTTAATTTAGAATATTGTACACCGTTGTGAAAAAGAAGTACACTATGGTACACACTCCTATTAAATTCAGGTGTCAATTCACCTTTTAGTGCGTAATCCTGTTCTGTACACACACAGTTCAGTAATTTACAGGAGTGATGCAGGTAGTGACAACCGCATTTACAAAAATTATATGCTGTGTGTACGGAACCAAACTGAACAACTAGTTGTTAATGACATAGTTTAATGGGTTAGTTCACCCAAAAATGAAATTTCTTTCATTAATTACTCACCCTCATGTCGTTCCACACCCGTAAGACCTTCGTTCATCTTCAGAACACAAATTAAGATATTTTTGATAAAATCCGATGGCTCAGTGTGACCTCCATTGACAGCAAGATAATTAACACTTTCAGATGACCAGAAAGTTACTAAAGACATATTTAAAACAGTTCATGTGACTACAGTGGTTCAACCTTAATGTTATGAAGCGACGAGAATACTTTTTGTGCGGCAAAAAACAAAACAAAATGACTTTTCAGCAATATCTAGTGATGGGCGATTTCAAAACACTGCTTGTATCAAACTGCCAAAGTCACGTGAACCATTGAAATTTTGAAACACTTATGACGTAACGAAGCTTCGTTCACTGAAATCATGTGACTTTGGCAGTTTGATAAATGCTCCAAACCACTGATTCTAAACAAAAGATTTGTAAAGCTTCGAAGCTTCATGAAGCAGAGTTTTGAAATCGCCCATCACTAGATATTGTTGAATAAAGTCATTATTTTGTTTCTTTTGGCGCACAAAAAGTATTCTCGTCACTTCATAACATTAAGGTTGAACCAGTGTAGTCACATGAACTGTTTTAAATATGTCTTTAGTAGCTTTCTGGGCATCTGAAAGTGTTAATTATCTTGCTGTCAATGGAGGCCTCACTGAGCCATCGGATTTTATCAAAAATATCTTAATTTGTGTTCCGAAGATGAATGAAGGTCTTACGGGTGTGGAACGACATGAGGGTGAGTAATTAATGACAGAAATTTTATTTTTGGGTGAACTAACCCTTTAACGTTGAGTATGCTGAACCAAAACAATTTAACCCTCTGGTCCTCTTCGTTTAGGGTTCACACTTGGCTCCTTCACGATAAAAAATGACAGAAGCCTTGAAATGTAACTTTTTTGTTTTTCAGGAAAACCAATGTAATATATTTTTGTTCAATAATATTTTTTGATTATTATTTAAAATTTTGAGGGTATTTTATGATAGTATGCAGTATTTATACAATTTTTATTAGCTATTTTTCCCCATTGAAAATAATACACAATTTTTTCTAATATATTTTTAAATTATTTTTCAATTAAAGCAGTATTCCATGTTAAAATAGACATTTTTACTCCAATTTTTTGAAGGTAGATTAGTGCCATCTGGTGGGGGTAAAAAAAGAAAAACTTATGTAATGCCATGGTGTAACCACTAGGTTCCTATATAGTTCTATATAAAGTGGCTTATAAATTCTGTAGTGATTTTTAGACAAATACTTATTTTTATTAAGTTGTGGATTTGGATTTATACTTAGACATTCTCAAAGACTACTTTTTGTCAAGGTTTAGATTTTTTTTTTGTTTGAAATGTTGATTTGAAGTGTCAGTTTTATATAATGAATAATTTAAAGACATCTTCCTGTGTGTTCTTAACTTGCTGTCTTTTCATGATCAGTCAGACTGGCTCAGAGTCCTGTTTTAAAATAAGCTGTGTACGCTCACAGGTTCTGGAAGTGCATGAAGAGGCTGCTTTTGGGTCGGACAGTGAATCCGTTCTGAGTTGGACTCTGTCAAAGCCTGCTCAGAAAGACGACGTTAATGCTTCAGGGAAGAAATGCCTCTCTGCCATCTTCAATGAGGTACCGGATTCACCTGCCAGAAGTATCATAAAGACTTAAATTTGACCCACAGCATTCTAAATCCTGAACTCAAACAAATCACAGTACTGAAACTCAAAGTGTAAAGCTCAAATGTGTGTGTATCTGTGCAGAGAGAGCAGGATGAGTTGGCAGTGACTCAGCCTCCATCTGAGAAGGCTTACAGGATTGTGCTGGCAGGAGACGCCGCTGTGGGAAAGTCTAGTTTCCTCCTTCGCCTCTGTAAGAACGAGTTCAAAGGAAGCACTAGTGCCACACTGGGTAAGACTTGCTAACACTTAACCACACTTGAATTTAATCTTTAACTGTCACAAATATTGTGAAATGGTGGTGATTTATGTCTGTTTCCTGCAGGGGTTGATTTCCAGATGAAAACTTTGGTTGTGGATGGTGTTCCAACAGTGCTGCAGTTATGGGACACAGCTGGACAGGAAAGGTAAGATCCCAGTGCCCAAATTTGAGTTGAAACCCACAACCAAAACATATCTATACTCCATGGTATAAATTCTAATGTCAGTGACACACCAAACCAACATCATAGAACTAGCGGCGATGAAAGTTGTCATTTTGCAGCAGGCCAAAAAGTTACGCTTGAACACACTACAAAGACAACAGCCAGCAGTCAACTAGCACACACATTCTTCACCTCTGTGAGAGGAAATACAGTAACTGTCTATACCAGAATGTGGCAGTAGTCTATATTCGTGATTCAAAATGGGAAACCAAAACAAGGACTGCAGATATACAAACCGCCTGCAAACACAGGCGGTTGACATGGGTACTAGAAAGTTTTCTTGTCCAATATCTGGGCTTTTTCTCTCCAGACCTTATGATCAATAAAAATGTCTTTGTATTTGTTTAACTATTTGCGCGTCTCCGAACCCCCTCACGCAAGCGCTCATCAATGTGGGCATCTGACTGTTGATGTTGCGGTCTCAAGTAGTTTTTTTGTTTTGTTTTGTCTCTTCTGTTTCTTTTTCAACTGTGAAACAATGGTTCAGAGAAGGTTGATTACTCTGGTGTCCCTTTTACAGGTTTCGGAGCATTGCCAAATCTTACTTCAGGAGAGCCGATGGGGTCCTTCTACTGTATGACGTCACTTGTGAGAAGAGCTTTCTGAATGTGCGCGAATGGGTCGACATCATTGAGGTATTTCCTCAGCGCAGTCTCGTTTAACATACAACGTTATTGTAAACTTATAATGTTAGTTAAGGTTTCATACAAAACAGTCATAATTTAGTTGAGTTGACCTTTTTCCAAACTCTCTAGGAATTAAATGCGCTGTGCATACCTGCTGCTACTGTAACCTTAAAGGGATAGTTCACCCAAAAATGAAAATTACCCCATGATTTACTCAACCACAAGCCATCCTAGGTGTATATGACATTCTTCTTTCAGACGAATACAATCAGAGTTATATTAAATAATGTCCAGGCTAATCCATGCTTTATAATGGGAGTGGATGGTGGCCCAAATTCTAAAGACAGAAAAAATGCAGTCATCCATTATAAAAGAAGTCCACACGGCTCCAGGGGGGTTAATAAAGGCCTTCTAAAGTGAAGTGATGCATTTGTGTAAGAAAAATATCCATATTTAAAACTTTATAAAGTGTAATCTCTAGCTTCCACTATCTGTCCTACGCGTGTTCATGAGAGAGTGGCGTCCCAGCTTATGACGTAGGCGCAGCGTGATCTCTGGTGACGAACACAGAAGCGCAGAGAAGAGAGCAAAACAAAACACCGGTCACGAATTAAAAGTACAAAACTAGGATTTGTAAAGAAAAAGTTTGATAGGATGGATGGAGGATTTCGATATAAGCCAAGAGGAAACTGGGTTTTTTTAGACTTGCCGCCTATCTTTAGCGAAGCGGCGCGGCGAGCCGCTTCTGAAACGTGCCGCAATGCGGCTGGTGTAAACACAAGCACTAGAGTGGCCGCGGATCAGCTCCGGTAGGCACGTCGCAGCTGTAGAGTAAGTATTTTTTTTGTGTGTGTGTAAATATTATGGTGTTATAGGTGTCGGCTAGCTGTATTCACTCTATGCATTTGTTTTACAGTCAGCTCAGGTTGGTGGCATACCGAGTTGTGCTAGTTTTAAATGTTAAATTGCATGTAGAGATTAAAAAAATAATAATTAAAAAAAAAAACTTTACAACAGTTACATGAGCGATTCCTTAAAGACTTTATATTGAAATCATATTACAGTATTTGTTGAATTTATACCTCATTTGGCTGAAACAACGGCGCATGCATAGGTACAGCTGACAATTTCAGAAGTCGTCTTATACTTCCACTCTTCTCTGCCTTGTAATCTTCGGACCTGAAATGTTCACTGCTCAGCACGCGTTGATAATTTTTCCACGGGTGTATTTACATCCCAGCGAATAGTGAGCAGCCATAGCTTTAATCGCTCTAGATCCTTTACAGGGAATTTGTGAAATGTTAGTGGTGCATCTCCCTTTGATGTCGGTGCATGTAACCTCAAGACTTTAGCTTTGTTGAAGCAACCCGGATATTCACAAGAAATCAGCATTTTACTAAAATATTCATCCAAACATAGACAAAAATATACACTGAATTAATAATAAATGATAAATGTCATTCTGCAACAAATATTTTTCGGATTTTCTAGACTATTTTAAGTCGTAAAGTGAGCATATTAAAATGTAGCGCATGGATTCGGCAGGCATGCATTCATGATACTAAGCGGGGCAGCCTTTCTCAGAGCCCTCCCTAGCTCTACAGCGCCCCACAAATTTCCAATGTAAATCTGTGGTGAAAAATGGAACTGCAGATTTCTGGCTGCCCCGCTTATTTTCACGTTAGGTAGACACACCTTACGTAAACCTCGCCACAGACCAAGACAATATCAGTTCGCTTCAGATATGTGTCTGCATCAGGTCAGTAACTAGTTGTAGCTAGTAACTAGTCTGTTCTTCCTATGTGGAGCAGTGTATCAAATTAATGAGAGTATAAACCCTTTAATTTAAACATGCTCATGTGAATAGCTTTTATATAAAGTAGTTCTTTTGTGTTTGTTTTATGTTTGTTCTGACTTTTTTTTCCTCACTGGAATTCCTACATAACTTGCAATATTCTAAAACAACATTCGGAGGTAATAAATACTACATTAAGGCAATTCTAAGATGGCATTCTATGCATTTGTCGTGTGTACTCAAGTCTGTCAGTCATCATTAGAGCGCCACCCTCAGGCTAAATAATGCAAGGACATGTGTGATGTGTTCAGCGATTAGAATATAAAGCTTACAAAATGGTTATCATAAACTAGCACTAAGACCCAGAATCTGCCCTACCTGAATTTATGTCCAGGAGCCGCTACTGTTTCTGAATGAAGCATTTTTGTAGCTTTGTTTCCATAAGTGATCTTGGTGAAGTGAAGAGGAATCTTGTGAACGTCTAAATAGATTTTTCTTGATGTAAGAGTTGAATGTACCCTGAAGTTTTCGATGATTTGATTGAATTTTAAATAAACACCTACAGTTAAAAGATACTGATATGTGGGATGTTGCTGGGTTAGTCTGAGTAAGATACTAATTGATATTATTTTCTGGTGCAGGATGTGTCCCAGGATGACATTCCCATCATGCTTGTGGGGAACAAGACAGACTTGAGGAAAGAAGCTCTTCTGGATGGAGTCACCTGTATTCCAACTAGCTATGGAGAGAAACTGGCCATGGTTCGTGCCCAGCCATTATTCACTGTGATTTACCGTTGCTTTCTGTTTTTTACAGGGAGTGTTGACCCAAAATTATCATCATTTACTCACCCTCATACAAACCGTTTGACTTTGATTCATCCCTGAAACACAAAAGGAGAAAAACACACTGCTGGCTGCTCTTTTCCATGCAGTTTAACATGAACGGAGACTGAAACTTTCAACCTTTAAAACGGACACAATACACCATAAAAGCACCATAACAATAGTCTATCATAGGTAATAAACTATCATAGGCTTCAGAAGACTGAACTTTTTAAACTTAAAGGGATAGTTCACCCTAAAATAAAAATTAAGTCATAATTTACTCACCCTGGTGTTGTTCTAATGCCGTATGCCCTTCTTTCTTTTATGGACCACAAAAGGAGTATTTTTAAAAAACGGTCCCACTCGTGCTCGTCCGTATAGTGGCAATTAATAGTGACCAGCATCAAAAAGTATATTCTAAGTGTTCTGGGGGTATACGATAGAGTTTGGTAAAAAACAAACTGAAATTTAATGTATTATTTAATGAAAGTCCTGACCTTGGCCATTGGTCTTCTGTGCACGGCTGAGTGTTCGTGAGACTCTATTAGCGCCGCAGTTCACTCTGACTCAACCAGAGAAACACACAGGTTGTGAGAAATCAAGATTAATAAAAAGGCAACATGAAATACAATCCATGTACCTTCTCTGAGGTGAATATATCTGCTGTGTTCATCGTAACAAGAAGTTATTGCGTTCACATCTGTCAACTGTCATTGTGACTGTCATCAGACAAACAGAGTTCCAGTCTGGTGATATTTACTAATTCAAGTTACAGATTTTTGGATTTCTAGTTGTATTTCATGTTGCATATTTATTAATCTTGATTTCTCACAACTTGTGTGCTTTTTCTGGGTGAGACAGAGTGAACTGTGGCGCTAATAGAGTCTCATGAACGCGCAGCCGTGCACAGAAGACCAATGGCCAAGGGCAGGATTTTTGTCAAATAATGCATTTCGTTTTGTTTTTCACCAAACATATACCTCAGGAAAGAGTGGAATATACTGCACGTGTTGCAAGGGATCATTCTATGATGAATATGCTGGTTGCTATTCACTGCCATTATACAGACGAGCGTGAGCGGGACATTTTTTAAAAATTCTCCTTTTGTGGTCCAAAAAAGAAAGAAGGGCATTCGGCATTAACAACAACACCAGGGTGAGTAAATGATGACTTAATTTTCATTTTAAGGTGAGCTGTCCCTTTAAGTCAAAGATATTTCTCAAATAGTGGCCTGGACTTTATTCAAAATTTTTATTCGCGTGTGAGTAAATGATGACACATTTTTTTTATTTTTAAGTGAACTGTTCTTTGTAAACTTTTCTGAACTTTCATTTTACACTAAACCTTTACATTTTAGTTATCCAGAACTTTGCCCCTGCACATGAAAACACATCACCTAAAACAAACACAGTTAGTGAGTTTTTTATTACTGTAAGTGTAACTGTGTTTGCTCTCTGTGTTCAGACATACAGTGCCTTATTCTGCGAGACGAGTGCAAAGGATGGATCCAACATCATTGAGGCTGTTCTTCATTTAGCCCGGTAAGCCCTGTTCCTGATTCAAAATGAAATCACATTCTATAAATACAATACTTCTGTCTGGAATACATTTTAAAGTCAACATCTGACTCCCAAAAATGATCCCAAAATGGACCAATTAGACTGAAGGATGCATTTTACAAAAACATGTCCAAATCACATTTCTCCCTGAATTCAAAAGTCCAATAAAAAAGGAAATAATAAATTTTTCCCCCAAATAATCTTTTTTTTTTTTTTTTTTTTTAAACTATGATTATTTGTTTTTGTATTTTCATGACAGTTATTTAATTTTATTCAGTTGAAAAAATAAAATTGTAAAGCAGTGATACAATTCATATAATACAAGCAAAATATCAAAATAATAATTGAGACATATTCTTGATAGGTTTTGTGAGATTCACCCATAAAGTGCTTTCAGAGGAACTGACTGCATACAGTATCATTTGTAATATTAACACAAGACACAAGAGGGCAGCAGATTGAGCTTTATTGAGTAATAATCTGAGCATAATGCTTTGATGAAATAAAAACACATTCTTCTGACAGTCAAGCCTTATTGTGTAATGTTTTGCAGCAAATTTCAGTATTCAGTTCACATCAGAAAATGGGTACATAGGGCTGCCTGACTATTTTTCTCAGTATTGAGATCATGATTATTTAACACGAATCACGATTACTCATAGACTGTGCAAGCATCATTCATTTACTGAACAGTGGGTTTCCTGGAACTTTAAACATTTAATGTTTAATATATATATATATATATATATATATACACACACACACTATTATTTTGTTTTCATAATCATTGGAAGCCAAAATCATATTTGATTAATCGCTCAGCTCTACTGATTACAAATTCATGTCCCAGCATTATATTTATGTTAAATGTTTCCTCTTTCCTGAACTTTAGAGAGGTGACCAAGCATGCTGACGAGCACAAGGAGCCCGTATCAGTGGCCAAATTGTCTGGAAATCATAACAAAAAGATGCCTAACCCAAACTGCTGCATGGGCTGACGCGTGTGCACATCACATGACCCGGTAACAGCCTGTGTGCAGGTACGACGCAAGGCTTCTGCACAGAGCTAATCAAATATTTAACCATTCAACTATTTATTCAAGTCACATTAGTTCGGAATTGCCGGTTTGCGATTGTCCACGTTGTTTGACAGTTTCACTGTGCCAAATGTGTTCAAGTATTGTCCTCAGGACTGTCTCATAACTGTGTGTCATGGGTTGCCTTTAACAGCCCTGAATTTCACAGCTTTTATATTAGCCGTTTATTAGTAGCTTATGGAGTGAACATACACTCTGTCAGGAGTTTAGTATACTGCACCTTGCCTTTATTTATTTCATGAAAACTTCCTTTAGCTAAGAGAGAAGAAATATATATCATAATAGTTCTGTAATGTGTTACAGAGAATGTGTGTGTGAGTGTGTTAGTTGAAATAATGTATGTGAAAGTTGAAATAATGTGAAAAGTTCTGTTTGTCAAGTAGAATTAAGCTTTCTAAAAGTGTAACTGAAAAGATAGAGCGAAAAAAAATTTTCATCTGAAAAAATGACAGAATTTATTGAAAAAAAAAAAAAATTGGAAGTTGGTGTATGATCCAAAACATTCATTTTTGGCTTGTAGCTTTAAATGCTCAAAACATTCATTTAATTATTATTATTTTTTTTTTTAACTATTTTAAAACAGATTGACAAGCTTTTGTGGATGCTTTACCTTTATACTATCATTGTTACTATCATTGTTTTATGCATTTCTCAAGAGCACAGCTGGCTTTTAATGTTCACGAAATATATGTAACATTATATTCTGCAATAAACAGAGCACACTTTAATAAAAAAAAAATAAAAAAATTATGCAGGAAAACATTATATGTTAAATCTATTCACAATTATATGAATGACAATGTGCTAATGTCTTATCTGTAATTCTTACTTCATGCTTATTTCACTGTATTTAACTTGCATTTAAGATCGAGTGAATGTTGGTTTAAATTTGGAATATTAATAAGCAAAAATAAAGACTGCAATGTTTTCACTCCAGTTTTATTGTGGCAGTACTAACATATAAAACAATTCAATTTTTTGAACATATAAACAATCAAAAATCACTTTACAAATTTAATAAGGCGATTCCCAGTGAATCCGGGAACTGATTTTTTTTTTGATACTCCCAGAGTTGTATTTTGAAATTAAATGACAGACTGTTTTAAACTGAAACATTTATAATGCTGCTAAACATGCAAACAAAACACATTTCACGTATGAAATCACCAAACACTCGAAAAGATTTCAAACCCCTAAAGAAAAAAAAATGTACACACATTTTTCAGATGTTCAGTTACTTTGCATATTTTCTTGTTTCACTGTATAATTATCAGGGTTTTGTTTTTGTTTTTTATAAAGGGCAATGGGTTGTTTTTTATGTTTAGCCATGTTATGTAAGAATCATCTGTTTTTTTTTGTTGTTTTTTTTGGCCACAAAGCGCTGATCAAGATCTAGATCTTGAACAAGAATTGGTGAATGTTTTCTTTTTTAATCAGTGTATAGAATTAACCAGGCCAGTCAACTCTATACTGTCATCCAAAGGGGTGAATTTCACTTTTCCAGGTCATGTTTCATCCTGAAAACATAAAAAAGAAAAAATACAATATATTTTACATAGTCTATTTATAGGACCATTAAGATTTTTTGCATCGTGACATTATTCTAATGATAATTAAGGACATTTCCCTTCCAAATCCACATTACGGTAATGTATCCGGATGATTTAATTTGAGTTTGTTTATAATTCTCATTATTCTCAATGATTCTCATTACTGTAATGAGAGCAATGACAGACAATATTTTTGTTGTTTAATCCCAAACACTGCCATGATGAAATACTATACAATTTCATGTCTCTTTTCACAGTGTTAAATAAGTGTAATTTTCTTAATAATTAATATTTTTTTCTTTTTTAAATCTTTTGATTTGGGGGTAAATTATGAACCTGTTCTTGACAGCCTTTGTAAAAAATGATCCGAAACATTACATTTAACAAATGCAAATCTTCTGCAATTTACCAAAGATGATTAATTCATTAATAAAACTGAATATTTGAAAACATGGAAATTGTGTTGGTTCTGTCAACAAATGCTGGCATAAAAACCCTTTTGAATTTCCATTTCTATCAGTGTTCAGTGTTGTGGATAGTATTGTAAATAAAATCACATAAAATCACTTCCATCAAACATATGAGGAAAAAATATGAGAAAAAAAAACGAAGGGTTCTGTTAAAGTCTTGGTGTCCCATCATGCAACAGAATAGCAAGGCTACAAAAACAATAAACAGCAAATTCCAGTGCATGACATTTCTGAATGCTGTATGAAATAGGTTTACCCTCTGGCCAATTAAAATGAGTTTGGACATCTATATCTTGCCACACTACAATATACGATAAGAGAAGTTCAGGATAACGGGCAAATTCAGTCAACCTGCTATTGCCTGCCATAAAACTAATGAAGATCACGAATGAAGTTGCTGATCACTGGCTTTATCTAGCAGTTTGACTGAATGTGGCCATTGGTTCTCTGGTTTCATTGGTCATGATAACACACATTAAAGCACAAAGCATGACTATCTATTATCTACATTTTCCACGTGATGTTTTTATTACAATGAGAACTACAACTTTCACAGCAGCATCAGAACAAAGCATTAATGTTGTATTTATATTATTGTCTATGAACCCATCAATAAATATGACTCAGCCCTGAGCTGAAAGTCCAGAGAAACCTGAACACAAAAGAAAAAAAAAAAGCCTTTATGTTCTTTTCATAGTCCTATGATCATATGCAAATAAGACTTAGATGAGCTAGTTGAATACACAAGATCAGACACTTGAAATGAGAATGACGGTTTCTTTTCACATTATTTACAGACGTATACATGCAGAAGTGTGAAACTCAAGGACAACTAGTTTTTTAATGTAGCCTACACATCTACTTACAGTGTATGTGGACGTACACACTACCGGTGAAAAGTTTGGACACACCTTTTTTTTTTACAATTATTCTAAAATGTGAATAATAATAATAACCATTACCACTATGAAATAACACAAATATAATGATGTACTGACCAAATAACATTGCAAATCAATTTTAAATTTAAGCTGCTTTGTCTAGATTCTGATTTTCCTTTACTATTCGCTCCAACTCAATCTTACAAAAAATAAAAATAAAATAAAAAAAATTAATTAACACTTTAGAACATTTAAGCCATTAGATAAAAAATGTAAATGTTTAACGGGGCTATATGTAAGAATTCTCATGTATTAATCGCTTTTTTATTGCCAATATGTGAACAGCTTGCAACGAAACTTGAAAAATGAGACCTTCCCTGACTTCCTCGGTTGTCTATGAAAGCCTGTAGACTGATTTTTGTGTGAAGGACTCGGGACGTTTTTGCCGGGAAATTCAAAAGGATGTGACGGTTAAACATCCCTTTCGGCAGCGTGGACGGCATTTGGGAAGTTTGTTAACAGGATCACTGAAAAGGTATTTCCAACTTTTTACTTCTAAGTAAAGAACGTAAAAGAACTTATTGCTCGAGCAGGAGCAATAAGCTGCTGGCTGCAGTTCACTTAATAATACAATATTAGGTCCCACTTTATATCAGGTCTCTAACTACTGTGTACTTACGTAAAAATTAATTGTAATTATTTTGTTCATGTTGTTTTGCAAAACACTTTACCTTATGCGCCAGAGAAAGAAGCGCGCCGCCATCTTTATAATATTGTCTTTGAGCTTCCGGTTTTGCGGTAGCTCTGTATATTTCTATGGCTTCGCTGTCAAAGAATATTTAGCTGGTGAAGTGGGTTTACTTTTTTGTAGAGTTAATGAAAGTTATCATGAGCATTGTAATGTTTAAAGCAAATGTCTTAACAAATGTCAGTAGACCGGGAAGATTTTAAAACGAGCAGTTCATTCATAAATAGGTAAGATCGCCGTGGAAATACAAACCGGAAGACAAAAGACAACGAACGCAGCGCTGAAAAGGGGCGGGGCTAGATAAGGTCTAATAGTGGTTTATGGTGTAAGGCAAGGGTCAACAGTGTAATTATAGATGCAATTACAGAAATGAACAGAAGTATTCATGTGCAGGTATTTTTAAATGTAAAAATGTACATTGTATTAAATTATTAATTCAAATGTTAGTGCAGTCAAAGACACTTAATATAAAGTGGGTCCAAATATTAATATCTTTTGTTATTTCAATATTAATATGAATCAATATTAATTCATATTAATGAAATATTCATACAAATTAATATTAATTAACTATGGACATTTATAATAAACAATTCTGTCAAGTGTCCAAAATTTGACTGGTAGTGTATACAGTGTCATTTTTTTTAAAAAAAATTGAATGTATTAATAAGAAATATTAATTTACATTAACTAATACTGACTAAATCACAACCTTATGCAGTATGTAGGTAATGTGTTATTCTGATTTTGATTTGATGATGCATATAATGTAATGGTAATATAATGATTAAATATGAGCCTGTAGGAATATCAACCACACAAATAACATACAATAGCAATCAAATATTTTCTCTGCGATAACGTATCCATATAAATGCCTGTTTGCTAATATGCATATTTGTTTTGTTTAGTTTTCTTTTCTTTTTTATCAGAAAATAAACAGCTTTTTAAAGATCCTTCAGTATTTGACATACGTTCCTGAGAGAGCCACCTGCTGTTAGACAGTAAATATCAGTGATGAGGGGTTTTTATATAGAACTCAATATAGTTGAGCGTGATGCATTGACAGAAATGTGTCATTAGCCCTTTTGCTATCAGCTCAGCAACAGATGTGACATCACGTCAGATTTGCATCACAAGTAGCCGTGTTAATTTGATTAGTTGATGTGGATGTGGTCAAAGCCCTGTGTCAGGAAGATCAACTTCAGTCTGATCCTGGACAGCTGAAGGAAACACAAATGTAATCATGCTATGTATTATCATAGACTTAAAGGGATAGTTTACCCAAAAATGAAAATTCTCTCATCAATTACTCACTCTCATGCCATACCCAATGTATGTGACTTCTTTTTTCAGATAAACACAAATTAAATTTTTTAGGAAAATAATCCATTTCTGTGAGTCCATATAATGCAAGTGGTGCCACATGGTTGATGCTTGAAAAACCACACGATTTTGACGGTAATCCATACGACCCCAGTGGATGAATCAATGTCTTCTGAAGCCAATCGATAGGTGTAAGAAAAATACTATTTTTTTAAACTCTTTTAAATATAAATAATTGCTTCCGGTCATACAAGCGATCATGAGAGGGACGTAAGTGCGTTGTGAAGCTCACGCGGAAGTGGCAGTCCTCTGTGTTTCCACGTTACTTCTCGCACAAACTTCACACACACTACAAAGAAACCTGTGAAAATAAATCTTCATTGTTAATCCTTTTGATCTTTAATTTATTCACAGAAAATCTAACCTTTCATTGAAGTAAAAGAATTGAAAATGGGGGGGGGTCTCTTTATGAAATAAATGTTTTTCTCCAATACACATTGGCCACAAATAATGACACCCTTTTATTCAATACTTTTTTCAACCTCCTTTTGCCAAGAGAACCGCTCTCGAGTTTTCTCCTATAGTGCCTGATGAGTTTGGAGAACACCTGACAAGAGATCAGAGACCATTCCTTCATTCAGAATCTCTCCAGATCCTTCAGATTCCCAGCTCCATGTTGGTGCTTCTTCTCTTCAGTTTTCTATAGGGTTCAGGTCAGGGAACTGGGACGGCCATGACAGAAGCTTCATTTTGTGCTCAGTGACACATTTTTGTGTTGATTTTGATGTTTGTTTTGGATCATTTTCTGATGGAAGATCCAACCACGGCCCATTATAAGACTTCTAACAAGTTTTGATTTTTTTTTTTTTTTTATCTGGTATTTGATAGGATCCATGATATGATGTATCTGAACAAGATGTCCAGGACCTCTGGCAGAAAAAGAGGCCCAAAACATTAAAGATCCAACAGTGTATTTAACAGTACACATAGGGTATCTTTATCCCTGATTACACCAAACCCATCTCGTGTGTTTGCTGCCAAAAAGCTCTTTTTTTGTATTTGTTTCATCTGACTATAGAAGCCGGTCCTGTTTGAAGTTCTGACAACTGAATATGCTTGAGTTTGTTTTTGGATGAGAGCAGAGGATTCTTTCTTGAAATCATCCCGAACAACATGTGGTGATGTAGATGTTGTTTGATCTTTTTTTTTTTAGGCTGAGAAAAAAAATCAGAATTGCGAGATATAAACACGCAATTGCAAGTTATAAAGTCAGAATTGTAAGATATAAACTTGCAATTGCAAGAAAAAAATCTCACAATTCTGAGAAAAGAAGTCAGAATTGAAAAAAAGAGAGAATTGTGAGATTTTTTTCTTGCAATTTCGAGTTTATAAGTCAAAATTGCTAGAAAAAAAGTCAGAATTGCGAGATATTTTCTCGTAATTGCGAGTTTATGTCAGAATTCTGAGAAAAATGTCAGAATTGCAAGAAAAAGTCAGAATTGTGAGTTTTTTCTCACGATTGTGAGTTTATAAGTCAGGATTGCTAGAAAAAAAGTCAGAATTGCAAGATACAAACATGCAATAGCAAGTTATGAAGTCAAAATTGTAAGATATAAACTCAATATTCTGAGGAAAAAAAAGTCAGTCTTTTTCCCACCTCAGAATTAGACTTTATAACTCGCAATTGTTTATATCTCACAATTCTGAGAAAAGAAGTCAGAATTGCGAGATATAAACTCGCAATTGCAAGAAAAATGTCAGAATTGCGAGATAAAAAGTCGCAGTTACTTTTTATTCAGTGGCGGAAACAAGCTTCCATACATTAGAGTATTAGTAGATTGTTTGCTACTTTATTTTGATGGTTGAGATATAAACACGCAATTGCGAGTTATAAAGTCAGAATTGTAAGATATAAACTCGTAATTCTGAGAAAAAAAGTCAGTCTTTTTCTCACCTCAGAATTGGACTTAATAATTCGCAATTGCGAGTTTATATCTTACAATTCTGAGAAAAGAAGTCAGAATTGCAAAAAAAGACAGAATAGTGAGATTTTTTTTGCAATTGCGAGTTCATAAGTCAGAATTGCGAGATAAAAAGTCGCAATTACTTTTTATTCAGTGGCGGAAACAAGCTTCCATACATTATTAGACTGTTAGTATTAGTTGACTGTTTACTTTATTTTGATGGTCCCCCAACAGACATTCTACTGACAAGGTAACTACATGTAAACTTATTCTACCTAACCCTAACCTAACAGTCTACTCTAATGAGAGTTAGTTGACATGTAGTTGCAAAGTTACTTATAGTTAGTAGTAGAATGTCTAAAGTGGACCATCAAAATAACTTGTAACTGATTTATCCACTGAATTACCGTCATGATCGCTGTGTGTAGTTTTTCAAGTGTCAACCGAGTGGCACCCATTCACTTGCATTATATGGACTCACAGAGATGGATTATTTTCTTAAAAATCTTCGTTCATCTGAAGAAAGAAAGTCATGTACATCGGGGATGGCATGAGGGTGAGTAATTGATGAGAGAATTTTCATTTTTGGGTGAACTATCCCTTTAATTAGATACATAAAAAATGTCAATGGAACAAGCCATCACAGGTTTTTCTGGTTTGGCATGCATGGGGATATAACAATGAATAAATTCAAAAAAAAAAAAAAAAAAAAAACTTCAAATATATTTTGCCAAACAAGTTATCCAAAGGGAAGTTAATCAGGGACAAAAACACATTTCATGATTCGATCAATTCCCAATGAATAAAATCAAGTTGTGTGCATCATGAATGACTAAAACCCTTCACTGATACAATTTACACAATCATAATGGCCTGCATTAAAAATAAATAAAAAAGATATCTATAAAGAAGAGCCAACTGTGCAAATGAAATGTAGATTTCACAACTTTTTTGGGCCAAATGTTTGTAAAGTAAATTTTATTAGCTGCACTTTCATTGTTTCAATACGTTCAATTTTTTGACTTCCCCATAATGATATTGACACAACACTTATGTAATTTAATTATGCGTAATATGTGAATTTGTGGCATTTCATGCATTTTGGTTATGTATTTTATGTTTATGTAAGTTGTGTGATTACAGTGATCCGTTTCATAAGAGCCTCTCAAATGTACTAGCAACCTGCTGTTACATCTGCTCATGACATCTGAAAATCTGAAAAATCAAAATGTTATATTTTGTGCTATTCTATATAAAAAACACAGCACAGCATTTTAAGGTAAACTGTTGGTGATAATAAAAATATTTCACTTCTGTACCACCTACTTTTTAGTGTAAATCAGTTTAAATAAGATAACTTAGGTCTGAAAAATATAAGTAACTGTAAGCGTCACATAAAAATGTATAAAAATTTAAAAACAGATATTAAGTTTTAGCATGGATAGCTTGCCCTTGCTCTCATATCTGTGTGTGTGTGTGTGTGTGTTGCTCTGCGAGAGGCAGAGAAGGTTTATTCCAATACAGTGTTATGAGGTCAAAATCTGCTTGTCTTAATAGCTGATTTAATTTTTAAGAAAAATAAGTTGATTTAGGGAAGCGGGTCCGAGCTCATTACGTGCCTGTGCCTCTTCTACCTTTTGACGTGTATTATTTGTGTTGTTATGGAGGTTGATTGAGTCAAAGACATCAAATCATTTGAAATGGACTCTTCATATGAGTTTATACAGGATTTCACACTGAAACTGGTATCAGGGTCCAAAATTAACTTTGGTAAGCATCAAATGTGAATAGACAAATTGGCTTTGGTGAATAAGCGAGTGTTTTACTGACCGGTTTGACTGGTTACGTAACCTAACACATGGTTTAAACAGTGACCTTCTTACGGAAGCTTGTTTCCACCACGGAATAAAAAATAAAAAGGTAATTGTGACTTTTTATCTCACAATTTGGACTTTATAACTTGCAATTCTGAGTTTATATCACAATTTTGAGGAAAAAAAAAGAATTTTGAGTTATAAACTTGCAATTGCGAGTTATAAAGTCCGAATTGCAGGATAAATTCACAATTTCAAGAAGAAAAAAAGCCAGAATTGCGAGTTTATATCTCACAATTTGGACTTTATAACTTGCAATTCTGAGTTTATATCACAATTTTGTGAAAAAAAAAAAAGTCAGAATTGTGAGTTATAAACTTGCGATTGCGAGTTATACAGTCCGAATTGCAGGATAAACTCACAATTGCAAGAAAAAAAGCCAGAATTGCAAGTTTATATCTCACAATTCAGCCTTTTTTTCTCTTTGAATTGTGAGATATAAACTCAGAATTGCAAGGAAAAAAAGTGTGAGATAAAAGTCGCAATTAACTTTTATATTTTTATACCCTCTTTTATATCCCTCACTGACATAAGTGAATCAAAGGGATACAAACAGTCTACAAAAGATGTGTTTTACAAAGAGATTCTCTAGTATGTGATGCTTGAGCTGATGGGGAGTCAACTCAAAAGTGTCTAGTATAAGAATTGATTCTTTTATTTTAAAAAGTTGATTCCTACGGCTGAAGCCGGAGCTAAGAAAAACCTCGTGTTTTTGCAAATACATAAATATACACTACTGTTCAAAAGTTTGGGATTGGAAAGTTTTTTGAAAGAAGTTTCTTATGCTCACCAAGCATGAATTTATTTGATCCAAAATGCAGTAAAACATTATTATTGTGAAATATTACAATGTAAAATAATGATTTTCTATTTTCATATTTTTTTAAAAAAAAAATGTAAATTACTCTATTTCTCCAATCTTCTGTGTCAAGAAACATTTCTTCTTATTATTATCAATGTTGAAAACAAAACAGTGCTGCTTAATATTTTTCTGGAAACCGGGATAAATTTTTTTCCAGAATTCTTTTCCATTGAAGATTTCAGAATCCCACCATTGACAGATAAGGCAAAAAAGTTAACTTTGGACCCTGATTGATACTTTTTTAATGGCAACAGGCATGTGAAATGAATGAAAAATATTGAAATAGGCATACATATCCACTGTCAGTGTTGAAATGTAAGATGCATTTCTATCAGAGCTGTGCTTTTCGTACACCCTTTATGAAGTTGACTGAGACCTTTAATAGGCACATGCTGCTGTCTAATGCTACTGATGAAACACGGGACGCTGCCTCAGTTACTGCTATGAAAACTTGTTGGCATGATTTGCAAAAGATGTGAATGAATAAATCATGTAATGTAGGAGAGCAAACCTGCCCATTCCATTTCATTCCCGCCCCCTGTTCCCTGTAGTTCCTGTAGGATGGTGAGCCTCAGTCGCCCCATAGCTGCTCTGTTATGAGTTCGAGTTTGCAGAGGAACCAGCGTCGCAGGGGGCAGTAGTACTCGTAGTGGAACTGCTCGAACTCGGGCGTCTGGCGGATGTCATGCAAGAACGAGATGTCCAGGTCCGACTCCAGCAGAACGAGGAGAAGGGGAAGTAGAATCATGAGGAGGCCGGTGGCCATCACCACCAGACGGGCGGCACTGCGCAGGCAGGCCTGCATCTGCTGCCGCCCGCTCGACGGGTTACACAGCGACTGACGAAACGCCTCTCTGGCGAGTTCCCTCTCCCTCTCCGCTTGAAGCTCCACCTGCATTTCTGGATCAGCATGCAGCTCCTTCAGCAAGCGCGCGGGGCTCTGGAACAGAAGGTCCAGGCCGCCCTGACCCTCCTCCACTGGTGTCGGCACCATGCTGGCGCACGGGCTATACGCCATGTCAGATATGGTGAGAGTGCTGCACCCATCCTCTTCACTGTCTACATGTATCTCTCTCCTTTCCTCATCTGCTCTCGTCCTGTTGGCTGCCTCGTCTTCGCGTCTTTCCTGACTGTGGTTTTCCCTTTCTTCTATCTCTGCTTCCTCAGGAGTAACCGACGGTTTCAGTGGAGACAGATGAACCGAGTCTTTCAAAGCCGAGAGTCCTGCAGAGGGAACAATTGGTCGTGTTAATCGCTGAAAATTCACAGTATTCATTTTACACTGATATTTCAACATTTCCTGAAGGACATGCGGGTCATTATCATTATCTAAAATTGTGAGGATTGCTTGTCTCATCATTTTATATTGTCATATCACCCATCCCTAACTTGCTCCATAGTAAAGAACTAAGACATTATTCACAGCTTTAACAGTACGACTTTCTGTAAAGCTGATTTGAAACTATGTATATTGTGAAAAACACTATAAAAAAAGAAAAAGAAACACTGTTGACTTGAACATAGTCATATTATTTGATAGATTTGCAACTCTTAAGTGTGGAATGCAACTTTTAAAATAAAACATTTTATTTTTAAATATTTTATTCCTCATCGGAAATATCAGCTAGATTGCATGTCTCCATTCATCACCATTAAAATGAATAGAATTTAATTTAAAAATTGTACCTAGAATTTGTTTCTATTTAGATTTCTATTTTCTAAAATGTTTTATTCATTTTCTGACAAAGTTTGTTTAACCTCAGTATGATGTGACATTTCCCCCTCCTCTAATCTGATTATTATTAATATTATTTTATGTTAAGTTTATTTAAGAAGTTCATAAATAAGTAATATTATGTTTCCATTCTGTTATGGGGGAAAATCACTGTAATTTTTTTATCCAAAAATATTGTACTTGGCAAAAAAACAGAAGAATGTGGTGTAATGCAATTAATTAACTAGTAAAGACACTGGTACTATAGGTCTGTGGTGGGGAGAGGAAAAAAAAAAAAATATATATGTGTGTATATATATATATATATATATATATATATATATATATAAATATATACACACACACACACTATATTGCCAAAAGTTTTGGGACGCCTGCCTTTACGTGCACATGAACTTTAATGACATCCCATTCTTAATCCGTAGGGTTTAATATGGAATTGTCCCACCCTTTGCAGCTATAACAGCCTCAACTCTTTTGGGTAGGCTTTCCACAAGGTTTAGGAGTGTGTTTATGTGAATTTTTGACCATTCTTCTAGAAGCACAGTGATGTTGGCGAGAAGGCCTGGCTCACAGTCTCCGCTCTAATTCATCCCAAAGGTGTTCTATGGGGTTGAGGTCAGGACTCAAGTTCCTCCACACCAAACTCGCTCATCCATGTCTTTATGGACCTTGCTTTGTGCACTGGTGCGCAGTCATCCCCAAACTGTTCCCACAAAGTTGGGAGCATGAAATTGTCCAAAATGTCTTGGTGTGCTGAAGCATTAAGAGTTCCTTTCACTGGAACTAAGGGGCCAAGCCCAACCCCTGAAAAACAACCCTACACCATAATCCCCCCTCCACCAAACTTTACACTTGGCACAATGCAGTCAGGCAAGTACCGTTCTCCTGACAACTGCCAAACCCAGACTCGTCCATCGGATTGCCAGACAGAGAAGCGTGATTCGTCACTCCAGAGAACACGTCTCCACTGCTCTAGAGTCCAGTGGCGGCGTGCTTTACACCACTGCATCCGACGCGTTGCATTGAACTTGGTGATGTAAGGCTTGGATGCAGCTGCTCGGCCATGGAAACCCATTCCATGAAGCTCTCTACACACTGTTCTTGAGCTAATCTGAAGGCCACACGAAGTTTCGATGTCTGTAGCTATTGACTCTGCAGAAAGTTGGCGACTTCTGCGCACTGTGCGCCTCAGCATGCGCTGACCCCACTCTGTGATTTTACGTGGCCTACCACTTCATAGCTGAGTTGCTGTTGTTCCCAATTGCTTCCACTTTGTTATGATACCACTAACAGTTGACCGTGGAATATTTAGTAGTGAGGAAATTTTACAAATGGACTCATTGCACAGGTGGCAACCTATCACAGTACCACGCTTGAATTCACTGAGCTCCTGAGAGTGACCCATTCTTTCACAAATGTTTGTAGAAGCAGTCTGCATGCCTAGGTGCTTGATTTTATACACCTGTGGCCATGGAAGTGATTGGAACACCTGAATTCAATGATTTGGAGGGGTGTCCCAATACTTTTGGCAATATAGTGTATATATATATACAGTTTGTTTAGATGTTTTCTGAGATGCGAGCTCCAGGCCGATAGTGGCCGTTCAGTGCTCGTGTACCCACCGAGAACAGCTTCATCTCGGCCAGTGCTTCGGGGATTTGCCGCTGGCTCTTATAGTGGTTAAACATGAGACATAATTCATTATGGGTACATAAAATGGGCAATCTTTGGTCTTATTAATCTATTACTTGTTCCTGAGCAAATTGAATTGGGTGATGTTAAATTTAATAACTTAATATTAAGTCTATATCCAACTTACATCCTGTAGAGCACTGCTTTTATATGTTTGACTGAATTGTACAATTGTGTTTATTTCCTATTGTCATTTATGATGGCTATTGTTGTTAATTTAAATATTGTTGTTCAATAAATATTATTTTATATAAATAATATGTTGTGTTTGGTATTGAGTCCATTAGTGCATAATATGGATTGAGTGAAAGTTACATTAATACGCCATTAGATGGGAGCAAAACTTTACGAGTGAATGAGTCAGAAGAGACTTTTAAATTGAAAGGGATATTTGCAAACAAAATTCCCTTAACTGTAAAAAGGACAAATACAAAGATCGCTTGCCTCAGCGGACATTCAAATGGATTTTTATAATGGATATAATATTATAGACGTCGACATGAAGAATGAATGTTATATCAGACACAGGTAATGCTTGCTCAGGCGATCTCTCTCTCTCTCTCTCATACTGTACAAAATACAATGAGTTTCAATGGAGGGACTCAACATTCCTTCGTTCTAAAGTGACGTTTAAGAATTAGTAACGGAGGCTTGGTTGAACTGTCAACTTGAGATTTGAATCCATGGCGGAAGGAAGTAGTACTGCAAGAAGATGGTTTTAAAGACACTGTTGTTGTTTCTTATTTATTTACACACGTGCCATCGAACTGTTGTATAAATGCAGTATCACACTCGTAGCCATGCAATATGGCTGTATATCAGCACGCTGTGATTACCTACGGCACAAGGTCGCTACGGCCGAATCACAGCCGTGCTGATACACAGCCATACTGCATGGCTACGAGTGTGATATTACTCATTTTTATATATATATACAGTATAAACAAACAAACAAAAAGGACCCAAGAATGACCCACATTCATAACATCCTTTAAGCTAACTAAAATATTAATTTATGTCATTGTGGCTTCCAAACAATTGCACAGTTTAAAGCTTTGCTCTAGTAGTGTGCATGTTGTATGTGTTTATACAGCAGTTGAGAGGCACGGCTGTAGCCTGTGTTCTTTAGACAAGTCCCGTCTAAATATAGACCCAGCTGCCTGGGTAGTGTGGATTAAGACAAGTCTCCCGGCTAAGTTGTCACTGACGTCGATGCTTCTCCATGCAACTATTCTCTAACACACACAGAGCTCTGTAATGCCATATAACATAACCATCTACTCATCTCTCAATGATATCTTAACATACAGTATTGAAAAATAATTCACATCTCTTTACATAAAAACTAGATTGTTGGATTGAAAGCATTAATTCCACATTCTGTAATTAAATAATTGACAAGGGCGTACTAGATTTCAGGGCATCAGCATTGACAGCCACTTAACAGTGCCTGAAATGTAATATTTGTCAAACTAATTGGATAATCATGAGGTATCAATTGAACACCTTATACAGAAACACACTTAAGCAAGTCAGTGCAGGCATGGGCAAAAAGAAGATGTCACCATAGCGACATAGAGAGCCATTTAGCCCAGGAGGATGTAACAGCCATCACTAGCAACAGACCAGACTACGGCTACCATGGCAACAGTTAGATGCAACAATAACTTAATATGAGGGTTATTTTCCAAAAGAACATGGAAGACGTAAAAAAAGAAAGAAAAAAAAGACGTCATTTGGCACAAAATTAGACATCCCCTGCCTTCCCCTCCAACGATTTGTCATAACAGCAATGCACAAAGAACTAGATTTTTCCATTTTCTGAAGAAAATTGTTTATTGTCTGTGCAAAAATTATTGCAATTTAAATGCTTTTATTTGAAAAAACTGTTAATTCATTCATCACTTCTCTTTAGTAAGCCACAGTTTAATTTTAATCAAGTTTAATCATTTCATTTTGACCCAATCACTCAAGTTTACATCAAAAATTCCCCCAGAAGAGTTTTTTTTAGATTTTGTCTTTAGGTAAAAAATCCTTTAAATTAATTCAATATTTCATGTTATATTTTAGTCAGTTTTACTCTACTGTTAATCTAAAATAATAGCTGAAAATAACATTTTAGTTTATGAGAATGAAACAAAATATTTGTATAAACATTTAACAAAGCATTCCTGACATTTAACAAAAGCTCCTGAAATAACATTATTGTACTATTTTCTGTGTTTTAGTGTAGGCTTAATCATCATCATTACGTACATTTTTTGTCAACTCTTTGGTCATTTTTTATTAGTTATATTATTGACAAGCTAAACCGCAGTAGAATTAAAGAGTTTTCTGCTGCCATAAAAGAATAGTTCATCCAGAAATGATTTACTCATCCTTATGTCATCCCAAACCTGTATGACTTTCTTTATTCTGCGGAATGCAAAAGATATTTTTAAGTATATTGGTAACCCAACAGTTTTGGTGGCCATTGATTTCCAATGGACCAAAAAAAAAAAAAAGTGAATCGATTGAAAAAACAAACAAACAAAAAAAACTAATTAATTGCACATTTTTCTGTCATTAATCGCGATTTATTGCACTTAGCATTAAAGTTTTAAATATATTTTTATATTGTAATTTCACATTCAATCTCCAAAATTAATGTAGAAACAACATAAAGACAGTATATTTTAAATATATTTTATCTAACAGGTAGGAAATATACAGAATTTGAATAGTTATCAAACACTTCACAGATTCATTTTTGTTAAAGCTGCAAAATTTATTCAGTCAAGAGCAGTGAGTGATTTTCTTTTTCTTTTGTCCTTTGATTAACATTAAAGGGTTAAAAAGTATTCTCGTCGCTTCATAAAATTAAGGTTGAACCACTGCAGTCACATAGATTATTTTAACGTCTTTAGTACCTTTCTGGACCTTGAAAGTGGTGGTTAAATTGCTGTCTATGAAGAAGTCCGATACCGCTCGGATTTCATCAAAAATATCTTAATTTGTGTTCCGAAGATGATCAAAGGTCTTACGGGTGTAGAACGACATGAGGGTGAGTAATTAATGACAGAAATTTCATTTTTGGGTGAACTAACCCTTTAAAGTCAGACAGCAGCAGATTTATTAGGCTGCTGTCACTTTAAGACCTGACACACATGAGTGGATCTGAAACACATCCCATTTTCATAACTCTTTACATTCATTTAAGACTTTATTTAACTCATTTAAGACTGTGCTTACGAGGATACTCAACAAAACAGGAGAACTCAATGCGGCCGGCACGCTATGGAAGTAAAACAATGCCATATGTTTTTGAAATAAAAAAGCTAGTTGAATTGCACTACTTGAAAAAAAAAATGCATTGCATTAACCGTGCTTGTATTTTAATGCATTGTATTTTTAGGGCTTGCATTTTTATGGTCTGAAATTCAACATGGTTGTAAATTTAAGCTGTGAATATTTCAATTCAAAACAGTTCACACACATTTTCATTGTTAAAAATTCAATAATCCATATTCACCTTTCAGATTTCACTTCCAAAATATTCATTCTGTTTAAAAATACAACCTATAATATAGGGATGCACCGATCCGATACTCCAGATAAATATTTAAGTCGTTAAATTAAAGTTCACGTAAATGCCTCCCTCCGCTGCGGCTGTCAGTCATTCTCCATTCAGCATTCAAACTGCGTGTCGCGTTCGGTTACGACAGTCAACACAATGAAACTCTCTCCAAGATGAACCAATGTTTCTATTATTATACTTCATCTGTAGACAACGATACCGGTAATACAATACGCATCAATAAATCTTCACTTTGTGCTTTGAACTTTTCAATGCGGAGCGCTGCCGCTGAGCGCTGTGACTCTTCAAGCGCATCATGCTTCAAGCGCATCATTCTGCACACAGGATGCGCATAAGCGCTTTGTGCCGCTCTGGATGGGAGCCGTTCATATTATAATACTTTTGCGCAATGAAAGATTTTTGTTCTGTCCTATTTATCATATGTTGCTGTCCTATTTATCATATGTTGCTGCCTCATTAAAAAAAAAAAAAAACAAACTCCGCTATAAATTTAAAAGAAATGTCTTTTAATTTTATAGTATAGCCTATATTTATATATAAATATATTTAGTTTATGTCATGTATGACTCAAACATTCATGAAAAACAAGTTATGAGTCATGGATGAAGGAATCAGCTGGACTCCTGTTTATTTTGAATGTCTACCAAGCTAGTGAAGCTATTGGTTTATTTACAGTTGTTGCACTGATGCACAATTATTTAATAAATAATTCACTACATTTGTGTCTGTTTGTTATTTTGTTTTACAAAGTTAGGAAAGTAATGTTTAAGTCAAGCCTGATACCTTGCACAAAAGAATGATCCTAGTTTCTTCCACACAGTGAGGCATACAGTTTATTAGGTAATTTAGCACTTTTTTTATTATTACTTGAATATCGGATCGGTATCGGTATCGGCCGATACTGAATCCCAGGTATCGGAATCGGTATCGGAAGCGAAAAAAGGTGGATCGGTGCATCCCTACTATAATATTCAGCAGGCAATTTTTGGGCCATTTTATTTCGCGTTACAAATTCGCGTCCACAAATTCAGTGGTTCAAATTTCAACATTTCACATCCGGGAACTGCAGGAATAGCAGTAGAGTACCGAGCATAATCTCCATCTGCTGTTAGTCGACCTTACCAGCAGGTGGTGCAAGCGCGTGTTGACGAAGAGCAGAACAACAGTTAGAGCAATTCATTCATTTCATTCATTAAAACGGATTTACATTAACGGAGCAAGCGGTAAGTGCATGTGTGATGATTATCAGGGCCAGTATATAAAAGCTGATAAAGACACAAAAGTTGTGTTTACATTTAATTCAATGTCTTCACTGTTACTTTCCCTATGTGTAGCCTACATGTAAGCAGCTTCCTCTACAGTGAATGAGATTATAACGTTATTCCCCGATGCTGATGTACAGTTCAAACATTAAATCTGAGATAGACATATAACTTTCCTTAACTTTATATCGCGGCGCTGTGATGCAGTACTGGGGTTTCCCTCAGGTCATACTCCAGGATTCCCCTGTCGTCGGGACATATAGAACGCTTAATTTATCTTTATAGACTAAATACAGTGATATAAAACACCACCAAACTCGCACCTATACTATACTATATAGGCTACAGGCAAGCAGGTGGACTCAGAATATGGACGTAATGTGCAAAGTTTGATGCTAAGCGTTTCCCAGTGAAATACTGGCATAAAGTTGTGTTGACATTGGACGGTCCATATTAGGCACCGTCTCTAAAGTTACATACGACATTGGTGTACACATTTCTAACTTCAATATCATTTGAAGATAATGACTTACAGTCATAAACTTTAATGTGCTCGTGTAGGTGTCAGGCATGATGCACACCTTTTAGATGTTTTATAATTAATAAAATAAACAAAAAAAAAAAAATTGCTATTTTTTTTACTACCGCATGAGCTTATATTTATTTTAATATCAACAATGTAAAATTATGGTATATGGTAGATTTTTGATATTTAATAAAAATAAACTGTCAAATCATGTGTAAATATTACTATTTTTCACTACAGCATGAGTTCATATTTATTATCAACAGTCTAAAAGTTGTGCATCACACCTACATGAACACTTTACAGACTGTAATTCATTCTCTTCAAATACTATAGAGCTTTAAATTATGGTATATTTTGTGTATGAGCATACAGTAGGCTAAGTGAAATATATAACAATATTTACATATGACTTGACAGTTTATTTTATTCAATATCAAGAATCTAAAAGGTGTGCATACCTGAAACCTACATGAACACTTTACAGTTGGTTTTATGACTGTAAAGTCATTCTCTTCAAATGTTATTGAAGATAGAAATCTCGTATGTATAGAGACAGTCCCTAAATTTGCGAATATCGACCGTCCAATGTCAAGCCAACTTTATGCCAGTATTTCACTAGGAAACACTTAGCGTCAAACTTTGCACGTCACGTCCATATTCTGAGTCAACCTGCTTGCCTGTAGCCTATATAGTATAGCCTACATCCTCAATAAGGTGCGAGTTTGGTGGTGTTTTATATCACTGTATTTAGTCTATAAAGATAAGTTAAGCTTTTATATATGTTCCGACGTATATATTACGTATTGAGGGAAACCCCAGTACTGCATCACAGCGCCGCGATATAAAGGAAAGTTATATGTCTATCTCAGATTTAACGTTTGAATTGTACATCAGCATCGGGGAATAACGTTATAATCTCATTCACTGTAGAGAAAGCTGTAACAGTGAAGACACTGAATTAAATGTAAATACAACTTTTGTGTCTTTATCAGCTTTTATATACTGGCCCTGATAATCATCACACATGCACTTACCGCTTGCTCCGTTAATGTAAATGTTAATGTAAATCCGTTTTAATGAATGAATGACTCTCTCTACCCATCACTCTGCTCTTCGTCAACACGAGCTTGCACCACCTGCTGGTAAGGTCGACTAACAGCAGATGGAGATTATGCTCGGTACTCTACTGCTTTTCCTGCAGTTCCCGGATGTAAAATGTTGAAATTTGAACCACTGAATTTGTGGATGCGAATTTGTAACAGGAAATAAAATGGCACGAAAATTGCCTGCTGAATATTATAGGTTGTATTTTTAAACAGAATGAATATTTTGGAAGTGAAATCTGAAAGGTGAATATGGATTATTGAATTTTTAACAATGAAAATGTGTGTGAAATGTTTTGAATTGAAATATTCACAGCTTAAATATACAACCATGTTGAATTTCAGACCATAAAAATTCAAGCCCTAAAAATATAATGCATTAAAATACAAGCACGGTTAATGCAATGCATATTTTTTTTCAGGTAGTGCAATTCAACAAGCTTTTTTATTTCAAAAACATATGGCATTGTTTTACTTCCATAGCGTGCTGTCTGAAGCAGCATTCTGTGCGCACGAGTTGTATGTGTGTCACACAGACAGGAGATTCACAGACAGCGCTCCAGTACTGCACTGAGCTTCTGTCTTGTCATGCTTGAATGGCTTAAAAGCATTTGCACGAATAAGAAAAAAAAACTGCTATTAATTGCGCTAAATATTTTAACACGTTAAACTGAAATAATAAATCGCTTGCGTTAACACGTTAATTTTGACAGCCCTAAAAATACAGAGTCATTTCTCAAAATATCTTCTGTTATGTTCAGAAAGACTTTGGAATGACATAAGGATGAATAAAGGATGACAAAATTTAAGTTTTGTCATTTGATTTTTCAGAATGATGCAAGGTTTCTAGTCAATGAAGAAATCAAGTAGGAATCATCATTTTAGCAGTATTTTGGAAGCTTCCGTACCGGTTCCTGAGATGCGGTCTCCATGCCCAAGCAACCGCACATATACGTCTCGTGCCGTGTAGTTGGCCATGCGGAGCTGCAGGTTGTGACGTGTGGTGATCTTCACCTGACAGCGCATGGCGTCCACCCGCTCTTCCAAACCTTCATCCAAAACCGCCTTCAGAACCTCATCTACATCATTTTGTAGACATTCCTCAGCAACGTCTTCACAACCCACCACACTGTGCACGCCGCTTCCACGCTCCCCCTGCTCTCCGAGAACCTCCATATCTGACCCCCTGCACACCTCTCTCTCAATCCCACCTCACGGCACAATGACCTTCTCACAACTTCTGCTCGTCACTGTCCCTGACTCTGCCGGCTGGATTAATGCTATAATACATCACACAAACCCATAAGATGGGGTCCTGCCGGCCCCTTTCCTTCACCGGATAGCATGTCGACAGTGCTAACAAAGTCGGGGCATTAGGGGCAGGATCAGCCCAAATGCAGGATGAGCTATTTATACAGCATCAGTCATAGCACAAGGCTTTGCTAATCACAGGGGCTGATTATGGTGAAAAGATCCACTCCGGAGTACAGTACAGCTAGCAGACATCACACTCATCCCAGTCTGAGGTGTCATGCAGTTGTCCCTGAACAATCTCTTTGTATTATTTTATTAAAAGGTCATTAAAACCCCTTATTTGAGCACCAGTTAGTTCTCACCATAGTTTTGAAAAATGCTACAAAAGTGGCTGTGGTCATCAAAGCTTCCCATAAATTCACACTGCAGTTCACCATTACACGCAACAAAAAAATATATATATTATACATACTGTACATTTGCTGTGACAGCTATAATTTCATGGACAAATAAATGCACAGCCATTTACATTTGTACACAGCATTGAAAATATATATAAACGTGCTGTTGTCGCTTGATAATAGGGCCATAAAGACCGGTAACTCACAGGATTGATGAATCGCGTTTGTGTCGAAGACTCAGGATCTATTGAAAAGGACTTATGTGATGCAGAAACATTTACAACAAATTTTTGATCTATAAATGCATCTCTCACTTAGTATATGCGCTCTCACAGTTTGAAGCGCCTGTCGTAAGAAAATCAACGTGTGTTTTCGTGAATAATTAAGCTAGGTATCTTCATCTTCTTATATGATAAGGACACGCAGTCTCATGAATAACTATAAGACACCGATGAGTCATCGATGTACTATGGTACAAGAAAACGTCACGTCCTGTAACGTAGACATGAAGACAAATTAACCCTCCAGTGCTGTTCGGTCATTTCTGACAAACATTTTTTTTTTTACTTTATCGGAATGGTACAAAACTTGGTAAAAGTTTTGGCACATGCTATGTGTCACGGCGGGTTGCAGGAAGGCAGAAGAAGACGAAGGTAATAGTTCCAAAATGAAGGTTTAATGATAAATATAAAAGGCAGGCAAACAGGTAGCAACACACACTTAACAATGACGAGACCGAACAATGACAGAATGTGAAGGGAGAACTTAAATAGTGACTCAAACAAGATGATTAATGACGTGCACCTGAACAGAATGAACTAATAATGAGTGGGAAAACTGAACAAAGGAACACATGTGATGAATGAAAACAAACTGAAAGTCCATGATAATGAAACTAAACTGAACAGATTGTGACACTATGTGAAAAAATTTTAAATAAATAATGGACATGATGAAGAAGGTTAAATGGTCCTGAAAAAGAAGTCACACTTGTATTGTTTGCAGTCAAAAATGACTGCATTGGATATGAATGGGAGATAAATTTCATCTAGTGGAAATGTTTGGTACTGCGCCCAAACAAAATCTTACTGAAAGCTCATTT
Source organism: Mylopharyngodon piceus (assembly GCA_039654765.1). Taxonomy (NCBI): domain Eukaryota; kingdom Metazoa; phylum Chordata; class Actinopteri; order Cypriniformes; family Xenocyprididae; genus Mylopharyngodon; species Mylopharyngodon piceus. The sequence goes on from CM077453.1 coordinate 28,190,886, forward strand.
TTTGAGATTTCAACCTCAAATTTGGAACACAACTTGTTTAGATTTATGGCTTTGATTTTTTCACAGTTTTAGAGTAAAACATGTTTTGCAAAATATATATTTCATATAAAATTTTAAGATAGTATTTTTGCATTTTTCATAATAAACATAATTTTTTTGTTTTACTTTGTTCAATTCAGCAATAATCTGCTAAGTGTCTTCTTTAAAAAGAAACTAAACTTAAGTCTGTGCTAAGTTGGAAATTTCATTTTCAGCTCTATGATCAAAAAGAGCACGAGAGGGTTAAACCCGGGAGATATAAATAGCTCAAAAAAACAAAACGAACAAAAAAACCTTAAAATTAACTGGTTTTCTCCTACAATTAAAATTTATGGATGGTAAGATTGTCTTCTATGATGTTCAACACACACAACTAAAATCTCAGAAAAATTAGTTTAGGGTTTCATGACCCTTTAATAGTTCATGAACAGATATTAAAAGAATAGAATATATGTAAGTTAAGATATGCCATTTGCGGCATAATGTTGATTACCACAAAAAACATTTCAACTCATCCTTCCTTTTCTATAAAAAAAAAAAAAAAAAAAAATGGCAAAAGTACTGAGTACTTACAACTGCTTTTTATGGAAATAATAGTATTCTTTAAAAGAATACATTTAAGTGTGAACTGAATGTAATGTTCTCAGACACTCAACTGCAATGGTAATTGCAAATAAATTAAAAGGTATTATAGTTCAAATTTATTTTAAATGCAATTAGCTGAACTTCACAGAGTTTTTGACCCACTTAAGTAGGACTTAAGTACATCTTTATATGTAATTTCATAATTCTCATAATCTTTGAAATTAGGTTAAAGTGTACTTTAATTGTATGTCATGTATTTAAATATATTTGTAATTACACATTTATAATAAAGTTGCAATTTAGTACATTTAAAATATAAAGTAAAACTTTTAATTTAACATTATTACAAAGTACACTAAAGTGCATTCATGTCATGAAAGCGTACTCTCTTTAAGTACATTTAAGTGACCTTTTATTTCAGTAACATTATATTATCAATTTATATATTATCTGTCCGCACTTCTTTTTCACAAGGCATGCCAAGCGGCATTGGCTGTCGTAGATCAAGAAAATAAGCAAAACAACAGCTTGCACATTCTTATAAGCTTCTCCTTTTGTGTTTCACAGAAGAATGGGAGGTTGGAATGGATAATAGGAGGTTGGAATGACTAATGAATGAAGGTTAGTAAATGACAAAACGTTCATTTTGGGGTCAAATATTTCTTTAAGGCTTCTAGCAGTACTGTTGTGGTGCAAAGCAACAAAAGACATAAGAGCGTAAGACTCAAAGATAATTTAAATATTTCTCACCCAGAGCAGTTAACACTGTCTAATCTAACAAATCAACTCTTTGCCGCAATCAAGGCATGTCTGGAAAGATTTGAAAGCCTTTGAACGGGATGGAGCTGCAGTATCTAATTGACAGTGTAATTTGGAAAGCCACTGTGATATCTAAGAGGTGAGCCAACTGATGGTCTATTTTAATCAAAAGTTATGTTGTCGTCACTTGCTTGAGTTGTAAATTTCCCCTTTAAAAAGCTAAAAGCTACTTTAGCATTATGCTGACAGATTCATCGAACCAAAGAGAAGCCAGATTTTCAGATATGAGTCACTGTTCTCCAGGGTGGAAAACTGAAACACAGTTTGACTCCAGAACACAATCCCCAATGATTTGGTACTGCACAAAAACACCAAAAACTGTACTAACAAAATTAAAAGGGTCATATTATGCTTTTTTACATTTTCAACTTTCTTTAGTGTGTAATGTTGCTGTTTGAGCATGAAAATGGTCTACAAAGTTACAAAGCAAAGCAAGTCCCTCCAGCAGGAGTTATTCTCTATATCAGTGTCACTGTTTCTGAACTCCCTGAAACAAACTCCATTGTAGTCTTGAGTTTTCTTCTGGCAAAAAACACGTCACAATACAGTATTCCTCATTTCAATAATTCCTGCCCAATGCTTAAGCAAAATACAGGGGCAGGGCCTGGTTGAGTTGTGTTAGAAGTGTGTTGAAACTCACTGTTATGGTAAGGGACGTGACATTTCCCAAACACACTCAAAGCAGTTGACCAATCACAACACACTGGTCCAGCCAACCAATCAAAGCACATTTCGCTTTTCGGAAGGAGGTGCTTCATAGAAACCGGATCTAAACAGAGCGTTACTGACAGACTGGGAAGAGAGGTGCTGCAACAATGTCAAATATGTAAGAAATGAGGTATTTTTTGAACATTCAAGTATGAAAACCCATTCTAGCAGAGCCCAAAAACAAAATCAAGACTTTGAAAAAGGACATAAGCACATTGTTTTCACACAGGATGTACCTCTGAGAAGGGCCACTGTGACATTCAGTCATTAAAACCTTGTCCTCTCCTCTGGTAATTCAATCTTTTAGGGGCTTAGTATTGATGAACCAGCTTCAGGACTCCTCACATGGACTCTACAGCTTTATCTCCCCCGACTCACGTGACTAAACCCTTACATGAAACACTCTAATCATGCTGCTCCTTCACTCTGAGTTTAAACGGTTAAGTGATTCAATTTAAGGACTTCATTAAAGCAGCAGCTTCTAACTCCGTAAGCATGTGTACTTGTGTGTCATTGCTTTAATGCACACCTCTAACAGCACAAGCCCGAGCAGGCCTCTTATTAATCACTGCTAACATGCTGTCTGCTGGGATATTCACAAGTTTTTAAAGCTCTGATTGGAGTCTCCACAGATACCGGCACCTCATCGGCTCACTTTGAACAGATCCCCTGAGAACGGGGGACTTTATATACCTGGCAACACCGTCTATTTTAAAGGTGCACTAGATCAGTTTTGCCAGCAGCTATCACCCTGTAGCCCAAGACTGGTTGCCCGCTGAAGCTAAGCAGGGTTGAGCCTCGTCAGTACCTGGATGGAAGACCTCCTGGGAAAACTAGGTTGCTGCTGGAAGCGGTGTTAGTGAGGCCAGCAGGGGGTGCTCACCCTGTGATCTGTGGTCCTAATGCTCCAGTATAGTGATGGGGACACTATGCTGTCAAAAGGCACCATCCTTCGGATGAGACATTAAACCAAGGTCCTGACTCTCTGTGGTCATAAAAAATCCCAAGATGTCCTTTGAAAAAAGTAGGGGTGTAACCCCGACATCCTGCCCATTGGCCTCTGTCCATCCTAATATATATATATATATATATATATACACTGATTGGCTTCATCACTGTCTCCTCTACACCAATAAGCTGGTATGTGGTGGGCGTTCTGGTGCAATATGGCTGCCGTCGCATCATCCAGATGGATGCTACACATTGGTGGTGGTTGAGGAGATTCCCCCCTTCCATATGTAAAGTGCTTTGAGTACAGAGAAAAGTGCTATATAAATGTAACAAATTATTATTATGAGTTTTTCATGCGAAATATACAATGGGCGATAAAAAAAGTGGTCTTGGACTTTATAATGATACTTATTGCCGTGAAAAGAGCATCACGTTAGATCAAATGTATTCATTTATAGGCTGTGAGTCTACTAAAGCATTTTATCTTTAGGCCAGCATATTTTTTTCAAATATTTTCAATGAGAGTGCACTGTATTTAAAAAGTCTATTTCACGCTTGTTTTTTTTCTGGTTGCCAAGAGTTGAAACTTTGGTTGAAACGCAGTGCTTATCACTGTCACTTTTTACCCAGCCATCCAATCACAGTGGAGGAGGGGCAGGACAAATACCACACCGACCAACAGTCACATACTGCTTGAACAACAACAACAGACGACAACAACAAGCACAACAACAGAACAAAATCATTTAAAACAGAGGCCAGAGCAAGTACTTTACATTGTGTCAACATTTTTATATTCAGAAACAAACTATCTAAGAAATCATATACTAGTAACACTTCCATGGATATTCCACATCATAACAACCAAAGTGTCTCAACTGGATAAAAAAACCGCTGCGCTGCTGAAGCGCTCTCAAGCGCCCACAGCTAGACAGTGCCTGGCGTTTTCAGCTGGAAAAAATGCTTTGGTGGACACACGGCATTACTAAGATAAGACTAAATTTAGCCATTTTTTTCAAAGGTCAGTGAAAAGTGGTGCTTAAACCTTCGGATGTTGTTATCCACACCTGATTTAACTATTTTGTAGCAAAAATGATGATCTATCCATTCAGTCATATCCGACTCTCAGTGACCTTATGGACAAGCATTCTCCATGCTGTCCTGTCAAGCAGTGCTTCTTTCAATTGTTTAATGTTCATATTGGTGTCCGATTTGATCTGTGTCGAGCCAGCGTGTTCTTTGCCATCCCTTCTTCTTCTGATTCCACTGACCATTCCCAACATTACTAACTTCTCTAGAGAGTTTGCACTCATAATGTGGCCAAAGTCAGTCAGTTGCAATATAGTGATTTCAGCTTCTAGTGACGTCCCCAGTACTTATATATCTGTTTTCCTGGCTATCCATGGTATTCATAACAATTTCCACCAGCTCCACATTTCGAATGCCTCGATTTTCCTTCTCTTGGCATTTCTTAATATCCAACTCTCGCACACAGAGAAGTTGGTTCTGACTAATCTGCTTTTGGAAGTTAGAGTGATATCTTTGCTCTTCCAGATGTTCCAGATCAATCAATCATTCTCTTGTAGAATAAAAAGAGCTTTTCTAGTATATTAATATGACCAGTCTCATGTTTAATCATATTTGTTAGTATTTTTTTTTTCATTTCTTTAAGGGTTAAAGATTTTTACAGTTGGAAAAGGTTCATCTTTAAGGTGTGTATGCATGCAGGTGTGTTTGTGTGCGTTACCATTGTCTGCTGAGGAGTCTCTGTGTTCCCTGCTGGAGCTCAGTGCTGGTAGGAGGGGCTCCATGTTCATTATGAGCTGTTTATGACTGAGTGAAGTAAAGCTTCTGCTTTGGCCAAACTGAGACCTGAAACACCCACAGAAGCAGACACAGAAAGACAAAACATTTTAAGACATGAACTTCTAAAGTAATTTCATAAAATAATATTTTTTTTAAATAAAAGAGTTTGATACTATATGTCATGTTCACAATACAAGGCATCAACACCAGACCAGGATTGTGTTTCGCAAAAGCATGGTACGCTTAGGTAGAAACACAGCCCAGATCAATCTGAAATCAACATAGCCAATTAACAAATTAAAATACAACTTTTTTTTTTTTTTTTTTTTTTATTGCCGTCACTTATTTCAAATCCCAGTTTTGCCAATCATAACACTTTTGTGAGGAGTGTTCTTAATTGTATTGAATTTAAACTGGTTTAAAATCTTAAAAGCATATTTTTTAAATTGTACTTGCAGATATAATACTACTGAAATAAAAGACTACTTAAGTGTACTTAAAGAGAAAGTACACTTTCATGGCTGTTTCTTAACACACTTAAGTAGACTTTTAAAAGGTGCACTTTGTAATAATGTCAAATTAAATGTTTTAGATTAAAGTACATTTTAAATCATTAAAATAAATAATTAAAATCATTAAAATAAAATTTTAAACTTTTAATTTACTATTATTTTAAATGTACTAAATTGCAAGTTCATCATTACAAATGTATAATTACAAATTTATTTAAATATGTTAATACATTTTCATGTATATGCAAATAACATGCAATTAAGTGTCTAAAAACATTACATTTAGTTTGCACTTAAGTATATTCTTTTAAAGTAGATTATTTCAATATTAAGTATGCTAAAGTATATTTTAAAATGTTTTTTGGTTTTTTTTTGTTTTTTTTACAAGGGAAATGAAAGCCCAGTGTCAAAAATATATTTTTTTTAATTGTGAGGGTCAGTGTGAGGATGGGAAATGGTCAAAAAATAACTATAATATAACTTTTTGGTCAAAGAAAGCTTAACTAGATTATACAGTAAGATTTATAAAACATAAATAAATGCTAAGTGTATGTTATGGCCCTTTTAAACCATATGAACAGCTCAATCCCCACAACCTTCTAACTCACAAACAGTCTGGCTGAGTGAAGTGTCGTCTAGATACAGTAAGAAAAGAGGTGGTAAGATATACTTAAAATGGATGCTGACCTGTGTACAACAGGAGGTTCTCTCTGAATCTTTGAACTGGCTTCAATCACTTCTTTAGCCACCCGACCGCTGGAATCAAACCAGAAACAATCATTTGATCCATAATGTGAAAAACAATGAAACATAAATAATACAAAAAAAGTCATATTAGCATGTCTGACATATGATTTACTCCCATCAGATAAGATGCAGCCAAATCATCTCACCTGTAGCGAAATCGGCTTCCCTTGAAAAATATACTGCTGCTGGACACAGTCTTTATCTGACTTGACTTTGCACATCTAAATCACATAAATCAGAGAAATGCAATAACATTTAGTTATGACTGAAATTGCGTTGTTTATATAAACTCAGAATTGTGAGAAATAAAGTCAGAATTGTGAGATAAAAAGTTGAACAGTCTACTAATTCTCTGATGAAAGGTAGTTGCAAAGCTACTTACAGTTAGCAGAATGTCTAAAGTGGACTATTGAAATAAAGTGTAACCTTATATTTTAATTGTAAAGCACTTTGGACTTTCTGTTTTTTAAATGTGCTTTAGAAATAAATGTGTATTGCATTTTATTGTACTGTGTGTATCTTTGTTACCAGCTTATTTTACATTATCCTGTAAGTAGGACCATATGGAGTCTGTTCCTGCTGTTTTTTTTTCCAGCAAACAGACTGCAGTATTCTCATTTCCATTCAACACTTTTTTCTATAAATCCATTCATCATAATTCAACAGATTTCTCCCCATAATCAGTGATACAGATACTGTGTGGTCTGCTCATGAGAGCAGTTTGTCATTGATTGACTGATGTGTGTGTTGTTAATATGAAGACAGGGATAACTGCCAGTGTCCTTGTTTGATATGTGCAGGCCTGCTGTCATTAAAGCTCTTAATTAAAGGGCTTTCAACAGTAATGTGACACCACTCACACATACTATCTAGAGATAGAGAAAGAGACATAGAGGCACTTATATCAGGGTCGTTCTCAGGAAGCGGCGCCATTTGTGTGCCGTGTTTGTCCCCATGACCTCATACTGATATAATTACCAGGATCCAGAACTTAGTCACATTATTATATAGGTGTAACCTTGTTTAGTGTGGAATGCAAAATATATTTTTAAAAATGTACAGTATATTTAAAGCTTTCATTGAATTTTAATTCATGCTTTCACAATATTTTTTTTTTGCTTTAAAATGCTGTATGCACTTTCTGTTCAACTCTGTTAAAAATAATGATTTGAGGAGCAAAATCATAAAAAAACTAACAAATGTAGGTTTGAATTACATTCCATATTTCATTAAGTACTTACATTGTCGCAGTAGTCCATCAAAGTGAAACATTTTTACTAAAAAATATGACTAAAATAACTGTAAATTATTTGTATATTGTATTTGATCTTCAACCCCAAAAGGTTTTGTATTTAAAAGGGTTGGCACAAAAAGAAAAGAACAGAGAAAGGTTATGGGTTATAAATAACTAAATACATACATACATACATACATTTAATTATTTTAGCATAGCATTAGTAATATTTTCTGAGAATGACCCATATACACCACTGTTTCAAAGTTTGAGGTTGGTAAGATTTTTAAATGTTTTTGAAAGTCTCTTATGCTACAGTAAAACCAGTAATATTGTAAAAAAAAAAAAAATTCTAATTAAAATAATTGTTTTAAATTTTAATATATTTTAAATTGATTCAAATCTGAATTTTCAGCATCATTACTCCAGTCTTCAGTGTTACATGATCCTTCAGAAATCACTGTGTCCTAACCAGACGCAATGTGATAAGATTCCAGCGACAAACTATCGCTGCGTCCGAAATCGAATACTTCTCTACTATATAGTACGCGAAAAACAGTATGCGAACATAGTATGTCCGAATTCATAGTATTCGAAAAACAGTAGGCGAAAAGTACCCTGATGACTTACTACTTCCGGTGAGATTCTGAAGTGCACATACGATAAACACTTTACTATCCCATGAGGCCACGGGAGAGGATTTGTGAATGGAGTTGAAGGGACGTAACTGACGCTGGTAGGTCATGTGACCGTAATAACATGGCGGATGTAGTACGTCCGAATCGGGTGTCTCATACGTCCTGAAAAGTGAAGCAGCGGGCTCTTTGATCGCCCCCTGGTGGCTGGATGCAGTACAGGTCATAAACCTCGCCCTCTCAATGCAAACAAACGGGACTTGAGTCAAAACAAAAAAATAAATTACGCTTCAAATAAAATTTTCCGAAAGATGGTTTTGGTCATTTAAGGTAGTTGTTATCACGCTGATATATATTCAATTGTTCGTTTTTGTGATAAGTTTGATTTTAGCTAGCAATTTGATGCTATAGAAACGGGGCGTGTCGTTGTGATTGACAGTTGTGACTGACAGCTTCTCTGAGGACTGTCGGAGCTTCGAGGGGAGATTGAAGATATATAACTAACTATTAATTTTCGATTTCTGTGTTATTTCACACCGACAAAATGAGTTGTTCAGCAGTAAACTGTACTAACCGACCTACAGGATCTGACGGATCACTGAGCTTTTTTCGGTAACGTTAAATGTGGGCTTTATAAGCTAATTAATAAATGTTATTAGTTAAGATAACACGCCTGACGTTAGCCATGTTGGGAAAAAGAAGGTGATCGGAAGGTTATCTGGCAGTTACTAATTATTTTTATGGGTATAAAATAATAATTAGCAGGACAAAACTAATGATAGCCTACTCTAATTAATTGTAGAGCACTGTCTACAGCAATCGATCTCCTGTAACGTTAGTTCAACTTTATTTTAAATGGCAGGACCGTTTCTGACATTTTAGAGTTGTTTCTAGTGGCATATTATATTGAGTTTATCTACTGAATTTGCTGTTTCAAAAATATTATTGCTCTAGAAACAGAATAGCCTATTATTTTATAGGTAGAATTTTAAATTGTGTATAATTTATATAGCCTATTTAAAATACATCAATGATGACGCAGTCATCTGGGCGGAAGTTTGATACCGCGACTCCGCCTCCGGCTCCAATGACGATTACTTCTGCGCATGCCCAGGCTCCAAACTGACGTTTTTGCGTAACATGTCAACGCCCATCGTCGTACGTTTTATGTTCAGTTCATTACAATGGAAGGAAGCGGCGTCGCATCGTCCATCTTTTTTTATAGTCTATGGTCCGAATTCATTCATACTACAGGCATTCGTACTATATAGAACGTACTTTTTCAACGGTCGTGAAGTAAATTTAAATTCAAATGTAGTAGCCTACCTACTCAACAGTACGCGATTTCGGACACAGCAACTGTGTCCTAACCAGACGCGATGCGATAAGATTCCAGCGACAAACAATTTGTTTGTCCACACCAGACGCGACTATAAGACGCGATAAAGTCGATCAAAAATCACAGCCAATCAGAAAAGTGCGTGGGCGGGCTCTCTCAGCAAGCTCCAATGGCACTCGCAACGAAATGGATAAGTACATAATCAAATTCATGAATATTACACCATTTTGACATTATTAAAAATACATACCGAGTTACTGAAACAATCTTTGTCATAGAATACACTTGTCTGTTCACAATGAGTTGACAGTTTTAACGTTCTTGTTTCATTTTATTTATTTTGAAGATCTGAGGTGAATTGTCCGTTGGTGCTTTCAGTACAGCTATAAAAGACACACAGAATGATATTCAAACTCAGATTAGACGCTTTTAACATTAAATAAAGCACATAAACATTACCTGGGATTATCATTATCATACTTTGTGTTGTTACTCCAGCCGTGACTTCGCAGAAAAATAGAAACCGTTTCTAAAATAGAAATCGTCGCGTGTCACCGTCGCAGCTGGTTAGGACAAAAACTCTGATTCCGCGTCACGTGTAGTTAGGACACGGTGATTTGCTGCTCAAGAAACATTTCTTAATATTATCATGTCAAAAGTTGAAGTTATGCTGCTTAATATTTTTTGTGGAAACCATTATGCATTTTTTTCCAGGATTCTTTGATGAGTAGAGTAAAAAAAAAAGTAAAAAAACATTTATTTTAAATAGAAATACTTTGTAATATCAGGCAGACCACAAACTTTGAATGGTACTGTATAAAAACACCAAACCACAAGCAAATGCTACTTAGAAGACACACATACAGAGTGTGAAGAAGAGAGAGAGAGAGGCAGAGACAGAGAGAGATAAAAGGACGGCTCACTTGTAAAATGCCTGATTTTCCACAGCACATTTCCAAAGGTGTTTACAGGCTGCTGGTGTGGAGGTGTGGAATGTCAGAACCAGTTTCTTCTGCAGAGAGATGAAAAGATAGAATGAATAACTGAAGTGTGGAATCTTAGCAAAGGTAACAACAATCAACTTAAGTGAACGGGGAGGTAAAAGGACATAAAAAGATCTATAAATTACACAGAGATGGAATCTGAGCACAATGTCATAAATTATGAGAGCTGAACAAAATGCTGACCCAAATCTGTGTGCATGTTAGTGAGAGTGAGGCCGCTGAGTGTATTTGTGGGCAGCAGGATGGCTTTACCGGGAAGAGTGCAGGGAATGTGAGAGTGCGGATCAATATAACACGTCATAACGGCACAGTCGGTCAGCCAGTTAGCGACACTTTGACTGGAACGAACACAATGTACACTACAGTTATTAACCTTCATTTACACTACAGATACTGCAATATGTTTTACAAGGACACATATTAGTGTAATAAAGAAGTAAATCACAAGGAGCTGTGTATCACCATGATTTTACAAGATTGTGGAGTGTTGTTAGTCACAACGAATAATGAGTCTCAAATAACCAATAAATACTTAAATTTATTATGATTAATAATCACAATAAACAATTCTCATAAGTAATATACAGTAGTTAATTTGCCTGTTAATTGTATGTTTACATCAGTTTAATGGTTTGTAATAACTCAAATCTGTGTGACTGTATATGTAAAGAATTTCAAAAAGGTGGTTCATTCAAATCAGATTTTTGCCCTGGAACTATGTTTTATAATTCAATACTAACGTATGAGATATGATGCTATATTGTGAATATGTTGTTATGACCTTCAGCTGTAACTATTTTCACAAGATAGCACAGCAGCCTCAAGTGCCTTTTTGCTTTTGTAATATAGTTACGTCATATACAATAAATGATCAAGCATACAAATTTTCATCAAAGGGTTTATTCAGATTTTAGGCAATTTAATGTTCTAATCAAGGTGATTTTTATTAAAACAAACAGATTTCATCTTTTTTTGTTATTTAAGGATCACAGTAAAACTGTCTTGGATTGTCTTAATCTTAAAATCCATCATAAGTGAATTATTATATGCTAACATTTTTCTTAATCTAAGTATCATACTCCTGTCTTCAGTCACATGATCCTTCAGAAATCATTCTAATATGCTGATTTGCTGCCCAATAAACATTTCCTATTATTAATTATGCTGAAATCAGTTGCTGTTTAATATTTTTGTGAGAACCATAAATGTTTAAAATAGAAACTATGAATATAAACTTTAAAAAAACAGCTTTTATTTGAAAGAGAATAGAATGAAAAGTCTTTACTGTGACTTTTGTTTAATTTAATGCGCCCTTGTGGAATAAAAGTATTATTTTCTTTCAAAAAAAAAAAAAAAAAAAACTTACTGACCTCAAACATTTAAATGGTATTTTACGCAATAGCTAATGAAAATGTCTTTCAAGTTATAAATGTTTCTATACTGTGTTTTATCACCACTATAATGCTGAATTAACCACTCAGGAGGACATGAACTGGTTTGTAATAACCATAATATGTTAGATTAATCATCATGCATGAGAGGACAAAAGCTACATCAGTGCTGCAATGAAAACGTATAGCGGTATTGGTTTTCTACTGGATCAATATGCATCAGATTCCCGGTTCTCTCGTTAACACGGTTGAGATTACAGTGGAATGAATGTGCTAATCTGGCATCCGAACTATGTGACAACCTGAGCCCATCAAATATATGTGCTGGATTATACGTCCAGGACTGAAGCGGAGGTGAATATGTATGTGTTAGGCCAATGTGACAGAGATATATATGAGGTCTGATAAAGTGCTGTGAAAAACAGAACTGTCAGGAGAATAAGTACCATTAACCCTATGCGTGTGTAATCTGAGCCTGGGATCAATAGATGGAGTACTAAGCAGAACAGTGAATCCAGGAAGAAATCAATACAAACCACTTCCAGGCCGTTTAGCATCAAACTGCCGCCCCCTGCAATATACTGCTGTATGCTCAAACTGAGCTTAGAGTCACAGCTTTAAAACAAAGCAAAATGTCAGAGCGCTGCCCCATTCTATGCTCAGAGAGATCTGAATTTGACATTCAACTACTCATTTGGGCTTAAAGTGGGCATCCTGCAGTAAACTAACTGTGATTACAAATGGTGTGGTTACCTCAGGTAAGATTATAAAAATACAAAATACATTTGATTGAAATTGTTATCTTTTCATGGCTTATTTCTAATGTCTGATTAATTTGAATAAACCTTTATACATAAGTGTTAGGGTTATGTTGGTTTGTCATGGACTCTTAGTTTGCTTTTCCTTGTTTCCTGTGTTTTTGTTCCTGTTTCAGTTGTTCCATATGTTTCCCGCCACTCATTTGTTACCATGGCTGATTATGTTCACCTGCCCCTCCTCATTATCTCCTTTGTATTTAAGCCATCAGTTTGATTCTAGTTTTGGTAACACTTTATTTCAATAGTCCACTTGACATTCTACTAATGTCTCAGTTACTGTTGTAACCTCCATTCCCTGATGGAGGGAATGAGACGTGTTGAATATGAGACACTTGGGGTCGCACTTGGGAGCCCCAAACAACTCAGAAAAGGCCAATGGAATTGGCGTGTGGAATTTGCATGCCTGGTCACGCCCCCGGACATGCAGGTATATAAGGCGGCCAGTGTGCATCACACACTTCAGGTTTGTTCTGAGGAGCCAAGATGGCATCTCATTCCCTCAGCAACAGTTCAAGTTGTGGCAGGAGGAAAAAATGTCTCGTTCTCTCCATCAGGGAATGGAGACGTTCCCTTTTTTTGTTGCTCACTTCGACGTTGTGTCGAATGAGAGACACTAGGGGTCCCTATACTAAACGCCACAACTGAACTGTGTCACGAGACATGGCAGTGCAGATGCGGGTAAGGCCCAGGGTAAATGACCTCAGGTCTCCCTAAGAAGGGAGCCTCCTCACCTCTAGGAAGAGGTCACTCCAGCCGTAGGCCTCTTCTGATTCAAAAGATTTGATTTTTTTTTTTTATGGCTGAGTACACCTGGTTGTTAACGTTGGGAAGCGTTCTCCTTCTCTTTGAGAAAGGAACACTAAGGAAACCAGAACCTACCCGAATGGGGAGGTTAGTATGTGGAAAACATCCTATGGACTCACCAGAAGTGAGTACTAGTGGGGACTAGAGTCTCTGGGGAGAGCTCCACCTGACGAGGGGGAGACTACCAGCCACAGCGACTGGTGACAGAGCTAACTCCATCCATGGGAAGACACTGGGTTCACCGACAGGGAAACTGAACAGTGGAAGAATACATCATATAGGGTCACCATTTGGGAATCACTACATACGGAGCACTAGCACTTACAAGGGTTCACCTGAGTAATGGTAGCGAGTTCCTCCGCCAAACTCACCTACCGTAAGAGAGCTTAATGATGAAGAAGGGTGGCCCAGGATTCACCATTCAAGGGAAACTCTAACTGGACCTAAAAAGCGCACGTTACCACCTCATAGAAAGGGAGGGCGCTTCTGCAAGCACTACACCCAATCAGTTGCCCGAGTTTTACCTGTTGTTACCTAAGACTTGAGACAAAACTGGTTCCATACGGAGATTACAGAAATTCGCGAAGGTGAAATGAAGTACCGTTCGGCAGATCTGATGTGGCTGCGATACCCCTAGTGGAGTGAGCTCTCACTCCCAATGGGCACAGTACACCTTGAGTCTGATAAGCCAGGAGAATGGCATCCACGATACAGTGGGCCAGTCTCTGTTTGGAGACAGCCTTCCCCTTTTGCTGTCCTCCAAAACAGACAAAGAGCTGCTCAGATTTCCTAAAGCTCTGCGTGTGGTCCAGGTATATGCACACTGGATGCAGCAAAGACAGGGCTGGGTCTCCTTTATCAGGAGGGATAGCTTGCAGGTTCACCACTTGGTCCCTGAAGGGAGTAGTGGGAACTTTGGGCACGTATCCAGGCCGGGGTCTCAGGACAACGTGAGAGTATGCCAGCCCGAATTCCAGGCACGATTCAGTAATGGAGAAGGTTTGTAGGTCCCCCACCCTCTTGATGGAGGTGAGCGCAAATCTCTGATTGTAAGGGCTCAAACGGATCTTTCTGTAAGGCCTGTAGGACCAGAGAAAGATCCCAAGAGGGGATGAGGCAAGGTCTGGGAGGATTCAACCTCCGTGCACCTCTCAGGAACCTAAAATTCAGGTTGTGCTTCCCCAAGGACCTGCCTTCTTCCTTCCTGTCTTTGCACAGTGTCTGTGCAATGAGGCTCACTGGGGGAAACGCATACTTGCGCAGGCCCTGGGCCCACTGTGAGCCAGTGTGTCCGTGCCAAGGGGGGCCTCGGTCAGGGAATGCCACAGTGGACAGTGGGAGGATTCCTGGGAGGCGAACAAGTCTACCTAAGCTATTAAAGCAAACACATTTTATAGAAATGCTTAATTAATGCATTACATTACATTACTCTTGGCCTCCAAACTTGAGTCCGAACTCTGAACCTTTACACGACAACGATGCTAAAAATGGAAAAGTTTTTCCTTTGCATTTTTCGCATACAGTCCCTGTTCAGACGGATCCACGAAAACGACTAAAACACTATATTTGGCGATGTAGGCCAGTAGTTGGCGATGCCACTTTGTAAAGAAACACTACGTGCCTATAGACTCAATGCGTAATATGCATGTAGACATGTGCCAATATTCGGTAATACGATATATCACGATAATGAATATGCACGATATTGTTATCGTGGGCACTTCAAAATACCGTAAATAATTATTTATTACCAATTATTAAAATTTTTATAATGCATTTAAGAATACTTTCCCCAGCAACCGTATAAAATGCACAACACCGCTGTATTCTGCGTCAAAGGGACATGCGCTCAGATGTAAACAAGCCCAACGTGCACGAGAAGCACATGGCGGAACGAGTGAAGGAGACGCGCTGAATGAAAGTGCACATTCACTCTCTGACAGCAGATGGCGCTGATTGAACAGCAGAAATGCAGCGGTTACCCCGGAAACCCCTCAAACAAAGCAGCTGCGCTAGTTAAGTTTTTAAAATGCTTCAAACAGCCATTCATTTTTTTGTAATATCAATGTTGTTCATCACAGCACCAAATACTTAATACTTAAAGACTTAATAGGCTATTTATTTTCAAACTTAAACATTTTTATATTTTAATCTGGACTACAACATGCCCTATAATGATTGAAAATGTTCTGATTATTTGTTATTGTTTAGTAAAACTTTGAGACATACGCCTTCATTAGTTAACATGTTAATTCATTATTACCAAACTGACAATGAAAAATACTTATACAGCATTAATTATTCTTAATTATTAATGTTAATTTCTTAGTTACTGTTTAATAACATTACTAAAATCAAAAGAACTTATTTAATGGACCTCAGATAAAACTAACAATGATCAGTTGTATTTCTTAACTAACATTAACAAAAAAATAATACTTTCTGTAACAAATGTAGCTATTGCTCAATCTTAGTTAATGCATTAAATAATGAGACCTTCTTGTGAAGTGTTACCTGTTGTTCTTTATAGCCTAATTCTTTTGCACTGTTTGAAAATTTTACTTTATATATTTTTTGTGTATTGTATTATTGTATTTAAACATTCAGAGTTCTTTTTATTACACTTTTTATTTACACATTATACTATGACAACTTTTTTTTGCAACTTATTTCAATATCGTGATAATACCGTATACCGTGATAAAAGCTTCAGCAATTAAACGCAACATGAAAATTTGATACCGTCACATGCCTATATGCATGTGCATGACAACAACGTTTTCACAAATTATACGATAATGACGATAATGGTATCGTTTTCAAAAACTTGCACTTTGAAACCACTTTGAAAACTTTCCACTCAATGTAAAATAGTGCTGAACTTAACAAAATTAACAATAGTAACTTAACCACAAAAATATGTTGTAATTCTAAAAAATTAAAGCTATGCTTCATCACTACTTACATGCTAACATTTTTCATATTTTACATTACATCATTAAAAATGTTTATAATATAATTTATTGTCATATGAAATAAGAGAAATATGTACAAGAAAGGGAGAGAAGAAAAAAATCATAATTTTGTAATTATAAATGTTAAACACAATGCTAGGGTGCTCTAGGTGTTTGCTTAATGAGTTCACCCCTAGTCTTTATAATATTCTTGTTCTCAATGTAAGTCTATGTGATTTTTGTTATTTTATTGTCCATGTGCAAAAAAAAAAAAAAAAAAAAAAAAAAAAAAATTAATAGCACAAAACTCTTCAATAAGCCACACATTTTGAGGTATTATTCATGTCAGTGCTGGATGAGTTAACTACAAGACTTTAAGGTCTGTTTAAATGCCTGACTCTAAGTATAAGCAATAATACAGAAATGATTCTGTGAGATTTGAGTAGCAGAACAGGTCAGCCATTGCTCAACCTCTTAGGATAGTGAACAGTCTGCACTTGTGGAATAGTGCGTATCACAGACAGATGTGTGCTTGTGTGAAACACAATCACATGTCCAGTATAAGTAAACACACACACATCTGTTCAAGTGTGTGTGTGAACATGCAGGACAGACTTCAGTGAGAACAGCATACAATGGTTCTTACTGTTCACACATACAGTATCAACCTGGAAACTTTCAGACTTGCATGGGTGGTGAACCAGACAGACGATGACATGATGTACAGAATTAACCAATCACACACACAGGTTTAGACATCGAACAACACTTTAGTTTAATACCCATCATAATATGCATAATTTCAGAAGCAACTTAACGAATATGTAATACTTTTAAACAAATGGTTTTCAACATTTTTGACTCCAGGGCCTAATAACTTTTCCAGTTTGTGATTTACTGGATAAGGATTAAGTTTAAGGATTTTTAAAAAATATTTTTACTTACAATTTCTATCTGATAAAATATTTTAGTGCTTGGCATAATTACAAAATGTATATTCATTATAAAAATGCATAATGTTTTAAGATTTTATTTATTTACATGACTTTTCCAGGTCTAGAAATCACACTTTTAAACTTTGGCCTCCTCATATATTCAAGTTTTCGAAGACAGTGGGAATCCTAACAAATATGAAATATCTTGATGATTTATTTATTTTTTAATTATTTTTTAAATCAATTTTAAGTCATTGTGAGCCCTCCTGGTTGAGAACCACTGTAAAAAAATCAGTTTATAATATCTATAGACAGTATGGCTGCACAATGGTATATAAATCAAGGTTACGATTATAATCGTGTCAGCACAGCAATGTATTTGGATGAATTCCCAAAAATAATCTTTTACGAATTATTTTTGATTTTTGCTAGCATTGACATAACTAAGAGATTTATTCTGAATTGTGGACAGTGTCATTGCTTAAATTGTTGTTATTTTAGTTTAGTATCATGTATTTATTTATCAAATTCTTTCAATTCTCTTTCAAAATATTTATTAAAAATATTTATATAATATCTACTAAAAATATTTGAGAATATAGTAATAATGAGTAAGAGTAATAAATACATTTAGGGAAAACACCTTGTGGTTTTTACAGCAAAATAATATGAAGTGGCTGCCTCACACAAAATACTTTGTTGTTTCAATGTAAATTAAAAATCAAAATTAATCATTTCAATTAGAAAATCCTGTGAAATACTTGATAATTATGATGTTTGTCATAATTGTGCAGTCATGATAGACAATGTTGCTCATGAAATTCTTATGAATACTCTATGTTGGGCACTACAACTAAAGTCTGATTAAAATCAGGACAGATATGTGGGTGAGGAACTGTAAGGCTGTATAATAATAATTCATAAGTTAATCAATGATCATGATGTATATGTTTACTCACCAGCAATGGAAAAGTGTACACAGAGAAAAGAAGACAGAAGCACATGTAAAACTAGATTTAAAGCGTGACACACAAACAGAATGACAGGCACAGGAAGCTGAATAAAGGCCAGTTCACACCAAAAATTATTATAATAACTAGATCAGTGGCCACACCAATGGCTGCTAATATTCTGTTTATTATCAGTGCACGCTTCAGTTACATCATCTGCCGCTTTAAATGCTCGAGCTTTTTAAAGTCTGGTGAATTCTGATTGGCTTTTTATTATTCATCATTTGAAAAAAAAAATGTTCTGAAAGTGATTCCAACTATATTGTATAATGTCGTTATCGTTATAGATGTGTTGTGGACTCTATTATCATATAATTAGAATGATTTTTCAAATTTTATACTTATAGTTATCATTATAATTATTGTCCTTGGTGTGAATAGGCCTTAAATCTGTACTAATCGGATATCTTCATGAAAATGTTGAGGTGAAAGAGCCGTTTAATAGGTTTTATTCTGTATAAATCATTAAAAAATCTTTTCAGCTATTTATTATAGTAGAATGAAGAATAGGGACATGGGAATGTTAATAAATATATAAAAAACAATGCGAGTGAGTTTACCAAAGGTCATAAATGAATGTAAGATAACATAAAATTGTGTTTATATCATCCTCATGATGTAATGTACAGCATAATGAAAGTCAGAATGGTTTAAGTCAAATTAAATTGGCGTTACATGGTAAATGCATTATGAACCATATGACTACAATGGATGAGAGATTTAAAAAGAAAAAGAGCTTACAAGATAAAATATCCTACCTCTCTTTGCACGCCAATCACATAGAATGTTTTCCCTTCAAACTTGAATTTGCTGACATCTGCCCTGCAAGAGTGAGACATTACAAATGAATTGTTACAAGTGAGACGTTCAATGCAAAAACTTCATGTCAACAATCAGACACAAGAGAGAGATATATAGACATATAAATGATAAGAGAGTGAAAACTCTTCAAACGTCTAGCCTTGAGTGCATTTATCTGCTTGTTGACTGTGGGCTGGTGTTAACAACTGTACAAAACCTCATGTCATAGATCATGAGCACTCACAGACTGCTCACTGATCAGCTGATGTATACCGCACCGATCGACTGGCCTTACGTAATGTCTGTGAGTCAGAGCACACAGGCATTAAACTCTGTCGGGAAACAGTTTTATTTACAAGCTCACAGACTGATTTTGAGAAAGAACAGCTCCTGGTCGCAGCTCAATTTGCAAGATTCATGGCACCAAATATTTTAAAGACATTCAAGAGTTTTGTTTGAGAAACTTAGTGGCAAGATATCCTTAAGCATACATTCCACTTTGTTCTCAGAATTATGTCTGATTTCAGATTTAAGGCCTGTTCACACCAATGATTACAACAATTAACCATACAACAATACAACAAATAACTACAACAATAATGATAACCACAGTTTTAATAATTCTTAGCATTTAAAATGCAGCGCATGCTCATAATAAACAGAACGTTATCAAGAACATTGGTGTGGATGCTAATAAAGTTATTGTTATAGTTATCATTCTTGACGTGAACAGGCCTTCCCCTAAATGACACAAACACTGAACTGTTTAAGCACTTTACAAAACAATCAAGTGCTTCTTAATGTCTAAAGGCCCATTCACGGCAAGAAAAATAACTATAAAGATAACAATAACTATATTTCATCCACACCAACAGATGACAACTTTCTGTTTATTACTGTCAAGGTTGCGTGCAGTGAGTTCAATAAAGAGGATGCGTGACAGGAGTTCGAGAAATACTCTACATTTTAACTTTGATGTTAATGACACCAAACCATGAACAGAAAGAACTGAGGGCTTAAATACACAGAGATGATCACTAACGGGACAAGAATCAGGTGCGGAACTTAATTAGAAACTCTGGCAACAAACTAGAAATGAGTGAAATTCAGGCAAACAAAAACAGACCATCAAAACAAAACTAAAGAGTGACTATGAAACTATTAAACTAAACAAGACAACATTGTGACATAACACCCATCTCCCGGAGAGCGCATCCTTGCGCTGCAATAGTCCAACATAGGAGGGAGGGGGTTTGGGAGGTGGGCGAGGAGCCAAAGGACGAGACCTTGGATGGGCTGGCAGAAGGGAACACCAAGGTGGAGACGATAGAGGGAGGAGCCAGGGTGGAGCCAGAGGATGACCCAGAGCA
The DNA here is from genome assembly GCA_039654765.1 of Mylopharyngodon piceus. Classification (NCBI taxonomy): domain Eukaryota; kingdom Metazoa; phylum Chordata; class Actinopteri; order Cypriniformes; family Xenocyprididae; genus Mylopharyngodon; species Mylopharyngodon piceus. The sequence goes on from CM077453.1 coordinate 28,211,348, forward strand.
GTGCCAGGATGAAGGCCCATGGCAGAAATGGCAGAACTGATGGAGGGAGGAGCCAAGATGTAGCCAGGAGCCCGACCGACTGAGGTGAAGTCATGATAAGAGACCCAGGAGTAACCAAGAAGACGTAGACCCAGGGTGATGCTGAAGGCCTGGAGGGCCAAGGTGGAGCCGCATTCGTGCATGACCGAGGAGGAGACATCTTGGCAGACTTGTCGGAGTCTGTGCGATGGGGATAATGGTGGAACCGGAGGGAAGGAGGAGCCTGGTGGAGCCAGAGGGGTGGAGGGTTGAGGCACAGCAGGAGATTCGCAAGTCCGAAGCGGGGTCAGAGTGACGATAGACCAAGGAGGAGCCAGAAGGACGAAGGAGCCTGGTAGAGCCTGAGGGATGACAGACCATGGTTGAGCCGAGGGAGCGTTGAGCCAAGATGGAGCTGATGGGTCAGAGGGCAGAGGTGGAGTCTGGGACTTGGAGGCTTGAGGTAGAGGTCAGGAATCCATGGACCAAGGGTGTAGCTGATGACTGGGAAGCCCAAGGTGGATCCGAGCAGCTAGGCTGAACCACAGAAGATGGAGCCGAGGCCTAGGAACTGGATGGCTTAGGCAGAGGAGGAGGGTGAGGGAGGCTGGGTGGGACCATCCATGTTGATGGAGACTTGGAGCTGGGCAGAGCCAATGGTTACGAAGTCGACTTGGAACTGGGCAGAGCCAATGGTTAAGAAAGCAATTTGGAACTGGGCAGAGCCAATGGTGACAAAGGAGACTTGGAGCTGGTCTGATTTAATGACGATGAAGACGACTTGATGGCTGAACCATCAGAGACAAAGACGACTTGGAACTGGGCTGAACTAGCAGAGCCGAAGATGACTTGGAACTGGGCTGAACCAACAGAGGAGGAGATGACTTGGGGCTAGATGGAACCAGTGGAGACCTTGAAACAGTTTTTCATCCAGCTCATCAAATTATAAATCCTTAGTTACCCACCTCATTGAATGCTTCTTAGCGATGGGAGTGTGGGTAGGGCTCCAATCCATCCCCTCAAACTCCACTAATATTTGTGATGCTGTTGTCGGCTCATGCACCTGTTCAGACTACTACCTGTTCAATGGGCTCGGGCTCCAGGATGAACGTGGCTTCTGGCAATCACTCTCGCTCTATATTCGTAGAGGGATCGGGCATGGCTGAAGGCTGGCTGGGCTCTGGGTCAGGAGTGGGGATGGTGATGTCTTCATCAGAGAAGCAGACAGTGAATAGTGAATTAGTCGCATTTGACCAGCACTCACTCCACATATTTGGCAAAACTCCCTCGAGGACCTTCCATTGGCAGGCGTGCCTTGGACCACTTGTTGAGGCTGGTGTGATAGAAAACACAGAGCGAGTGGTCCGGATAGTGAGTCAGGCACGCCAGATCTAAGAAATCTCTTGTGTGGTCCTCGAGGGAACGATCCTCTTGTTCAAGGAGAAGCATGCGTACTGTGGGAATATCCATTCCTTTTTTCCATTTAATTCCATTAGGAGGTTCGGTATTCTGTCATGTTTGCATGCAGGGAGTCCAATAAAGATGATGTGTGATGCAGAATGCACAAATAAAGACACTTTCAATAAACACCAGGAGAACGAGAAACACACTACACTTAAACATTGATGTTCTTTAAATTCGGGTGGATTCTGATTGGCTGTCAATGTTTTATCATTCATCAGCTGGAAAAATGGTTCTGAAAGTGATTCCAATGATTTTGTACCTCAGTTTCATTATCATTATAAGTGTGACATGGACGCCTCTATTCTCAAAGAATTAGAACGATTACTAAAACTTTACAGTGATAGTTATCATTATAGTTATCGTCCTTGGTGTGAATGGGCTATAAGTGGGTGTTTCTTTCCAGAATAATCGGAAAAGTGGACACTAGACTTTTTGCAGAACTTTTGCAGGTGATTGGGAATTTCACAACAGGTTGATTCGCCACGTTGAGGAACAGAAAGCTTCTTGGTTTGTAAGTGGCTTCTGTGTGAGTTGTGCTTCATACATCACTGCACTATTGACAATAGACAATGGACCTTTTTGACCTTTTTGTGACTGCACCTTACATTAAACTACACTGAGTAGGATGAGGTGGAGATGGAGAGTGAATCTGAGAGTGAAGCTAATGATAAGTTGGTTTTTAAAGTTACCATTTTAAAAGATGTATCCGCTTATTTCCCTGGAAAACCACAAACCCTCTTGCAGTGAATCCCAGGAAAGCTGTGGATCCTGTGAAATCCTGAAACAAATTAAATTAAAGATCAGATTTATGATGTTTTAGCTACATCCAAAAGTAGTTTTTGCATTCCAGTACACTGTTTTTTTTTTTCTTCTTCATTTTTTTGTAAATGTGCTAGATGGACATCTTTGACCATTGCTGTTTTTTCATCATCTCACAAGTGTGTGCCCTATGTTTAAATGTGTCTAGTTAAAAGTTGTTCAAATATATATACTGTATTTTATCCCCCGGTTTCACAGACAAGACTTAAGCTAGTCCTAGACTAAAATGCATGTTTGAGCTGTTTTAACTAAAAGCAACTTGTACTGACATATCTTAAAATATGTCACTGCCATTGTTTTGTCTCAAGATGCACACCAGCAATGTTTTTTTTCTAGTGTACGTTTATAAAAGCTACTTAAATATCCTAATTGAACTAAGGTCTAATCCTGGCTTAGGCTAAGCCCTGTCTGTGAAACAGGGCCTATATGTACTAGATACTAGATACAGCATATAGTAGATATTTTATATTTTGTAAGTTTCTGAGGCGAGTCAGTACCTTGCATGGGTGTGGGTCCACTCCATATGTGTCTAGTGTGTGGGCCCTCTGAAGAAGGTTTAACTCGGCGAGTGCAGGACACTGTCCCCTATAGAAACAATGTAATTTTACAATATAAGACCTCCAACTATATAAAATGATATATATATATATATATATATATTAATGTTACACATACACTACATTTCAAAATAAAAAAATACATCAAACGTGACAGTAAAGACTTTCACACTGTAAAAAATAAAATAAAATAAAATAAATGGTTTTAAACTTTCTGTTCAAATAGTTTCAACATTGATACTAATTAGAAATGTTTCTTGAGCAGCAAATCAGCATTTCTGAATGATTTTGTGATTTCTGAAGGATCATGTGACACTGAAGATTGGAGTAATAATGCTGAAAATTCAGCTTTGCTATCACAGGAATAAATTTGTGTTTTTTTTTCTTTTTTTCTCTCACCTCAGCTCAGTCTGGTGGATCTCCATGATTTTGCGCTCTAGTTTGAGGGACTGTTTGGGGAAGAGCTTGAAGTCGCTGATGTAGTCAGCAGGATGTTCCTCAGGATCATAGTCCCCAAGTTCAGCTAGAACAAGACAAACAGCCTTAAAACTCATCAAATTAACACATGAAAAAGCTAACAAGCTTGTTAAGACATCTGTGTATCTAAAACAAGAGACTCTCATCTGTTCCTAATCTAAGGCCACATTTACACTGCAGGTCTTGATGCCCAATTCTGATTTGTTGACTACAGTATATCCTTTTATTTTATTTATTTATTTATTTGAACAAAGCAGCTTACATCTTCTTTTAAAAGTGACCCATATCTGATATTTGCATTTAAACTATTTACTTGGCGAAACAACCCAAGGTAGCCTACTGACCCAGAAAAGCTTAGGCCAAAAAGGAAGTAAAAATGGTGAGATTTGCACTGGATGCTGATGAAATGATAATACAAGCTTTTACTTTCCGCACCATCTTTAAAGGTCAGCAAAACATTGGGTTAAGCCTTCATCCTCCATTGCGCCATTGAAAAGAGTCTTATGATCAAGGGTGGAGTTATTCCCACCGTTGCTTTTTCAATGATGTACGACTCGCATTGACGGGAATATTCGATCTGTCCACTTACATGGCAGATGCAAATGCACATATCCGATTCAAATCATATTTATTTCCACATACGTATTAATGAGGCTTATAACCGATCTGAGAATATCAGAATCCATATATATATATATATATATATTTTTTTTTTTTTTTTTTTTTTTTTACTGCTTACACGATCGTGGGTCATATTCGATCTGTGCCACATGGGAGGAAAAAATCGGAATTGGGTCACTTGAATAATGCAATGTAAATGCGGCCTAAATGAGGTTCATATCCATTAGAAACTCTCTTTGTTTTTCACTTTGAGCAGGGAACTATGGAAAGAGGTTTGAAATATGACTGCTCATTAGTTAAAAAGCTTCCAGAAGAAAATTTATCAGGAACACCATGATACTATAGCTGTCAATCAAATAATTCTCAAGCTTTGGTTACATAACAAAATGTAATGAAATGTGTGATTGGTTGTAAATATTGTATGAAGATGAGGTTGTATTCTTACCCTGCACTATACAGGCTCCAAGATACGCAGCATCGGCGAACGGGCATAAAAGCCTACCATGGTACACATCTCTCTTCAACTGTAGGTACAGAAGGTACCTGACACAGAGTAACAACAAGAGAGGAGATATTTCAAAAGAGCGTTAGTGTTATTTCAACATGAAACATTCACCATGGATTCTATATCTTTGGCTGCATTCACACTAAAACCCCTGTGAAAAAGAAGTACTTTACTTCACTTTAACATTCTTTCAAAAAGAGCACTTATTATGCAAACAATACAGTTTAAAATAATATACTTAAGTGCAAACTTTATGTTTTTGGACACTTTCGGATGCTGGTAAAGCAGAATTTGTGTACGGCATTCAGGCTCAGGAGATGAAACAGAGGCTGCTCTTTTTCCTCTTTGCAGCACAAGAAGGCGTAACGCTTGCACAGCTTCTTGCTGTAAAAGTTCTGTTCAGTTTAGTTGTCATTTTGTACTTGTGCTTCTGTTACTTGTATTCCCTTTCAGTTTAGTCCCTGATTACTCTTTAGGCCCCGTCCACACGAAGCCAGATCTTTCCCTATCCGAACTTTTTTTTTCCTCATCTCAAGAAAAATCTGCGTACACACTAAACCACTGAAACAACTCAAAACGATGTAGTATACATGCCAGACCAGTATGTGGCGCTGTAATTCTGCCACAGAGATACACTTAAAACAGAGAATAAGACTTGGAGCATGCGCATAAACCTTGCGCGCTGTATACAAACTTTAGTAAAGCTTAGAAATAACGCTTAATTTTGGCTCAGTAGCTTCTGCAGCACGAACACAAGCATGTAGTCCGCTATTGTTGTTGTTGTTGTTGCTGTTTTGTGCTGTTAGCGGTGTCTGACTAGGGTCGACACATGGGGTGATGACATCATCATTTCACAAAATATACGGATCGGCTGTACATACGAAAACGCAAAGGCGGCGTTTTCAGATTTATCCACTGTGGGACCCGGTTTCAAAAAATAGCGGTTTCACCTTCCAAAAACACCAGATCCGTGTGGACGAAACGCCTAATTTGTGCGTATACACAGAAACGCGTCTCCGTGTGGACGGGGCCTTAGTTAGTTGCTATGGTTACTAATTCTTCGTTACTGATTAGTTTCACCTGTGTCTCGTCTAGTTTCCTTTGTTTGCCTTTGTTTAAAGCTCTGTGTTTCAGTATATTTCTTGTCAGTTTTTGTTCATGTGTGGTATGTAATCTCCTAAATTCTTGTTATTTATTCTCCAGCGATCTCCTGTGTGTTTAAATACATTTAAATTTAAATAAATGTAATAAAATAAATACTGTTTTTGTTTTTCTACTCCCGAGTCTTCTTTGTGAGCTTTGGCTCACACTACCTTACACTTGCATGTTATTTACAATTATATGAAAATGTATTACAGTGTAAGATTATATTAAATGCAATCAGTTGAACTTAAAAGTCCTTCTCTTGTTCCACTTAAGTGGGACTTAAATACATCTTTATACAGTATGTAATTTCATGATTATTTCTATTATCTTTGAAATATGTTTAAAGTGAACTGCAGAATGTGCTGACAAACATTTATGGTAAACTAAAATATACTTTAAAGTAATTTCTAGTGAAACTTGTATGTCATGTATTTAAGTATATTTGTAATTGCACATTTGTAATGATGAAGTTCCAATTTAGTAAATACTGTATATTAACTTTAATTGAATAACACACTACAGTTAAAATTATAATCAAGCATGTCAAAAGATTATTAAAACAGTAATTTAAAATGTACTTTAAAGGAAAACTTAATTTGACATCATTAGAAAGTGCAAATTTTAAAAATGTAATTAAGTGTGTTAAGAAACAGTCATGAAACTCATGTACTCTCTTTAAGTACACTTAAGTGGCCTTTATTTAATTCATATTATTTTTGCAAGCACAGTTTTTAAAAAAAATATTCTTTTAATATTTGATGTACCTTCGAGTGCACATTCAGTACAATTAAGCACACTTCTTTCACAAGGGAAGCCAGAGTACCCAATTCCAAATGTTAAATGTGGCCCATATCAGAGACTGGTCTGAATAATCAACTTCCTGAATTAAATGTATGCGTAAGACCCAATATGTTCATTATAATATTATCAACAAACTTTTTGTTATTATATTAAAAACAAGAACTTCCAAACTTAAATCTATGCATTATTATTTTAACTTTTAACTTGTAGTTACTTTTCATTGGTACTGTTAAAAGCAGTTTATAATACAGTATTTTAAACAAAATGTAAATTTCTGCAACATCATATAGTGCAATTCATAAATTATTTTATGATTAAGGGCAAATCATGTGCACAATAATGATTGTCAAGTTAAGCCCCGGGTATACTTCGGCCACCCGCGTTCGTGCACCGTCCGCATGACGTAATTTTCGTCATGTGGAGGGCTCGCAGCCGGCTGCATATCCCGTCCGCGTACAGCCCAAATTTCGAGACCGCGCGGACGGTGCACGTGCAACAGCGCATGCGCAAGCAGGACAGAAGAGTCCACTAGGTGGCAATACACACAGTACTGAGCACAGTGTGCAGTCGTCAAAGAAGAGTGTGTAAAGAGCGATTCAAAAACAAGACGAGTAAACTTAGAAGCATATCCTTCTCCATCGTTTTTGATTCTTGTTCTCTTGGTGTATCTTCTGAACTGTTGCAATGGTGGATGCACTATTTTTCTTCTCCGATCCTGCCCAGCGAATGTCCCGTTGATGACACGATGTCTGGTAGAAAAAAATGTACTGCGCGTGTGTCGAACTCGGTCATCCACGCGCATCCGTGGTTTAGTATACTTTGAAAGATGCGCGAGACGCGTCCGGGCGCGGAAATTGAAGTATACCCAGGGCGAGTCTAGACTGACACTGAAAATCACTTGAATTCTAATCAGGCCGTTCACACTGAATTTACAAAATAAAATATCAATCTTATTTAGAATTGAACATAGTTGAAAATGTCAGGTTCAGTGTAATTTTTGCTGTTCGAAATTGGATTTAAAAAAACTACCCATTTGAGGGACAACTGCACGACCAGTTACCATAGAGGTCTGTCCTATAGATCAATAAGCACAAACACATTAGTAACAATAACAGCACCCCAAAATCCCACTGAAATGTGTGGAACATCTAAAACAGCAGTTTACTGAACGGATGCTTTGTCTCAAAGTTTGACAGCTGTAGAATGGCCTTCTAGTATCGCAATTGGCTGGTATTTAATAAAAATAAAATGTTGATACCCTTCAGTTCTGGCATCATCTTCTGATTTTCAGAGCAGAAATGTCTACCAGATGGTCTGTGCTCACTGGCAAAATAGCCCTGCTTTAATACAGTAACATTACTAGGAACTGAGCACTAAACACTACTGTTTCCTTTAAGAAATGTTACATTTGTAAGGCCTAAAAATAAGTGTAGACACATGATACACCTCACACAGGTAAGTCTGAACTGGCAATGACATTTAAGACGGAATACTGACATGTACTTCAAAATATAACATAATCCCTATGAGAATCTTTACTTAATTTTTAAAAAAGTACCAAAAAAGTGCATTTGGTTGTGTTCTAGGTATGTAGGAGCTCAATATTATTTTTTAAAATCATGGTCAAACTTGAAAATGCATAATGGCTCTACATTATTTATCATTTTCTTCCAAGTCGATGCATAAAGAAAAAAACTAGTGCAAAGGGAATTTACAACCTATTTCACTTCCCTTTGGAAAAAGAAGTGCACTTTAGCATACTTTAAAAAGCGCACTTGTTATGGAAATAATATACATTAAAAGAATATACAGTACTTAAATGCAAACTGAATACAAAGCTTTTGGACACTTAATTACATGTTAATTGCAATTAAATTAAATTGTATTACAATTTAACTATATTAAATGCAATTAGTTGAACTTTAGAGTGCTTTTTCGACCCACTTAAATAGGACTTAAGTACAACTTCATATTAACTATAATATACTTTATTGTCTGAAACTTGTAAGTCATGTATTTAAATATACACTATATTGCCAAAAGTATTGGGACACCCCTCCAAATCATTGAATTCAGGTGTTCCAATCACTTCCATAGCCACAGGTGTATAAAATCAAGCACCTAGGCATGCAGACTGCTTCTACAAACATTTGTGAAAGAATGGGTCACTCTCAGGAGCTCAGTGAATTCAAGCGTGGTACCGTGAAAGGTTGCCACCTGTGCAATAAGTCCATTCGTGAAATGGAACAAAGTGGAAGCAATTGGGAACAACAGCAACTCAGCCACGAAGTGGTAGGCCACGTAAAATCACAGAGCGGGGTCAGCGCATGCTGAGGCGCACAGTGCGCAGAAGTCGCCAACTTTCTGCAGAGTCAATAGCTACAGACCTCCAAACTTTGTGTGGCCTTCAGATTAGCTCAAGAACAGTGCGTAGAGAGCTTCATGGAATGGGTTTCCATGGCCGAGCAGCTGCATCCAAGCCTTACATCACCAAGTGCAATGCAACGCGTCGGATGCAGTGGTGTAAAGCGCGCCGCCACTGGACTCTAGAGCAGTAGAGACGTGTTCTCTGGAGTGACGAATCACGCTTCTCTGTCTGGCAATCCGATGGACGAGTCTGGGTTTGGCGGTTGCCAGGAGAACGGTACTTGCCTGACTGCATTGTGCCAAGTGTAAAGTTTGGTGGAGGGGGGATTATGGTGTGGGGTTGTTTTTCAGGGGTTGTGCTTGGCCCCTTAGTTCCAGTGAAAGGAACTCTTAATGCTTCAGCACACCAAGACATTTTGGACAATTTCATGCTCCCAACTTTGTGGGAACAGTTTAGGGATGGCCCCTTCCTGTTCCAACATGACTGCGCACCAGTGCACAAAGCAAGGTCCATAAAGACATGGATGAGTGAGTTTGGTGTGGAGAAACTTGACTGGCCTGCACAGAGTCCTGACCTCAACCCGATAGAACACCTTTGGGATGAATTAGAGCGGAGACTGCGAGCCAGGCCTTCTCGCCAACATCACTGCCTGACCTCACAAATGCGCTTCTAGAATAATGGTCCAAAATTCCCATAAACACACTCCTAAACCTTGTGGAAAGCCTTCCCAGAAGAGTTGAGGCTGTTATAGCTGCAAAGGGTGGGCCAACTCCATATTAAATCCTACGGATTAAGAATGAGATGTCATTAAAGTTCATGTGCATGTAAAGGCAGGCGTCCCATAACTTTTGGCAATATAGTGTATTTGTAATTACACATTTGTAATGATGAAGTTGCAATTTAGATACATTTAAAATATGTTAACTTTAAATTTAATATTGAATAACAGAATACCATTAAAATTATGATCAAGTACTTTACATGTGCTTTAGTAAGGAAATTTGAAGTACAATGCAAGTGTACTTTCAATACACTTAAGTGCACTTCTTCTTCACAATGGTAATGTGACAAATTTCCAAGAGAAACATGATATTCAAGGAACAAAAATAATTAGGGTCGACGGAAGGACTTGATTTTATCCAGTGAAGTCATTTCAGAGGTGGAGTAAGTTCTTTCACATTTGATGAAAGATTATAAAACCCCCTTTTTTTTTTTTTTTTTTCCCATTGGAATAATGTGAACTGATCACATAAGAATCACTCACAATAAGAATAACAGGTTCCATTTGAATGGTGATTTATGAAGTTTATACGACAGAACTGCAATGAATTGGCCAAACATTTGCATCTGCTTTTGTGTACTTGCATGTTTCCATTTTCACCATTCTCGCTCTTTGTAACCCACTGCACTCAAATCCATTCCTTACATTAAATATTAAAGAGAGAGCTGTAGGAAAAAAATATAGATGTTTTCTGTGTCAAACTGAGTTTTAACAGGAAAAACTCTGGTACAGAGCAGAAAATAGCATGAACGGACACATTAATGCATCTCTTGTCCATCTCAAACCTTTCCTTTCTCTTTCACAGGATGTAACCATTTAACTCTGACAATCTGGGCTCCCCAATACTCTCACACACATACGCCTCGCACTCTCTAAAGCTTCTGTCTGGCCACAGGAACATTCTCGTTTTCCAGCGCACAGAGAAAGCGTGGAAGATCAAGAAAGACAAATACATTTATCTTGACAGTTCAGATGGTGTACATGCACTGAGCACCATGTTTTGAGAGCAGCACTAATGATTTAGTCACACTAACAATCTGTGAGTGTGTGTTTGTGTATCTATGCAGATGTCTGTGCATGTATGTGTGTGTGTTTGAGAGAATTAGCGAGATGGAATCAAAGCTTGTGCTTGGAACGTTGCTCTCTGATAATGTAAGAGGAATATGTGACACACATTGACACTGACAGTCTATTCGGAATGTTTTTGCTTCCTTTTGAGGAAAAAAATCCTGTTAACATAAAATTGAGGAGCAAACATGTTTCATATTCATTTATGGAAAAATAAGGATGTCCGAAATGATGAAAGGAAAAATCTTTTAAAAATGTAGTTAAAAACAGAAGTTCTTACAGTTCTTGCCTAATTAAAAAGTTCTTGAAATCTTTGTAATCATGTTGGTATGATAGTATTTTTAAGTATTATTAATTAAGCATACAATAATATAAACTCAAACTAACCATGTCTGTCAAATTAACTGACTACTATAATATCAAATCTAAAACATTTTAAAACAGAAATAATACTTTTATACAGTATATAACATTTTTTTGTCTTTGAGTTAGGACACACAGTGGTACAGGAAGCGAAGTGAAAGAGAGTTTTCACAGTCATGTTTAGTTTTTATGTGAAGTGTTTAATGTTCTGGAAGTTTATTGAAAAGTATCTTTATTAGTCTTTCTGTGTCATGCTACACTGCAAAATGTGAACACTAAAACCAAGAAAGGATTTAGACTGCAGAAAAGAGTATAATTATGGATATACCTGCGGTTTGCCTCCTTGAGTAGAGGGATCGCTCCCTCGAGGATCACACAAGGGACTTCCTAGATCTGGAGTGCCTCACCCACTACCCTGACCGCTTGCTTTGCGTATTCTTCAACACCAGCCTCAACAAGCGGTCAAAGGCAAAGCAGAGTCTGTCCAAATGTGTGAGCTGACATCAGCGTCTGTCGTTGAGGGCATATTAGTGGAGTTTATCGGAACACACTCCTGTCGCTGAAGTGTATGAAATGAGCTGGGTTACTGAGTTATTATTTAATGAGCTGATGAGAAAATATTTGCTGGTCTACTGTTTCTGATGGTCTTGTCCAGTTCCAAGTTGTCTCAGTCTCTGCTGGTTCAGCCCAGTTCCATGCTGTTGCAATCTCTGCTGGTTCAGCCCGGTTCCAAGTCGTCTTCATCATCGCTGGTTCAGCCCAGTTCCAAGTCATCTTCATCATCGCTGGTTCAGCCCAGTTCCAAGTCGTCTCAGTCATCACTGGTTAAGCCCAGTTCCACGTCGTCGCAATCTCTGCTGGTTCAGCCCAGTGCCAAGTCATCTTCATCATCGCTGGTTAAGCCCAGTTCCAAGTCGTCTCAGTAATCTCTGGTTCAGGCCGGTTCCATGCCGTTGCAATCCCTGCCGGTTCAACCCAGTTCCAAGTCTTCTCAGTCATAGCTGGTTAAGCCCAGTTCCAAGTTGTCTCAGTCATCTCTGGTTCAGCCCAGTTCCATGCCGTTGCAATCTCTGCTGGTTCAGCCCGGTTCCAAGTCGTCTTCATCATCGCTGGTTCAGCCCAGTTCCAAGTCATCTTCATCATCGCTGGTTCAGCCCAGTTCCAAGTTGTCTCAGTCATCACTGGTTAAGCCCAGTTCCACGTCGTCGCAATCTCTGCTGGTTCAGCCCAGTGCCAAGTCATCTTCATCATCGCTGGTTAAGCCCAGTTCCAAGTCGTCTCAGTAATCTCTGGTTCAGGCCGGTTCCATGCCGTTGCAATCCCTGCCGGTTCAACCCAGTTCCAAGTCATCTCAGTCATAGCTGGTTCAGCCCAGTTCCACGTCGTCGCAATCTCTGCTGGTTCACCCCAGTTCCAAGTCATCTTCATCATCGCTGGTTAAGCCCGGTTCCAAGTTGTCTCAGTCATCTCTGGTTCAGCCCAGTTCCATGCCGTTGCAATCTCTGCTGGTTCAGCCCGGTTCCAAGTCGTCTTCATCATCGCTGGTTAAGCCCAGTTCCAAGTCATCTTCATCATCGCTGGTTAAGCCCAGTTCCAAGTCGTCTTTATCATTGCTGGTTAAGCCCAGTTCCAAGTCGTCTCAGTCATCGCTGGTCAAGCCCAGTCCCAAGTCATCTTCATCTCTGCTGGTTCAGCCTAGTCACAAGTTGTCTTTGTCTCTTCTGGTTCAGCCCAGTCCCAAGTCGTCTTTATCACTGCTGGTTAAGATCAGTTCCAAGTTGTCTCAGTCATTACTAGTTAAGTCCAGTTCCAAGTCGTCTTGGTCGCTGCTGGATTAGCCCAATCCTAAATTGTCTTCAATGCCACTGGTTAAGCCCAGTCTCATGTCATGTCAGTCATGTTTAGTTTCATTGTCTTGTTCTGTTTAGGTTCTAATCATGGTTTTCCTTGTCTCTGTTTTGCCTGTGTTCTAGTTATTAGTTGTCATGGTTTCTAATTAGTAATCATCTGTTCCCTGTTCCGTTAATTATCTTCCTCTGTGTATTTAAGCCCTCTGTTCCTTCTGTTCTTTGTCTCGTGTTAACGTTATGTTTGATGTGTAGTGTTTAATGTTCTGGGAGTTTATTAAAAAGTATCTTTATTCGTATCATTATTTACAATATATAAACAAATGTAAGTTTGGCTATGCCAATATCCAGGCCCAAAAAATACAAGTGCAATTCAACCTCTCCACACTACCTTCCAACTCTCCCCTAAAATGGCTGCCTTTTAAAGCTTTGGCTCCTCCTATGTTTGGAACATACCATTTTAGGGGGAAACCTACAAGTTATAAACAGGTGACAAGATAAAACCATCATACCTTCATTATAGTTCGGCTCTACAACATACATCATTTACATCTATTACAGTTTAAAATGCTCAAAACAATAAAGACAAGACATATAAGAAAACACTTACATCCACGGTTCTCTTCCTCCCATATGAGGTCAGAACCAGATGGAGAAATCTGCCATGAGCAAATGCTAGCTTAAATATGGCTACTTTCCATGTGGACAGGTTTGGCAAGTGAGAGGTGCACCGGAAGGTATGTCTAGCTGTTTGAAATGCATTGAAGTTGACTTGATAACTAAATGAAATGAAATAAACACTTATTGTGTAAAGTATTTTTGGTATTCTTTTCTGTGTAATGATATTGGAACAGCATGCATCACTGAACATTAAACATTTAAACAAATAACAACATTTAACAGACAAAAAACAAAACTAACAACTTGGGATGATAAATGGGATGTCACAACACCAAAATTAAGGCTGCAAACATACAACTACATAAGGATGGTATATTTTGCCGGCATTTAGTTTGTATGTATGTGTAATGGTGGAAAGAGTTCGTTTTGTGCAAATACCCATACTCAGTCCCTTCAAAATAAAGGTCCTAGGTCACAGTCAGTCTATGACAGACCACAAGGCCATTGACTAATTTGATAATTGATAATATTTTTTAAAGAATTAAAAATAATAATGCTAAATATGCCAAAGCTCATAAGTTTTGTTTCATGCCGTTGAATGAGAGCTTTTATCTTCATTATGAACTCAGGATGGTTGCATCATCTACACATTTTTCCACAAAATTATTAAAAAGAGAAAACAAGTCTGAGGTCATATTTTCTCTTGTGAAACAAAAGTGTGCTTAAAAGGCCACTTTAGTGTACACAGAAAGACACTTTCCTGACTGTTTCTTAACACACTTAAGAACCTTAAAATGCACCTTATAATAGTGTCAAATTAAAAGTTTTACTTTAAAGTAAATTTTAAATCACTATGTTTAATAATATTTTGTCATGATTAAAAGAAGTACACTTGATGTGTTCAGTAACATACTAAAGCACATGTAAAGTGCTTGATTCTAAATTTAACTGCAGTGTGTTATTTAATATTACATTTAAAATTAATATATGTGCTAACTTCATCATTACAAATGTGCAATTACAAACATATTTAAATACATGATATACAAGTTTCAATTGAAATGACAATAGATTATACATTAGTTTATGTGCTTAAATGCTTGTCAGTACAAGACAAAAGGAGTAATTATGAAATTACATATAAAGATATACTTAAGCCCTACTTAAGTGGTTCAGAAAAGCACTCTCAATTTGAACTGATACTACTGCATATAAATCTATAACAATATTAACTACAATACATTTTCATTTAATTGCAATTAACATGCAATTAAAGGTAGGGTAGGCAATTTCGGAGAGGCTAGCAATAGCAAGCTAGCTTTGAAAGCATTAGATCCCACCCTCCCTTCGGTATGGAAATGCATATGTTGACAGGCATGTAGGACATCTCATCATTGCATCCAAACTGAATGCAAGGACTGGACGAAAATTTTTTTATGTCTTGAGACTTCCACAGAAGATACATTTTTTAATATTTAGACCACTTCTATTATTGATTACTATCAGGGCATGAAGAGAGTTTCAACCAGAATAACAAAAAGTGTTTATGAAAAGAATTGCCCACCCTACCTTCAAGTGTCCAAAAACATTACATTTACAGTAATGAGAATTTGGGGGTAAATGTGCTCAATTCTGAAAATAATAGCACAATTATATATATATATATATATAAATAATATATATTTTTTCATTTCTTTCTTCTTATTTTGGAGTAAAATATGACCCGTACATGTTCTTGACAGGTTTCGTGAGATACACTGTAATGAGATCACAATGGTTACCTTGACATGAAAGAAGCCACAGATCAGTCGTTCTGGCTTCAGCAGCAAAGCAAACATGCTCTTTCCAAATGAAACTGGAACAATCTGCCTAGGAGGCGTTTTTAAAATGCAAATCTCTTCCAGAGAATCCTCCATCTCATATATTTGACTTGAGTGATTCAGAGCTGTTTATACTGTGACTGGCCGGGGTTGTTTTTATGTTATTCCAATGCAATTTGAACATTAGATCAGAGAACTGTTACCTTGTCAGCTCTTCCTTGATCTTGATTGGCTCCTGAGGGTAGAACTTCACCCTGAAGCACATAGTGTATGGCTGCTGACCTGAAAACAGCACAACATCAACAATCAGATGAGGGGAGAGAGAGGCCACTTGAGCAAAAGCCAGTAAATGTGAGACAGATTATGCAGAGAACTGTAACCGAGGGCATGAGGGAAGCTAAAATGATTATATTAATCCATGAGATGAGGGAAACCCCTCTGGTGAAGAATGAAATGAAGTCTTCAAAGATAAACGTAATGAGTCTGAGAAGTTTAGAGCTCAGGGGAAAGACTGATTTCATTGACGTCACTTGTCTACAATCTCTCTCTGTCACTTTTCCGCTACGTGTTCATTCACCTTCCTTCTGTAATTCTACATAAAACGTAATTTTTTTTTTACATTTTCTGAATGTGAGTGATGTTTAAAGAGTTAGTTCACCCAAAAATGAAAATTCTGTCATTAATTACACACCCTCATGTCGTTTCACACCTGTAAGATCTTCGTTCATCTTCAGAACACAAATTAAGATATTTTTGATGAAATCTGAGAGGTATCTGACTCCTCTATAGACAGCAATATAACCACCACTTTCAAGGTCCAGAAAGGTACTAAAGACATTGTTAAAATAGTCCACATGAATACAGTGGTTCAAACTTAATGTTATGAAGCGACAAGAATACTTTTTGTGCACAAAAAGAAAACAAAAATAACAACTTTATTCAACAATATCTTCTCCTGGTGATCTGATGTAGAACCTGGAAGCGCTGAACATAAACAGCATAGGAGAATGACACAGAAGAGAAGATATTGTTGAATAAAGTAGTTATTTTTGTTTTGTTTTTGCACACTAAAAGTATTCTTGTCACTTCATAAAATTAAGGTTGAACCACTGCAGTCACGTCGACTATTTTAACGATGTCTTTAGTACCTTTCTGGACCTTGAAAGTGGTGGTTATATTGCTGTCTATGGAGGAGTCAGATACCTCTCAGATTTCATCAAAAATATCTTAATTTGTGCTCTGAAGATGAACGAAAGTCTTACGGGGGTTGGAACGACATGAGGGTGAGTAAGTAATGACAGAATTTTCATTTTTGGGTGAACTAACCCTTTAACCTATGTAAAAGTGCGGTCACATTGGCAAATGTCGGCAAAAAAGTCCATTGTCTACTGTAAATAGCCATGTGAGATGCACAGTTTACACATTAGTCACTTTCAAACCAAGCAGCTTAATGTTGGTCAAAGCAAAAACAAATCCATCTGATCAACTTGAACCCGTTTGCGAAATATGCATTGGAAAATGTATCCACCTTACGCAAAATTCCCATTGAAACTGATTTTGTCCACAAAAATTCACGAACAACAGTAAATGTGCCTTGCTGCCACCTTGAGGGCAAGAACGAAATAAATAAAACTTACATTTCATCTGTTTCACTACTGGTTTGCTCGGGTCCAACCAATGCTGTAAAAAATGACAAGAGAAAGAAATGATTCACTGCTGTGCACTGACAAGTAAAGATGGTGACAAATCAAAAATGTTTATGGTCAGCACTTTGGATAAGCATCCTGCTCCGGAAATGATCGTAAACATTCCCACTGATGAACCCTCCCTTTTTTTCAATAATGGCCATTAATATTACAACATAAATGACTGTAAATAATTCACTACAGTGCTGCTGGGAGGTTTTCTGCTCGACTGAAGAAACATTGTTGTACATACAGTAGGGTAAAACCCCTTGGTGGGTTGTCATGGTAACATTGTTCAGAATTTAAAGCCAGTATAAAAGGCTACTTAAGGATGAAATATCTACGCTGGTGACAGTGCAGAAACAAGTGCATGTAAGATTTGTGAGCGTTTACATTACTCTTCAAAAGATTGGGGTCAGTAAGATTTGGCAAGAAATTAATACTTCTATTCAGCAAGGATGCTTTAAGTTAATCAAAAGTGTCATTAAAGACTTTTACATTGTTACAATTAAAAAAAAATCCAACATAATATTTTAAATTGTAAAAATATTGCACAGTGTTACTCTTTTTTCTGTATTTTTAAAAAAATAATGGTGAGCATAAAAGACTTCAGTAACACTTTAGTTTGTGTAGTTACACATTACATCTACTTACTATAGTAACAACAGTAAATTCTGCATAATTATAAGTAACTAACCCTAAACCAAACCCTAAATCTAACCTTAACCTTAAAGTAAATACATGTAGTTAGTTAATATAACTCAGCACTTTTGTGTAATTACACTGTAACAACGTCACCTTAAAATAAAGTGTAACCAAGACCTCTTTCAAAAACAAAATCTTACGGACCCCAAAGTTTTGAACCATATTGTACTTGCCACTCAGGAAGCAGGATTTTAAGTTGTATGTATGTTTGAGGTTTTATTATTGTAAAAGCCTGTGCAGAATTTCCACTTGTTTTGATGCGTTTTATGATGGAGCAACAGTATATCTGCTGTAGTTATAACAAACTTTTAGGTCAGAATTCATTTAAAGGGGACCTATAATGCCCCTTTTCACAAGATGCAATATAAGTCTCTGGTGTCCCCAGAATGTGTCTGTGAAGATTCAGCTCAAAATACCCCACAGATCATTTATTATAGCTTGTCAAATTTGCCCCTATTTTGTGTGAGCAAAAACACGTCGTTTTTGTTTGTGTCTCTTTAAATGCAAATAAGCTGCTGCTCCCGGACCCCTTTCCAAAAGAGGGCGGAGCTTTAACAGCTCGCGCTTCAGTTGCTCAACAACAACAAAGCAGGAGAATCTCACGCAGCCAAAATGAGGATTGTCAGTAACGGTGTTCAGCCTTACGTTGTTCAAACCGGAGTCGGACACTGATGGAGAGACTCAGGAAGAAGTTACAACTTTTAGAATGAATCTGGACGTTTCTGAATGGTTAGTGGATAAATTTATGTAGTTGCTGTGGAGTTGATTCAACTCATCGACTAGCATGTGCCGTCATGTTAATTTTTTGTGCAAATCCAGTGTTGAATTGACCCTCATTTGTGAAGCAGTCCGACATAAAATAACGGCATGATAACAACACTTTACTACAACAACTCTTCCTCTTCTCTAAAGCAGCCCAACATGGCCTCACCCCCTCTGTTGCGCGTTCTCAGGGGCAGGGTTTATGTAAATTTTAGGGTTAGTGATATCACTACCCCAGGAAGAAGCTCGTTGTAGTCCTTACCAGCCATTCGTTGTAGTCCTTAAACAGAGAATTATTTAAAAGAAAATATCTCCCTTTGCATTGAACTTTGAGCATTGTAACTTTGCAGATGTTGTTTATGCTCAAACAGCAACATTACACACTAACTAAAGTTAAAAAAGTGAAATCATAATCAACCACCCCTTTAATGAATACTGGGGCCAAAAGAAACTTTATGAGTGTTGAATGTGTAGTTACCCTTTGTTTCTCTGGATCCACATATCTGATGCCAAAGTAATCTTTCTCCAGCAGGCTGTAGTAATTACACACATGATCCAAGAGAAACTGCCCTTTAGTGTCTCTCTGTGGAAAAATCAAAAGGATAAAAATCAAAACCAAACCAAATCATTAGAGCAGAGATTTAAGATAAGTTATAATAGTGAGCCTGCCAGTTCTCATAAATATATAGACAGTGTATCATAATATTGACTGTTGACTGTATAAGTTCATCGATTTACAACAGGGAAAAAATACACTAATAAATCCTTCACTGAATGAACTCAATGAATCCATCAGAGCTGCTACTGAATCAACATTTGAATCTCTCACTGAACCACAAGTAATTATTTTCAGCAATGTCTAACTCCAAATGAATCTAGAAATGTTTTATGTTCTTAAATGTTTGTGAATCTTAAATCAGTATCATTACTGACTGGTTGTTCATATGTGTAATTGAAAATACATTTACAATTTTTGCAATCGTATATAATTTTGATAAAAATTGAATCTTTAAAACATAAAAAAATAAAACAAAATCGTATATAATATGGTTTAGGTTCAATTAGGGGTTGCAGGGGTGGACAGGCAGCTCATTCTGCACTAGCAGTGAGTGATGATGGGTTTATGGTCTCATACAGGATAGTGTTTCTGTCTGCTCGACCGAGCAGCTCTGGTTCAGCTCTGATGACCATCAGCTTTTTGACCTTGCTGTTATTACCTGTGACGCAGGCTGCTATAGCACATTCCTACTGTGTGAACTATATCTCACTGAGGGGGCTCCAATTCCACTACAGAGGTACTATACAAACGATAAAGACTGGGCTGGACGTTCTGCTCTTACTGTATGAAAAACATCTTTCATATAGTTTTCTAAATATTAATGAAAAAAAAATAATTAAATGTCTCTTTCTGCACATTTTTAAATGTGAAATGTGGATCAAGCACTACACTGGACATAATTAAGAAGAGAATTTCTCATATCATTATATATCTCTTCTCTTACAGTGACAGAAAGAACTGCATTTGGTAACACTTTATTTTGTCTGTTACATGTTACACGTACTTACTTTAGTAATAACAGTAAATTATACATTATTACAAGCAACTAACCCTAAAACCCTACTCCTAACCCTATTCCTATAGTAAGTACATGTTGTTAATTAATATTACTCAGTATAATTACACTGTAACAAGGACACCTTAAAATAACATGTAACCCTCCATTTTTACATAGAACTATATAATACATCTGCATCCTTAGAAATATGAGTGGTGTTTGCCTGTGCAAAACCCACTGCCCACAATGATATGGTGTTATTTGTCATTTCTAGGGTGTTGCTACTGTATGTGCTTGTTAAGGTCTTCTGAATGATTGTTAGTGTGTCGCCACAATAAATGTGCTATTTGTGGGTGCTAAGGTGTTCTGAGTGATTGTTTGTGTGTTGTCACAATGCTAGGGTGTTATTTGTGGTTGTTAAGGTGTTGCTATGGGGTTGCTAATGTGTTCTTAGTGATTGTTGGTGTGTTGCCACAATGCTAGGGTGTTATTTGGTGTTCTGAGTTGTAGTTAATGTGTTGTCACAACGCTAGGGTGTTATTTGTGGTTGCTAGAGGGTTGATTTATGGTTACTAAGGTGTTCTGAGTGATTGTTGGCATGTTGCCACAATGCTAGGGTGTTATTTGGTGTTCTGAGTTGTAGTTAATGTGTTTTCACAATGCTAGGATGTTATTTGTGGTTGTTAGGGTGTTGCTATGAGGTTGCTAATGTGTTTTGAGTGGTTGTGTGTTGCCACAATACTAGGGTGTTATTTGTGGTTGCTAGAGATTTGCTTTATGGTTACTAAGATGTTCTGAGTGATTGTTGGTGTGTTGCCACAAAGCTAGGGTGTTATTTGGTGTTCTGAGTTGTAGTTAATGTGGTGTCACGATGCTAGGATGTTATTTGTGGTTGTTAGGGTGTTGCTATGGGGTTGCTAATGTGTTCTGAGTGATTGTTGGTGTGTTGCCACAATGCTAGGGTGTTATTTGGTGTTCTGAGTTGTAGTTAATGTGTTGTCACGATGCTAGGATGTTATTTGTGGTTGTTAGGGTGTTGCTATGAGGTTGCTAATGTGTTTTGAGTGGTTGTGTGTTGCCACAATGCTAGGGTGTTATTTGTGGTTGCTAGAGGTTTGCTTTATGCTTACTACTGTGTTCTGAGTGATTGTTGGTGTGTTGCCGCAATGCTAGGGTGTTATTTGTGGTTGCTAGAGTGTTGATTTATGGTTACTAAGGTGTTCTGAGTGATTGTTGGTGTGTTGCCACAATGCTAGGGTGTTATTTGTGGTTGTTAAGGTGTTGCTATGGGGTTGCTAATGTGTTCTTAGTGATTGTTGGTGTGTTGCCACAATGCTAGGGTGTTATTTGTGGTTGCTAGAGTGTTGATTTATGGTTACTAAGGTGTTCTTAGTAATTGTTTGTGTGTTGCCACAATGCTAGGGTGTTATTTGTGGTTGCTAGAGGTTTGCTTTATGCTTACTACTGTGTTCTGAGTGATTGTTGGTGTGTTGCCACAATGGTAGGGTGTTATTTGTGGTTGTTAAGGTGTTGCTATGGGGTTGCTAATGTGTTTTGAGTGGTTGTGTGTTGCCACAATGCTAGGGTGTTATTTGTGGTTGCTAGAGGGTTGCTTTATGGTTACTAAGATGTTCTGAGTGATTGTTGGTGTGTTGCCACAATGCTATAGGGTGTTGTTTGTGGTTGCTAATGTGTTCTGAGTTGTAGTTATTGTGTTTCCACAATGCTAGGGTGTTATTTATGGTTGCTAGGGTGTTGCTATGTGGTTGCTAAGAGGTTCTGAATGGTAGTGTGTTGCCACAATGCTAGGGTGTTATTTGTAGCTGATAGGTTGTTGCTATGGGGTTACTAAGGGGTTCTGAGTGATTTGTTGGTGTGTTGCCACATTTGTTAGAGTGTTATTTGTGGTTGCTAGGGTGTTGCTATGTGGTTGCTAAGGGGTTCTGAGTGGTAGTGTGTTGCCACAATGCAAGGATGTTATTTGTGGCTGCTAGGGTGATGTTATATGGTTGCTAAGGTGTTATGAGTGATTGTTGGTGTGTTGCTACAATGCTAAGGTGTTATTTGTGGTTGGTATGTCCCTATGATACTCTGAGGTGTGTTTCCAGTACCGTGATGTAACTCATGACATCACACATGTGGTGGAGCAGAATACTTCTTATTAATAATCGGTTTGAAATTTTTGTCAGATTTTTATCTAATGTCAGATTATTGATGTACATAACGAACACTTTACTGGAGAACTGTCACTATTATTGTTCTCCGTTGTTTGATTTTTTTTAGCTCAACTGTCATAGAATGGAAAGCACAGGATTGTGGGATATCAAAGGCAGCGAAGGAAATCTATGCTGCCTTCAAAAATCGATCAGATGAAGGTATCTCAGGAGACAGGAAGTGAAGCTAACATGCCTTGACATGACAGACATGCCTTGATGCCTTCCTACCATGAAATGCATCCTGCAAAAGGCAGCATTTTTAAGTTTTCGGACACAGTCCATATCATACTTACAAGAAACTATACTTCTAACCACAGGATGAGAGCTGTAGTTCCAACCACACAACTTTGCGATGCTGTTTGCAAATGTTTGTTGAAACTGTGGTTTCATAACATAAACTACTAACAAGAGAACTTGCAACCATAGTTGGCTAATACTGTTTTAGAAAAAGGAAACGCACCTCATGTCTCTATGGTTCGGGTCCCTTTCTTCAATGTAAGTCTGTGGAAATTTTTGGCCCCTTTTATCATCAAAGTGAAAATTGTTTTGAGGTTTCATTCATGGCTGTAATTAGAATGCACTAAATAATACAAATGTCATGTTTTGGTCAAATGACTAATCCTATGCATTAGCAATAGTAATAGTGATGCTTGCTTTAGCAAACACCTACAATGAATAAGCACACATGCATGATGGAGAGAGAGAGGCAGTATGTGGGAGAGATGATCAATTATTAAGGAGTCTAACGAGATGACAAGTTTAAACAACACAACCACACTGCATTGCTGCTCTTTCTTTAACTCTCCATCTTCCAAAATCCCTCCAAGATTCAGTTAGCGTTAGCAATGCCTCTGTCAGCCGCTGTAGACTGAACAAGCAGAGTTTAGGACCGTGAAAGCTTTGCCCTAGATAAAATGTTCTGTAATTAATACCCATGCCATATCAATTATGAGTGCGTCTTCCTTAGATCTAAACGCCCAATGTTTGCTAATCCAGAGGTCACAAGGATCCATTCATATCATTATGCAGAGGATGACACGGAACATGAGCAAAACAGGGAAGAGTGAAAATTAGTGAAAGATTTACGTGAACAAGAAAATCAGAGGGCACTTTCTTTATGCAGAAAATCAAAGTAACCAAAAAAAAGAAAAAATATGATACTGGAAAAGGCAGATGTTAGTATTCTACTTGAGCAGCTGATCATGTGTGAAAGACAAACCTTTTGTCGATTCCCATTAACCCCTAATTTTCTCAAAATGGTTTAGTCTGTCCTTGGCCCAAATACATAGGAAGGACTGGTCAATGTTAAAGGCTTGGAGGTACGGTGACGTAAATATATATGTGCGTATATATAGCAAATCTTATAGGACCCACCTTATTCTGGATTCACTAAATTTCTGCAGTGCAACAAGAATCAAAGAAACCTATTTAGTGCTGTTCAGAAGAAAGAAATAAAGTCTCATATTGTCTCAAATATGGGATGCCATTTTTATTCTTAAAATCATGTCTGTCTGTCAACCTAACATGTCAAAATAGTGTGATTAATTTGCAAAATTTAAATTAAATGGATAGATCACCCTTCTGCAGAACACAAATGAAGATATTTTGAAGAATGTTTAAGCTGTTTTTATCCATACAATGAAAGTCAAAAGATTCCAAAAGTTTCTAGTTCCAAAAACTATAAAAAACGTGTAAAAGTAATCCATGCAACTCCAGCTGTTTAATCCAAGTCTTCAGGTGCGGTCACATTAGCAAAATTTTGTAAGCAAAAAAGTCTGTTGTCAATAGTATAGTATGAAGCACAACTCACACAAAAGGCATTTTTAAAACAAGCAGCTTTCTGTTTCTCAATGAAGCAAATTCACTTGAACGCCGGACAAAGGTAAATGTGACCACATTTTTCAGAAGCAATACAATCGTGTTGTATGATTTGTATGCCGAGCAAAATTTAATTGGTCATCTCAAATCAAATCAAATCATCAACTTATCTATACAAAGGCCAAATATGGCGACCTGTCAAAAACATCAAACCTCATTGATTTTTGCATGTCACATGACTTAAAGTCATTATGTCATGACATAAACACCAAGGTATGATACCTTTATGTCTTTTTTTAGAGCTTGAAACTTTTGGACCCCATTGACTTTCATTGTATGGACAAAAACAGTTAAAAGTTCTTCATATATCTTCTTTTGGATGAACTATTCATTTAATTAAAAGGTTAGTTCACCCAAAAATGAAATTTCTGTCATTAATTACTCACCTCATGTCGTTCCACACACATAAGACCTTCGTTCATCTTCGTTCAAGGTTGAACCACTGTAGTCACGTCGACTGTTTTAACCATGTTTTCAACTACCTTTCTGGACGTCAAAAGGTGCAATGACGTTGCTGCCTATGTGTGGATCAGATACCCTCGGATGTCATCAAAAAATATCTTAATTTGTGTTCCGAAGATGAACGAGGGTCTTACGGGTGTGGAACGACATGAGGGTGAGTAATTAATGACAGAAATTTCATTTTTGGGTGATCTAACCCTTTAAGCTGACCTGTATGTAAATTCCTTAATAAGGAATTGTCCTACCATCGAAGATATTCAAGATTGAAGTACCACCATGAACTATTTCTAAATGGACATATTGTCTAAAAAACAAGGTGCTCATTGCGTGAGACACTTAAAAACATTATTTTTGCAATTTTGTTTAGTGACGCCAAGTGCAGATTCAGAATCCATTTAACAGTCCTCCAATATTGGTGTGGATCTGACCCTTATGACCCACACAACATTTATGCCTATAATGAGAGCAATCTTGAAACCATAGAAGCATTTCTCTGTTCGCCCTCTAAGCCTGAGTACAGGAAAGTGGATTATGCTGACGACAGGTCTGATGTGAAACTGACCTGGTGTGGTAAGACGATGCCTTTGTTCAAGTCTTGTGTTACTGTTTACATCTCATGCTCAATTCATAATTAAAGATCTAAACATATTCTAAATATGACAGCTTCATTTAATCATCAGCTCCTACAGCTGTCTTGTGTGTTGGAGGGAAAATTGGACTTTGATGCGTTTAATGAATGTTTCCTCTTTGCATGATTTACTGTGCAACATAAATCCATGTGCAATGACTAACATTACAGTTCAGTTAACAATGCTGTTTTGAAGTCTACCAAAGTGACTTTTGATTATGCATGTAGACCTGCAGTCTTTATATATCATTGGCTGTATATCAATAATTTCTGAGAGCAAAAAGCAATTACTGCATAAGAAAAGATCAAAATTATTATTGTGCACGAATCTTGATGGGATGTGACTGATTCGAAGATGGCACGATGTCACAACGTCAATAATCACAGTGTTTTTGAGGATGTTAAAAGGTTGAAAAGGTCGAGTTGAATACAGAAATTAGCAGAGGAATATTTAGGAGGACTTATTTAAGACAAATAAAGTCACATCATGCCAAAAAAATATTTTATTTTAACTACTGTGAATCTTCAAAGATTAAATTGATTGATTATACCGATTATTAATTAGAGTTTGCATTTTAAGAGTAAATGATCAGTAAAGGATTAGTTCACTTTAAAATGAAAATCACCCCAAGCTTTACTCACTATATGACTTTCTTCTTTCTGATGAACACAATCTGAGTTATATTAGTAAATATCCTGATGCATCCGAGCTTTATAATGGCAGTGAGCGAGTTTGAAGCTCAAGAAAGTGCATCCATCCATTATAAACGTACTCCACACGGCTC
Organism: Mylopharyngodon piceus; assembly: GCA_039654765.1. Classification (NCBI taxonomy): domain Eukaryota; kingdom Metazoa; phylum Chordata; class Actinopteri; order Cypriniformes; family Xenocyprididae; genus Mylopharyngodon; species Mylopharyngodon piceus. The sequence goes on from CM077453.1 coordinate 28,237,301, forward strand.
CAGGGGGTTAATAAAGGCCTTCTGAAGCACAGCGATGCATTTGTGTAAGAAAAATATCCATATTTAACAAGTTATAAAGTAAAATATCTAGCTTCTGCCAGACCGCCTTCCATATTCAACTTACGAAAAAGTACTTTTCGTAAGTTGAATATGGAAGGTGTAGGAATATGGAAGTGTTTTGAACTGCTAGAGGCGTTACATTTTCTTCGTAAGTTGAATACAAACTCATCGCTTCGCTTCAGAAGGCCTTTATTAACCCCCCGGAGCCGTGTGGAGTACGTTTATGATGGATAGATGTACTTTCTTGAGCTTCAAACTCGTTGTTTCCCATTCACTGCCATTATAAAGCTCGGATGCGTCAGGATATTTATTAAAATATCTCAGATTGTGTTCATCAGAAAGAAGAAAGTCATATACACCTAGGATGGCTTGAGGGTGAGTAAAGCTTGGGCTAATTTTCATTTAAAAGTGAACTAATCCTTTAATACTGCTTATAAAGCCAACAGGATGGTGAAGTTTGCAAATGTGGTACTTTTGTTCTTAAAGTGAATGAAACTGAACCAATCACAACTGTTTGTGTTTGGATCATAAAACATTTAGCCTATTCATTTTACACTGACAGCTTGAGTGAATTTTCGTGTTGTTTTCTGTGTTCCCTTGTGAAAAAGAAGTACGCTTCGGCATACTTTTAAAAAGAGTACTTACAGAAATAATATGATTTAGTTTAAAAAATACTTAGATGAAGTAAAACTGAATATAATATTTTACAACACATAATTGCATGCTAATTGCAGTTAAATGAAAATGCATTATTGCTTAAATTCATATTAAATACAATTAGTTGAACTTAAGAGGGCTTTTGACCCACTTTACATCTTTATATGTAATTTCATAATTCTATTGTCTTTGAAATATGGTTAAAGTGTAGTAACAATTATTTATGGAACCCTAAAATATACTTTTTTTTCCTTTTTTTTTCCCCATATAGGACAATGTAGAGTGAGAAAACAGGCTAGCGAAATGGGGGAAGGAGATTGAGACCCAGGCCGGAACCGAAGTTCAATGAGTTTCATGGGTTGTAATGTACTTTTATTCCAGCAGAACTGCTGTGAGTGACAGATAGAAGTGTGTATCAGTGTGGGTTTGTGTGTTTAACAGGTCATATATCCCCAATGGCCAAACATGCTGTTGTCTCTTAAAATATCTATCACACACACCACACACTGTCACTGCACTGCCTCAGGCTAGTGATGTACAAACTGAATGGGAGGACACTTCATCACACACACACATTTACTATCTAAATAAGGACATATCATAGACCTTTATTTTTTTATTGAATATAGAATATTGACTGACCCTGCCCTACCACCTTATTTAAAATGAGAAACAAATTATTTATTTTATGTATGAATACATTTTTCAATTTCCCAAAAATTCCACATTTCCACAATGAAATGTGTTTGAGCAAAAGAACAGGAACAGCTTGTGAAATAAACAGTGTTGCAGTCTCGACACAGACGCACACGCTGTCTTTGAACCGCAGCGGTTATACATATGCGCTGCACATCACTGAGACATCATTCAGTACGAGTGCAATGACGTCATTCATTTACACCCCTCCTGCTCCCTCTCTCTCTCCTCCTGTTTTATGATCTTTTTCTTTCTTCAGTCATTCTTACAAAAAAAAAAAAAAATCTCATCAAAGGGCACAGAGGAGAAGGATAAGAATAGCATGAGCACTATTTATAGTCTCCGCCACAACACCACCTTCTCTCCTTCTTGCTCTCCGGACATTTATTGATGAAAAGACGGAATGAGAGAAGATGAGAGACACATTTCTGCAGATGGGGCGATTTGCATTCGGTGTAATACAAAAATAGAAATGTTTAATCGATGATGACACTGCTGCATATTTAAGAGCAAAGACAGTGAGTGGAGAATTTTCAGTGTGACTAAAGCTACGGCACACTGCTTAATAACCATACAAAAAAAAGTGCTGTGGTGGTGCCATGATACAGCGATGGTATCAGATGGTAAAACCATGGTACTTTGATATATCATGGTATTGAATGATTAGCATTTTCATACTCCAAAAGAGCATTCAAAGGACACCATGGTGTGTCCAAAAGATATGGTAATATCGGTAACACTTTGGTATGGGGAACACATATTCACTATTAACTACGACTTTTGCCTCAATAAACTCTTAATTTACTGCTTATTAATAGTTAGTAAGGTTGTTGCTGTAGCGTTTAAGTTTAGGTATGGGGTAGGATTTAGGGATGTAGAATATGGTCATGCAGAATTAATATGTGCTTTATAAGTATAAATAGACAATATGCAAGCTAATAAGCAACTAGTTAACTTTTTTTGAAAATAGGCTCATTTTCCAACTCCCCTAGAGTTAAACAGTTGAGTTTTACCGTTTTCGAATCCATTCAGCCGATCTCCGGGTCTGGCGGTACCACTTTTAGCATAGCTTAGCATAGTTCATTGAATCGGATTAGACCGTTAGCATCTCGCTCAAAAATGACCAAAGAGTTTCGATATTTTTCCCATTTAAAACTTGACTCTTCTGTAATTACATCGTGTACTAAGACCGACGGAAAATGAAAAGTTGCGATTTTCTAGGCCGATATGGCTAGGAACTATACTCTCATTCCGGCGTAATAATCGAGGAACTTTGCTGCCGTACCATGGGTGCAGCAGGCGCAATGATATTATGCAGCGTCTCTCACAAATGTCTCCATGGTTGCAAGGCACGCTCCCTGGGCAAGCAGGGGGTCACAGGCGCTGCGTAATATCATTGCGCCTGCTGCACCCATGGTACGGCAGCAAAGTTCCTTGATTATTACGCCGGAATGAGAGTATGGTTCCTAGCATATCGGCCTAGAAAATCGCAACTTTTCATTTTCCGTCGATCTTAGTACACGATGTAACTACAGAACAGTCAAGTTTTAAATAGGAAAAATATCGAAACTCTTTGGTCATTTTTGAGCGAGATGCTAACGGTCTAATCAGATTCAATGAACTATGCTAAGCTATGCTAAAAGTGGTACCGCCAGACCCGGAGATCGGCTGAATGGATTCGAAAACGGTAAAACTCAACTGTTTAACTCTAGGGGAGTTGGAAAATGAGCCTATTTTCAAAAAAAGTGGAGTGTTCCTTTAAGTGAGAACTGTTCCCACACTAAAGTGTTAGGTAATATCATGGTATTTCTTGTTAGTGAATATATATTCATTTATATTTTAAGTATTACTTTTCAATTATTTTCCTTTAACTTTTCTTTTAACAAGTGTTTCGGGTTTACCTTCTTTATAATGGTTTCCAATTTCCATCATCCATCCCTTGTTTGATACAGTGTTATTTTAGTATTATTTATATATATTTATATATTTATATATCTATATATTTTTTTTGTCATTTTATTAGTTTTTTTGGTAACACTTGATTGAAGACCATGCTTATAATGATTTATAGCCATATTTATACTTATTTATAAGTATTACTATTCTATAAATATATTTATAAAGACTCATTAAGATCTATGCTGCATTATAAGAACAGTTATAGATACATTTACATTATTTTTATAATTACTTATAAGCCATGCATTTGCTTTTTCAATGTGCATGCTCTTAAGCCATTATACACTGATTTATAAATGATCAAATATAAAATAGTTCCAGAGACACTTGTTTGCTGTATCAACTAGTTATTATGTCTTTAATGGCTAAAGTTTGCATTAGAGGTGATGAGTGGTAATCTCATTTTGATTTGTTAAAATCTATATCTCCTCAGCCATTTGCATGGTATTGCTTATAGCAGTTTGAAATTATACTTTAAAAATATTGTTGCAGTGTTTTGCTAGTAAGTAAAAAAAAGATACTTTTTTTTCAACTGTTTGTGTTAATGATTTCTTTTTTTTATTACAGGAATTGGTCTTTATTAGTTACATTTACAAGTAAGCAACTTAAAATGTAAAATGAGCACATATTCGTGATTTCTTAACATTTGATTTATGTTTTCACTTTACTTAAAGCCAACAATGATGCATTTATAGAGATTAGTAACTATTATTACTCACAATAAGTATTTATAAGAACACAACACGGCTATTAATAACAATATATTCACTAATTTGACAGAAATAAATCTGAATAAAAAGTCATTGTAACTATAATATAACATTATAGCAATGCAAGCTGCATCTTTATAAATACATTCATGGAACCACACGATGGACTAATTAATACTTATAAATCAGTGTATAATGAATTATGAACATGCACTGAAAAGGAAAATGCATGACTTATAAGTAATTATAAAAATAATATAAATGTAACTATAACTGTTCTTATAATGTGGTATATGTCTTAATAAGTCTGTATAAATATGTTTATAAAATAGTAATACTTGCTTATAAATAAGTATAAATGGAGCTATAATTCATTATAAGCATGGTCTTCATAGAAAGTGTTACCGTTTTTTTATATTACTATTTAGATTTCATTTATTTTTATTTCAGTTTTAGTTTTCATTTATTTCCCCCTAGTAATTTTAGTGCTTCAACTTATAAATAATTACAAAGAATTGGCAAGTAACACATTGAATTAAAAATGAAATTTTATATTTATATATAAAATTGTATAAAATAATAGTTTTATTTCAGTTAAAAATTTTTAGATAACAATAATAACCCTGGTTTGATAGTGAAGTTACACCTGAAAAACATAAAATAAATAAAAGCCTATTAAGACAGCTGTGCATAAATACATGAGTATTATCAAGAAATTAAATATAGCTATCAAATATATTCTTTTACAGTACCATATACCATAGTACTTAATGATTACCATATTAATATAACATGGCATTTAGATACGGCAAAGGTAATTCAAAGAACACCATGGTGTTATCATGGTGCATGTTTAAAGTACCATACTACCTCCAGTTACCTATTACTGAAAGCCGTTAAAACAGAAATTATAATTGGCTATGAAATTATGAAGTTCCAGCTTGGGAAAGACTATATTAAGAGGCAGCCAAAATGTTCTATGTGACTTCATTTTGTCCAGTTTTGCCTATGCGAGGAAGTTTAACAGCAGAAGCTGAGCGCAGCATCAGTAGCACATGAGTGATGCAGCAGCCACACTGAAGAGCATGATCTGCCTTAATAATGCAAGAGCTATCTGTCCTTCAGACACTGAGAAGACACGCCTGAGCCAACACTGAGAAATGACCCAAAGAAAACACACACATCCGATTTACTTTAAGACAGAAATAGGCTTATTATTACGTTCTGACTGACCCATTAAACTGCGCATAACTTGACATGGTTTCAGTCAGTCCAAAACAGGGAGAAACAAACGACTGTTTTTTAATAGGACCAGTGTATTTCTCATGACTTATAACTAAAATACACAGCCCTAAAGATCTATGACAGTCTAAATCTTTAAAATGATTTCATGGATGTTTCATGGCAAACATATAGATTTGTGAAAAACATTCATTTTTATTGTATATACAAAAAGAGTTTTACATTTTCTAAATGTAAAAATCTGTGGTTCTTGCCTTTGCAGAACTCATTCTGATGATTCCAGGGTGTTGTGAGTGGTTGCTAGGGTTTTCCTATCTTGATAAGGTATATTTTAATATACTTCTTTGCAGTTGCTCAGGTGTTTTGGGGATGTTAGGTGGTTGTGTGATTTCTATATCACTATAGAAAGTGATGCTTGCCCTAGCAAACAACAAAAAGACATATCACAAGTGTTGCTATGATATGATCAAAAATACCTAACATTTCAACCCACTTGTGAATGGACTGATAACGTCAAAGGCTATATTCACAAGTTCTATATGTAATAATTTTTTAATTAACTTTTTGGCATGTTATCTCATTTTTGGCTCCCAAAAAATTCAAATTTTGAAATAACATGACAACAACTCACAATGCTGCTAAATTGCATTCTTTTTCTGTTCTCTTAAGGTGATGATACACGGGGCAACTTTTTGAGCAATGCTGCCGAGTGATGTTGCTTGGGCACTTTCCCATTGAGAATGGGCAACAAATTTCGATCTAAAGTATCCAGATTTGTTGGCCATTCTCAATGGGAAAGTGCCCAAGCAACATCACTTGGCAACATTGCCCAGCAACATTGCTCAAAAAGTTGCCCCGTGTATCATCACCTTTAGAGAGATATTTAAAGCGACATGGTAATGGGGGGAAATTAGATGGGAGGAAAAATTATATTTCCGTGCTTTTGCATTAACTCTCAAAACTTTTGCCTTCCCCTGAGAAACTTTGCTTTTGCTCACAAAACCTTTGTGTTCTCCCAGAAAATTTCCGTTTGCAAAACTGGTGATGGAAATACTATGAGGTTGGATGAAAAACTCTATATCAGTGCTTTAGTGAGCGAACACAGAGTTTCTCAGGGGAACGCAAAAGTGTTGCGATAGAACAGAAAAGTTTTGTGAGTGCAAAGTTTCTCAGGAGAGCGCAATACTTTCACAAGAGAACACAAAACTTTTGCAAGCAAACACAAAGTATCTCAGAGAAACGCAAAATTTTTGCCAGTCACTGCAAACTTTCTCATGTGGACGCAAAAGTTTTAGAAAGAACACAAAATCATTAAAATATAATTTTTTCTCCCATCTCATTTTTCTTTTTCATTTTTTTTTACATCACCATGTGCCCTTACGGGCTCCCTAGATTATATTTCATTCTTAGCCACAAAATATTGCAATTTTGGTTAATTTCAAGGTATGTGGTCATTCACCATGTTTTCCTCCTATGTTTCATGACTCAATATCACATGAAATTTGTTGTTCACCGAAGGTGATCACAGCCATGCTAATATTTAGACCAACGGCGTAATTGTGATATGACATTTCTTTTATACAAAAGCCTAATAAACGAGAAGTTAATATTAACAAAATTACATTTTACTTTGTCTATTTTTGCCAATAAAAACAGTTCCGAACAAAGTCAAAGCAGCAACACACAGTAGCGCTTTTTCATTCTTAAATGAATCAGTGTTATGAAAGAATCAGTTGAGTGAATAATTCAATGACTCACTCAAAAACACAGTCACTTGTCACCACCTACTGGCGTAACGATTTAAACTGCTGAGTCACTGAAACATCCCCACTCATGCATAGATTGACAAACGCACTCTCATCATTAGTAACTATTTTACATTTTGGCAAATTGGTGCCTAATTTGTATGAATTTGTGCTATATAATTTTTGTACATTTTCAAACAATCCCACCGAGAGTTAGGTTTAGGGATACGGTTAGGAGTGGACTTTCATGCTTAATTTTTCCTAAAGAAAATTGTACGTTTCCGTACAAATCATGTATGAATTCATACAAAATCGCCACCTAGGAAAACTGTTAGGTTTTCTCATCAGATTGAGTCGGACTGATAGTCTATCTGGAATGCAGAAACAGTGTGTTGTGTTCGTAAGTGAAACTGTGTTGACTACTGTTTTGAAAAGTATTGTGTTCTGATATAATGTGTGGGAGAACGGAAGTGAAGGAGTAAACAAGATGGATGAAGTTCACTACTCCTGCCTCGTGTGCTTCATTGCTTACTAACTCCTGACAGATAACACACAAGTGGAAAGTCAAAGGTCTGTATATCAGCACTCTTTAGGCCAATCAAATTCAAGGCCCACAACTAACTGCTGACATGTACTATACATGACACATCAGACATAAACTCAGCATTTAACTCCACGTGTAGCTGATAAAAAAGTAAGAACTGAGTGCTTATAACATGTAAAAGTGCACCGATGGAGGTGCAGCCTCTGTCTATGAGGATAGTCATGAAATATGCAGGAGAAAGCCATCACAGAACAAGAAGCCATTAGAGCCTCGTGGCTTTCTAAAATATTCATAAGACCAAACAGAACGCTCCTTCTTTTGGCTCAAAAGTTTATAAACAGCACACCGGAGAGAGATAAAGAAGGAGGGATGCACATCACTCTTTCTGTCATCTCTTTCTTACACTTGACCTATTCCACTTTGTTCCATAAGTGCAGATATACATAAATGGACCAGCAGAAAATTACTGTTAAAGTTGGCAGAAACTTTTTTTTTAGCCTTTTTCACTGATCTAGGATTAGCTTACCTCAGGTAGAACCACTATAAGAGGCCAGCTTCCTGACTTCACCATCAAAGTGTGGTTTTCTCAAAAGTAAAGAAAGGAAATGATTGTTGCTTCCATTAGACTGAATGTACATTAGTGTGTAAGGTGCCTGAGTACTGATAGTGAGACTGTAAAGAGCTAGACTACACTTCCACATCATCATCAGTTATCATCACACACTTAAGCCTGCGCCAGAGCTGAATGACAATAAATGCATTAAGGCTGCCTCACAGCCTTTATAGATTTGATTATATTTATATTAGCAAAACTACATGCATATTTTCAGTAGATTTGATGTTTTTATTGTTTCCAAGAACGTTTTGGCAGGAAGTACATTGTCAAAAGTATTTCCCAGAAATGCTTTTGCTCATTTATCTTGACTGGAACATGGAGAGCATGATGGGAAGAAATCCTTTTGCTAAAGTATGCTAAACTGTACTTCCTTTTCACAAGGGCTAAAGCTGCTTGTGTATTGTGAAATTAGCTATACAAATAAAAGTGACTTGACTTTACTCATGAAACACGGTTGCCATAGCAAATTATTTTCAATCAAAGACTTTTTCAGAAATCCTCCATCACTTTGGAAAGAAACGTGAGAGATCTGCCATCAGGGCATGAGGTACATGGACCCATACGTGCTGCCTTACATACACGTTCAACAACCTCTGCGAATTAAATTACACAGCGAAAAATATCCAACAGGCTTGCAATAATAGTTATAGTCTATTTCCAGTAATTATATTAGGCCTATTTATAAATGAAACACGCCTATATTAATCTTTCTCTAGTACAAAGAAAGTCAAGGGCGTAACTGTTTAACAGGCAATTCAGTGACGGCAGTAATGAAACGAGCAAACCATGACGAAAGCGTCATCACTCCCTAGGCGTCTTCCACCTAAACAAACGCGAGTATACAACTCAAAGAGGCCAGTCAACAAGAAACTGTCAATTCAACACGTTTAATAATCATTATGTCCTTTCGGCATGTTTATAATCGCAATAAAGAAGAGCATCGCATCACTGAGCGCGCGCACACTGGAGCACATGCGCTCGCTCGCGCCTACCTGGATGCTGCACGAGATCTCGGAGTCGTCGAGCAGCCGAACCGTGCACTGGACCTCCTGCGCGAGGGAGGAGATGCTCGGACTCCGGAATCGAAGCATTTTCATGGCTCTTGGTTCCGCATAGCAAAGCAAAAAGCGCCTTTGGTTTCGGAGAGGACGGTGTGTCGGTTACGCGTCGCTTATGTCGCCAGCGGAGAGGAGGAAAGAGAGATGTCGCGTTATATGACCGGGAGAACGATCCCCCTTTTCTTTCTCTCCCCCTCCCTCCCGAACGCGCGCGCCTCTCTCCATCAGTTCAATCACATCAGCGATATCAGCAGGCATCACCTGTAATGAACAACTACACACAATGGGTTGCCATAACAACGGGAGTTACAGTACAGTTTCTGCCTAAAATTGAATAGTTACTACTTGAGCTACACCAAACCCATATGAGATAAAATAAAATCATATGGGATTGAGCTTTTTAAAGTTATTTATTTATTTCACTGTGGTATACTATAAAGTCACAGGTTTTACTGTGTAGTAATAAACTCTGTATATGCTATTTTGGTGAGAAATATTGTGTAAAAATGGTAGTTATTAGCATGGCTGTAAACTATTGTTTAACTATTGTATAAACTAATGTTTAACTATTAAAATGTAAATTGCTAACAGAAAACGTTCTCAGAACTATATGGCTAACGTTCTGGCTCTCTCAAAGTTAACAGACGTTCTTCCAGTGACGTTAATAGAATGTTTGTTAATAGTTATCTGTGCTGCGTCCCAATTCGCCTACTTATACTACGTCCTAAAAGTATGTACTGTTTTTGTAAAGAAAAAGTACATACTTTTGAGTGTGTAGCAGAAGAGTATGCAAGCTTTGGACATACTACCTCGTCATAATTGCGCCTTTAACGGACGTTCTGTCACTGTTAGCCAACCTGTAACTGTTTAAACTACTCTGTCAATCATGTTGTCACAGTTAAAATCCTCCACATTCAATTAAATTTAATTTTCTACCGTTTCGGAGAAAAATGTAGTCGCACGTTTATCAGCCAGTCATGGGTCTTTCATGCTGAGAACTGTCCTCATCTTTGCATAATGATGCATTTAAAAGTTAATGAAACGCATCGTTATAAAAGTTAACAATGCTGTTGCAGATGAAATATAATGTGGATAACATTTAATAAATATCTTTTCGTCAGGTTAGATACTGATTATTAATCACTCATGCCCCTTTATCTTAACCGCTCTGCTTAACCGTCGGTCTCGCACATCCGTCATGTTTGTAGTTTTTTAACACGTTTTATTCGTATTTGTAGCTCTAATCGAATCCTCGTCCACAGCGCAATGTGTTATGGGCAATATTAGCCGTTAGAGTGTGCACGGATCTGCATTTCGAATTCTAACCGGAAAAAGCAGACCATCCGGGTATCTTACTCTTTTCAGCATACTACGATTTGGGACATACTAATTCTTATTTCGAATACTATTTAGGACGGATAGTATGCGGATTGGGATGCAGCACTGGTCTTTAATAACGTTCTCTGAACGTTAGCATAAAAACGTTATATTTTTACATCATTCATTAAAGGTTTTAGTTGAACGTTCATCTAACGTTTTTTAAACGTTACTATTTGTTTCAAAACATTCAACATTCAAAAATTAATGTTCCCATCATTTTTGTAAAATGATAAAAATGGAACGTTCCCTTAAAGCTGCAGTCCGTAACTTTTTTTTGGTTAAAAATGATCCAAAATCAATTTTTGAGCAAGTACATAACCAGCCAGTGTTCAAAACGATCTCCTTACCTTAGTCCGATTCACAACGGTAAGCTTGTAATAATGTTTTATAATTCGAGTGGTACTGGTGGGTTTCCGCGGGAAATTCGAGCATGCCGCCATTCGTCTTTGCGTCATTACACGCACATCTGTTTACATGAAGAAGGTGTCCCAGCTAGTAGGCTATATAGCATGTGAGGATGGCAGATCATTTATAGCCTTTTCTCACAGCAGCTGCAATAATTAAACATAATTTTGATGGCGGATTGTAATCCAGAAAGGTCCAAATGACAATCATCAGTGACAACTGGAGATTCTCCCGTAGTCAAAAGCAAAAGACTTCGGACTGTGAAGTGGCTACAGAAATTGAAATCTACAGGTAACGCTTATACACACTAAATACACATAGTCACGCAATGCTGATGTTGTTAACATTACCAATTTGAGAACAAAGTATAACAACAATAATAATTTGCTTGGTTTGATGTGATATGAACTAAGCGAATGTTAGATTTAATCACCATTGGTAGCGCGATTTATTGTAATGCTTTTTTTCTCAGTTGGTCAGAACAAAAGTGGCAGATTTGTTACTTGTTCAGATGACATTTTCCGGTGAAAATTCTTATTTTGGTCATACTTTCAAGACTACAGTCTGTGATTCCAAAGTACAGTATCCACCGGTGCGGTGATTGATAGCAAACATTAGATTCATCCACGCTGAGGAGCCGTGCCGATGCACAACCCACGTAAAGATGATAATTCCGCAAATAACTGCAATTGCAGGTTTCAAACAGAGATGGCAACAAAGAGGCAAAATGGACTGCAGCTTTAAAGTTTTTGCTAACCTTCGCATAAACAAAACATTTTTAAAAGGTTCTGAGAACATCCAGAAATAACAATTCCACAACTTATCAACATTATCAAAGTGTTCTTATAACATATTTTTGTTAGCTTGGTTACTGGATAACTTACATTTTAGGCACAATGCCAGCATCCGCATATGCCTCTTTTTCTATATTGTATGTGAAAAGCAGTATCATAAAATAAGACAAGTAAGTCAAATGAATAATTCAATGACTCATTCATAAAGATGATATAATATAAAGATTCATTAAGACTTGTCGCCACCTGCTGGCGTAGTGATGTAACGTGTAGAAAAAGTCACTGAAAAATGCCCAACACTAATGCACAGAGTGACAGTGTCTAGAACGCTGTAATTACACACAACACGAGTAAATTGTGAGGAAGACTAACGAACATGTATGTAATATGTAGCCTACTTATTTCCTTAAGCAACTTACACAGTAGTCCTTTTGTAGGTTTACATGCAATGTGTGTAATGAATCCAAACATCCAGTATATTGGACATCAAATGTCCACTCAAAGAAAAATGAATGTTATAATTTATTTTTAATATATTTTTTAATTTAAATATGGTCATTCTACAGTAGTCAACATTTGAAGTGGATCAAAAAAGTTGTCCTAAGAAGAAGGTTTTAGGACAACTTTGATGAAAGGTTTTGATCACTTCAAATGCTGACTACTACATGTACAATTGTACAAATATATTTCAGAAAAAAATATATGGGATTAATTAATTTTAATTAAAATAAAAGTATGATTACATTATTATTAAAATTATTAAAAATAACCCAGTGTCAAGTGGTCTCATGCTGACTAAAAAACATCCTCCCAAAAATGACCAATCCATGTTCTCTGAGTTACACAGAAATACCCAGAAGTTTCTTAGATAATCTTAGATACATTTGACCAATATATTGGCTATTTAGAAGGATACGTTTATATAGGATCCCCTTCAAACAGAATCTTGCAAAAAGAGTATACCTTTAATGTACCTTAATAATCCCAAGCACACATAAACAAAATATTTGAATATATTTTATATCAAATTAGATCACATGTTTGTCTTAAACATCTAATAATTATGGATTTATTGAGTGAAGTAAATGGGCTGAAGACTTTTGATACATTCATTACACAACAATGCTTAGAGAGAATGGAATAACAGATGGTTCAAATAAACAACTAACACACTAAGAAAGATAAGATTAACATCTTTATTGAAAAGAATTCAGGATTGTATGCCTTTCATTGATAGTGCACAGAACAGAAGTGGATTTATTCTACAGTGTAAATCCAGTGGCACTGACAGATGAACGTCCATTCCAGAGAAAATCATCTTCTGTTGTTATCATAAGCCACGGTGATCAGAACTGTGCAGCAATAAGCAGGAATACAAAATGCATGTATGATGGTGGTAGTTTGGTTAAGAGTGTGTGTGGTGTTTTGAACAGATTTTAAAGATATTAGCAGCTTGACAAAAGACATTCAAGCTGTCTGTCCTTTAACATGCAGCTTCATACATCCCCTTCTGATGCTTTTTTACCCTTCCGGTTCCCCTGTAAAAAAGAAAATACAAACATTTTAAAGTAAGATACTGGTGGTCATGTTTATTTTTCACTGTAGGATGTGTCTAAATATAACCAATGTTATGCTCATATTGATGACATTTTGACATTATCATTTTTGAAGGAAAAAAAAAAAAAATCCAGTCCAGACATAATTTTGATTAAAATCAACATATGTATTAAAATCTAAAATGTAATCAATTAAATAAAAGTATATTAAATATATTTTATATTATTATTAAAATTAAAACCTTAAAACCAACTTTAGGATTATTTACACAGACTGTTTAATGCAGCTCAGAGGTGACAAATATGAATAAAAAAAAAAAATTAAAAAAAATTGAAATGATACTCTAAAAATGAAACTAAATCCACCAGTAGGTGGCGGCAAGTCACTGTCTTAATGAGTGAGTCGTTCAGTCATTCATTCAAAGACTCATTCAAATGGCTGATTCATTCAGGAGTGAAGCTAGTGACTGTCATGAATGGGTCAGTGCATCATTGGCTCACTTGATTGGCTCATTAAACACCTCAGATTCATTCAGTAATGAAACACCGCTGTGTTGCTCGGAGACGCACAACAGTTACGCTGTGGCTTTGTTTGGAACTAGTTTCATTAGCAAAATTGAGCAAAAACAGACAATACTGACAATACTATGTCTAAAATGTAGCAATATTAACTTCTTGTTTATTCCTGTTGTATAAAATCAATATCACATTTGTAATTGTGCAGATATTCAAGAAAAAACAGCACTCTTGCTCATGTGATACTGCTAAACTATATCATATGATATAAATATAAGACAAAAACCCATACAGGGCATTCTTGCCCACATATCTTGAATTTTATTTATTTATATATATATACACATGTAATTATATATATATATATATATATATATATATATATATATATATATATATATATATATATATATATACACACACACACACGTTAAATAACCAAAATATGTGGTATGTCTTAACAGTTAAACATGTTGACGATTCAATTTTCACTAAGAAATAAGCCTTGTGGTCATTTATTATTCACTTGTTATTTCTAAAGGTGGGTGCACACTGTGCAATTTTGGCCATGATTTGGTCGTCTGGGACAAATTTTGAGAATCCTAAAAAGATTCCTCTGATCCTAGGCTAAAATCTGCAGTCTTTGATTACTAGTTTGACATGTTCACAGACAGCCGATTAATGACCGTTGTGATCAAATTTTACCTCCGACGAAATTCTGGCAGTGTCAGAAGATTTGGCGCACAGTCATGCAGTCCTACGACGAACGTCAAATTGTCTTTGTTTTTCAAGACAAGCCATGATTAAAATTAACACTAGAGATGTCTTTGTTAGCCATCATTTCAGTCCCACATGTAATGCAGTTCACAGTCACTGAACGTGTATGGGTTGATGAAAACTCCGGACAAGTTGTTAATGCGCACGTCCATTTTTAAAGTGTCTTGACTGTCGTACAGTCTGACATAAATGACAGCTGAGATCCCACAGTGTGACATGAGGATCATGTTTGTACAGTCTGACAAGCAACAATCGTAAAGGACTATTATAAAGTGGTCTGCACGGAGACTCACTGGGCAGTGACCCAGACACATTTCAGATACACTCATGAAGTTCTGTGGTACATATGCTAGAATGTGATAGTCATTGCAGATTTGGATGCAGCATACCTGATGTTTCGGTTGCTCTGACTGTAAGCCCTTCACTTTTGACCTCTCTTGCTCCAGAGCTGTGTGTAATTGTGACACCTAGAAAGGGGAAACAAAATTTGGTACGCACAAAACATAACAACAACACAACACTAACATTAAGGCAAAAACTACTGCATCCAGAGAATGACTGAATGTACAGACACACACCTGCGAGGACAGCTCCTCTTTAATGTTTAGAAGCTCCTCCACCTGCAGCAGAATTTCAGCTTTGTCCTTCACTGAATATAAATAAATATTATATAAATAAATGTTATATAAATAACCAGAATAAATGCAAGATTTCAGTCTGTCAGCTGTGTTTGTTGTCCTGCACTTACTCTCTCCCTGTTGAAGCATTTTAAGCAGCTGACCGTTTCTGGCCTTCACTTCCTTGTATCTTTCCTGAAAAAGACGGAAAGATACTGTTAATCACACTGAAATCATCAGTTGTTAATTTAGCATTGGTCAAAAAGACAAGCCACAAACACATTTCACCAGAGACAGCAGAACATCAAACTCATCAGAACAGTTATTCACTAACTTAATTCTAATTTAGCCTAAATGTCTTATGTTGATTATTGCTCTTGATATTGTAATTGTAATTATATTGTAATTGTAATTATTACTGCCAACTAATAATATTTACATTAAAATAAAATGTGTGTGTGGGAAATGCTTGCCATATTTATGCCAATCACTTCAGTTGAACATGAGTCCTGCATTCTCAAAAAACTGTTATAATCAATAAAGCTGTCTATACCAGTGACAAATTTAACTTTTCTATTAAGGTGCAGTGTTTGTCCCCTTAAATTGATTTCTCAGATTTTTTAAATTTACGGCAATTTTTTCTAACCTTTTTAAATATATCAGTGTCGTATTTTGTCAAATTCTTAAAATAAAATTACTATAATAAGACACTATAAGCTGTTACCATTCAAGATTAAATCCGCAAAATCCACCTTTGAGTCACAGTGAGCCATTGAATCATTCATCCAACCATTCATTCAGTAGAGAATAAAGTGACTCTCTTCATTGGGACACGAAGCCCTATTCGAATGGGACTCATTTTTTAAACAATGTTTGAGTTACAATTCTTATCACCCAGCGTCTGTGATTTCATGTACTGATTCGGACGAGACTAACATCCCCGTGTGTATTACAGAGGTGGGAGTGTTTTCTAGATGTGGGCGTTACAGAAGGTCATCTGCTGTGTTTGTGTACATCACGTATGATGTACATGTCTTATAATGAATTATATATATTATAAATAATTACATATATTATATATATTTATTAATTTTATCATTTTTTTTTTTCGGATACCATCCATATTGAAATTAAATGAAAGCATGCACAGATTGGTGCTCAAACAGTAGCTCAGGTAGGTCAAAAAACACATGAGGAGGAACGTTAGAATAACAATATTGAAAAATTCACGTTCGGACGGGATTAGATTTCTCAGAGGGCTGTTGAGTGTCGAAAAACAGTAGGTAATTTGCTCGAATTTTTACGGAGGTTGTGTGAGAAAACACAAACTGCTGTAATCATGATTTTTCTTTTTTTTTTTAACTGTGCAGCCCTATGACAGCTAAATGAAAAATTAGCATTTCTGAAAACATCAAGATTTAAAAACAACAATGGAAATAAAAATTACCATTGGTGCCTATATAAAGTTCAAAACATTTTTAGGCCCGGTTTCACAGACAGGGCTTAGATTAAGCCAGGATTAGACCTTAGTTCAATTAGGACATTTAAGTATCTTTTATAAACGTGCCCTAGAAAAAAACTTAACTGGTGTGCATCTTGAGAAAAAACAATGACACTGACATATTTTACTAGTGCAAGTTGCTTTCAGTTAAAACAGCTGAAACATGCATTTTAGTCTGGGACTAGCTTAAGCCTTGTCTGTGAAACCAGGGGTTAGTTTTTAAATGTTCATTAAAAATCTAAGACTGAACTATACCAATGAGAATAAAAATGCTGCCACACTTCATCGCTCATCACAACTTCTTACCTCCCATTGTGAAATTGTCTTTTTCAGCTTTCCAATTTCCTGGTCTTTCTTTTCCAGTTCATATTTTAACTGTTCAGTTCTCACATCCTGAGAGTTTCAGAAAGAAAACAAGAACAACAGTTTTGGTGTTATACTGAGCTACATTCTACATTATGGTACATCTGACCACAAATTCTGCCTTTTCTTCTTTTATCTGGGTCAAAGACTGTGAATGAGTGAGTATATTGGCAGAACGTCTAACCTGCTCCTGCTCTGAGGACGTGTTGACCTCATGGCCGGCACTGTTGCTGTACTGCTCTCTGCGTTTGTCACGTTGGACGATCTTGCTCACATCATCCTCTAGCTGGTTGAAAAACTTGTCGTCACGCAGCGCAGGATTCACAGGCTTAAAAAAAACAGGAAGAAGAAACTGCAAATCTGACAAACGCTTCATTCCACACTTTCAGTCAGTATCCAGTAATCTCATAACATCACTGGAGTATCAACATGTAACACACTGTATGATGCTTTATCATATGTGGAAATCATGAAGAGTTTTCAAACGTTTTGATACCAAGCACCCCCAAATATACCAATCCCCGTGAGAGGGAACCGAACCATAAAATATAAAGACAGCTGTATATTTCCATGTATAAATCCATTTATACCAGTGTTGTTACTGTTACCTAAAAACCAAAACTATTAAAAATCCTTGTCATTAATTGGAAAAAAAAAAAAAAAAGAAAAAAAAAAAAAAGAAAAATTAAATAAAACCAAACATAATAAAGGTGAAAAGCTTAAAAATCTAGAAATGTTTCCTTGGCAACTAACTGAAATTAAGTAAGTTTAAGTTGAAGTACAAAACTTACTAAAACAAAAATAAATTAGAGCCAGTGTTATTTTAGCATCCCTGACATACCATTATAGTTATTAAATTTTTGAATCAGTTTATTAGTCAGTTTATCAGTTGATCAGTTTATCAGTTTATTTTTGAATCAGTTCATTTTGTCATTTTTAATAGTTTTTTTTTAAATGCCTATATAGTTTTTATTAATTAAATTACATGAAAAAAATTAATTAAAAAAAAAGTTAAACTAAATGAAAATGAGAAATGTAGCTTTGGCAACCAGATGCGATAAAATATATATTTTTTCTATTTTATTTTATTTTATTTCAGCTAATGGTTATTTTATTTCAATAAACTATCTTATATTGTCTTATATTTCTATTTTATTTTATTTCAATAAACTTTTTTTTATGGTTTTAGTTTCAGTTTTAGTTATAATAATTCTGATTAGAAGTAAATTTAAATATTAAAAAAAAAGTGACAAAAGCACAAAATAAAAACACTAAACTTAAAATAAACTGAAAATAAAAGCTCATTCAAAATATTAATAAAATATTACAATTGTATATAAACAATAAAAACATTTACACTGTGTAAGAAAAACATTAAGTATGATATTACAAAGACATTTTTCCAAAATTAAGCTATTATAAATCATTTTTTATAATTAGTATAGTAAAAGTATTTCATGTCATCATTGTATTAAAGACAAAGAAAGTTAATTTATAATTAGAATATTATCTAGAGAACATTTATTTTGTATTAAATTGACTATTTTTATCTACTCTTAGAGTAATATTAAAATGTATGAACTTCTAAACAGATTTTTTTAACTCATGACTTTAACTTATGACTAGTTTTTATAAAGTGGAACCATCAAATTTATTAATCTTGTTAATGCATTAAATGTATTTAATATCTTAAGTTAACACTAACTTTGACAGCCCTAAAAATTCATGTAGTAAAATTCTTTTTCTCTCATATTTTCTGTGGAGCCTCCTAGTGGCCCTCTGGGTGTTTCAAACCCTAGTTTGTAAACTCCTAATCTAAATTACACCAAGAATTAAGTGTTTATATGCAAATGACGTTTGCTTGAAATATATAAAATATTTATGCCTTTAGAGTATATAATTAGTCATCATCAGTTCCATCATGCTTCAGATAAGGCTGTCAGAACCGGAGTGACCGACTCTACCGTCAAACCAGCCTGAGCTTGTATGTTTCATATTAATTAGGCCTCTCCCAAACATCTGCAACTACACGCTCACTCACCTCTCTGTCAGGCTTCTTATTCTGCTGATCTGCAATAGAGAGAGTCAGTTAGAACGGCCTCAGTCCCTCTCACACAGCAGTACAGTAACAGTGATTTGTCCGCCATCTCTCTCGATAAGAATACAGCATTTCTCACCCACGCCACCCTCCTGCTGGAAGTCTTTAAGAGATACAGTGACTCGTTTGTCCTTCCCCTGCTGATTCTTCTTCCTGTCCTTCTTTCCTCCTGCCTTTGTCTTTGGTGATGCCGTCTCTGTTCTTTCAGGATCCTTGAGAGATTTATAACGTTAAGCATTAAGAATCATGCAAAATATGAAAATGCTGAAAAAGGTACTATAGACCATTTAACTTCTAATATACCACTCTAACCACAAGAGGGAGTAGTTACACTTGTCACTACATTTAAAAGAGCTAGGAACAAACCTTCACAAGAATGAACATGTAGCATATATTGATGTTTTGGCAGTGTGGAGATGTAGAGAACAGTGGGCTGGTGCTCAATACACTTAAAGAAATTGAATATCTATCATTTAAATTTCACTCTGTTCCTCAAACGCCTTAACCCTGTAAAGCCTGACATGAAATAATAGCCAGAAAAAAATGAATAAAAATAGAACTGTTTAAATATAGGTTAAATATAGGGATATTTTATGGCCTAAAAGGATAATGTAATTCTGATAGCTTGCCATGTAAATCAGTGAGATCTTTATAACAATATAGAGACTACTTGCATAAAATGCATATAAATATCAGTTGTCACTCTATATCTCCCATTAATATGCCTTAGTAAGATATTTAAAATGCTTACTTTTATGATCAAAGCTGTAGTTTTAAAACACATAATGCAATGCAGTACAATGATGATGAACAAATAAACGTTCCTCAAAAGCCTGTTGTATCATATTTGATACTCACACTTTAACATGATTTTTCTAAAAAAAAAAAAAAAAAGTTTCTTCAGTCCAATAAGTGTTCATTTTGAAATATTACTAACAATATAAAAGTTATTCTTACATTTGCGTACTAAAATCAGTAAAGATTTCATAGAAAAAAAAGACACATGAACCACAACCTGAAGGGAAACATTTTTACAATTATACTAAAAGGCCTTTTACTTGCTAAAAAAAGGTCTAAATTATCAGTCAGACAACAGAAGGCATGTAGTAGATTGTGTCAACAGGTTTTTCCTCAAAGTTGATCATAATGATAAATTAGAGCCCTTAGAAATTTGCATATAAAATATGATACAGTAGGCTTTAAAGGGTTAAGAAGATTTGATTGTATTCTTCTAGCAGTTTTTTGTCCATTTTTTAGCAGTGTCCATCCCCACTCACTTTGATATCATATGATATCATAGAGAGGAGCCCTAAAGATTCTGTCATGTCGTTCCAAACCCGTAAGACTTTCGTTTATTTTTGAAACACAAATGAAGAAAATTTAATGAAATCTGAGAGCTTTCTGTCCCTCCATTGACAGCTACGCAACTGACACTTTGACTGTTCAAGAAGTTCATAGAGAGATCTTAAAACTAATCCATATGAACTGAGTGGTTTAGTCCAAATTTTCTGAAGACACTCAAACACTTTATATGATGAACAGATTGAATTTAGCTTTTATTCACATATAAACATTGATCAGCGAACAAATAGAAGCTCGACGAACCTGCTTGACACACGAGAACAAAACTCATTGGTTCATGTGAAAGCTCAAGTTCTAAATATAAAAGAATAGCAGAGCCCACACCACAGCTATAACGATAACGATATAGAGAAACAATATCTTTGTGATCACTTTCAGAACAATTTTTTTCCAGCTGTTGAACGATAAAACACTGACAGCTAATCATAATCTGTACTAATTTAAGGGCTCGCGCATTTAAAATGGCAGACGACATTGCGGAAAAGTTTAATCGCTGAGGTCCAGAAAAAGCCACCACTGTTTGACAAGTCAAATCCCCTTTTCAAACATACTTTAAAGAAAATGGATATATGGAAAACAATCGGTCATACCCTCTGAATAAATTGTGAGAAGTATTAACGATGAGATCATTATGCCAGGCTAGCACAGTGTAACATAAATTTACCTCAGGTATCCAGCGCTAGTTTCGACAACATTGTCTTGCTTCCTTTGAAGTTGCAGCGAAAAAGACTAAGTGTTGTTTTTATGCCACTATATTGACTTCGTCAGCTAAGTTAGATTAGATCGACTGCACTAGCTATTCACTCGAAACATAGCATGCTGAAGACATCTGCTGGTTAAAGCCGTGTAAATGCAACAAGAACAACAAAAACACGTTGTACACACGCTGAAACCGCAGCGTGAGTTTAGAATAAACAGACCGTTACCATTCATTGGTGTGGACGCAAATATAGTTATCATTATAGTTAACTTTATCGGTCTTGGTGTGAACGGGGCTTGAAGTGTTAGTTCACCCAAATATTAACATTCTGTCATTAATTACTCACCCTCTTGTCATTCCAAACACTTAAGACCTTCGTTCATCTTCAGAACACAAATTAAGATATTTTTGATGAAATCCGAGGAGGTATCTGACCCCTCCATAGACAGCAATATAATCAACACTTTCAAGGTCCAGAAAGGTACTAAAGACATTGTTAAAACAGTCGACGTGACTACAGTGGTTCAACCTTAATGTTAAGAAGCGATGAGAATACTTTTTGTCCGCAAAAACAAAAACAAAATAACGACTTTATTCAACAATATCTTTTAACACATGAGAATGAACTTCATTGATTCTCGCACGTTAAGCAAACATGCTTGAGCTTCCGTTTACCACAACTGATGTGTGAGTTGATGAATGTTTATATGTGAATAAAACCCAAATTAAATCTGTTCATCATATAAAGCGATTGGGTCTCTTCAGAAAATTTGGATTAAACCACTCAATTCATGTGGATTAGTTTTACGATTTCTTTATGAACTTTTAAGCTCTCAGATTTCACCAAAATATCTTCATTTGTGTTTTAAAGATAAATTAAAGTCTTAAATGTTTTGTCTCAAGATGCACAACAGGTATGGTTTTTATATAGTGTACGTTTATAAAAGATACTTAAATATCCTAATTGAACTAAGGCCTAATCTTGGCTTAGGCTAAGCCCTGTCTGTGAAACCGGGCCTTAATGTACTCAACTGTCGCAGCTTTATTTACATAGCGGAAGAGAAAGGGCAACCAGACCCTGATGTTGGATGACAAAATAACCTTATAAAACTCATACACTAGATGGCTGAGTACATAAGGCATAGTATAGGTGCATAGTCTATAGTACGTCATTTGGGACACAACTTAAGCGTTTTAAAATATTAAATCATTTGAACTTATAAAAAGCAAGGTTAGTTCCTGCTGTAAAATGTCATGGTGTGAGAGCCTAAAATCTGAATATGTATGAATGAATAAATTAAATGTTTAAAAGAAAAAGGTAAAAAAAAAAAAAAAAAAAAAAAAAAAAAATTTACAAACCTTACATAACATAATATATTTAATAGTATATTCGTTGATAATATATTTAATTAGTAATATAATCATGTATTTGAAATATGAAAGTATGTTATTTGTTTCAACCCTCTACAATGTGAGTAAAACACTTGCATATGCGACTAAATCTTCACTCTGGGCAACTAAATAATGTCTATCATTAGCCATTGGCTAATAAATTCTTAGATTTTACTCACCAGTGTGTGTGTTAGAGGCTAAATATAAGTTTAGCATAGATATATTTTCACTCGCTGAACACTCTGAGCGTTTGAGACTTTCGCTCTCCGTCTGCGATCTGTACTATTTCAATTCAGCTCAATGGATGCGCAGCGTACCTGTATTTGACGTACCGCAAACTCTAGTGTGAAGGCGCACGACTCACCGTCGCTCTGCTGAAAGCAATGTTTCTAAAACACACGCAAAGAGCAAAGCAACAGCAAAGAACAAGATTGGACCACCTCTATGTTTGACCGTGGAGATGGTGTTCTTCTGCTCATAAACTTTGCAGCTTTGCCGAATGCCACTCTTGACCAAGAACATAAAAGGCTGACTTGAATATGCTTAAATTCATTTGGATATACCTGTGGAGTTGTGGAAGAATGTTTTATGGAGCAATGTGACCAAACTGGAACTTTTTGGACCCAATGATCAGCGGTACATCTGATGTAAAAAAGGCAAAGCTTATGAGCAGAAGAAAACCATCTCCACGGTCAAACATGGAGGTGGTCCAGTCTTGTTATGGGGGTTCTTTGCTGTTGCAGGAAGTAGAAATCTTGACTGCATGAAGGACATCATAAATTCTCATGAATCAATTAGGGCTGGACGATTATGACCTAAAATCAAAACCTCGATTAATTGAACATTTTACCTCGATTACGATTAATGAACGATTATTTTGTTTCTGGGTGGTTTTTTTTGCCCTCATAGTTCACTTACAAGGTTTGTACTGTAAATATGCTTGACTATTGAAGGTGGGATATTTTTTCCTATTGAAAGAGTGATCTGACATGACATAGCTCTCTTTCAGCAGTTATTTTATTTATGGTTTGTAACATTTCTTACAGATTTCTGCTGGTTGTAAATCAGATAAAGATAAATTAGCACAGTACCAGTACGTAATGAGAGCGACTGCGTGTGTGAATGCCATCTCTCTATTAATTGTGAAGCTGTGGGTTGTAAATAGTTACTTCAAAAGTAGAAAAAATATACTATGATAACTTTTGAGTTTCTAAGCTACTTTAGTGATAAATCACAGGACAGCGCTGACAACTAGTTTTGCGTTCCTCTATGTGTGTGCGATCTTCACGTGAAGTGCAGCTACTGTTTGTATGAGTGTTCGTGCCACAATGGCGCACCGTCTCTGTGTGTTGACTCGGCGTTCACCTCCGTGTTGCTTCCACCGACTGGACGGGGCAGAGTCACGTGGCTACACACGCGGTAGTATGTTTTTAAGGGGGAAGTATTAAAAGGATTAAAAAAACTGAAATAACCGACATGGGAAAATTACGTCGGTTAGAGGTTCTGAATTTTGGTTTCGATTACTTTTCGATTAATCGTCCAGCCCTAGTATCAAGCCATTTTGGCAAAGATGGTGATGCCTTCGGTGCAGAGACTGAAGCTTGATGATCAATGGACTTTCCTGCAGGACAGCCGTCCCAAAGTATACATCCAAATCTACTTAAGCTTGGCTCAGGGATCAGTTGTAGAATGTTCTTGAGTGGCCTGTACAGTCTTCAGATTAAAATCTCATTGAAAATGAGTGGTGGAATTTGTATAAAGCAGTGGTAACATGGAAACCAAAGACTATCAGTGAACCTGAAGCTTTTTCAAGTGAGGAATGGGCCAAGATGCAGTAGAGAGGTGACAGACGCTTCTAAGCACTTACAGGCAGTTTATTGGAGGTTATAAAGAATAAAAGATTCTGCACAAAATTTGACTTTTGGGGGTTGAATAATTTTGTACACGTATGTTTAGAGCCAGTTTGATTTTTTTTTTCATTTTTTATGAACTTTACATTCTCGGAATCACTCAAATGTGTATTAATAAACTTTGTATAATAGTTTACTGATGCCTTTTATTAATTGTTTTCATTTTGTTCTCAGCAGCAAAACATCTTGCAGGTTAAGGGGGTTGAATAATTTTGATTGCAACTGTATATAATAGTGTATCAGTCTGGCGAGTAAACTAAAAAAAAAAATATACTAGCCAATGGCGATTCTATTGCCAAGGTGTGCATAGAGGGTTGAGTTTTAACTTGATAGGTGCATGAAATTACATTTTTAGAGTCGTTTTATTTAAACTATGAAAATGTACCTTTTTATGTTCCTCAAATTCCAATTTACTCAGAATCAAGGCCTTCTCAAGGTCTGCCTCATACAGGTCACTGGTCAACTGTGACAAACACAAACATGAACATGTTTGCATAAAGCAAGGACAGAAATGGGCCATAGGAAAGTCAAATTCTGGGGTTTTGGGAGAAAGGTTTACCTGTTCATCTCTCTGTTTCCACTCCTGCCAGTTCTCCTGGGGCTTGGAGCCATGCTGGACAGCTGCCGGGTTGATCAGATCATTCGCTAAATCCTGCAGCGTGAGTGTGGCGGGAGGTGCCGCAGACTTCTGAGGGATCTTCTTAAAAGCAAGACTCCTGAGCTACAGTGTGTAACGACAAAGACTCTTTGTTAGTAGGCATTTAGCTGATGCTTTATCTGAAGTGACTTTAGCCCAAAACATAACGACTACACCACCCTCTTTGCATGTAAGGATGTTAGAAACGTCAACACTGACTCATCATCATTGCTATTTTCAGAAACAAACATGGGGCCTAACAGCCTTTTTAGAAAAAAAAGATAGAAAGAGAGAGAGATAGAGAGACAGCTATAGAGACAGACAGACAGATAGATAGATAGATAGATAGATAGGCTGGGACAATAAATCGATGCATCGTAATTCGTGGAATCGATTCTGAGATTTTCCGAATGCTTTGCGATTCTCTCTCGAATTGATACTGAGCTTAGTTTTAACAGCAGATGGCGCTCTAGGCTAGCTTTTAACCGCACGCTCAACTGCTCAAGAAGAAGAGCGCTGAAGAGCGCTCATGAGTTCGGCTGAGTCTGAGAATGTACTTGCACCTCAGTATGCTTTTATGATGCGAGATTAATGTAAACTTTTTCGAACTTTATGAATGATTCTTTTATAGAAGGTTCAAGTGGTGTGTAACGAATTGGAAGCAAGCAGAGTATGGGTGTTTCTAAAGCACGCAGTGCCATCTGCCGTTAAAAACGAAGCTCAGAATCGATTTGAGGAAGAATCGCAATGCATTCAGAAAATCTCAGAATCGATCCAGAATCATTTCTCGATTCGCGATGCATCGATTTATTGTCCCAGCCCTAATAGATATAGAAAGACAGAAAGAGAGAGACAGCTATATAGACAGAAAGATAGAGACAGATAAACAGAGACAGCTATATAGACAGACAGAGATTATTTGAGACAGATAGACCTCATTGGCTTCACTCTGCTGCTGTTCCTTCTTTCGTCTTCTCTTCTCTTTCTTTTTGTCTACATTTTGGTTGGTCTTCCCGCTGGGAGATTTCCCCGAGCGAGGCTTCCCTGCTCCACGACCGGCCTTTGGCTTTCCTGCATCCGAATCAGTGTCCGAATCAGAGTCGACCTGCAGCAGAGCGAAGCGTGACGCCGTGGTGGGCACTGAAATTATTGCTGATGCCATTCTGAATCTGCCAATGAGACAATCAAGACATAATGGTCAGTTTGGATGCTGCTGCTTGACATGAAATGATTGTATCAGATTAGTGTGAGACATTTCAGTGAAGTGCTGGTGGTCTCTGGGACCAAAATAGAAAAACATATATCTTATTAATAGCATTCAAGAATCAGTGCAATGTACACATTGAGGACAACTCTTTTCGCATAATATACTGTTAATACACATAATACACACTGTTAATATAATACAATCAAATAAAACCAGCTTTAATTTGTACTGCTCATTGAAAAGCATAAATCTGCTTGCTACAGAGTTAATAAACACTTGCCAACTAGAATGTGTAGTAAGTCGATTTGTGCTGGATGCGTGAATGTAGCGCTCGCTGAAGAACAGAATTCGTTGTTATATTTTAGTCTATTTAAAATGAACTGCCTACTAGACTAAAGATTTGGTTATCACATTATTTGACACCTAAAATGTCGCTAGCTTAGACTTTTTTTTTTTTTTTTTAGCTCGCCAGTGCTGAACACAAGTAACAAACGAGCCCCTATCGCTTTCATTTTTCCTGAACACGTTTCATTCAGTTCAACATGTCTTATGTAAACCTGCCGGAGTTTTGAGCTGAGGCGCCGTTAAAATGAACTAAACAAACTTTCACCTGGTTATGACTGTCGGTATCCTCGCCTCGGCTTCGTGCAAGTGGAAACTGCAAACACAGACGAGAGTATGGCGGCCTGAACGGACACAAAAGCTTCAATGCTATTATTGAGTAGAAAATGTTAATAACCGTTCATATAGTAGTACTTACTCCAGAGGGCGCTCTGAGGCTCAGGAAGCAGAATCTTCTTTGAACCACGTTCAAATATCAGAGCGATTGTTTGTCTCTCTGAAGACATTTGTATCCTAAAAATAATTTAATTCTATGAATGTATATACCTGACATGCATAGTAGTACCTGCCGCAGTAATTTATAGGCTATAGGATTATTAAATAAATGTTTTATCAAGTAATCACAAATGACTGTGAAAAGTCTATGCTAATCAACGGTGAGAAAAGTAATGCATACCACGTGACAACGCCAACTGATAATTTAGCAGCGGTCTGGAAAATAATTTAGGCCTGAACAATGACACTAGGTAACTTTAAAACATCCGAATTAAATGACACAAAAAGTCAAAACAGATCCCAGACCCAGAAACACCACCCACAGCCAAGCCCCAAAATAAAATTTGACGACTCTTCTTCTTCTTTTTTTTTTTTTTATGAAATATTAAAGTATTTATTATAAATTGGGCCTATTTATCTGTGCACATCTTTTCCCCTCTTTTTTTAAACTCACGTGCCCTTTAATCAAAATAACTTCCCCTCCCTCTTGCAGGACATCTCTTCTCTTCTCTGATGACGTATTTACTGGCGCGAGGGCGGGACAACCTGTCAATCACATGAGTTCAAAGCAATAGCAACAATCAACAATCCAACAGACAACAAGACAACAATCCAATGATCCAATAAATTCTCGATGGACAAAATAAAGTCCTGCCCTACATTTTTTCTTGTTCAAGAAGCCGTTTCACTCGGATGTCACAATAGGGAAAACTGCAACTTTTGCTTGATGCTGACTTTAAGGCCCATTCACACCAAGAAAGCTAACTGGGAATGGATAACTATAATGATAACATTCTTTTTATTGTATATGCGTGCGTGCTACAGTTAGCCTATGTCGTCTGCTACTTTAAGCTCTGTTGTATCTTCTCCTGTATGTTGGACAGGACTCATAGCTTCTGCTGTTCACTTAAGCCTAGTGTCAAAAGACATTATAAAAACCAAGTCTACCACAGTTTAAACCTGAAATGCTGTTTTAAAATCAAGTTAAAATCAAGGTTTATTCTTATGTATTCTTAGGTATGCCTCTAATGAAGACATGTTAGACATAATGAAGACATAAGCCCGGTTTCACAGACAGGGCTTAGCCTAAACCAGGATTAAGCCTTATCTCAATTAGGATATTTAAGTAGCTTTTATAAAAGCACACTAGAAAAAAAGCATTGCTGGTGTGCATCTTGAGACAAAACAATGGCACTGACATATTGTAAGATATGTCAGTACAAGTTGCTTTCAGTTAAAACAGCTCAAACATGCATTTTAGTCTAGGACTAGCTTAAGCCTTGTCTGTGAAACCGGGTGATAATGTTTAAAATCTATGTTACTTAATACTTTATGGAAATGTTGTAGTATTGACTGTTGATATATACGCACAATGACAGTTTCCCCTCTATTCTCTTTTTAACTAAAGTATTTATACCAAATGCAAATCACCTAATTTTCATAACTTTAGTTAAAGGTATAAACAACATGATACAAAAAAGAACTTGGCAAAAAAAGATGATGCTGTCAATAGTAGATGCAGCGAGTGTGATGTATTGGAATATGTGCCATTTCTTTGTGGTGTTTTTTAGCATATGGCCACAGGTAAAAATCAATAAGAGCAGAGTTGATGTGACAGCTCTTCCCATCTCTCTCCTCCACAAGCTTCCACAGATGGTGCCGGATTCTCTCCACACACCAGATGGAGCAACCCCTGATCTCCACCTCTTGCCTCTCACCCGAGCTCAACAATTCACCTGTGAAAGAACTAATAATCACTACAACAATACTGGTAGGAGTATCTGTCAATTATGTAAGGATTAATCAATTATGTGACAAAGATATTTTTGTGAAATTCACCCATAATCAGATGCATGTTGCAGTCTTTCAAATAGAACAAAGGTTTTGAATTGAACAAAAATCTCCAGATTAAATTAATAGGACAACTGGAATAAAGGCACAACAAACCGTTTTTCAAAGTCTCCATAAGGGCATCAGAGTAGCGTAAAGCCCCAAGGTACACAAGGCCTTGTGGCACCCTGTAGTCAGCAAACATGGTCAGGTAGTCAAGGTTAGGGATGTTGCCCTCCCCTCGTGCCTCCATGATGCCCCAAAAGTCCGCCACAAGGATTTGAGCCCTCTTGTAAAACGAGATCCTCTTACCCTACAATATAAACAAAATATTACACATTATGACGTGATATATCTTGTGAAAAAGTACACTTTAGCATACTTTTAAAAAAAATACTTTTTACAGAAATAATATACTTTATAGTGACCATATTATGCTTTATCAGATATTACCCTTCATGTAATTTAGCTGTTTGTGAATGTAAAAGGTCTACAAAGATTAAAGTGCATGACAAATAAAGTGATTTTCTCCTAAAAGAAAGAATCGATTCTGAACTGCCGAAACGAGTCATCAGTAATTCAAGTCTTACTTCCCGTAGGTTTGTATCATTTGCATAATGCCAGTCTATGGTCTTCATTGGCTGCCCACAAACTACTAAATCTATTTTGACCCGGCATCAATTACTGTAGTTGTAGCTTAGGCCTGGAAACTTTTGGTTCGTGTTGTCGACATGTTGAGAAGACGCTGTTTTCAGCGCTGTAAATCCATGAGAACTCATGCTGGAATTGATACGGTAAAGCCGACGCCATCATTACTGTTCGTATCACAGTGTATCAAATGAGGAAGATCCGGAGCTGAAATTCAGTTATGGTAATGGGCATTTCATTTCCGACATGTGCTGTAAGTGGTAGATCAATCACAACAGACTGAGTCATCTGACCAATCAGAGCAGAGCAGGCTCGCGGAAAGGAGGGGTTTAGAGAGACTGGATTTTCGAATTAACCGTTTTCAGAAATGAGGTGATGTGTAATGTATATACGAAAAAATTAAAGTGTTGTTTGATCTGGGTCCATGTAAACCTATTGTAGGAAATAAAATGAGGAACCTTTAAAATGGCATAAGGGGCACTTTAAAAGAATATACTTAAGTACAAACTAAATGTAATGCTTTTAGACTCTTAACTGCATATTATTTACAATTAAATGAAAATGTATTATAGTTTACATTTATATTAAACACAATTAGTTGAACTTAAGAGTGCTTGTTTTACATACTTATGTTTCTATTTAAACTATTTAAATTACACATTTGTAATGATAAAGTTGTAATTTAGTACATTTAAAATATATTTACTGTAGATGTAATACTGAATAACACACTACAGTTAAAATTAAAATCAAGTACTTTACATTTGCTATAGTTTGTTAGTTAACGCATAAGTGTACTTCTTTAAAAAGGACTTAAGCCTTATTACATGTTCAGTTTTCTTTAGTGTGTAATGTTGCTGTTTGAACACGAAAAAGTTCTGCAAAGTTACAAAGCACAAAGTCACTTCAAAGAGAATTATTCTCTATATCAGTGTCACTGTTTCTGAACTCCCTGAAACGCCTCCATTGTAGTCTTGAGTTTTCTTCCGGGAACAAACACGTCACAATATTCCTAATTCAAATAATTCCTGTCCAGGGCAAACGCAAAAAGAGGCCTGGTTGAGTTAGTTATCTGTGTGTTGAAACTCACGGGTATGGTAAGGGGTGTGACATTTCCAAAACACACTCAAAGCGACTGACCAATCACAACACACTGGTCCAACTGACCAATCAGAGCACACTGTGCTTTTTGGAAGGAGGTGCTTCATAGAGATAGGAACTAAACAGAGCGTTTCTGACAGACTGGGAAAAGAGGAGCTGCAACAATGTCAATTATGTGTAAATGAATTTTTTTCATGTAAACCTATTCTAGTAGACCCCAAAAACAAAATCAAGATTGAAAAGGGGCATATTAAGTCCCCTTTAAAGCACAACAAAAGATTATGAAAAGCGAACTTTTTAAGTTCACTTAAGTGGTCTTTTATTTCAGTTAATATTATACTTGAAAAGATATTTAAAAAAAAAAAAAAAACTTTTAAGATTTGAAGTACACTACAAGTGCACATTCAATACAATTAAGTGTGCTTATTTTTCACAAGGGATCTAACATGCAAGTGAAAGCTAAGCAAGTTGAACTAAAGTTCTCAAAAGCCATGCTTTAAATGACTAAACTGAAATTGTACTATTGATTTCAAAAATGTTTAATGTGAATATATTCACCTCATATGTGGCTTCATCTCTGTATGACGGTATATTCTGAACAATATACTTCACCATCCTCTCTGCATCATTCTCACAATGACTCATGAACATCCGGAAGGATCCACCATGCTCCATGAGCACTCGTCCGGCCTCTGTTAGGGCCTGGTGACGCTCTCTCAGCATGGGCATGGGAGTAGTGTTGTCCGAACGCAGGACTTTGGCCAGCTCGGCCTCACTGATCTGAGAGAAGTAGGTGGGGCTCGTAATGGGCACTCCTAAATGAAGACATCATAAAGTTGAACTTTCACAGTACACAAAATGGTTCTTTTAAAATGAAAATGATATAAATTCAGAGATACATATTCAGTCACCTTCATCCATAGCTCTAGTCACAGCAGCACAGAGAGACATGTACCCTCGATAAGTGTTTCCCCTGCACGTGACCTCACACTGTTCTTCCTCCTTCTCAGGCCAGAAGGAGAAGTTCATGGTGTCCGTCACAAATACCCAGTTGATGGCATCATCTGAGTCTGGTGAAGGTGCCAGAGGATTCATCATTTTCCAGCCGCTGGCTGTGAATTCTTCGCTGTCACGGAGCTCGTAAATCATCTGCGCCACACGTTTGACACCGTCTTCATCCACGAACACATCTCGACTCCGCTCGGCCACAAACTGACCAGACTCTCGAGGGGACAGTGGCTCCTCCATTGTTTTCTGTTTGGGAAGAAACATTACATGACTATGGCTATG
The DNA here is from genome assembly GCA_039654765.1 of Mylopharyngodon piceus. Taxonomy (NCBI): domain Eukaryota; kingdom Metazoa; phylum Chordata; class Actinopteri; order Cypriniformes; family Xenocyprididae; genus Mylopharyngodon; species Mylopharyngodon piceus. Next base: position 28,269,509 of record CM077453.1, read on the forward strand.
TTCACAATTGAATACTTAGCTTGCTTAGTTGGGGACACTTAAAACTGGGCTGAATTGAGCTGGATGATGATGATATTGTTTCATAATTGATGAATTCTGCAACATCGACATTGTTATTGAACTTAATTGAATCAACATTGAACTGACTCAAACTGAATAACAACACTATTGTCTTCTGTAGAGCTGCTTATAGCCAGTGCTGGCTCTGGATAGATTACTTGTAGATTACAAATTGTAGTCCGTTACTGATTCCAAATTACATGACAAAAATTGTAGTTAGTAATCCATTACATTACACATTTTAGGTAACATAATCTGACACGTTTTGATACTTTTAGATTACGTTTGACCTTACTCGTTTATCACATTGAATTGAATAGGATAATATTGTACCAAAGTGATATAAAAATACAAGGAGAAAGAAAATATATTCCAATCTTTGTTATCAACAAAATAAAGTGCATTAAACATTACAATATGTAGACTGGGGTTTGTGATGGAACTGCACTAGGTTTGTGAGTTTAATAAAAAGCTTTTAAGTAATTGAATCATAATTTTAAAAGTAAAAGTAAAAAAAAGTAACTGTAGTCTGATTTAAAAATGTAATATAATCTAATTACAAATACTACATTTTTTACTTAACCCAGATTACCTCAGTTATCACCCAGTACTGCTTACAGCTGAATTGAACTCATTTCATTATTGATGAACTTTACACAGTTATTGAACTGAATCAACACTGAACTGATTTCAGCTGAAATATGACACTTTTGTCTTTTTCAGAGCTGCTTCACAGCAGAATTGATCTCTGTTTGCATCATTGATCATTATTTTATCCCTGTAAAGCTGCTTTGAAACCATCTGTATTGTATAAAGAACTATAAAAAATAAAAATAAAATAAAAATAAAACAAATAATATTTGTAATTCAAATCTAATTATGCATACTGTACTGAATAATAAGTCAAAATAATGAGCCAATATGTTAAAAATATAGGTTTGATATTACTTGTTCATTGGTTGTAGTGGAAAAGTTGAGTAAATTGCATTGTGGGATACTATATTTCACACAGGCTGCATCCGAATATGCATACTTACTATATAATATAATCGCCTATAATAGACAAAAAACAGTATGTGAAAAGAGTAATATGTTGTAATTTACAGTATGCATAAAACAGTAGGCAAAAAGTACCTGGATGACCTATTTGTGCATCCAGTAGACACTTTACTACACTATTAGGCCACGGGAGAAGATTTGTGAATGGCAGTGAGGCAATGCAACTGACGCTGTAAGTCACATGACAATGACAACATGTGGGGCCCTGTCCCAAATGGCACACTTCATATGCACTTTCGGTCTTGTGGATTTAAGCCTCGGATATATTCCAGTTCGGACGCGTACACAAACAGCTGCGGACAGCACGGATGTGGACTTACTTGTATTATTCCAGCTTTTGTGCTTTTGTAGCCTAGTGACAAAAAATGGGAGGCATGCGGATGTCCGCAAAGAGCCTCCGCATACACGATTTTTGACGATGACGTTTTTCACGTCACGCAGACCCTAGCGGACCCTCGCGCACTCGTGGAAAGTAGAGTCACGCCTTAACAGTAGGTAACGATGACTGCCGCATACGCATGTCCGTTAAGTCCACCAGACCGTAGGGTGTCCCATTTGTCATTTTAGGTTTCAGAAGGATGCTCGTGAGTGCTACTTAGTGATCGATATGCGATGCGCACTTTTGCCAAGCCCGCACCAAGTGTGATGTCAGAAGTCACGCCCGCGCCCAATACGTCACCTCGTGACTCCCCACTAAACCACTTCACCAGAAATCCCGTCCTGCAGGTAATTTCATTGGTTACAGTGACGGGTAGGTTTAGGGATCAGTGTTGGGTGTAGGCAATCAGTACTGTGATTAACATGACCAATTAAATCTTAAGAATCGGCATGCGGGGCGGCATGGGTCTGGCTTCTGACGTCACACTTGGATGTGGGCCGGGCCGGATGTCCACCGCAGGCTGCAGCGAGACGCTTCTCGCCCACACTGAAAGCGAGCTCTGCAGCAGACTTCTTCCCGACAGTCAAAGCGGCGTTACGTCACGAAAGTGCGGACTCGTAGGAAGACCGCAAGTGTTTAGGGTGCCATTTGGGACAGGGCCAAGGCCGAATTCCAAATGGCGTTTTTGAACCCTTTAAGGGCACTTCGGGAAGGGGGATGCCATTTGTAGGGGCGTTCCAAAAGGCTGCATTACATGCAAATGCCCTGCTCCATCCCCACTTCAAGGGCTCTGCCCTTCGGAGTGAGTATATAGGGATGCTCACATCCGATTGAAATTCAACCTAAATGTAGTATGTCCAGATTATATTCATACTACATACAACCAAACTTTATAGAACATTAATAGAAATTATATATATATATATATATATATATATATATATATATAAATATTCCATGCGTACTGGAAAGTTACATACTGTGCACAATATACTGCAGAAATTGAGTAGTAGCCTATGCTATTCCATCTTTATGTGTTATTCAAAAATGAAATAATTAGCAATTAAATCATTCCTTAAAAATGTTTTAGATTTCTTAATCCTTGTTTTATGACCATTTTTCAACAATTGTAATTCTAACATTTTTCTAGAAACTTGCATTTTGTGTCATGTGCGTCGTTAAATAGTACTTACTGAAAAGCCCATGTCCAAAAATCGTCGCTACTCAAATTAAAGTCCTTTTAAATTTAATCAAGCAATCTTGCCTTAATTTTCAGACCTGCTGGAATATACGGTAGTAGTCAAAGATCATATCTACACAAGTGAGGAGAGTGTGTGAATGTCTCCTGGTACAAAGTACATTAGGTCGTTTATCTACTGCATATTTACTGACTTTTCTCCTCGTAAACCTATAACACCTAATAACAATTACAATTTGGAAATAACGTTAACGTTACACACGCTGTAGTTTTTAATTTCCGTGATGGTCAGGCTAATCTTACCGCTTGTTTTCAAGCTAAAACTCGTGTCACACCATCACGCGGATTTTGTCTGGCCGTTTTGGCTTCAAGCGAATTATAGATGCGCAAAAATGCGCAATGTATACAGACAAGTTTTTGTACAAAATTTTATAACATGCATGCTATTTGGACCCCCAAAAGTATATGGACACTTAAAAATATCTTTGCAATTTTATATTATAAATAGGGCATATGTTGTTCAAAAATGAAGACAAAATGTCTTGGACACTTTCTGCTGTCAGACTTTATGGAACATGTTTTTATGTTAATATAATGACATATGACCAACATTACACCATGAAAAATGACTTCTAGATAAACTGGTAAAACATATTTGAAAACGTTGCTCAGAACAGAAAAGCTCTAGCGCCATTCGTTTGCACTTGGTTTGATATTTGTGCATCTAATGCAATACATTTCAGACAGTTTTGTGTTTTAAGCAAATAAAAATGTCCAAAAACTGTACAGTATGTTCAGGCTATATTGAAAACTCAACTGTGTCAAACAATATCTAAACTTCTTTATCACAAACAAGGTGTGAAGCCATCAAGATTACTGTCGGCCAAAGTGCAAAAAAAATCTCTTGAGGCAACCATTTAACTTCATATCTTGCATTGCTTGCATGAATATTAAAGGAATAAGAACACAGGACAAAATTTTACTGCAAAAGGTTCAAATATTGTTTTTGTTATATATGGCCTACACAAGTCTTTAACCCCATTCTAATGATTGAGATGCTATTCCGGTAGTTCACTTGAGGAAAATTTAATAATACACAGGTTCTAGATAACTATTATTACATATTAGGTGAATATGGACCACATCATTCTAAAATCAAAATAATATTTTGCATATTCATTTTAACTATTTAAGCCTGTTTTTAGGGCCTTACTTAACTATTTTGTAAAGTAGGACTTTATTTCATGTAGGTATTTTTGTTAAATGTTTGTCCAGACATGATCATTTTCATTTTATAGAAGGGGTGGGACATTAAGTGTACTGACACGATTTAATAATCATACCACACTGAAAAAAAATGGCAATTCCTTTATTATTTCAGACAAATGACAAACTCTACAAATGTGCCTGGTTGAATAACTTCAGAGAAAATTTGAGTAAAAAAATAAAGATAAGAAAAATAAAAGACAGGGAGAGTGAGAATTATTGTCCTGCTCCGACACAAATATAGTCTAAAACTTCAAATCCACTTGTTTTCTTTTCTTCTTAAAAAGAAAAACGCATACAATGATTACGAGCCTTCTTTTAGGATGGCAGGCCTACAAAAAATTCCAGAGGTAGAGTAATTTTTTTTAAAACACTAGATTTTAAAAACCCAGCAACAGACAGGAGAAAAGACATACCAAAAAAAAAAAAAAAAAAAAAAGTACTGCAAGCCTTCAGTACCTGGTGAAAATATCTGTATTTTTGCTGAGGAAAAACATCACACGAATGAAACAGAGTGTAAAGGATATATTCATATGTCCATAGTAATCATTTTCCATAGTATCACTGGATATTTACATTTTATTCTCTATCAAATGCAGTTTTAGAACTCTCAGAGGTGTTTAAAAAATAATAATAAAAAAGAAGGGGGGGTTGAATGTGTACATTCCGGATCAAGCTTTTTGGAATAGTGGAAAATTTTCCTAACTCATAAAACATTCACTCCAAAAGGAAAAAAAAAAAAAAATTATATCAACAACAACAACGTCCTGTTGAAAAGCATCTATCTGCTCATCCAAGATTTGTGTGAAGTGATAGTTGGCCCATATAAAATTAATATTTATAAAAACAACCAAAAGAAAGAACAATCCCACAAAATCCACAATCAAGGACAACCAGAGGGCTCGGGCTTGTATGATTCTATGAGGGATTCCTATAAAGGTGACAGACAAGGACGCGTCATGTGTCAGGCCATCACGCGGTGACGAGGACTTGAGCTGCAGTTGGATGGATATCCTGAGAAACAAGGGCTGGTTAGTTCTGGCGTCCCAAGAGGTGTAGAGCGCTGGTGAACAGAGAGAGTGGGAGAGAAGATCAGTCAGCATCATAATGCTTTACTCCAGTGTGAGGTGATCACTCAAACTGTAACATACCTGTTCTGTAACAGGTACTGAGCATTCTGGATCTGGTCTTGGGTTCCTGTGATGGTGATGATGCGGTCCTCAGAACCCTGTAGGGGCTCGTCGATTTTGATTGACGCTCCGGACTCATGACGAATCTGCTTGATCCTCTGACCCCCTTTACCGATGATCGATCCGGCCAGCTGAGAATCACAGCAGGAGGAGTTAAATATGTGTTTCATGTGTAAATGGTATCGCATCAGGAGTGATTTACTCACATCTTTAGGAATAGTCACTTGTGTGGTGATCACAGGACCTTCACTGTAACTACTTCTTCCACCTGAGCATAAAGAGAGGGAAATGTACAACTGGAGAATTTCAAGAAGTCTATTTGAAATATATATATATTATATATTATATTATATTATATTATATTATATTATATATGGCTTCTATAGCTCTGGACACACCAAACCGATGGTCAGCCAATGTCGGGCCTTTTTTGAGCATTGGTCTGCATAGTTTTTTTCAGTGTGTTCTGCACCGTTGGCTCTAGTCGAACACCGTTGGCGGTTTTTTGCCCGATTCTGCATGTCAAATCATCAGCAGAGCTCGTCGGTGAGAGAGATCACTTTGATTGGCGGTTCAGCTTAGCGAATCAGCACACGAGAGGAAAAAAAAAAAAAAAAAGCGAATCTGACTAAAGCAAATGACAGAGTAAAGAGGGAACACACTACAGGCACTTATTCTTGTAATTTCATCTCATTTGAACACTAAATTATTTTAATAATAACATGGCTTTGTGGAATCAGGACATCAAAGCTACACGAGTAAGTCTGTAATGAGCAAGACTGCAATGTAAACAATGGTAAAAATCAAGCGTTGCTTGCTTTGTATATCCACAGTTCTAGCTCTTCCAGTTTTTCGAATACAGACTACTGCCACCTGCTGGTATGGGGGAGTCATGTCCTCGCGCAGGCACAGAACGTACGTTCTATTTGGTTGTGGGCTGTAATCTGCGCGGTGTTCAAGCACAACTTTTTTGCCCCAATCCGAGGCGACGCCACGGTCGGCTTTCATCAGCGCTAGTTCTATGGCGTTGGTTTGGTGTGTCCCTATCTTATTATAACAGGATGGTGTACTTACCAGACTGATAGGAGGAATCCCAAGATGAATTATTGTCTGATTTGAGAAACACAAAAAGAAAAAGTAAATAATCTTTACTGTAACACCAGTGGTTCCCAACCTCTCAACTCGCGGTCCACACAACCAAACACTTTAAGTTTCTGCGGCCCACTGCAAGAATTTTAACGGACCCGACTAGGTGTCGTGTTGGTTAATGATGACTTACAAACTGAGATTAACACTGTATTTACTGAATAAACTGGCAATGAACAGAAAATGCAGATAATAACACCGAGCCCAGGCCCGGTTCCAGAATCAAATCAGGTGCTCTAGCCTTAAAAGGGATAGTTCACCCAAAAATGAAAATTCTGTCATTAATTACTCACCCTCATGTCGTTTCAAACCCGCAAGACCTTCGTTCATCTTCAGAACACAAATTAAGATATTTCTGATGAAATCCGAGAGCTCTCCGACTCCTCCATAGACAGCAATTTAATTACTACTTTCAAGGCCCAGAAAGGTAGTAAATACATCGTTAAAATAGTCCACGTGACTGCAGTGGTTCAACCTTAATGTAATGAAGCGACGAGAAAACTTTGTGTGCAAAAACAAAACAAAAATAATGACTTTATTCAACAATTTCTTCTCTTCCCTGTCAGTCTCCTACACTGTTGACGTAGTGAATGCAGTGCAGCACTTCCGTGTTTACGTCAGAACGCCGACTCATTATTTGCCGGCTTCTGCGTCAGCAGCTCACACATGCCGCGTGCTGCTCAGTGTACAGCGTCGGCCAATAATGAGTCGGCGTTTGGATGTAAACACAAAAATATCTTAACTTGTGTTCCGAAGATGAACGAAGGTCTTACGGGTGTGGAATGACATGAGGGTGAGTAATTAATGACAGAATTTTCATTTTTGGGTGAACTAACCCTTTAATGCATGTATATCAGACTTTTGTCTTGCCCATTGCTATGGTCACATTGACAATCATTGCAAAATTGAGAGTGAATTCCACATTTGCAGCATGTACATGGCTGTTAATCAATGAAGTGGTCTACACTGCACAATAAATCTTTTTACATCGTGTCTACACTTTGAACCAAATCGGTGAGTGGATTCAGACTAACAAATACATCTGATTGGCCACTGCATTCCAGAAATTAGCAGATATGCCTGTGATTGGCTACATTGCTCAACACTGCAAAACTATGTTGTAAATAGAACCATTTGACGCTCTCCAGAGTGCAAACACAAACATGCACTGGAACATTTGCCAAATCTGTGTCACCAATATCCTATTATTACAGCTTCAACTGTGGAACAGGGCCTGACCGAGCCTCAAGAGACTCTGGCACATAACAATAAAGACCTTATAAACTAAAATCTTTGTGACTAACCTATTCTAATGCAAAGGTTGGTGTTGTTTAGCATTTACGAAGCACTGTATTTCGGGCTGAAAAGAAGGAAGTTGCAAACGGAGGTCAGGCTTGATCCGCTAAAGCTTATTCCGGTAAAATAATGTGTAAAGCGAAAAAAAAAAAAAAAGAGAAACTAAAATAAGCTAAATAATGTAGAGCTTCATTTCAGCTGCTTGTTCTCCGCTCCCACACGTGAACACTAGAGCTAGGTAGTCACTACTGTATTTTCTTCGTTTAGCTTTATTTTTTAGTCTTTTTGATGTCAGGCGTTGCTGAAGATTTATCCTTACTTGTAGATGAAGAAACATCTGCATTTGTCCTTTTCAGCGACCCTGTTGATAACCATTTATCCATGTTTAAATCTGTTGTAGCCTACAGTAACTGTATGCAGCAAAATGATGGCAGATAAATGGTGGTTTGTTCTTAAAACAACCGAACAGCGAGCTTAAATAGTGAATATACAGTAACAGTTTAATATAATTTTTGTTATTTAATTATATATTGAATTATTATATTGAATTAGACATTTTTACATATTAACAAAATTATTATTTTTACTAATAGTAAATGGCACCCCCCTCCCCCGCAATATCAAAAACCACCGCTGTACAGTAAAGATATGTAAACTGGGCCACTCTATTGATAGTCTTGAAAGTCAAAAAAAAAAGTGTACTGATTTACTTGAATTGAGTAAAGCCCCTAAAAGGACATGGTGATGGTTAAAGAAAAAAAAAAAAGGAAAGAAGAGATGGATGGAAAAGTTGTGTTTCAGTGCTTTTGCATTCACTCAAAAACATTTTCATTTTGTAATGGAAATATGTTGTGGGAGGAAAAGCTATATTTCAGTGAATGCAAAGTTTAAAGTAAGAGAATGCAATTCTTTTTTTTTTTTTGGTGAGAGAAAGGAAAAGCATTGAAATATAATTTTCCCTTACATGTAATGTTTTCCCATCATCATGTCCCCTTATTATTTTAAAAACTATTTTAGATAAACCCACCAATAGACAACAGGCAACTAATAAAATTGTGGTTAGTTGCTTCACACATAGTCAGATAATCTTCCTGTCTAAGTGGGCAGTACTCGGCCAGAGTAAGTTAGTCAAATAGTTTATAAAACATTTCAAAGACTTTGGTTAGACTAAAAGTTGACACAAGGTGAAAAATTTCCCTCAAGAAAAAAAACAAAACAAAACAAAAACAATTTCATTATGAGCAATCTTTCGAATGCAGAAAAGCAAATATGTATTTAAAGAAAAACTTACCATATCCATCATTCTGTAAAGCAAGAGAGAACAGAACAGAAGGGTGAGAATCAAAAACCAAACAAATGTTTGAAGGCAACTTGCAGAAAACAATGTGTCCCTCTCTTCTCTTTCCAAGGTACCTAATTACTCAAACATCATCTGTTACCAGGTAACACAGTTGAGCTGCTGTTTTGGATGCTATTGTTAAAGGAAACTTTTCCTCTTGTGACCGTCTTTTCTTTCATATTGTGATGTATATAAAAGTGAAATGCCTTCTCCAATATTTATTAATTTATAATTTAAAAAAAAAAAAAAAAGAACGGTCCATTTTTATTTCATTGTGACTAAGTGGCATGGACTGTGGTTTTTAAAAATGTAGTTTGAGTCACTTCTTGAAACTGAACTAAATAATAAAATTGCAATAAGACTGAATACTGACCATGCTGCCTCCATAACGATCACTGCGCCCTCGTCTTTCCCCACTGGAGAAAAAAAGAAAATTGATAAATATGGCATACAGTGATTAACTGCTAATAACATCCTACACAACACAAGAAAACATTATAGCTGATAACAAGGGGAAACTTGAACAGCACTGATCCAACTGAAGAACTTACTGCCGCCTTTCTTCCATGTGGCCACGCTGGGAGCTGTAGGAGTACTGGTCATCACTGTAAAGTTCGAAACACAGCATTCATAAACTGTTATCCAACAAAATGACAAATCAATATTTAACGATAAACCAAAATTAAAATTCTTGGAGTTCTTTAGACCCTATTTATGTTAAGGCTGGAATACACTACACAACTATTAATTTGAACAGTTATTAAAAAAAAAAAAAAAAAAACTGGGCATCATACACAAAACAACTTTACATTTTACACACTAACGGACTTTCAAGTCAAAGTTCTTCAAACACTGAACTAGATTAAAGTTGCTCCAAACATAAACTCATGCAGAAACATGCGCCTCAATGCTTGAGTGTTCTAAAATCAGCTAAAAATATCAAAGACGTGTGATATTCTCCGACAGTCTGTGGCCATCATACACTATACGATTTTCTGTGACGGTCAACTCCGACTGCCCAAAATCTGCAGACTGGCTCTGACTTTCAGCTACTAGCGTTGACTTGTCCAGACTGCAAATAAGGGGAAAAAAATCAAGGCAAAAGGCATGTAGTGTATTCCAGTCTTTATATTTCAATGGAATAAAAATATATATCAGAGTGGCTCACCCTCTCCTGTGGTGTGGGGGTCCCATGGGCATGTTTCGCGGGGGACGACCCCCTCCTCTCCCTCCTCTCTGGGATGGAGGGGGGCCCCTGCGTGGGCTCATGTCATCATAGTCTCTCCTGTTCTGCATGTGGTGGCCACCACGACCTCCACTGGGGGGCATTCGATCAAAGCCACCTCCGCTGCCACGCCCCCGCGAAGAGAAGCCTCCCATGGGCCGACGGCCCCGCTCTTCATACGTACTACTGAAGCCGCCATAGTCGTAGGTCTCGTCGTAAAAGTTAGGGTCATACTGCTGAGCTCGACCTTTAATGGGAGCCTGGAAAGAGAGAGAAAGTTAATGAGAAACATGTCTAACAACACAGTGACAAACAGCACTGGGAAATGATATGTCAGTCTGACCTCCACAATGAGCTCTAGCATGGTCCTAATGCACTGCACCACCCGCTCTGCTTTGCCCCCCACTAGCACCACACGGTCAGTGGACTGAGGACAGCATTCCTGAAAGAGCTTGATGGTGGTCTGGGTGCTCTAGAACAGACGGTTTTTGATCAGCACAGATATAAAATTCATATTTTATGGTTAAAATTCTCATTTTAGTGTCTTACTTCACGAAGTTCCTTAATCTTGGCACCCTTCACGCCAATGATGCTTCCAGCTAGACTCTGATGGATGAGAAGCCTCAGTTCACAGTCAAAGTCCACGCCCTTATGATGTTGATACTGCTCCAACCAATCAGAGACGAGAATCAGATGTTCCATTTAAATGTACAGTAACAGGTTCAGGGAATGTGCAGCTTCTCATTGAGGGGTAGGTGACATAAATTACAATATTATAATATAGTTGGTCAAGTTAAAATTTATAAATAAATTAGTGCTGTCAATCAGTTAAAAAAAAAATAATGAAATCACCTTTTTTTTCTTTTTTTTTAAAATCGCTGTAATTAATCGCGATTAAAAACATTTTTTATATTTTAATATTGTAATAATTTCACAGTTACTCTCCAAATTAATGTAGAAACAATTTAAAGGCAGTATATTTTAAATATTTGTGTAATGGCATCTTTTTATGAATGAAGGCCAGTATCACTGAAACTAATACTGGTACTGATGTCTAAATGAAATTGATTTTTTTTTTAAAACATTAATTATAGACATTTAACATTACAGTATAACTGAAAGCTATCAATTTCAACATAAATTAAAATTTATTTTTAAGCCTAAAGTGAACTTAAAACAATCTTCACATAAACCCATTATAATAAAATGTCATATTTACCTGTCTAACAGATAGGAAATATACAGAAATTGAATAAAGTTATCAAACACTTTACAGTCTTGACTGCATAAATTGTAAATTAAATATAGATTAATCCTTATTAAAGCTACAATTCTCTCTGTTGCCTTTGTTCTTTGATTGACATTAATGACAGACATCACAGCAACTGGTTTATTAGGCTGCTGTGACTTTAAGAGCTGCCGCTGCCGAACATGACGCGGATCTGACACGCATCTCATTTCCTTACAACTCTTTAAGTCCATTTAAGACTGCTCTTATGAGGATACTAGACAAAACAGAAATTGGCATAATTCTGAGTGTTATTGTTTGTTCAATCGCAAAAGAACTCGATACTGGCACGTCTTTCTGTGCACGAGTCACGTGCGTCACACAGACACGACATTCACAGACAGCGCATTCTCGTTTGTCTTGTGGCGCTTGAATGGTTTAAAAGCATTTGCGTGAATAAGAGCGTGATCATATAATGTAACGCTAGCCAAATTATGACAGAAAAATGGATGCTGGATTAATGCCATTAAAAACATGTTAAACTTAAAAAAACAAAAAAAACAAACAAAAAAAAAAAACATGCGTTAACATCAATTTTGACAGCACTAAAATAAATAAAGAATATTTAATTTTTGTATATAATATATATTTTATATTAAATAATATATAATATTTGTTACTTTTAAAATGAAATTAATAAAAATAAATAAAACTATTTAAAGTCAAACTGCAATGCTGAAATTTAAAAAAAAAAAAAAAAAAAAACTATTTACTAACATTTTTAAAATTATCTGCCTACCTGATTCCGAAGCAAACCATTTCCTATGTAACTAAATATATAAACTAAAATAAATGTGTATCACCCACCCCTACTCTCATCTCATATGAATTGTGAAAAACACTCACCTCTTCTAGAGTAGGTATGATCTTCAGCAATATCTCAGCTACCGTGGGAATATCGGCACTGATGCTTAGGATTCTGTCAAAGTAATGAATCGCATTCCACGAGAAGAGAGAAGAGAACGGATATTAGACACACGAACAGCCTGAAGAAAACGGTCAGTGCTTTTGTTAGCACATTTAAATGTGAGGAGAGGGAACAGACCCCGAAGAGAGTCATGGAGTCATGCACCCCTTGGTCAAAGGGGAGTGGAGAACACAGGAAAACAAAGAAAAACAAACTGAAGCTCCTTCCCGTTGCTGAAATGTCAAGATACAGGGAAGGTCAAGGTATGAAACTGATAGAGGGGTGACAAAGTGCAGAGACAGAGAATGGCAGAGATGAACATGAATCAAGCAGGTTCCAGATCCAGTAGAGAAGAGAGACAGATGATAGATAAACAGACAGGGGGGTTGGGGGGGGGAGCAGTGGAGCAAAGTTCAAAAGTCAGATACCACAGTAAAACAATACAACAGACAAAAGGGAGAAAATGTATTTTGCACTGCCCCTTCACCATAAATAACTAAATTCAGCCTTGTATTAGCAAGAAACCTTTAAAATGAAAACTGTGGAGGAAGTACATTTCCCAAAGGTACAAAATGTTTCTGACGTCGGAGAGGGAAACAGGGTGGGAAAGGGCTTCCCTTACATGACAGAAAAGGCATTTGAACATAGCACAACAGCATTTAAATTCATATTCATAGATCGTCATGGCAGCATCATACTCATGTTTCATGGCAGAAAGGGAGTAGTTTGTACATTAAGGATGTTAAAACAGTTCTGATATTGGCAGTAACAGAGCTGATATGACTTGGAGGTTGGAGTATCTGAGTGGCACGTACCGCTCGGGCCCACTGCTGTCTGGGACTGACACAGTGGCATTGTACTGCAGGGGGCGGGGCCAAGTACCCAGAGCAATCAAGCACACGGATGTCAATCAAGTAAGCCGCCCAATAGGAAGGGCGCGATTATGGGTGTGGCCAACCAGGGAGTCAGGAGGTCAGGCGGCAACGCAGGTGGGCGGTACGAGTTGATCCGGAATATGGGAATTGGCCAAAAATGAACAGAAAAATAAAAACAAAAACAAAAAAACAAGGAAAAGGGGAGAGGGAGTGGAAGAGGAATACATTTTTTAATTGGAAACACTTTCAGTGTGACTTTCAATTCTCATAATGTTGGAGGAGAATGGAGAACAGGAGAGGAACAGATTATGAGAATATGTACTAGGCCAAATACTATTTTAGCCAGCATCAAAGATTCATATATACTCTTCAATTAACTCAAGAGTACAGTAGAATGTGGGGTATTTATTACACAGCACTGCTTTTGTAACACAAACTGCCTTGGTTCCACAAAATCTATAATTTTCTTGGACAAGGATGATGAGTTTAAAGTGTTCTGTTGGTTTTTATACATATTAGCATTATCATATTATAACCCAGTTCTACAGACATCTGAGCTCCATCTACCACAGAAAGTGTGAGAATGTGCAAACTAAACAAAAGAGTACTCACATCTGTGCGCAGAGCTTTAATATTCTTCCCACCCTTTCCGATCACTGCTCCGGCATTCTGGAGAGAAGAGCCAATCAGCATTGAGGTACAGCAGGAGAAACGAAACTCAGAAGTCATGGGAAACTCAGGGACTTACTTTGCTCTGTAGCAGAATTCTGAGCTCCACCATGTCGTCAGAATTTCGTGATCGCTTATGGGGCTTGTCCTCCTCAGTATCCTCAGCAGAACGCTTACCTGAAATGGAATTCGCAACACATATGTTTATCATGTAAAAGTTGCAATGAAACGGAACTAGCGACAGATCTTTTCTTCTGTATTGTGACGTACATTAAAGCAGTGTTTCCCAACCCTGTTCCTAGAGGCACACCAACAGTGCACATTTTGGATGTCTCCCTTATCTGACCCATATATTTCTGGGCTGCGTTCCACTCCAAACTTTCATGCCCTTCACTCGCTAACTTTCCGCCGTCTCATGGAGTCGGATATGCATCATTGCTTACATTGCATGAGTGCCCACTACTGGCGGAACTCGTGCATAAAGTTTAAATGAAACGCACTTATCACTTGGAATTCACTGTGGAGCTGATTTATTATTTAAACCCCTTTTACTAATTTGTTTTATGCACCATTCTAAATGCATATAAGCTGTTGGAGAAAATATATAAAATCCTATAGGTATATGAGCTGTTGGAGAAAAATAAAATGACAAAAAATAAAAATAAAAAAAAAATCAATAGTATAAAGTTTGAACGTAAGCTACGATTATTATGTGATTAAATCTCAACATAATTATTAATATACACTAATTCAAAAATAATTAATATATCTCGCACTTCAGTTAAGCACTGTGACATCACAATCAAGTTGAATTGTGAGATATAGAGCTGCTTGAAGTGTACACCGAAGTAGACTCGCTCCCTCGGTCAAAATCGAGGGGACAAGGGTCTGTCCATATAAAGTTCCCTTGTTCAAGTGGACGCACTTCAAAATGGCAGTGAGAATCCCCCGAGGGGAAGTGCTTAGTGAAGTTCCTGAGTGTGTGTCTAAAAGTGGAGTGGAACACAGCCCGGTCTTGAAGTCAGGTGTGTTTGATTAGAAAGAGTTTGAAAATGTGTAGTGTTGGTGTGCCTCCAGGAGCAGGGTTGGGAAACACTGCATTAGAGTGTAACATTATCGATAAAGAAAAATTTAGGTTGGGGAAATGTGGAGTATGCATCGGTTTTTGATTGGATGTTGAGATGTGGTTGTGGCACTCAATAGTGCAGGTCAACGGTCTTCAACCTTGCTCCTGGAGGCCCACTGCCCTGTAAAGTTTATATCCAGCCTGATTCAGTATGTGATTTTCAAGCGATCCTGAAGAGCTCGATTAGCTGGTTCAGGTGTGTTTGATTAGGGTTGGAGCGAAACTCTGCAGAACAGTGGGCCTCCAGGAGCAGGGTTGAAGACTTCTGGTGCAGGCAGATGAACGTAAGTTTGCAGGGGCACGTTTAAGTGGACTAAATGACTGGAGAATTTGGCATACGTCATCAATGAGAAGTTCGTTGAAGATCCAGTTAAGACACTTTGATTAATTTACGAGGTCAAAATAAAAATTAAATCTATACATGGATGAACCGCTCATAATAATATCTATAACATGCATTTAGAAAATAGGGTGAATTTTAATTTCATTCTAACTTTAGCCTACTGAATGATATTTGCTATCAAATTTCTAAGGCCTCTAAATAATCAACATGATCAAAAATTTGCTGAAAAACCTGTGGTACACCATCTACTACATACCTTCTGTTATCTGATTGATAGTTTAGACTTTTTTTTTTTAGCAAGTAAAAGGCCATTAAGGGCCTATTTACACCTGGTCACTTCATGTGTTTTCTCTGATCAGACAGCTATCCGATCGTGAAAAGACCAGGTGTAAATGTCCTCCAAAGTGCTTTCAAGAGGAGGTGGTTTGAGACGCATTTCAGATGAAACTGGACAACTGTAAATGCATCTGGTTGTTGAAACCACATATGTAAATTTTACTCCTCCCAAAATGTTAAAAATAAATGTGTGAGAGCCTGTTATAGGCTATATGTTATAACCAGATATGACGGCGCTGCCGATGAGTAGCCGAGTATCTCTGGTATCTCTTTAAATGAAACTGAAACCAAGTCGCAGACGCTCAAAACACAATAATCATCATTAAAAGTAGTGAGACTAAATGATCTTACCAGTGCTGATGCCGCTCTTTCTCCTATTGCGGTCTTTGATCTTGAAATTAGCTGATGATAAATAAAATGCAGCTCATACATGTTGCTTTCATTGACGTGAACTCCGTTAAATTTGCATATAGCGCGGGAATCGAAGATCGGATTTATATCCGTTTTGCGGAGACACAAACTATTCCATTTCAGAAATTAGATTTTTTCTAACTATTATTTCATGTGTCTGGATTTAAAGGGTTAAACAAGATACTGCACAAGAAACAGCAGGATTTTGGGAAGTTGGGAAGTGGATGGTGAAAATTGGATGAAGACTAACATTTTTTTTTCTTTGGAAAAAGAATGCACAATAACAACATTCAATATATTGGTTCCATTTTGATTTTATGCTGCTTTAAAAAAAAAAATAAATAAATAAAAATAAATTTCACAGGATCTTACCATTACTATCTTTGTTGCTGTAGGTCTCCTCTTCCTGCGGGTCGTTTTCTGGCTCCATTATCTATCTACAACAAGTGGAAATGCACAGCTCTTTCGTAACGGATGCCTAGGGGAAAATATAAGTAGTGCATGACAGAAAATGTTATATGATCTGATAGGATGCTAGTCCCAAGATTGTTTGCATTAACATTCTAGGAATCTCATCAGAATGAACGGCTCTCTTTTTGTCCATTAAAACAAAGCAGAACTGAAACTAAATGTTCTGGTAGCTATTCTGCAGGAAAGAAAAAAAAAAAAAAATTAAATATGGACTGAAAAGCAATGTACGTACCTAAAATTAGAAAGAAACTCAAGAACGTATTAAAAACAAACCGACACATGGGTTGTGTATCAAAATGTATTGGGCTGCCTACCTAGACAGCATTGTGCGCACTACAAGGGCATATGAACGTTCGAACGCGCCTGTGATGCTCACTAACTATTCGCCAAATGATTCCTTACGATGCTGTATAGACATGCAACTTACATTGCTTTGAGACACAGGATTACTGTAAATAAATTGATTAGTCGCCATCTTCCTGTACGGAATCAGCTGCCTGACGGGCTAATTAACAATAGTTTCAGGAAGCTAACGAGCTAGCTAACTACCATAAAGTATTTTTTCAATAGAAGTACTCGTGGTTACTGCGTTTGGTGGTAAAAATTAATAAAACAAATAAATACAACGCAAACGCTTTCTTCAACACATGGCAAACTGTGGAAATTACAGTAAGTTAGATGAAATAACTGATTAGGATTGCTAGCTTCCTTTAGCTAACAGAGATGAGGCTAGCTATCTAGCAAGAAAAAAAATGCAACTTAACCGTGTGCACAAAAATGTATATCGATAATTTAGAACTGTGAACATATTTTACACTGAAATATATTGGTTTACTGTGTTAACAACAATAATATAATGATTTTTGTATCAGGAAATGTACCTACCGACCTGTTCCTGTCTTACTCCCCCTTCGTAACAACAATGACGCACTAAATCTTTCTAACGCCGATGTAGCGCGGACCAATGAAAGCACCTCCCTCCACAAAGGAAACGCGCTCTGATTGGCTCAAACCACCGCATAACCGAAACTCCAGCAGCGTCACGGACAATCATTGGTCAAATGAACCGCCAATCTTTTATGACCGCGTTCATGATTAGCACGACTAGTCTTGCAGAAAGTACAGTTGTGTTTTGACATGAGGTAGGTTTAATTGTGATGTTTTTTTGTAAGTTATTCCATGAAGTATCAAAAAGTAAATTAGTCGCTGTAAGGGAATCACAAGACGACCTGTAGTATAGGTTATGATAGCAACACACTCATTAGAACAAAGTGGCGCTCTCAAAAATTAGGCACCATTCAGCCTGCACAGGAATAAAGATGGAATTACTCATTTTCTGGTAAGGTATCTACTTTAAATAATCATAAAAATGATGTATATACTATAGTACAGTGTAGTGTTATACGGTATAGTATAGTAAGTTGCAAGTTATTTGGTTTTTATTTAAAAAAAAAAAAAAATGTTTTCAGGAAGTGTGTGTATGTATATATATATATATATATATATAAAATATATATATATATATATATATATATATATATGTATATATGTGTGTATATATATATATATATATATATGTATATATATATATATATATATATAAAATATATAGAGAGAGAGAGAGAGGATATACACTGAACAAAATTATAAACGCAACACTTTTGTTTTTGCCCCCATTTTTCACGAGCTGAACTCAAAGATCTAAGACTTTTTCTATGTACACAAAAGGCCTATTTCTCTCATATTGTTCACAAATCTGTCTAAATCTGTGTTAGTGAGCACTTCTCCTTTGCCGAGATAATCCATCCACCTCACAGGTGTGGCATATCAAGATGCTGATTAGACAGCATGATTATTGCACAGGTGTGCCTTAGGCTGGCCACAATAAAAGGCCACTCTAAAATGTGCAGTTTTATCACACAGCACAATGCCACAGATGTCGCAAGTTTTGAGGGAGCGTGCAATTGGCATGCTGACTGCAGGAATGTCCACCAGAGCGGTTGCCTGTGAATTGAATGTTCATTTCTCTACCATAAGCCATCTCCAAAGGCGTTTCAGAGAATTTGGCAGTACATCCAACCAGCCTCGCAACCGCAGACCACGTGTAACCACACCAGCCCAGGTGTAACCACACCAGCCCAGGACCTCCACATCCAGCATCTTCACCTCCAAGATCGTATGAGACCAGCCACCCGGACAGCTGCTGCAACAACAATCGGTTTGCATAACCAACGAATTTCTGCACAAACTGTCAGAAGCCGTCTCAGGGAAGCTCATCTGCATGCTCGTCGTCCTCATCAGGGTCTCGACCTGACTGCAGTTCGTCGTTGTAACCGACTTGAGTGGGCAAATGCTCACATTCGATGGCGTCTGGCACTTTGGAGAGGTGTTCTCTTCACGGATGAATCCCGGTTTTCACTGTACAGGGCAGATGGCAGACAGCGTGTATGGCGTCGTGTGGGTGAGCGGTTTGCTGATGTCAACGTTGTGGATCGAGTGGCCCATGGTGGCGGTGGGGTTATTGTATGGGCAGGTGTATGTTATGGACAACGAACACAGGTGCATTTTATTGATGGCATTTTGAATGCATAGAGATACCGTGATGAGATCCTGAGGCCCATTGTTGTGCCATTCATCCACGACCATCACCTCATGTTGCAGCATGATAATGCACGGCCCCATGTTGCAAGGATCTGTACACAATTCCTGGAAGCTGAAAACATCCCAGTTCTTGCATGGCCAGCATACTCACCGGACATGTCACCCACTGAGCATGTTTGGGATGCTCTGGATCGGCGTATACGACAGCGTGTTCCAGTTCCTGCCAATATCCAGCAACTTCGCACAGCCATTGAAGAGGAGTGGATCAACATTCCACAGGCCACAATCAACAACCTGATCAACTCTATGGGAAGGAGATGTGTTGCACTGCGTGAGGCAAATGGTGGTCACACCAGATACTGACTGGTTTTCGGACCCCCCCCAATACAGTAAAACTGCACATTTTAGAGTGGCCTTTTATTGTGGCCAGCCTAAGGCACACCTGTGCAATAATCATGCTGTCTAATCAGCATCTTGATATGCCACACCTGTGAGGTGGATGGATTATCTCGGCAAAGGAGAAGTGCTCACTAACACAGATTTAGACAGATTTGTGAACAATATTTGAGAGAAATAGGCCTTTTGTGTACATAGAAAAAGTCTTAGATCTTTGAGTTCAGCTCATGAAAAATGGAGGCAAAAACAAAAGTGTTGCGTTTATAATTTTGTTCAGTGTGTATATATATATAACCTGAAAACATTTTTATTTTTTCATTTGTTTTATATATATATATATAATATATATATATATATATATATATATATATATATATATATATATATATATATATATATATATAATATATTTAAAGTTTATTATTTAATCATAATTGGATGTGGAAGCATTAGGATTAAAATGTTTTAATAAATGCATTAAGTCTTTATTTAAATCCTAATTCTTTACTACATATTTGCCTCTTCCCATGTTTAAAAGATAAGGCTCTAGTGTTTGGGACAGTGAGAGGATGTCCGTGGGTCAAGTCCAGGTTACCCAGGCATGGCTGCACTCTCAATGGCACGTCCAAGTCCCTCCTGCCTGGCTGGACGCTTGTGTGAACTGGATAAAGGAGGAGGCGGATAGAGAATCCGTGCCTCAGTCGCAGCTGAATCAGCGTGTCTTGGAGCAATGGCTGCTGACGGACCTGCGAGATCTGGCCCACCCAGTTCTCCCCGAAAGAATTTCGGAGGCACTGAAGACACAACTGGACAGCTGTTACTGTGTTCAGATGGACTCCGTACTAGACATCAGCCAGCCTGCCTACACTCAACTGCAGCGTATTCGAGGCACAGACTGCCCCAATGATCAAGTCTCGGCTGTTACGCAGGAAACGCAGAGGCCGTGGGAGGCCAAGCCCACTCGCATGTTGATGTTGCAGCTCACGGATGGAGTGCAGAGTCTGGAGGGTATGGAATACCGGCCCATCCCGGCTCTGAGTACCAACCTGCCTCCCGGCACGAAGCTCCAGCTAGTTGGGCCGATCGTCGTCCGTCTAGGGGTGTTGCTCTTGAAAGCTGAGAATGTGAAGGTGTTGGGCGGGGAGGTGGAACAGCTTTTGGAGATATACTCTCAAGGAAGAGTGCTTTGTGGGACACTTGGTTTGCCTGAGGAGAACCGTCCACAAGGTGAGGAACCGGATGACCGGGAGCTTCTGGCCAGCGTAGAGGCTGTGGGAGATCATCAGGTAGCCGACAGCGGCTATGACAGCCTAACTTCAGAAGCTTCCTCCAGACCATCTCACCATCATTCACAACCCCATCCTCAAGTGATGCCCATTTCCAGGGAAGACAACTGGGATAATATGGATGAAATTCCAGATGATGACTTCAGAAGTATTCCAGACAATTTTGATGATTTTCCACAAAACGCCGCTGATGATATGATGGACTACATTCCTGAGGACTTTGATGACATCCCGTTGGAGGAGCTGGACAGTGTGATGCGCCCAATAGATTCAGAAGTCTTGCCAAGTACTCGGGAACACTCTGAAATTCAGCAACCTGACTCAAAGTTACCAACCCAGCCCAAAACGGAAGAACTTAACCCTCTAAGTTTTAGCTCCAGAACTCCTCTTAGCAACACTCACCAAAGCAGAAACTTAAATGAAGCTTGTGATACATCTGGTGCAAGTTCCTCTACAAACACCGTAGAGTCTTCTGGTTGCAAACGAGACGCACCTGCTCCCATGTACCTCTGCACACTACAGGCAGGCAGTTGGCCGCCCGCCAGCGTTCAGGTTTTTCGTCTACAAGCTTTCATCGTCACACTGGTGGGAAAGTTGCGCATTAGCGGCAGCACATGGAAACTGGAGGCCACCATATCAGATGGAACCGGGTACTTGGACGTGGATCTGTCTGACGCCATGCTGGCCAATCTCATTGGCTTCTCGGCAACGGAGACCCGAGTCCTGCGGAAAGACCCGGCGAGACGCGGTGAGGTGGACAGCGGGATACTGCATTGTCAAAGAGAGCTGGTGGATATGTGCTGTATGATGAGCGTGCAGGTGGATCAGACCGGCAGAGGAGTCGTGTTGAGTGCCAGTCCGCTCTCTGACAGAGAATGCTCCGAGCTACAGAAAAGAGTGAAAGAGAGGAGGAATTAAGCACTACTTATTCTCTTGACTCTCTTTCTAACCTAACCTCACAGTGTTTGTACTGATTCAGTCAGTGGGTTCAACGAGATTTGAGTGGAATAACTTGTTTTGGTTCTCTCAGTCTCAAGAAAACACTTCACTTATATCTGTTGCATTTCAGAATTCATTGTATTCTATTTTCGTAATTGTTTTTTGTTCAATTTTAATGTCTTCTGTGATTTAATGAATTAAAAAAATAAAGAATTCCAATTTCACTTGATTTTTTTTTTTTTTTTTTTTTTTTTTTTTCTAGCACAATTTTAATTGTTACATTTTCTGGAGAAAATGTAAGGTGTTGTAGGTGGTTGCCAGGGCGTTGCTATGTGGGTTCTACTCTGTTCTGATTTATTAGAAAAATAATAGCACACTTTTCCCCAATAAACCACATGATTTGAAGTACTACTATATCAAGTATAGTCATAACGAAGTGCAGTTGTAACACTGGAAGTCTTTCTAACTTTTTTAATGAGATCCTTTCAGAAAACTTTTTAGAATTTTAATTCTTGAGTAATTTAATTTTTTGTATTTTTCAGTTTTGATTGGTTTTATTTCTACTATGTAACTGGTAGAAATGTACAACACTGCTATGCCAAAATCGCCTCAGCTGCTGACATGGCATTAAAATTGTCTACTAACTACCATGGAAATCTTTCCTCCTCATGCATGTTAGAACTCTCATCATCTGTGCGCACATTCACATTAGCATCTTCTCTGTGCATTGACAATTTCAAGCATGTGGACCACATTCCTGCAAATGTGGGTAAGTTATGCATCATTATTCCTGTCGGCCCTGCTGAAAAGGAGAAAAAGAAAACAGCTAAGCAGTTTAACTGGTTTTCCAGTCCAGTCATAGCTGGTTTAGCTGGGTGGTTTAGAGGCGTTTTAACCAGCTAAGACCAGCCAACCAGGCTGGTTTTCAGCAGGGTGATCATGAAAACCAACAGTGCCTGTTGAAATTACTGCTTTGTCTTTCTTGAAGTAAGGTTTTTAGGACATGATAGGTTGCTGAGAAAATCAGGCAAAAATCCAAGATGGTCAGCGGTAACACAGTTTGCACTGATGCTGGTGGAGGAATGTATGTGTCATCACTGTGAAAATGAGTAGAAAGACATAAAAATACTGAACTGATACATATGTATTCCTTCAAAACTATTTGAAAACAGAGTATAAAATGTGTCAGTGAATGAGAGTTACCAAATGAAGCACATTAAATATTAGTGTTACTACCATCCTGGGTAGTAAAAGTAGTAGGCTAATAGTAAAAGTACTCCATGTTTTCAATAATTATTTGTGGGAAATAGAAAATATGTTGGTAGACAGACAGACAAAGACATTTAATGGAGAAAAAAAAAATCCTACCTATTCTGGTCAGTCTTTGTTCAGTACAGCAAAAAGCAACAATGCTACAACTGTACTTGATCTACACTATTCATAAATTTAATCATAAGGCGATGTGTTTGCAAATCCGTCATCCTAAACAATAAGAGTGATGTTTGCCTTTAGCATGGACTTCATAAAAGTCCTTAAACAAATACCAAAGGGCACCGGTAGATGGCAGCAGTTGAATGTAATTCCAAGCACATCCCAAATGGGCCATTTAATGAACCAGCTTGGATATTCTTCCTGCTGTGTACATAAAGGTACCTGCTGTTTAAAAAAAAAACCCATAGTGGAAAAAAGTATGCACAATTCAAGACCACAACAAGGCAGGGCTTTCATAATGAAGTATCTCTTGTTTTAAGTAATCCGATACTCCATTTGTTAAATTCAAGCATATAGTAGTCCTGGCTTTAATCATATAGCCTACATTCTACAGCTTTATCTTTATGGTTTATGGTCTTGGCCTAAAAATACTTGAGTGTCATTAACTGAGTGCACGTAAATTGCCCCTTCACGAGACTCCCACTGTGCTCATCTAATTCTCCTTTGATTTATATTCCAGCGTCGTGCGTCAATCCTGACGTCATTAGAATGATGCTTGACCCAGGTAACGGTTGAGCGAGCTGCTGTTCTGAATCGGTTCATTAAAACGATTCGTGAGTGCCCTTTTGGCCCTGTCCCAAATGGCACACTTCTATGCTCTTTCGGTCTTGTGACCTTACAATGGCTGCCGCGTGCGCGTGTCGTTAAGTCCACGAGACCGTAGGGTGTCCCGTTTGTCAATTTTAGGCTTCAGAAGGGTGCTCGCGAGCGCCCCCTTTGCGGCCGATATGCGCCCTCGCTGAGCCGCAGACTTCTTCCCGACAGTCAAAGCGACGTTACGTCACGAAAGTGCGGACTCGTGGGAAGGCCGTGAGTGTTTAGGGTGCCATTTGGGACAGGGCCTTTGTGTTATGAGCGAGTCATTATTCGATTCGTTAAAATCTGTTTGTCGTGCTTGACCGAAACAAATCTTAAAGTGCTTTATTCAAATTTTCTTGTCTACAAATCAGATAATGCCGCCAACACACTACACGATTTTAGCCCTGATTTTCCACTCGCCGGCAGTTAATGGCGATCCCAAAAAGATCAAAATCTGAGGTAAATTGGTGCTCCTTCACCTGAGTGACGCTGTTTGAAATATCAGAGACTGGTAGAAAAGTGCCCGAGAGATATTTAGTAGGCTAGCAAGTTAAATATAGACGTAAACAGATCATTAATTGCTTATCATAATCATAAACAGATATTAACCTAGCCTAAATAAAATCTATTATGATTTCCAGTAACGATCTCGTCATTTTAATCGTACGGTCGTCATTTTTTTTTTTTTTTTTTACACAGCCTAATTCTTCCGTAAGCTAATTTCTTTCCTTGTTGTGAAACAGACACTGAACGACTCACTTATTTGATCATACTATAACATAAATTATATTCCTACTGTGAAAATTGATATTATAAATATGAATAAAATAATATTTAGGTTAAATTATGTTACATTTCTATTATGTTACATTAGTCGTTTTTTCTGCTCGCTATTGCTGTAGGCTATCATTTTTAGATGTATTATTTATTTTTTAATAAATTTACATTTATTTATTTTAATCAATGTTTTGTTATTGTATTCAATTTATGTATTTAGTTTAATCTAATTTTTATTATTTATTTTCACAATTTTTACACTGTTTTTCTTTAAACTTTTCCATGGACATGGGCTCCCTTGAGTCCCAGATCCCAGTTTGAAAACGCGTTTCAAAAGGGAGAGACTTCAGGGAACGAGTCGAAAACTGCGAGTCAGTACATGGAAGAAACGAGAACAATTCATTCATTTAAAAATTCCTTCCAAAAACTGATTCATTCACAAATGAAACACAACTACTGTCGTGTGTCTGTCTGGTTCTGTGTTAATTAGTGGCTGTAATTACCAAAATCTGAGTAACATTCCTTAAAGGACATAAAACAACTGTCCTGACTTGCATTGATATAACTGAATCACAACATTTCTATATCCATACAGCAGTGTATAATCCATACGCCTTAACTTAAAGTCTTAAATCGGTGTAAGGATGTTGTCAATAATCAATAAAGTGCTTTAATGATCTCTTCTCCTCCTCTCATCGTCTCCTCCCCTCAGATGCGCTGCGCATCATCCAGCGCTCGCGCTCCCTCACTTCAGCACTCGCGTTTCTCAAGAGCGCGTCTTCTGTCCTTCTCCGCTCACCCGGACGCGTCATTGAACGCCAGCATCATTCTGGGTAGAGCGATACGTACAGAGGCAAGAGGAGGAGAGGAATACGAACACTTCGCGTAGATAGAAGCCCGAGACAAGGTCGACTGAGTCTTACGATCCGTTTTGCGTGTCTCGCGCTCGGACGCTCCAGACGCGGGCGCGTGTGTTTTGCGCTGTCTCCACGCGTCGGATTCCAGGGGGTCTTAAATCTGGAGGCGAGGACCCGGGGATGAGCCTGCTGTCGAGGGGCTTCGGCATGTCGGGCTGGGGGCTCAGTTGGGTTCTGATGCTGCTCGCGCTCTGGAGGCCCGGTACCGCTTGTCCGGAGCCCTGCACGTGCACGGGCGTTCGGATCTCGTGCGTGGATGCGGAGCGCAGTATTGTGGCATTTCCAATGCTGCAGTCCGAGGCAGAGATGGAGAATATCACAGACATGTAAGTCATACAGAAGATGCCAGGGGTCACTGAAGATGATGCATGTTGTGTCAACTCTTTAAAACAGACAGCCAATGAATTACAGTGTCATTAACTTGCATAATTGTGCCTGATTTCTATGATTTATTCAGTTTGATTTATTGTACATGAATTACTGTGCCAAAGTAATTTCATAAGTACAAACCACATTATTATTGGCATTATATTCGCTTCAGTGCGGCTTCTCGTATGTTGACAGTTTTACACAAATGTTTGCAAAAAATAATGATATGAATCAGATGTCATTGAAGACATTTTGATGGACTTTAGGTTAAGTTGCTGTTACAAATCACACCAGAGCATCAAGGCTTTATTTACTCAAGCATCTATTACCCTGGATGACTGATTTAGAGACAATGTTCTTGTTGCTGTTTACAGATACATTGCAAATCAAAGCAGTTTCACATTCATTAATGAAAAAGATCTCAACTTATACCGCAGCCTCAGAAACTTGTGAGTACTAAAATGTGGAACCACTTTAATGTTCTTTGTATGCTGTGAGATGGAAATTTGTGACATCAGTGTTTGTCTTATCCTACAGAACTGTAACAAACACACGGCTCACATATATTTCGAGGCAGGCCTTTCAGAGCAACCTGAAACTACAATATCTGTGAGTGTTTTTGGATGAGCTGGAGGAGTTTTGATTGTTTACAAAGTTTCATTTTAGCTAAAAAAAATTATATGAAATAATAATTGTACCTATTAAAACATCTGATATTGTAGGAATTTAGTATATGTGTTTCTTTGTCAGAGCTGATCGTTGCCTCCTTTTACAGGAATCTCAAAGAGAACAATCTGTCGTATCTATCCTGGAGGACATTTCATCACTTAAACATTTCATATCTGTAAGTCTCAGATTGTTTATTGAAGATATATTACAGTTACCATTTAGTGTACTTAAAGGGTTAGTCCACCCCAAAAAGAAATTTCTGTCATTAATTACTCACCCGCATGTCCCGTAAGACCTTCATTCATCTTCTGAACACAAATTAAGATATTTTTGTTGAAATCCAAGAGGTTTTTTTTATCCCCCATAGAAAGCAACATAATTACCGTCATTCAAGGTCTAGAAAGGTAGTAAAAACATCATTAAAATAGTCAACGTGACTGCAGTGGTTCAACCTTAATGTTATGAAGCGACGAGAATACTTTTTGTGCACAAAAACAAAACAAAAATAACGACTTTATTCAACAAATTCATCTCTCCCCTGTCATTCTGTTTATGTTCGGTGTTCTGATGTGGAACCTGGAAGCGCTGAGCGTAAACAGCGTAGGAGAATTACTCAGAAGAGAAGATATTGTTGAATAAAGTAGTTATTTGTGTTTTGTTTTTGCGCACACAAAGTATTCTCGTCACATTTACTCACGATTTCTCTCAACATGGTGACAGAAGAGCTGTCAGTCAATAACTGGGAAAACAAAGTAACTTGAGTTACTTATTTGAAAAAGTAACTCAGATATTTCTTGTAAATTTAAAAGTAATCCATTACTTTACTAGTTACTTGGAAAAGTAATCTGATTACGTGACTCGCGTTACTTGTAATGCATTACCCCCAACTCTGTCTATATCCACAAAACCAGTCATAAGGTATATGTCATATTGTTGCTGAACAAATAAGCTTTCCATGGATGTATGGTTTGTTAGGATAGGGCAATATTTGGCCGAGATACAACTATTTGAAAATCTGGAATCTGAAAAAAATCAAAATATTGAGAAAATCACCTTTAAAGTTGTCCAAATGAAGTCCTTAGCAATGCATATCCACTCGCAAAAATACATTTTTGATATATTTACGGTAGGAAATTTACAAAATATCTTCATGAAACATGATCTTTACTTAATATCCTAATGATTTTTGGCATAAAAGAAAAACGATAATTTTGACCCATACAATGTATTGTTGGCTATTGCTAGAAATATACCCGTGTGACTTATGACTGGTTTTGTGGTCAAGGGTCACATATACTGATTATGATGTAGTTGAACCAGGTTACATGTAGAGTTATTTGTTTCATGGCACTGTTATAATACACTTGTATGCATTTATATGTTGCAGGTTGCTGGCAGGCAATCCTTTGCAGTGCTCATGTGAAAACGTGTGGTTGAAGCAGTGGAGAGGAGAGGAGGCTGAGGAGCTGCTGTGTGTGGAGGAGGGAGGAAAGAGGAGGGCTCTGTCTATGCTCACACTGCCTAACTGTGGTAAGAATTAGTTGATAAAGAAAAGGTATGGATAACACAGTCTAGACTTTACTTTTACAGGGGTCATATCATGAGCAATCAAATTTTCCTTCATCTTCTGAGTAAGATAGTAGGAGCTCTATGAAAATGTACTGTAACTTTTAGAACTCAAAGCTTTAGGCCATTTATTGAAACAAGATTGCAAAAAAACATTCTGTACTTACCCAACTTTCAGATGTAAGACAGTCACAGTGAGATAATATGAAGCTGGTTAGACTGTTATTCCTAAACTAATGATAAATGCGTAATATAAGCAAAAGTTGGGTCAAACCTCGTACTTTCTGGTGCTGAAGGATCCCGATGTTTAAAACGAGTGACTGAATTTTATTTTTAACAAGGCCCCTGATCATTTCAGTCTGATTTTAACAGTGTTTACTGTTAATTTCACCACAGATTGTTTTGTGAACCTGTCATAATGTATTATAGACTGCAAAGATGGGACAGTTAAAAACATTACTGGAATCAGCATTAACCCATAGCTTGTAAGCGCAGTTTTGTATCCTATTTCACATGCGAGAGTGTGTTTATATAGAATTATAAAAGGGACTGCAGCAAAAATGCTGTTGAGATTGAAGGATCGGAAAGAAAGTAAAAAAAAAAAAAAAAACGACGAGGAAAAAATTTGATTGTGTCTGTTTTGGTGAAAAAAGAACATGAGTACACCTGAGGGGAAAAAATAAATAAATAATAATAATAATATCATCTATGGATAATTTGCATGATAAGCTGCTTTCAAATGTGTCTTTATCAGTGTTAGTTTAGCATTATTATTTTAGTATTTATTAATAGTAAGTTGTTAATATTAAGTTTTAGTAATTTTGTTATGTGCTTTTGTCATTTTTATCACATTTTTATTTTATTTAGCTTTTATTTATTTTTAATATTTTTAATAATTCAACTTTAACTTAATTTATTTCAGTTAGTTGCCACAGCACCATTTCTAAATATCATTTAAGTTTTTCTAATATTTATATTCTATTGTATTTCAGCATTATTTAAATTACTGAAAATGATTTATAACAGTTTTTGTTTTACTTAACAACACCAACACTGGTCTTTATTACAAGCTTTCAAGAATTGAATGTCAACCAGATATGTTTCTGTGACGAAGCCGGTTGATTAGAAAGAATTAACTAAGACAATCCGCTATGACCTGTATAACTGAGAATCAGCGTATTTTAAAGGAAACTTGCGGTTTCACTCATATAATATTCAAGACTGAAGTTTAGGTTTGTTTGTTTGGCAAGATGTGATTTGTCCAGGCTGTAGTTTTATGGCTGCGGCTTTAGACGCGGATCATTATTGATCCAAAGATCAGCCTCCAGCCAGGCCTATTTTAAGCAATACCACAGCAGAAGGCCCTCGAGGGAGGAAGAGAGAGAGGGAGGAAAAGGGAAAAATAGAGACAGACGGGGGGATCCCCAGAATGCAAAAACACTGAGACATTTAGACTCTGCTGCGAGCGTCTGCTGGCCTGTGGCCAAGTGCTGCCTTTCTTTTCCATTTTTTGTGACATGAAAGAAAATAAGCTGCTCCACTGAATCGTTTTAACTTACCATTGTTTTTGGAACATCTCGAGTGCCAAATGTACATGAGAGATTTTTTGCCAATACAATAAAGAGAAACTTGTTGGCGCTTAATCCCAAAAATTGTCGTTCTAAACCTGTATGACTGAACACAAAAGAAGATATTTTGAAAAATGTCTCAGTGGGTTTTTTTTTTTTGGAAGTCAGTGGGGTCTAGTGATATTTTAGACACCATTGGCTTTCATTGTATAGACAAACACAGTTGAAAACTTCTTCAAAATGTCTTCTTTTGTGTTCCGCAGAAAGTCAAAGCGGTTTGGAATGACGTGAGCATGAGTAAATGATGACAAAGTTTTCATTTTTGGGTGAATTGTTCTTTTAAGAGTAGGAGCTGCTGTGGGGAAACTGTTTGTCCGGTCAGAACAGGCTGAAGGTGTGTGTTTTGTGGTGGATATTTACAAAAAAACAAACAAACTTCAAGCATAAAAAACAGCACATGAGTCTTGAAATGATCATAGTTGCGTGACCTGCAGTTTCCTGCAGCAGAAAGAGATAGCAGGGATGCGATGATAAGGATGTAACGTGCAGCAGCCCGGGAGCAGATGGAGATAGAGATCTGATTTGGCTGTCCATTCATGACAGAGACAATCAGAGCTGTCTGCACTCTTTGGCCTTGAATTTAGTGGGAGCGCCTAGCGGGTTAGAATGGCATTCCTGTGATGCAGATGGAAAAGTAAAAGTGATCTGATATCTGAGCTAAATAAAATTAAATATTCACTTCGGTGTCACTTTAAATCTACCCTAAAATTGGCTGTTAGAACATAAGAAATAAAATTTTATAATATTATATAATATTGATAGATTCTGAATATACTTATATACATCACAAAAATTGTTTTTGAGAATTGGTAAAATGTTTTCAAAAATTTTAAAATGTTTTCATGTTAAACTACAGCTACAGGCTTTATTTTACTATGCAAAACAAAAAATGCATAAAGATACAAAAGCTCACGTGAAATAGCATACATTGACTACAGTATAATCACTTATTAATATTTCGCTGGTTCTCTCTTGTTTTTAGCATGTTCATAATTTTTTTGTATGACAGATGGCCAAAAATGATGTCCGTACAATTTGGAATGTTTCATTGCGTTTTTGCAAATAAAACTATTGACTTAAAGCTCAAATACGCAACATGCTTAAAAAACCTGTAAAAAATTTTAACAATACTTGAATAAAGAGTGAAGATGACAAAAAAAAAAAAAATGTTTTAAAATTCATGTTATTTTTAAAGCTGCAGTCCATAACTTTTTTTGGTTAAAAATTATCCAAAATCAATTTTTCAGCAAGTTCATAACCAGCCAAACTATCTCCTTACCTTAGCCTGATTCACAACAGTAAGCTTGTAATAATGTTTTATAATAAAATCGGTACTGGTGGGTTTCTGCGGGAAATTCGAGCATGCAGTCGTTCGTCTTTGCGTCATTACATCACATCTGTTTACATAAAGAATGAGTCCCAGCTAGTAGCAGCGATATCGCATGTGAGGACTGGTAGCGGATCATTTATAGCCTTTTCTCACAGCAGCTGGAATAATTAAACTTATCATTTTGATGGTGGATTGTAATCCAGAAAGGTCCAAATGACAATCATCAGTGACAACTGGAGATTCACCCGTAGTCAAAAGCAAAAGACTTCGGAGTGGCTACAGAAATTGAAATCTACAGGTAACGCTAAGACACACTAAATACACATAGTCACGCAATGCTGATGTTGTTAACATTAACAATTTGAGAACAAAGTATAACAATAATAATAATTTACATGGTTTGACGTGATCCAAGCAAAGCGATCATTAGATTTAATCACCACTGGCAGTGCAATTCATGCTTTTTTTCTCAGAACAAAAGTGGCAGATATGCTACTTACTTGTTCAGATGACATTTTCTGGTGAAAATTCTTATTTTGGTCATTTTCCAAGATGCAGAATCTGTGATTTGAAGTACAGTATCCACACCGATGTGGTGACTGACAGCAAACATCAGATTCATCCGCGCTGAAGAGCCGTGCCGAAGCACAACCCGACGTAAAGATGATAATTCCGCAAATAACTGCAATTGCAGGTTTCAAACAGAGATGGCGACAAAGAGGCAGGACTGCAGCTTTAATATTCATGTTAAAATTAATTAACTTTTATTACTCTCATTTATTTAAAGTGATTCAATTTAAAAAGCTAAAATATCAAATATACATAATACAATTAAATATACCCTGAAAATGGCTGAAAACAATATAATAGTCATTCAAAACAATATAATATACTGAAATATAATATAGATTCTGAATATATATTGTGTTTGTTTGAGAATTTGTAAAAGGTTTTCAAAAAATTGCAGTAGCCCCTCACTGCAGAACACATGAGATCCAGGGGGCGGAGACAGGTAGGTTAAGGTATATGTAAAGTGGGAGGAGTTGGATCCAGATCCAGGGGGTGGAGATGGGTAGGTTTAGATCCAGGGGGCGGAGACGGGTAGGTTTAGGGATATGTAAAGTGGGAGGAGTTGGATCTGGATCCAACCTCGCCCCCTGGATCTCGTGTTCTGCAGTGAGGACCATCTCAAAAATTGTGAAATGCTTTAATGTTAAGATTTATTTATTTTCATTAAAATTCTTTTAAAAAATTATTTAAATGTTAGCTGCATGCAATCAGCTGATCACTCAATATGACCTTATAGATTTCTGCACACAAAACTAATCATTAGAACTGTTCACATTGTCATTTTTGCAAATGTTATCAGATCTGTTTGTTCAGACAGTGTGGTCAATATCTGGTGTACGTACATTATTGGCTTTAGTAATGATGTAGTCGACAGCGTGATGCCAAGAGATACAACAACTGAGAAAAGCTGTCAGTACTGAAAGAAAGGATGGAAAACTGGAAAGTTCACTCAGTATTCACTACATAGTAAAGGTCACATATAGTAGTTAACTAGGCCTATATGAGGTAAATTTGAGCGCAAGTGAGTGGATTCAGATTGTTCCGTTTGTATGTTGTTACATGTGTGTCATGTCCCGAATGGCAAACTACTGCCAACCTGCCAATTCAGACTGAAACACATTTTGAAAAAATCTGATTTCAAACCACATATGTTCTAAGGAACTTTAAACATTTTGTATTAAAAACTAAGACAATGACTTTTTTTTACTTAAATACTTTATTGTTAATTAGTGTATAAACCGTGTGGTTTGTGGTGTGTGTTTTGTTTCTAGTTCTCCCCACTGTGACTCTCGCTCCCACTAAAGTGACCATGAAGAAAGGGTTAAATGTGACGCTGATATGCAACACCTCAGGAACGCCCACGCCTAGTCTCAACTGGAACACCTGCAAATTAAATTCAGCGTACGAGGTAATTCTGACCTTCATCTCTAAGTTGATTCAGTTGTAATTATCAGTGGTTGTTGCAGTTTCTTTTCATGTGAATGCTGCAAGGAGACTGGGAGTATGGGTAACCACACCATTTAATTTCACTATTTTCACTAGTTTGTTTGGTCTTGCCACAGCATTTCAAAATTGTATTGCAAACCAGCATTGTTCAGTCATTTGACATTTTGATGATACATTATGAAAGTTATGCATTATGAAAGCCGTTTCTTATGACATTTGCTTTAGATTTGTGCTGAGAGGATTGCTTGTAATTATTTTAACACATATAATATATGATATACACATATATTTAACCCATACAATATATATGATAATATATGAAATACGGAATTTTTGTTGATTTTAACATTTTTAGGCTTTGATTTATGGAATTGGGCAAAAACATAATACACATAAAAAATTCAATAGCCGCTTTTCCACCATCGGTTAGCCAACCGTGCTGAGAATTCCGGGCCGAGAACGGTTTTTGAACAAAGCAGAAGTGGAAATATTATAACCATAATCATTCCTTACCGTTCTTATAAATGTTAGGCCCGACAGTGGAAAAATGGCTAATGTATATTGCAATTTGCAAACCATTTTCTTAATGTGGCGTAACAGGATATTCACAAAAACAACAATGTCCGAGCTATTGGTTAACATTATCCAATTGGTCATCTGCCTAAGTGACGCCAACGGAAAAGGAAAGTCATTTCATAGAAAAAGCAAGTGATTACATTTTGATTAAATATAGTTTTCTTTGGAATAACAAGCAACAATGAATTGTTCACAATAAGGCTAGGAATCTGTATTAAGACTGTAAATAGGGAGGTGTTCGATTGCATAGACTTTAAATAGAAATGACATTGACATTGTTGTAACTCACACCCCCAGCAAGAACGCTCAGGTCAGATGTCAGAGCTCAAGCTCTTGAATGTCTCTTCACTGGACAACGGATGCAAAATCACCTGCAGATCTGATAACATGGTGGGAGAATCTGAGGCATCTGTG
The DNA here is from genome assembly GCA_039654765.1 of Mylopharyngodon piceus. Lineage (NCBI taxonomy): Eukaryota > Metazoa > Chordata > Actinopteri > Cypriniformes > Xenocyprididae > Mylopharyngodon > Mylopharyngodon piceus. Next base: position 28,303,647 of record CM077453.1, read on the forward strand.
CATCTGGACATACTGTGTAAGTTATCAAGAGAAACACACAGCTGTAATACCAACATGTTTTATATGAATTATTACACAAGTCTGGGATACTGCCATAATTACCACTCATTTATACCGGATATTAAATTTATACTTTTTATTATACACACTACCCAAGTTTTAAAGGGGACCTATTATGCAAAATTCACTTTTGCATGATGTTTGGACATAAATGTGTGTTGGCAGTGTGTGTACACAACCACCCTATAATGATAAAAATCCAACCACTCCTTTTTTTTAATCCCCATAAATCATAAGCAGTGTCTCAGAACAAGCCGTTTCCAGATCCCTGGCAGTGTGACGTCACAAAAGCCACAGGCCCCACCCACGAATGTTGACAGACACTGCCGTTTTAACATAGAACCGCCCTGAGCGAGTTCACAGCAATTTCACAGTCCGCCATTGCTGCACTGACGAGAACGTCTCCCAAGCGTTTTAGGTGTTCTGTAGCTGGATGTATTAATCCACATAGCTCTCTCCATTTACTCCCTAAATCTGAGCCGCTGAAGACGAGGTGGATTAATTTTATTTTTCAAGAAAATGCTCCCTCAACTCTACCGAAATTTGTTTATGTCTGCGCAAATCATTTCACACCAGACTGCTTTGTGAAGAATGTCAATACAAAGGGACAATACAAAACATACAGTCTCCAGAGTGATAATGGATACGGCAGTAATAAAGGTGAGGGCACTTTATTACAGTTTATCGGAGTTGATTTACGGATATGAAGTTTACCAGTTTATTAAGCACCACCCGAAAAGGCATAATGTCTTTATATATTTGTTTACTGTTAGTTGTAACGAGTGTTTCTGTGTACTTCGCTATGTATGTTGATGATAATGCAAGGGAGAGAGAGTTTATGGATAATATTTTAATGCACACTTGCACTGTGTTTTATTAAGCTCTTACAGTGATTTTCTAGAGTGAAAACAGATGCTTCATATTTTGTGTGAAGTACAATAAACGTTATAAATCTCATCGGTAAACAGGCTTGTACTAATACAGGTGCTGGTCATATAATTAGAATATCATCAAAAAGTTGATTTATTTCACTAATTCCATTCAAAAAGTGAAACTTGTATATTATATTCATTCATTACACACAGGCTGATATATTTCAAATGTTTATTTCTTTTAATTTTGATGATTATAACTGACAACTAAGGAAAATCCCAAATTCAGTATCTCAGAAAATTAGAATATTACTTAAGACCAATACAAAGAAAGGATTTTTAGAAATCTTGGCCAACTGAAAAGTATGAACATGAAAAGTATGAGCATGTACAGCACTCAATACTTAGTTGGGGCTCCTTTTGCCTGAATTACTGCAGCAATGCGGCGTGGCATGGAGTCGATCAGTCTGTGGCACTGCTCAGGTGTTATAAGAGCCCAGGTTGCTCTGATAGTGGCCTTCAGCTCTTCTGCATTGTTGGGTCTGGCATATCGCATCTTCCTCTTCACAATACCCCATAGATTTTCTATGGGGTTAAGGTCAGGCGAGTTTGCTGGCCAATTAAGAACAGGGATACCATGGTCCTTAAACCAGGTACTGGTAGCTTTGGCACTGTGTGCAGGTGCCAAGTCCTGTTGGAAAATGAAATCTGCATCTCCATAAAGTTGGTCAGCAGCAGGAAGCATGAAGTGCTCTAAAACTTCCTGGTATACGGCTGCGTTGACCTTGGACCTCAGAAAACACAGTGGACCAACACCAGCAGATGACATGGCACCCCAAACCATCACTGACTGTGGAAACTTTACACTGGACCTCAAGCAACGTGGATTGTGTGCCTCTCCTCTCTTCCTCCAGACTCTGGGACCCTGATTTCCAAAGGAAATGCAAAATTTACTTTCATCAGAGAACATAACTTTGGACCACTCAGCAGCAGTCCAGTCCTTTTTTGTCTTTAGCCCAGGCGAGACGCTGTCTGTTGTTCAAGAGTGGCTTGACACAAGGAATGCGACAGCTGAAACCCATGTCTTGCATACGTCTGTGCGTAGTGGTTCTTGAAGCACTGACTCCAGCTGCAGTCCACTCTTTGTGAATCTCCCCCACATTTTTGAATGGGTTTTGTTTCACAATCCTCTCCAGGGTGCGGTTATCCCTATTGCTTGTACACTTTTTTCTACCACATCTTTTCCTTCCCTTCGCCTCTCTATTAATGTGCTTGGACACAGAGCTCTGTGAACTGCCAGCCTCTTTTGCAATGACCTTTTGTGTCTCGCCCTCCTTGTGCAAGGTGTCAATGGCCGTCTTTTGGACAACTGTCAAGTCAGCAGTCTTCCCCATGATTGTGTAGCCTACAGAACTAGACTGAGAGACCATTTAAAGGCCTTTGCAGGTGTTTTGAGTTAATTAGCTGATTAGAGTGTGGCACCAGGTGTCTTCAATATTGAACCTTTTCACAATATTCTAATTTTCTGAGATACTGAATTTGGGATTTTCCTTAGTTGTCAGTTATAATCATCAAAATTAAAAGAAATAAACATTTGAAATATATCAGTCTGTGTGTAATGAATGAATATAATATACAAGTTTCACTTTTTGAATGGAATTAGTGAAATAAATCAACTTTTTGATGATATTCTAATTATATGACCAGCACCTGTATAGTGGCTAAAAACAAGAAGACAATATAAGTTTCTGACATTATAGTGCAGTGGTCGGCAATAGGCGGCCCGCCAGCAATAATATCTGGCCCGAACCCGCAGCCAGATTATTTTGATAGTGGCTGGTTCTGAAATAGATCTTCGTCTCGTGGTGCTGTCTATTATCACCGTGTCTACACCAGATGCGAATTTTTTCACGTCGCGTTGCGCCGCGCCGCAACAGCTCAAAGCTGTCTACACTGAACGCGACAAACCGACCGTTGCAAAGCACTTGGACTACATCAGAAACAGAACGGGGAATCCGTTTACTGTCGGGAATGTGTTGTGTCGCGTGTACGTGAGGATGCCAAGGAATAATTCTGAGTGTAAAAGTAGGCTACGTCAAATAATTATTACAATAAGTTAGGCTCCATTGTGTAACAAGCAAATTAAAATGATACACATTTATTATTCACAATATGGAAAGAGGAAATAAAACAGTTCGTTAAGAGCATGACTCAAACATGCTATTAATGGGCTTATTCAAGTCCTCTTTTATTTTTATTTTAAGTCCTCTTAGTTATTTTTATCCATTCTGCATCTCCCACATATGTGTGTTTTAGCAAGGCGGTCTGTGTTGCAAGTTGGTGAATGAAGATACTTGCCAGGTCACTACTCTACTTTATTAATTTATCCAGTGTAAAACCCGGACACTGCCACACAAATGTGGCTTTTTGTTAATGACTGTCCTACTACAGGATTTAACACAGAGTAACAGCTCACTACCAGTTACAAAAGACATTGTAACAGTCTGTCACAGGCAATTCTAGTTGCATTTTTAATCAATTAATTTAAATTATCCTTTTGACTATGTTCTGGCCCGCCATGTAGTGGCAAAAAATGTTTTTTGGCCCGATGCCAAACTTAATTGCCGACCCCTGTTATAGTGTGTCCTGACTGAATCCTGACAGGGGAGAATGAGCTCTTGAAGCTCCGCCCTCTTAGGCCAGCACAGCAGCTCATTTGCATTTAAAGGGCACACACTGAAACGGCGCGTTTTTGCTCAACCCCAAAAAGTGGCAATTTTAACATGCTATAAAAAATTATCTGTGGGGTATTTTGAGCTAAAACTTCACATACACACTATGGGGACATCAGACACTTATTTTACATCTTGTAAATGGGGGCATAATAGGTCCCCTTTAATGTTTTCAACAGAATGCCCAGATAGCAACATTTATTTGATACAAAATACAAAAAAAGCAGTAATATTGTGAAATATTATTGCAAATTAAAATAAAACTGTTTTCTTTTTTAATATATTTTAAAATGTAATTTATTCCTGTGATGCAAAGCTGAATTTTCAGCATCATTACTCCAGTCTTCAATGTCACATGATCCTTCAGAAATCATTTTAATATGCTGATTTGTTGCTCAAGAAACATTTCTTATTTTTATTAATGTTGAAAACAATTGTGCCGCTTAATCATTTCCCCCCCCAACCTAACAGCGTTTATTTGAAATCTTTTGTAACATTATACATTTCTTTACTGTAACTTTTGATCAATTTAATGCTGAATAATAGTAAAAGAAAAAAAATCTTACTAACCCCTAACTTTTGAACAGTAGTGTAATTCCACATTAATTCAACGATTTGTTCACCAAAATATCAGAGTTTAGTTCACAATTTGGTACCTTTAAGATTTCTGTATATAAATGATCTTTGATATGATTGGCTAACCTTCATCAGTTTATAGATCACAATGTTGTTTATCGAGTTGTTGAATATGTGATATGTAAAAGCAGGGGATCTTATGTTAATGAGCTGGTTGTTACTGAGTGCGATATTCCCTTTAATCCATTCATCATCTGTTAGATTTTTGGTTACGCTTTATTTCGAGTTGTCATTGATACAGTGTATTTTAAGTACTGAGTAATATTAATTACCTACATGTACTTACAGGGTTAGGGTTAGATTTTGGTTTAGTGTTAGTTGCATGTCATTATGCATAATTTATAGTTATTATTACTATAGTACACTGTAAACCCTAACGCTCAAAATAATTCATTGGTTTGAGGAGGACAAACTTAAACAAATTAGTTCAATCAAATGAACTTTTATGAGTATGTAGAACTTTCTTTCTTTTTTTTTTTTGAGTTCACAGAACTGATATATTTTAAGTAAACTGAACGGTTTCATTGTTTTGAGTTTTATGAACTTATTTCTTTTAATTTAGACGAACTTAAGTTTAACTGAATCTGGGCTGGGATTTCTATTTCCCAGCATGCTTTATTTGAAAGGAAAGGCATGGAAATCCCATGACATTTGAAAGGGAGAGTAAATGCTAACATTAAGTGTTATATATATTTTTTTGTGCAAGATTAATGTTAAGTGGGAGATTTAGTAGTGATTAATGTTTTGTTATGCTAATTTAAATGAGTTCCTGTTAATGTGGGTTTTTGGAGAGTTACCATCATGGTGACAAGTAGCACAAGGGCTTGGTTTGAGAGCAAGTATGTCAAATGTTTTATATTGCTGTACTCATTCAGCAAGTGCTATACCATGCTATTGTTAACATGTTAGCAAATGAGCAAGTTAGCATTTTCTGAATTAGCTTGTTGTAGCTAGCTAAGTTTAAACTAATAAAAATGTTCACATTGAGATTACATGAAAATTTTAAGTTAAATGTATGAATTAGTGTACTCAAACATTACAAGTTAAGAACAATTAAAATGTATGAGTACAAAATGAAAATCTGTCAATTCTGCTTACTTAAAACTGAATTTCTTAACTTCTCAACTGATTGCCTCAAATTTTTTGAGTTTTGCCAGCTTATTTGTGTTTACAGTATAATTAAATGTAACGTGTAAGGACACTGTAAAATAAAGTGTTACCTTATTCTTTAATCATCAAATAATACATTTTAATAAGACTAAACCTGTAATGCTACCATAAATAATTAAGTATTCGAGTTATTTATGTTTGTTTATGCTTGTCTTGTCCATTTATTTGGGATGCCAGTTGCACCTGTAATCAGCAAGCTGATGGATGCTGTCTCAGACCACCATTGGTGCATTCCCTTCAGCGTGTCGGGCAACCCAGAGCCTAAACTGAGCTGGTTATTAAACGACAAACCCGTGGAAGAGGGCAGCTTTATCCATACCATGATCCACGATTATTCAGAGGGTGAATACCACGGTTGCTTACAGCTGGACAGTCCCACACACATCAACAATGGAAAGTACACGCTGCTGGCCAGTAATGCATACGGAGAGGACAGCAAGGCAGTATTCGCTCATTTCATGCATGAGCCGTGGAATGGTGAGTTGAAATTAGCATGCAACCAAATCAAAACCGTTTCAGTGAATGTGACTGAGAACTTGCCTTTGTTTTTCTTTTTCATGTTTATTCATCAGAATCAGTTACTGATCCGCAGTATTATGGTGAGTCTTGTTTAAGAACTTAGAATTAAATTATGGGATATTATGAATGATTAAAGTCATAGTTCACCCCAAAATGTAGATTTTGACATCATTTATTCACACTCATGTCATTTCAAACCCATATGGCTTATTTCTTGTGTTCCATGCAAGAAAGTCATATGGGTTTGGATCAACTCAGGTAAGTAAATGTTGACAATTTTCATTTTTGGGTGAACTATTGCTTTTTTTAGTCATTAATTACATAATAAATGTATTAATTATAATGTTATTAAGTTTTTATTACAAACATTTTTATTTAAAAAAAAAAGTGATAATTCATAATAATTCTTACATTTTCTTCTTCTGTTTGTCTTCTTGTGTGTGAGATCCCACAACAGGTATGAACAAAAGACACAGGAACACGCACATTATAGATTATAGATTTATAATTTAAGATGCACATATATCTTAGTGTTTCTTCTCTTCCAAACAGATGACACTCCTCTTGGACCGCCTGAGGACAAAGTTGCTGTGAGCAAAATTTAATAATTCTTCATAATTTCTGTTGACCTTTTACTGCATCAAAATCAAAAACCAAGTCTGTGTGTTACATTGATTTTATCACGAGTATGATTTTACGCACAATGCAAAGTGGAGTGCTTAAAACCCCTTAACAATGTTAAAATCATTGTAACACACCCTCAAGTGGCTTTTAGACTTTTTCTTTAAATGGCAGCAACAGCAATATGATAATTGACACTTATTTTTAATAAATGGTTACTTTTATTAATATTAATAATTGGAATAAACAAGTAGTCCATTAGGCTGTTAAAGGGATAGTTCACCCAAAACTGGAAATTATCCCATGATTTACTCACCCTCAAGCCATCCTAGGTATGTATGACTATATTCTTTCGGACCAACACAATCGGAGTTTATTTAAAAAATACCCTGGCTCTTCCAAGCTTTATAATGGTAGTGAGATTTTGAAGCCCAAAACAGTGCATCTGATCCGTCCATCATAAAAGTAATCCATACGGCTCCAGGGAGTTAATAAAGGCCTTCTGCAGCGAAGCGATGGGTTTTTGTAAGAAAAATATCCATTTTTAAAACTTTATAAACTATAATATCTAGCTTTCGGTAATGGCTGTACCCGAGTCTAATTCTAGCGGAAGAGTGACCTCTGACCCGACGAATGACGAAAGATGTAGGAGTAGTATAAGTTTAGACGCCTCTCGCGGTTCAAACAAATAGGGCTGGGCAACAAACTCAAGCTCCTCTTCTCTTATATCAAAATCCTCTGACATTTCTATTTAAAATTTCTCGTTTTAGACTTCTAATTTGTGAACGGTGTTTTTTCTTGCTCTATCCTCTGCGCTTGTTCATTAATACGTCTTGCGTCAGGTCAGAGGTCACTCTTCCGCCGGAACTAGACTCGCGTACAGCCGTCTGCCGGAAGCAAGTTATTATAGTTTATAAAGTTTTAAATATGGATATATTTTTTAAAAAAAGCATTGCTTCGCTTCAGAAGACCTTTATTAACCCGTGTGGATCACTTTTATGATGGATGAATGCATTTTTTGGGCTTCAAAATCTCATGCCCCTTAAAGGAACACTCCACTTTTTTTGAAAATAGGCTCATTTTCCAACTCCCCTAGAGTTAAACAGTTGAGTTTTACTGTTTTCGAATCCATTCAGGCAATCTCCGGGTCTGGCGGTACCACTTTTAGCATAGCTTAGCATAGTTCATTGAATCTGATTAGACCGTTAGCATCTTGCTTAAAAAAAGAGTTTCAATATTTTTCCTATTTAAAACTTGACTCTTCTGTAGTTACACTGTGTACTAAGACCGACGGAAAATGAAAAGTTGCGATTTTCTAGGCCGATATGGCTAGGAACTATACTCTCATTCCGGGGTAATAATCAAGGAACTTTGCTGCCGTACCATGGGTGCAGCAGACGCAATGATATTACGCAGCGCCTGTGACCCCCTGCTTGCACAGGAAGCGTGCCTTGCAACCATGGAGACATTTGTGAGAGGCGCTGCGCAATATCATTGTGCCTGCTGCACCCAATCGGATTCAATGAACTATGCTAAGCTATGCTAAAAGTGGTACTGCCAGACCAGGAGATCGGCTGAATGGATTCGAAAACATTAAAATTCAACTGTTTAACTCTAGGGGAGTTGGAAAATGAGCCTATTTTCAAAAAAAGTGGAGTGTTCCTTGAACTCCCATTATAAAGCTTGGAAGAGCCAGGATATTTTTTAATATATTGTGTTTGTGTTGTGTGATTGTGTTCATCTGAAAGAAGAAAGTCATATACACCTAGGATGGCTTGAGGGTGAGTAAATCTTTCGATAATTTTTATTTTTGGGTGAACTATCCCTTTAAGCTTGCCACATTAATATGTAATGTATGTTTATAGTCATTTTACAACAGTTTCAAATACATTTCAACCAATCAGAATTAGTCTAAACCTTTTTTTAAAATAAGTACACTTTTATAAATTTCATCAAATCACAGTGTTAGGGCATCAGTACAACCTAGAATGAAATACATTAAGCCATATGTGATGCATGTTTGTGACCTCTAGATTCCCAATCAGTTTTTAGCATAGTAAACTCATAAAACTCGTATAAGAGAAAAATGTCAAAATCTCATCCTCATGGAGAGCAAGTATTTTTACCCAATGAAGCTTTGAATGCACCCGCTGCTCTTTGAAGACTCTTCATTCTGCCCGTAGGTGTACGTGGTCGTGGGAATTGCAGCAATCACATTCACAGGCTTCATCTTGATGCTTGTCATTCTGAAGTTTGGACGCAACTCAAAGTTTGGAATCAAAGGTAAGCACCTCTCAGCTCTGTGTGCGGCTCTGCCAAACCTTCATTAGGGACTGTAGCTTTGGAAAGACATATTGTCCTGGGCGGAACAAGTGGGTTTCCTTTGGGAAAATTGAAAAAGAGGAATGCTCAAGGAAAGGCTGTGCTTCGACTCTTTAATGAGCTCTAATAATTACTAATACACGCTTAATCTATTATAACATTTGTTTCTGATGGAGAATATTAAAGAGGACCTATTATGCTTTTTACGTTGTCATTAGTGTGTAATGTTGCTGTTTTAACATAAAAAAGTTCTGCAAAGTTCCAAAGTCTCTCCAGTGGTAGTTATTCTCTATATCAGTGTCACTGTTTCTGAACTCCCTGAAACGCCTCCATTGTAGCCTTGAGTTTTCTTCCGGGAACAAACACGTCACAATATTCTTTATTTAAATAATTCCCGGCCACTGCTTAAGCCAAATAAAGGGGCGAGGCCTGGTTGACTTGCGTTAGTGGTGTGTTGAAACTTGTGACATTTCTCAAACACGTTTGAAGCGGTTGACCAATCACAACACACTGGTCCAGTCGACCAATCAGAGCACACTGTGCTCTTCAGAAGGAGGAGCTTCATAGAGACAGGAACTAAACAGAGCGTTACTGACAGACTGGGAAGAGAGGAGCTGCAACAATGTCAAATAAGTGAAAAATAAGGTGTTTATTTTGAACATTGAAGCATTTTAACCTATTCTAGTAGAGCCCAAAAACAAAATCAAGACTATGTAAAGGGCTTAATAGGTCCTCTTTAAAGTGCACACTAATATATTAAAGTTTGCTTAAATAATCTTTGCTTACTGTTAGATGACTACTAGATACTAAAGAGTTTTCTTGCATTCTTGTCTCTGCCAATGGTTTGTGCCTAAACATGACTCCTCTTAGGGAATAAATGTCTGCATTGTGTTGTGGAGGGGTGATTATTTTTCTTATGTTTGTTAGAAGATACATTTACTTAAGAAAATGGTGTGAACGTGCAGATGTTGCTGCCGCAATTCTAGTGTGGTTGCCAGGGTGTTGCTACAGTATATAGTGGTTAAGGTGCTCTGAGTAGTTTCTGTTTCACTGTTATATGGTTGCTAGGGTGTTTTGGGTGGTTGCTAGGTGGTTACTTACTGGCCCTGGTATAATATTTTTGATATTCTGATTGCTATGCCTTGGGTCCTCCAAAGTAAATAAGGGATTTTTTGCTGATTTTATCATCAGAAATTGTAAGTTTGATCACTAAAAATAATTGCACACCTCTTATCAACAAATTGCATAGTTTATTTTTGTCTGTAAAAAAACAATGCATGAAGAATTTTACAACAAAGTTTAATGCTAAGTGTTAAGGTGCAGTCACATTAGCGAAATTGAAAAGTGGTGAAAAGTGTAGCGGTGGATGAAGCACAGATCACACAGAAGACACTTTAAAACAAAGAGGCTTTCTTTTAGTCAGCGCGGTGAATCCAACCGTTGCAAAATCTGTGTGGGGAAATCTTTCGCCTTTTGCTTGAGAAAATTTGCAGAATAGTACAGTATGGTATTCAATTATTTCCGTTTCAATTGTCAGAAGTTGTGAATGGTACCAAAATACCGAACTGTACCGTACCACTTTTTTGTAACCCTTCTGTTGGGGTACCTAGCACAGTAGTCCGGTACCTAAAGGGTGGAGCTAGACTCGCTGCAGAATGTTGATTAGTTGACAGAGAATCGTCACTTGCGTGTGCTACAAGGGGAATGACAATACAAGAGGCGCCATTTTTTATATACAGTTGAAACACAATACCGTTGCAACACAATGTCTTCTTGTGACAAACAGCCACATGCCAAGAAGCAAGAACAAGATCTGCTGTATGTCCTCCATTGTTGTTTACTGTGTTGTTTACGCTTTCTTCTTCGCGCGAGATTGACGTCAGTCGCTACTTTCCGGTGTCGTGAGAAATCGAGTCCCCCCAGGAATCGGTTCTCCTTTAGGACCCCGGCAGTAATGCCTGATCAAAACTTATCGCGATGTCTTGACTAATTAAAACCTATTTAACTATTGTATGATGTTTATTACATTAAGTGCACAAACAACATGCTTGAAATATAAATTGAATGCCTATGTATTGCATAATAAAACAAACTGGAAACACAACCATGCCTAAAAATTTATTTTTTTTATAAGGATAAAGGCAGGAACACACCAAGCCAATTCTGATTGGCTGTTCAGCTACTGCCACCTGCTGGTATGGAAAGGCATTTCTTCTTACGCAGGCGCAGAACGGATGTGCTACTTGGCCGTCGTCTGTCGAGCGTCGGTTTGGTGTGTCAGGCCAACTTTGGACCCAGGCTGTGTTCCAGTTCGTTTTTTAAATGCCCTTCCCTCGCTAACTTCCCTCAGTCTCGTTGACTCGGATGTACATCATTGCTTACGTTGCATGAGTGCCCACTACTGGCGGAACCTGTGCAGTGGGCTGAATTGGAACGTCCTAAGCCCTTGATCACTTGGAATCCGCAATGGAGCTGATTTATTATTTATTTTTCCCCCTTACAAAATTGTTTAATGCAGCATTCTATATGTATATTAGTGTGTTTTAAATATTTAAAAAAATAATTAATATATCATAGAGTTGTTTGTGGTGGGGTAAATTCAACGCGATATGCGGTGACGTCACAATCGTGTTGCATTGTGGGTTATGGAGCTGCCTGAAGTGTACATATAAAGTAGACTCGCTCCCTCGGTCAAAATCGAGGGAGTGAGGGTCTGTCCATATAAACTTCCCTCGTCCACTTCACGAAGTGGAACGCACTTCAAAATGGGGGCAGGGATTCCCCCGAGGGGAAGTGCTTAGGGAAGTTCGCGAGTGCGTGTCTAAAACTGGAGTGGAACGCAGCCCCAGACGCTGCCGACGTGAGCCAACCCCGCAGTCTGCTTTCGTCACCACTAGTTCGTCGGCGTCGGCTTGGTGTGTTCCTGCCTTGAGGATCGTTGCAACATATGTTCTGTAAAAGTAATTTAATATTAATTTTACACAGTAATAGCTATGTGGTATAGTATATTATGATACTATAATCAATTTTAATAAATTAATTGTCATGCTAAGTACACACAAACATCATTAATTTGAAACATGTAATTGGGAACTATATTGAAAGCAAAAAACATACCTAATATAATATAAGCTAAGCTAGCAGGCTAATCGGGTAGATGTATGCTATGCTAGTACATAAGCCAACTAAAAAAACAGTAAGAACGAGAAATGCTTGATTTCACAAACTATAGCTTCAGTTATATACTAGTATATGAACCATGTAATTTAAAAGACATTAATGGTCATTATAATGCATTTTAAATTATATAAATCATAACGTGATTTTGAAGGAATTATAATCAAGTGCTTAAAATACTACCCATTAAAAGTCTGTTGAACCAATGGGATCACTCGGAGTCCTAAAGGAGACCCGATTCTTGGGGGGACTCGATTTCTCACCACACCGGCATACACCACGCCTATCAAGTACGGGTACCGTTGGCAGTGGAAACTCAAGCCGGATCAGGGTTTACTGCCCCGAATCATGCTATACTGTACTGTACTGAACCACTCGGTGGAAACGAGCCATAAATGTGACCGCACCTTTTGGGATTCGTTTAAATCACTAACCCTGAGCAGAAGTAATAGTGACGCTTGGTTTAGCAAATAATCTCGGCACTTTCTCTGTAATTTACTAATTATCCTCTAAAGCAGATTTTCAGGTTCATGCTTGAATGTTTTTTTTTGTTCCCACATGAACGTGTGTTTGCGTTTGTCTTGCTCATGACAGCTTGATAGTCAGTTGGTCTCTGAGTGAGAGCGTGTGATTGTTTTTGTGGTTTCTCTGAGAGGAAGTGTCGAGTTAGATGTCCTAAGGGGCTTATTTTCGCACAGTGGTCTTGAGTGTGTGCGTAAGTGCCTCCTTGGTTGTCCACAAGGACAAAATGCATGATTACTTACTTATATGAAAGTTTCATGCCTATATTTTTTTGGTTCTAAGCATGCTGTAATCACTGTGAATGTGTTTCTCTCTATTTCACTCTATTATTTTGCGTTTTTCTAATTTAATACACTTTTTTATTTATACAAATTATATTGTAAGAATAATATTTGAGTGAAAACGTTATTTCTAGATTTTGATCCCAGATTTCCAGTGTGTTCTCAAACTTTCGGACCCCACTGTAGATACACACACAAATACACAAACATATCTCACTGCAGCATAGAGAAAAGCAGACCCCTGCACCATTCAGAGAGAAGAGGAAGTGGAGTGGGAATGGAACGAGGTGAAATTGTAGCCCTCAGGTTCAGGAAGTGTGGGTGTCTGAAGAGATGCAGCGCTCCATCTGCCTGACAGAGAGAGAGAGGGAGAGAGTCAGCAACCTTGTGCTTATCAATGATTCAGAGGGCAGGTATCAGTTTTCTCTGGTTTGGACGAATCAAAAAAATCAATAAAGCTTGACAAGGTCAGAAGTATCATCAGTCCTGGACTCGTGGCCTTTGGTTAACAATCTAAAGGTGCACCTCACCCTCCTCTCAGCCACTATCCCACAATTATCCTGTCTCCATCATCAGACGGGAAGGTTTTTATAGGAATGTTCCCGGTTCAAAACAACAATTGAATATTTTGGAAATGACTCAAAACAAACCAAGAAACATGTTTAAAATAATGCACAAGTCTATGGGGAAAGGCTCTGGAAAAGAGTTAAAAACACACTGTTTTGAAAGTACAGTCACAAGTGAAAGGTTATATCCAATATTTCAACTTCTGTCATGACCATAGAAATCTAGTATACCAGTAACTTTCACATGGATATTAGAAAGAGTCTGTTTACATTGGTAACACTTTACAATAAGGTTCCATTTGTTAACTGCAACAGTGAACTAATCATGGAAAAATACTTCTAAAGCATTTAATAATCTTAGTTCACATTCATTTCAACATTTACTAATACATTATTAAAATTAAAAGTTATATCTTTTAATATTATTTAATAGACATGAGCTAACATAAACTAGCAATGAATGTACTTAGTATTTTTATGCTAATGTTAACAAAGATTAATATTGTAACAAATGTATTGTTCATTGTTAGTTAATATTAGTTAATGCAACATGTCACCGCTAAGAATTATGTTGGTAATCTATAACAGAATGTCTAACCCGATCTCATGAGAAAACATAACTATTTTACGAGGTGGTGATTTTGTATGAATTTGTACAATGTGAATTATATGAAAATGTATGATTTTACAAATTAGCCACCGATTTGCAAAAATGCTAAATAGCTACATGAGATTGTATTAGCATGTCCAATAAAAATATGAATTTACAGCTAAATTAACACATTTTTATTAGTGTTGACAAATCGATTAATCGCGATTAATCTCATCTAACATAAAATTTAGAAAATTTTATATATATTTAAAAGTATATATATATATATACAACAAAGCCGGAGAATCTCACGCAGCCAAAATGACAATTGTCAGTAACGGTGTTCAGCCTTACATTGTTCAAACCGGAGTCGGACACTGATGGAGAGACTCAGGAAGAAGTTACAACTTTTAGAATGAAACTGGATGTTTCTGAATGGTTAGTGGATAAATTTATGTAGTTGCTGTGGAGTTGATTCAACTCATCGACTAGCATGTGCCGTCATGTTAATCTTTTGTGCAAATCCAGCGTTGAATTGACCCTCGTTTGTGAAGCAGTCTGGTGTAAAATGACATTTCTGTCAAACACAAATTCTGTTTGTGCAAGCATAAAGTAATAAATAGAGCATATGGAGGCTAAGGGAAAGCACACGGAAAGTGGAGCTGCCTGAACCAAAGAAACACATTGCATTACTTAAAAATACTTGCATTTTCTTCATCTGCAGCTTTGCCTCGTTCAGTTGGTATCGCTCCCCCGTTCAGAAACAACTTTGAAGCAAATCCTGCTTTGTACTGTCCAAGGTTGAGAAAGCACTCTGGCTTGAAGTGATTAGCGCACACAAGCAGGTTTTTGCTTACTGTTTCTGGGGTTTTTCCATTGAAAATAAATCCACTGCTCTCGTCTCCTCTGAGGCGGAGACTCTAAATAGTGTTCTGTGCTCGTCTGTGCAGCCAACGACAGAAAAGTTAGCATGCTTGGCTCGAACTTTTGCCATGGCGTTAGAACTGGTACACCGTTGTCGCTCGCGAAAACAAAATGGTGGCACCGTGGGTGTAAATGGGAAGCAGATGGGGGGGGGGCGGTAATATTATAATAAGATCCCCTTCCTACGTCACAAGGGGAGTGAAATCTAAGCGGCTCGTTTTTTCACATGCTTGCAAACAAAGTTACTGGGTTGTCCTTTTTTTTTTCACATTTTCTGGGTTGGCGACCCAATTATAGCACTTAAACACGGAAAAAGTCAGATTTTCATGATATGTCCCCTTTAAAAATCAAGCTGCGTATTTCTGCTTTTAAACTGTCTGTTACGCTTGTCCCACAGACTTCCATTGTTAGAGCATTACTGTAAAATGCACTTTTTGCTTACTTAAACAATTAGTCTAAATTAGTTTCTGTGATAGTCGACAGCATGCCAGAGATGCTATAGATAGATAGAGATTAACTTCTTTTAAATGCAGAACATTCCTTTAAGAAACACAAAATACAAGATCAATCTCGGGTTAATGCACTAATGTGCTTTTTGTAACTGTAAAACAAATATAATAATTAGGTTCTAAATGTATAGTGTTTTGCTCACATTATTTTAAAGAACCATTAAAGGGATAGTTCACCCAAAAATGAAAATTTGATGTTTATCTGCTTACCCCCAGGGCATCCAAGATGTAGGTGACTTTGTTTCTTCAGTAGAACACAAATGATGATTTTTAACTCCAACCGTTGCCGTCTGTCAGTCGTATAATGCATGTCAATGGCAACACCATCTGTAAGAGTCAAAAAAACATGCACAGACAAATCCAAATTAAACCCTGCGGCTCGTGACGACACATTGATTTCCTAAGATACGAAACGATCGGTTTGTGCGAGAAACCGAACAGTATTTATATCATTTTTTACCTTTAAAACACCACTATGTCCAGCTGCCCTGCACATCCGGTTAGTGAGGTCTGATCGCGCTCTGACAACGGAAGTGATGTCTCGCGCTTTGCTTCAATGAGTGCAAGACATCACTTCCGTTGTCAGAGCGCGATCAGACCTCACTAACTGGATGCGCAAGGCAGTTGGACATAGTGGTGTTTTAGAGGTAAAAAATGATATAAATACTGTTCGGTTTCTCGCACAAACCGATCGTTTCATGTCTTAGGACATCAATGTGTCGTCACGAGCCGCAGGGTTTAATTTGGATTTGTCTGTGCATGTTTTTTTTTGACTCTTATAGATGGTGTTGCCATTGACATGCATTATATGACTGACAGACAGCAACGGTTGGAGTTAAAAATCATCATTTGTGTTCTACTGAAGAAACAAAGTCACCTACATCTTGGATGCCCTGGGGGTAAGCAGATAAACATCAAATTTTCATTTTTGGGTGAACTATCCCTTTAAATCACAACCATTGTCACAGATCTAGATGAGGTGCACGACCGCTGTGGATGTTGGATTTATTAAGTGCAGTACCACAGTAAAAAGTCCAGCCAGTAGGTCAAGGGCACATTACAGTGTTTCTGAGAACATTGATGGTTCATTATTGTGAAGAGAGCGTTCAATATTCAAGTGCATTCAAGCATTCAAGTGGCTGACCGATGCTAGATGCCTAGAGAGCAGGGTGGCTGTTATAATGTCAATATATACATGCAAGAACACAATTTAATGATGACAAATGAGATGTACACTATTGTTTAAATTAAATGAACACTTATTGTACACAATATTCACTCAAATTCCATAAAAAAAAGGTTTTTGGAACTGACACAAGAGTGTACTACCAAACTGACCAACCAGTTCCACAATAGCCAAATACTGGCTAATTAAAGAATATTCCCGATTCAGGTAAATGTTGATTACTACAAAAATTTATTTCTACAACTTCCTTCTTTTTTGAAGAAAAAAAAAGCAAAAGTCTAGCTTATAGTAAGACATTTACACTGAAGTGAATGGCGCTAATTCGTAAATATTAAAATTCTCACATTTGTTTTTATTGTGAAATAATTTATGTACCTGGTTAAACATTTCTTTGTAAAGTTATATCCAGTTTTTCAAAAACATAAAACATGAAAACGGACAAAATTAAGTTATTTTAGTATTATTTATATACTATTATAGTATTTATTAATATTTTTAAATACCTTTTCTTTTTAGTTTTAGTAATTTTGTTATGTGTTTTGTCATTTTTGTTATTTTTTAAATATTGCCATTTAGCTTTCAATTTTATTTTAGTTTTAGTAATTTTAGTACTTCAACTTCAGTTTATTTCAGTTAGTTGCCATTGTTTTTTAGGTGTTTAAGTTTTTCATCTGTTGTTCACATTTTGTTTTATTCTCTGATTTATTTCAATTACAATGATTTTTAATATTTTTTACTTTTAGTTAACAATAACAACACTGAAGTCAAAATGCCTCAACGTAACCTGTTTTTTTTTTTTCTTTTTTTTTTAAAGAAAATGAGAGATGAGTCAAAATTATTTTTGTGGTAATCAACATTATGGCAAAAAATGTTGTCGACTGAACATAACTCATATTACTATACTAAACTTGTAATTACTAATTAATTACACCATATAACTAAAGTACATTTTGTGGATCTGCTTGTAATTGAAACATTATAATAATTAATTGCATGTAATATTTGTAACGGGCACTGCAATATAAAGAGATGCCATTTAAAGTAACTCTTTCATTCTTCAGTTTCATCAGTCGTTACAAAATCTATTTGAATGTGATTATATTGCTAGTGGTATATATCTCTGGTAAGGGTTAAAGGACTCATTTCGTTGAATTCTTTAAGACGAACAGAATAAGCCCTGATTAAGCGATCTGAAAACTGTCATTACCAAACAACGACTTCCGTCTGTCAATCAGAGTGCGCTCGGTGTGTGTGTGTGTTAAGAGCTTGGCTTGGGGGTGGACCTGCCATCCCACCACATGCACTGTTGCCATAGTTACAAGCGTCATAGTTACTCTATTCCAATGATGAATCATTCTCACAGAGCATGAATCACCGTCAGCTGAGATCAAACACACATTCACTTGCGTAACATGCACAAAACTCATAAACATACATGCCTAAAAAATTACAGTTATGTATTTGTACCAATATCAGTAAACAGTAAGTTTATTCTGCTACTGTTAACCCTTGTTTGCTTAAGAGTGTCTTTATTATTGAGATTTCTTGTTTTGTCTTCTTTCTGGTTAGAGATCACTATGTTCACATTGTCATTACAAATCCGATTATTTGTACATTGATTGGAATCTGATATAAATTATTGGCTGTCTACACTGTGTTGGTATGCGGCACTTTGCAACAACACAACCTTGTTTCTGCAGTGACTTTCAGCATGTTTCCTATAACAACGCCTGACATGTTTTACATGGCGTGAGAAGGTGACATATACTACCCAAAATCTGATCAGAGCGGTCAGACTGAAACGGATTTCTAGAAATGAGATTTGAATAGGATTTCAAACCACATATGAATGCAGCTCACAACGAATTTATAAAAATCCCATTTCATGTATTTTTTTTACCTTTCACACTTGTTAAATATGTTCGAATTCCAATCGGATATGCACAAAATCGGATTTGGACTGACAGTCTGAACAAGGCTTGACTACTGGTTTAGTACAACCAAAAAATACACCAATAAAGCATAAAATTGTTTTTTTTTTTACTGAAATATGGCTAAGAAAAGATGTACCTTTCAGTACTATCAGATCAGTGTGTTTTCTGGTTTCAACTGACACATAGATCATTTTGTTATTAATGTTGAGTGTTTACTCCATAAAATGTTAACCATTATGACTCCCCCCAGGGACAATTATACCACTTCCAACTTGGTAAGCGTACTCTGGCTAGTGGCCACTTAAATGTCACAAATGTCACGTGACATAATTAATATTCATGTGCTCTTCCCCAAACATACAGTTTTAAGATAGTTTGTAAGCTCCAACCAACTGTATTTCCAAACACCCCAGGAGTGTTGTTATTGTTAACTAAAACTATTGAAAATCATTTTTGTTAAATGAAATAAAGCTGAAATAAAATAAATATGAATGTTAGATGAAAACTAAAAACTTAAAAAAACTAAAATAAAATTTTAAAAAGCTTAATTTAAAGTACTAAAATCACTAAAACTAAAAGAAATATAAATTAAATTTAAATAGAAATATTTAAAAGCAAAAATAATAAAAAAAAATTATAAAACAAGCATCTAGCATCAGCCGCTAGTGCACCTCCTGAGATCAAGGAAGTGAGGTTTATCTGCACAGCTCTTACTAGCTGGCCCTAAACCTCACTCCCATCCGGGTCACGGCACCAATGTAATCCCTAGTTCACCTCCTGAGGTCAAGGGAGTGAGGTTTATCGGCACCACTCTTACTAGCTGGCGTCCGTTACATTGACCACCCAAACCTCACTCCCATCGGGTCACGGCACCAATGTAATCCCTCCAGTTCTACTCAAACCGCTCTGTGCGGGATTCGAACCAGCGTTTCTGGCATAGGAGGCGGGCACGCTAACAAGGATGCAGCCTCTAGCATCAGTCGCTAGTGCGCCTCTTGAGGTCAGGGGAGTGAGGTTTACCTGCACAGCTCTTACTAGCTGGCCTCCGTTACATTCACTCCCATCTGGGTCATGGCACCAAATGTAACCAGTCCTACTTGACCTGCTCAGAGCGGGATTCGAACCAGGGTTTCCAGCATGGGAGGCGGGTGCACTAACAAATACACTAAAGACTGCAGCCTCTAGCGTCAGTCGCTAGTGTGCCTCTTGAGGCCAAGGGAGTGAGGTTTACTCGCACAGCTCTTACTAGCTGGCGTCCGTTACATTCACCCCCCTAAACCTCACTCCCTTCCGGGTCACGGCACCAATGTAATCCCTCCAGGTATACTCAAACCGCTCTGTGCGGGATTCGAACCGGCGTTTCCAGCATTGGGAGGCGGGCACGCTAACAAGGACGCAACCTCTAGCGTCAGTCGCTAGTGCGCCTCTTGAGGCCAGGGGAGTGATGTTTACCTGCACAGCTCTTACTAGCTGGCCTCCATTACACTCACTCCCATCCGGGTCACGACACCAATGTAATCCCTCCAGTTCTACTTGCCCTGCTCCATGCGGGATTCAAACTGCTGTTTCCGGCATGGGAGGCAGGCGGGTTAACAAGGACGCAACCTCTAGCATCAGTTGCTAGTGCGTCTCTTGATGCCAAGGGAGTGAGGTTTACTCGCACAGCTCTTACTAGCTGGCCTCCTTTACACTCACTCCCATTTGGGTCATGGCACCAATGTAACCCCTCTGGTTCTACTTACCCCACTCTGAGCGGGATTCAAACCAGCATTTCCGGCACGGGAGGCAGTCGCGCTAACAAAGACTGTAAAGACCGCAGCCTCTAGCATCAGTCGCTAGTGCACCTCTTGAGGCCAGGGGAGTTAGGTTCACATGCACAGCTCTTACTAGCTTGCTTCCGTTACACTCACTCCCATCTGGGTCACGGCACCAATGTAATCCCTCCAGTTCTAATCGAACCGCTCTGTGCGGGATTCGAACTGGCGTTTCCGGCATGGTAGGCGGGCACGTTAACAAGGACACAGCCTCTAGCGTCAGTTGCTAGTGCACCCCTTGAGGCCAAGGTAGTGAGGTTTACTCGCACAGCTCTTACTAGCTGGCTTCCGTTACACTCACTCCCATCTGGGTCATGGCATCAATGTAACCCCTCCGGTTCTACTCACCCCACTCCGAGCGGGATTCGAACCAGCATTTCCGGCATGGGAGGCAGTCGCGCTAACAAAGACTTTAAAGACTGCAGCCTCTAACGTCAGTCGCTAGTGCACCTCTTGAGGTCAGGGGAGTTAGGTTCACACGCACAGCTCTTACTAGCTGGCCTCCATTACATATACACTGAGAAATGTAGGCTGGAATTTGGTGAAACTGTGGGTAAAATTGAGGAAAAAAGCTTAATTAAAGAAATTAATTTTGCATATGTTATAGAACCACTTCCAGTGTTGCTTGATTGGAAGTTTAATGGCTTTTGATTTTGGCTCATGGCTTCAATCTTCCATACTAAATCACTAGGACTAACTATCCCTCTTTTGTATGTCTGCCACACTGCTTTTGACTTTAACCTCTAGATGCTAATAACATTTTCGCAGTTTGATTTTTACAATGATGCATTCCAAAAACTCTGAAATTATTTAATTTTTATTATTTACTGTTTTTTTCCTTTTCATTGGTTAATTTATTATTAGATATTTCAGTTTACAATGTTTTATATATTTTCTTGTTTCTTTTTATATGTTGTATTGTGTTATGTTCATTATGTTAATGTTATGTTAATGTGTTGTGTTTTTTATGTTTTGTTGTGTTTTGGTTTCTTTTTAGGTTTTGTTTTATTTTACAATGTTCCCGTCGAGGTTGTGGCGAGATAAGAATGACTGTGGTCACACCAGACTGAAGTGGACCAAGAATTTATGGACCATTTTGGGAGAGAGGTTTATGGCTGACCCCACCTGCAACTCACCAAGCCATCTAGCCAATCATACGATAGCTCATTATAGACAGGGTGGATTCTTATTGGTTGTTGCAGAAGAATGGTTCTCTAACTAACCCAGTCTGCAGTGGGGGAATGGTGTGACCTGGTCTCGTACTTTTGCTGAGTGGAATAAATGGGTGAATCCATCACTGGGTTTGTACTGTAAGCTGCTAGAATCTGTGTCAGTGGGCAAATGAACCCTTGATGCTTTAAAAGAGATGGACAGATCGCACCCAAATGGAGTCGCTCATAAATGAATCATGCCAGATGGGCCTTTTTTCACCCTGTTCACACATTTAATGACCAGATAGCAAAGTAACAGCTGAACCATAAAGATTTGCACGTACTGAAAACAGACACATATGTGTGAAACGAGACACAGTCTGTACAGTAAAAACTGATATGTACGAGACACAGTGTCTTGTTCATCTTTTCATATTTATGGTATAAATGCAGATAAAACACTTTTAATATATTTTTAATGGTGCAGATTTGTGGTCACTATTACTAAAACAGTATCAGCTGACACTCAGGATGTTCAGTTCATTTGAGTCATAAAATCAGACCACCTCTGAAAAAGAGGATATCTTTAAAGTCAGCATGAGATCACAGTCGCTTTGATTTACTTTCTGAATACATTTTCATGTTCTTACTGTGAACGATTGATCAGACGGAAAAAAAAATATTTGTCCACTGCTGAATTACTGTCCTTATTGGCCATCACAAAATCTTTTCATTTCATGACAACTTCTGCACAATCAAATCTGGTTTTCGAATATGCTGTTTCATGCAGAAATTCATCACATTATGGAAGTAAAATGGAGACGAATAACATTTAATGTTGACTTTAAATGAAATAAAACTGCATTTGCGCAATTGTTTTATCACTGTATTTTGCGAAAAGTGTACATATTGTTTATCAGTACAAACAAAAGTTTAATTTTAGACATCACAGACTAACATACAGTAAGTGTAAAATGTAGTTCATTTTAACTGGACGTGCACAGCTGCTTTGATGTAGTCTTAATTTTACTCCTAAAATGATTTTATCTTTATGTTTGTTTTTGTTTGATTTATTGTGTTGTATATTGACTTGAGTTTTGATTTTGTTAATACAGTATATTATAGATACAATAACCCCAAGCTCATCAGGAGTTTTGTTATTTCTGCCAAAAGAGATTGCAAATCAAATTTAAAGTGTCTGATTTATTAAAATATCATAAAAAACAAACAAGAGATGGTGCTGCATTTAATAAAATACATTATTTCGAATAACACGCTGCTGCTTTCTTGTGTCTGGACGTCATCATCACTTTAGTCGACCAGACAGAAACGCTCTTCAACACGCAACACGAAACAATCCGTCTCATGTCCCAAAGTGGAGGTGGAAGAATTTCCTCTTTTGCCCCCTCTCCTACTCTTGTTCTCTTTCTGTGTGTGTCTCTCTCACACACAAACACAGATGTCAAGAATGGGAGGCGTAATGCAGTATGATATTGCAGCACAGAAGCAGTGATTGGCTTAGACAGAAACTTGCCGGCATTTCTGCAAAGACCTTTGGGTGTCTTTGAATGTTCAAGTTCCCCGGGTGCAGCTTGGAAAAACGAAAAGTTCTTTTGAAATAAGCTTTTTATCCCTTTTCACTTCATTGTGAGTGGCAATTTGATAAAGGCATGGCCAGGGCCGTCCTTTATCAAGGGGGCTGTAGGAGGCCCCGCGGCGAACAGACCGAGGGGGACCCCACCGGCTGAGGTTGGCCACGCCCCATGCTTTTGACGGCATTAACACAACCGGCCTCGCCACAGTAGGTGGTTGTAGGGAAAAGAGATCAGTGTTATACATCTGGGCAGTTCATCTACATACATTATCAGTGGTGTATGCTAAGGCAGAAAATCACTATTGCTCATATTTGGGCTAAAAGTATTAAACTGTAGTAGGTCCCGCACTGTTTGTTTTATAGACTTAATGTGGCTTGTTGAGGAAGATATGCTTTTGCTTTGGGATGAACTTTTTTGACTGGCTATTACAAGCAGCAGTAAAGCTATTTTAAAACTGTATTCGTTTGAAAAAAGTACTTACAAAATGTATATATAATTACACTGACACTTCTTTTCAAATGTATAGCTATCAATGATATAATTTATAATGTAATCAGACCAGTTTTTTATGATCTGGCACTAAATATTACACAATCAAAAAATCAAACTGATAGATGTTGACTTTATAAAACAGAAATGAGCAGTCAGTTTGCACACACAATATATGTGACATTAAAAGAAGCAATGTAGCGTTTAGTTTTGCTACACAACTAATTAGGGCTGCACAATTTGAGGAAAAAATCTAATATTAATTTTTCTAATAAAAATTGTGATTGTGATTTAAAATGCAGTTTTTTAAAGAGCCATGCTTGTTTGTAGGTCGGAATAATTTGGCCAAAAAATTGTGACTATATATTACTATGACTATGATGATGATAATATCAGTCTATCTATTTTCCAAAGTATTGCTATTAGTGCTGTAAAATCGATTAATCACCATTAATCGCATCTAACATAAAAGTCAACCAAAGAAAAGCTTTAGGGGGTTCTATACTCTAAAAAGTAATTTAGGGGACCTGTTACCACAACTTAAATAAATGCATGATTGCAAGTTAATAATTCTAATTTATTGTTTTAATTAAACTTTTTAAGTTGCAAACATTATTTTGTTGAGTTCTGTTGACATAATAATGTTGATAATTTCATCAACTTAATATCATCTATAATTTAAACTCAAATTTCTGCGTTAATTGCCTTTAAAAAAAAAAGTTGTAGTAACTTAATGAAATTGTCTTGATAACTTTGGAAATTAGGCAGTGGATTTGTAGTTCCCAGCATGCTTTGCATAGGACAGGATAAGGAGAAAAAATGTTGAAATTAACTGTTTTTTATGTTTTTTAGTGAAAGGAAAGACCTGTTAGTGTTTAATGCTCTTATGTTTGACATTTAAAAGAGTTTCTGTAATGTGTTTCTGTAAAGAGTAGACACATGAAGGTAAACACTATTGACTCTATAAGCAATGACTGTGCTAATGCCAGTGACAAATAATATCTAACTTGTTCATTGAATGTATGCTAAATAAGTTGTGTTAGCATGTGTTCTGATAGCTGTTGATTTGAACTGAAATAAAGATTAAAGATTAATTGGTTCTCTCAACTCTGGTAGTTGGAGCAACTTAACTTTTTGAGTAATCAACTTAAATATTTGTGTTTATGCTACAAATGATGAAGTTCCACTAACTCAATGTAGCTTGTTGGTGGAACGTAAATTCACTCAAAGTTGTCATAACTCAAAAAAAAAAAAAAAAAAAGATGCAAACTGTTGCGTTAATTATTATTATTTATTTATTTATTTTTATTTTTTGAGCCAACACATTATTTTTTAGAGTCTATGCAGTTTTCCTAAATAAAAGCTTGACAGTATTATTATTATTATTATTATTATTATTATTATTAAAAAAAACAACTGTTGTAATAATACTATTTCATTGAAAAATAAAGTATAATAATAATAATAATAAAATGTTGCGTTCCTAAATGCCGCACTTTGCTCTGGAACAGGCAGTGCATTTATTTATTTGATAACTGCACTAAAGCCAAATCATGATTTTAGTTCAGTTAATTGTTCAAACCTACCACTAATCATGGGAAAATAGCTAATTACTGGAAATGCTACCGTTTTGAAAGCAGATGAGCTACTCTCATGCAACTGAATAAGTTAGCATTGCTACTTTTAGTTTGCTACTCCTCTACACTGCTACTAACCACCAGAACCCTTTAGCAAGCACATAGCAGTGTGCTAAATAGTACTCAAAAGACCTTAGCAACTGCAAAGCAACATGTCATTGTTGTGGCAGTGGGCTTTGCACAGACAAGGACATTTTCTTCAGAAAACATAAGAATCTAGATGTAACTGTAGACCTGCTGCTTCATAATGAAGAACCAAAAAAATATGGATGTCGAAAAAAGTGATGTCAGAGAAACTGATTTTGAGGTGTTTATGGACAGTTTATCTTTTAATCTAATCTCCTGTATTCCTGTTTCAGTCGTATAATGTGTTGTATTATGTATAAACCTGCTAGGCAGCCCATTAGCCACTCCCCAATGTCCTGCATGGCAATTTTATTTAGATAGTTGCCGTCCTCCCTTCTGTTCACAACATCTGTTCTCTCTATATGATTCCTCTTTCCATTCCTGAGAGCCACAGTCCCTCCTCTGACCCCTGTGAAAATGCTTTTTTTTTACTTCAAATATTTTCTTTTCTTTACCCTGAAAATATCCAAAGGGTCTCATGTTGATTTAGAAGTTGAGACAAATCTCTCAACAACTCTGTGACCAAAAAGAGGACAAGTGAAAGAATATAGTCTCTAACTTTTCACGTTTGGACTATGTAGTTACCTTCAAACATGCTGAGTGATGCACTCCAGTTTAAACAACCCTCAATGTGATGACACATGGTTAGAAAAGAAAATCATTAGTACCGTCACTTTAAAAAGCTTGGCTGAAGGATTCAGCTGTAACATTCCAGTTATTTTATGTTTGGAGTGAAGGATGTTGATGAATTTAGCAAAGTTTGCTTTCAGATTACCCTGTTGAATTTCTGACCATCTGTGTTTTCATTGGACATGTTCGTTCAAAGAGAAATGCTCAGGGGGGAATGCTGGGCTATGTTTGGAAAAGCATACTGCCATACGTCTCTTGCTGTTCACTATGTACTATGTATATTTCTCATATGGACACTTTTATATGTCAAAAGTTTGGGGTCAGTAGGATTTGTTTTGAAAGAAATTAATAGCAAGGATCCATTAATTTGATCAAAAGTGTCAGTAAAGACTAAGAAACAAAGACTTAAAAATAAATCTATTTCAAATAAATGCTTTTCTTTTGAGCTTTACATTCTTCATAGAATCCTTTAAAAAGTTTTTCAACATTGATAATAATAAGTGTCTCTTAAGTAGCAAATCAGTATATCAGAATGATTTCTGAAGGATCACATGACACTGAAGACTGGAGTAATGATGCTAAACTGAATTCACACAAATAAATTACATTTTAAAATGTATAAAAATAGAAAACATTATTTTAAATTGTTACAGTATTTCACAATATTACTGTTTTAACTGTATTTTTCATCAAATAAATGCAGCTTTGATGAGCATAAGAGCCTTATTTCAAAAACATTTAAAAAATCGTATCCCCAAACTTTTGAATGGTAGTGTACAATTGCCAAAATGTGCATCCCACAATGCAATGCACCTGACTTGATCTTCCATTTCCAGTGTAATAAGTGAACCAGAAGTAATAAGATTTTTATACTTGCTGTGTTCGTGATAAGGTCATGTGACAGCGTTTATCATTACATAATAGTGTTTTTCATACTATAGTATAGCCAAATAAAGTATATACTATACATACTGTAGTATACTAGTACAGCCCTGGTCACCATTCACAGTGTCAAATGTGAGTAAGATCTGAGAGCACAGTTTATTTTTAACTTTCTTAATTTAGTTTTATGGGGGTTTAGGATAGATTTTCATCTCAGACCAGCGAGAAAATGACACATGAGGAAGAAAGAGAGAGTGTTTTCCATTGTTACTTGAACTTCCTGTGACCTTGGGGTCTTCAGAAGGAAGAGGGGCTGGAGTTTTACTGTCACACGAGAGGGTGAGAGCATTTTTGGTCTTTAAAAATAGCAGCAGGCATTAAAAGCGAGAAAAACGATCAATCTCTGTTATTTTTGGGAATATGATATTTTCCTCTGCATGTTCTGGCCTGAATGTGTCTCTGAGAGCGCTTGACGCAGGGGTCCCAGTCAGTATTGCTGTGTAACCGAAATCCAATCCTGAAAACAATCCATCCGTTGCTGTCCTCTCTACGCTCTTTCCTTCCCACCCCTCATCCATCATTCCATCCATCCATCCATCCGTCTATCCATCTCTTCTCATTAACTCCTCTGATCGATAGATCACTTCCTCTCTGCTAGCAAGAAAAAAAACAAGAGTTTAAGAGTGTGCAGTGGCTGGGTTTCCTTTCCGGATACACACACACACACACACACAAATGTGTGCAAGAGCTCTCAGTTCAGCCTGAGAGTATTTGTGTGTATTTTGGCCCATCTACTAAATGTGTATCTGAATGTCCTCATTTAAAACAGCTTAAAACAAACCAGTGATTTTCACTTGTGCTTGTTGCATTTCTGTGTACGAGAATTTAGTGTATTTTACATTTTTGTGCGCTTAAAGTTGGAAAACATTTTTTTTGTGTGTGTGTATAATGTAAATATTTTATCGTTAATATGATCATATTTCACATATTCACGTATTTTAGCGAAATTTTGCTGGCAAAAATGTACTGTCAATAGTAGGCAATAGACTTCGATACCAAGTCGATACTGAAATTTAAAAAATGTGACGATACCAGCATTATGTTTGTGATTGGCTACAATGATCAACGCTTCAAAAACATATTGTAAATCGGCATCTTTGACGCTCTTCACCGAGCGCTTACACAGATACACATGGGAGCGTTTGAAAGCAGGCGTCTATCAGCAGATCCGTCTATCAGCGGATATATTAGGGATCCTCTGATAAATGCCTGCTTTCAAACGCTCCCTTTTACAACATTTTTGAAGCGTTTATCATTGTAGTCAATCACAGACGTATCTGTTGAGCGCATGAACACAATGGCCAATCAGAGGTGTTTACAAATCTGCTCAACAGTGCTAAAAATGCTAGGGGGAAATGCTGTTATCATCACATTTTTAAAATGCCAGTACCAACTTGGTACCAAAATCAGTACTTTTGATAACCCTAGTAATGCATGAAGCACCACTCACACCAAAGTCACAAAACCAAGCACCATTCTGTTGCTTCTGTTGCATTCTGTTCATGAGTCGCCGGTTCTCCTCAACCCCCTGGCTCCAACAGCACATCCATCACCGGTCCACCTCAGCCCTCCATCCCTTCAGCTTCACCGGGCTCCTCCTTCTGTCTGGCTCCTCCTTTGTCCTCACTCCCACTGGCTCTGCTTCGGTCCCCCAACTATCCGGTTACGCCTTGGTCCTCGGTGCCTACAATACTGCCCTTGTCCTTCATCCCTCTGACTTCATCTTAGTCTCTGGCCCACCTGACTCTGCCTTGGTCTGCAGTTCCCCTGGATTCGCCCTGGTCAACCCTACGGAGAGCTCCACTGTGGACCTTCAGCCATCCAGCGGGCTCAGGGAGGTGGATTTGCCAATTCCACCATGGCCTTCTCTGCTGGCCCCTCAGTGATTCCTTTCTCTGCCGGTTCCTCCTTGCTTCACCCTCCATCAGTCCCTCCCTGGATGCTTCCGCCTGGGGATCCTGGCCTTCCTTCCCAACCCCTTGTAGAGAATAGCACCTCCTCCCACCACTTCGGTGTTATTTGTGTTTACGGCGCCAGGAGGCACCTACCGGGAGGGGGGTGTAATGTAACGTGTAGCCTGATCGGTTTTTGTTTGCTTTGTCAAGGACTTTTTAGTTTGTTAGTTCTGTTTCCCTGTATCTTACTTCCCGACATGACACCCTCGTAATCTTTCATCAAAATGTCTCTCACCTGTCACTCACATGAGATTACAGCAATAGCAAACCACAACCATCCAATCAATTCCCGATGGACAAGATCAAGTCCCACCCAACATTTTTTATTGTTCAAGAAGCCGTTTCACTAGAATATACGTCACAATAGGGAAGAAATCTTCTGTTTCATATATTTAAAAATATATGTACTGTTTGTGCAGTTCTAATAGGAGTTGGTAAACTGTTCCACAGTTTAGTTGGGGCCACAGTGAATGCACAATCTCCCCTAAATTTTAGCCTAGACTTAGAAACAGTAACCTCTGGTTGACTGACCTAAGAGTTTTCACTGGATGATGTTCTAAGAAAAGGGTCAAAGATTTAAGAAGGTGCTAGGCCATTTAAAGATATAAAACAATGAAAGAGCACTTTAAAAACAACTCTATAATTGATTTTAAAGTGCCAGTGTAGCCAGTGCAGAGACACTTAGACAGGAGTAATATGTTCATGTTTGTGAACACCAGTTAAAAGTCTTGCTGCTGCATTTTGAATGATTATCAAGAGGAATGGCTGATTCCCAAATACAGGGAGTTGCAGAAGTCTAGAGGAAATAAAAGCATGAATCGCTGTTTCAGACTTCTTAAAAAAGTGAAGTGACTTCACTTTAGCCAAAGCTCTTAGTTGGTATATAAACTAGATTTGGCATCTAAGTTAATTTGCTTATCAAGCTAGAGGGCACTATCTAATAAGACTCACACACGATTTCACACACAGTTTAACATATGAAGACAAAATATCAAAGTTTAAATTAGATGATCGACTCAGGAAAGCAAACTGTGTTTGTCAAGCTGTTTCATGGGGCTTTTAATAATGTGAATATTTCATATAAGCCCATGCACAAACCAAAGCAGTGTTACAAAGCTGATAGCTTTAACCCAATGTAATTGTATTAGATGTATTATCATGTTTGAATAGGACAATTGTGAGTTTCGATTCAAAGACAGCATCATGTAAATCACTGAGTGTCATGGATCTCAAGAGACCTTCAACATTCAATTACCCCTTGAACAGCAGAGAGAATCAATACAATGGCCTGAGTTTTGTCCGGCCTCAGGCTCATGCGCTGTAATGTCAGGACCCCTGGTCACTTGGTCACTCCTGATTGTCTCCTCTTTCGTCTGCTGCCTCTCTCTCATTATTTTGCCCTCTTCACCCTCATCAGACTGCAGTCTGACCCCTGTCGCTTAACTCCATTTGCAATGATTTTTGCAGTGAAACAAGTACTTAAACCAAAGGGCAATCAATCAAACACATGTAAAGCCTTTGTGTGTTGATAAAAAAAATTATATATATATATATATAGAATATTCATTCAATTGATCAGTATTAAACAATAAAAAGCAAAGTATCATGAGAATGTATCACAGTTTCCACAAAAATATTAAGCAGCACAACACTGATAATAATAAGAAATGTTTCTTGATGAGCAAATTAGAATATTAGATTTCTGAAGGATCATGTGACACTGAAGACTGGAGTAATGATGCTGAAAATTCAGCTTTCTTACAGGAATAAATAAAAAAATTATTATTTTAAACTTTAATAACATGTCACAGTATTACTGTTTTACTGTATTTTTTATATTTTACTGTATTTTTGATGAGCCGAAGAGATTTTTTCAATTATTATTTCACTAAAAAAATCTTACAGACCTCAAACTTTTGATTGGTAGTACTCTGTAAACACAGAAAAGCATGCGAAGAGTGAAAAGTCGCAGTGCTGTTGGATTGTATATCAGCACTGTTGGAACGCCACTAAGCCAATCAAATTCAAGGACCAGAACTTGCCACCGTGGCAATGGGTCAATCATTCGCCCCATTACTACAGCTATCAGTATCTTCTCCAGCTCTAGATGATGTCATAATGGCTGTAAAAACGGTGTTGACGTCTTGTAAAAATTGTTCATTATTTTCACAGACACTTTTCCTGGTAACAAGACGCTTGGGTTTTCTAGTAAATGCTTTAAGCTGTCATATGCCATCAGAGGGGTCATCGCAACATGGCCGATCTCCAGTTTCCTGTTTTATTTTCTCAGATATCAATGAGGCTAATGCACCTCTATCACCGCTATATCATTCAACATGCCACCGGCTGTTTCAGCCAAATATTCTGTCTTGAGAGTCTCCATCTTTTACTTGCTGATGGATAACTCTGTTGTAGAAGTGCAGTTGGCAATCTAAGAGTAAAGAAGGAAGATGATGGCAAGGTTAATGTGATTTACCCAAGTAAGACAAGTTCCTGGATCACTTAGTTGGTCATGGAACAACCGGCTTGGGCTTTGGGCTGGAGTTAGTGGCTTCAACAATATTTTTTACAATATCAGGCAGGGTTAAGGATGGATCTACTTGGTCACTTCATGTGTTTTTACTTATGGAATAGCCACCCGTTCATGCAAAGAACAACATGTAAATGGCCACCAAGACACATTCAACATGAATAGCAATCAAACTCTAACCTTGTTCAGGAGATGCATACACAATGTTTTTTTCTGATTCTAGATATTTTGAAGTGTATTTAATTTTATTTTTTATTTAATAGTTTTTGTCCATACAATGAGAGTCTGTGAGGTCCAAAACAACATTAAGCCCCACAGACTTTCACTGTATGGGAAAGAAAAACCCCCCAGAGACATCTTCTTTTGTGTTCCATGGGGAAAAGAAGTCAACAATATGAGGGTGAGTAAATGATGACAGAATTGATATTTTTTGATGAGCTATTGCTTTAGGACAATACAACCATTTGAAGCGACTGTATGTCTGTTCCTTAGCCTCATTTTCATTTCCTTCAAATTAAATGTGACATCTGACACCTGAGCTACATAGAGTTAAGATATGATTGTTTGATCAGAAATTTGTTCCAGCTTGATTTCTGTCTTCTGTTCGTCCTGCTGTTGTGCACTGTTACTGTTGAGCAACTTAACATGTACAAAAGTAGATGTTCCAAAATCAACATCCTGTTGTTCCTGGACCAACATTCCTATCAACCAATGTGCAGTGGTTTTATGGATGGGACTAGGGTTATGATTGGTAGATTTCCTGTTTTTGTACAAAGACAGCCAAACTACTGATCTTAAGACAAGACACTACAGGCAAAACCATGATTTTTCAGGCAATGGTCAATTTTGACTTGTCTGCTTTCAGACTATAGTGGAAAGAAAACATCCACAATACACATTTACTTGTTTATTTTATTACACTCTTTTATTGCATTTGTAGATTTCAGTTACAATATGTTTAAGGCTGTTTTCTTAAAATGAGTTTTTTCTTCTTGCACTGAGCCTGAAATCTCCATTTAAGCACTTACTGCACACACACGCACACACACACACACCAAATGTTACAGTTTTATTCCTAGCTGTATTCCACGTTTTCACAAATCATTCACCTGATTTATATATATTTTTTTTCTAGCTGTTGACAGAATTTTCTGATTTATGGAATGATGAAAGAAGATTTCCAATATCCCCTCTTAAACTATAATATGCCAACAAAATGAAACAATTTTGAACCTGGCTTTATCCAGTGTTCTGGTTTCTGTTCTGGAAATTAAATTAGATAATACATAATTAGCATATTCAAACATACCATTTTAGAAAACTTGTAATACAAAACAATTGTTTTAATGTACTGTGATAAATCAACTATAGGGAAAATATGGTGATAACTATTAGTTAAAATACCCCTTTTTACCTGTAGTGTCGCACTTTAAAGTCGCCATGAGACAGAAGTTGCAATAGTCTTTTCTTTCCTATTGTGGCATATATCCAAGTCAAGCAGCTTCTCGAACAAGAAAAAATGTAGGACAGGACTTGTTTTGGTCCATCAGGACTTGATTGGGTGGTTGGATGATTGGGGATTGTTATTGGTGGATCTCATGTGAGTCACAGGTTGCCCCACCCTCGAGCCAGACACGTCATCAGAGAAGAGAAGAGATGTCGCAGCAAGAGGGAGGAGAAGTTATTTTGATTAAAGATTATGAGGGCACAAAATGTGGATAAATCATTTAAAATAAACTCCAATATTCCTTTAAAAAATAAGAATTGTCAATTTTGTTTTTATGGAGACTTTAAGGCTATTGGAATGTCCTGGCCATTAGTGATGATGTTACACTAGCTATAAACATAAACATATTATATGTGCTAAAAACTAATATATTGATACACAGGTTTGACAAATAAAAGCACAGAATAAAATAAAAGTCAATAAAAATTATTTTTAACCTCAAACCTAAATTTATTTAAATGGATCCTATTACGCTTTGTTAAATTTTCAACTTTCTTTAGTGTGTAATGTTGCTTTTTGAGCATGAAAAAGTTATTCTCTATATCAGTGTCACTGTTTCTGAACTCCCTGAAACGCCTCCATTGTAGTCTTGAGTTTTCTCCCGGGAACAAACACGTCACAATATTCTTTATTTAAATAATTCCCACCTAAGGCATAGACAAAATATAAGGGACGAGGCCTGGTTGAGTTGGGTTTGTAGTGTTGAAACTCACTGTTATGGTAAGGGGCGTGACATTTTCCAAACGCGCACAAATCGGTTGACCAATCACAACACACTGGTCCACCCGACCAATCAGAGAACATTGTGCTTTTCGGAAGGAGAGGCTTCATAGAGACAGGAACTAAACAGGGCTGCTATTCCCCAAAGCATCGTAAGTTTATAAGTAGATTATAAACCGTTGCCACCGATGGTCTCTATGATCAACTTAGCTCACAATACTTTTGGGAAATACAGCCCAGAGCCTTACTGACAGACTGGGATGAAAGATGCTGCAATAATGTCAAATATGTGAAAATTCAAGCATGAAAGCCTATTCTAGTAGATCCCAAAAACAAAATCAAGACTTTGTAAAAGGGCATAATATGTCAACTTTAAAACTATTACCAGCTAAAATGCATTTTTGCAAAGTATCTTTTCCTGGGAATTGTTCATGATAAATGTATTGCTAAACATTGCAAACCTCACGGAGAGCAACTACACCCTTGATGGTAATTCTGTTGAAACCTTTTGGTTTTCTTGGCGCTTGAAGATGTTTACATGTGCACTATTCATTTCTTTTAGTTGGTTCCTTGTGCTATATTCCAGTTACAACAGAAAACTGATTTGAGACACTGATTAAGTATCATGACTGCTGAACACTGTGATTTTGAGGGTCTTGTCTGTAGTATTTATTAGTCTTAGAATTAGTTATGTTCCCCTTTTGCTTTAATGACAGCAGCATTTGAGCTGCATGAACTCCACAAGTTTGTATAAAACCTGATGATCTTGCTCTCCAGCATGATTTGAGAATGATCCAAAGAGCATCTTGTGTTTCAGTGAAATGAACATCTGACCATCTGTACAAAGAGTCACAGGATGTCAGTGTCTCAAATTTACTTATTTAAATAGCGACAAAGAAATAGTGCAGAATTTTTAAATATTTCATATTCATTTTATATCATAAGCTTTACTTGTTTTAAATGATTGTTCTGAATCATACCTTTCTGTTCATTTCCAGCTAAGTCACACATTTTCATTGTAGTCTCAGAGTTTTGGACCCTACTGTACATACAAATATCCTGTCAGACAGGAAGCCCCCCACAGTTTTTTTTCTTTTTTCATGTATTACATGTTTCCTTTCTGATTCTGCCAAAACATTTGACTTTAAACTGTGCCAATCTTTTCAAATGGGCTTGCCGTCCCAGAGAGACCTTGCTCTGATGTTTTTAGTTAAACATTTCTGATGTTTTTATTGATAATTTTTGTTGGAACATTTAATTTTGTTGGAACATTGGACCAAGAGATTGTTTATTGTGGCACTGAATATTAAACTTCCCTTGCAAAAGATTAATATAAAAGTGTATTGTGGCAAAATATTCCTGAAACCAATAAAATGACATTTGAATAGCAGTATACTCTTGCCAGGAAGGAAATGTTTTATAAACAGCCTTTAAATGTAGTGGTTCTGAGTGCAAATCTTTGTCTTTGACACAGGTCCTTCCTCAGTCATCAGTAATGACGATGACTCTGCCAGTCCTCTTCATCATGTGTCCAATGGCTCTAACACACCCTCGTCCTCTGACATGAACGCGGACGCCGTCATCATTGGCATGACCAAGATTCCCGTCATAGAGAACCCGCAGTACTTCCGCAGCACCAGCAGTCTGCTCAAATCGGATACCTGTAAGTCTATCTGTCTTTGTTTCTTCATTTGTGTTTTCCCAATCTATGAAACAATGTTATCCCAATGACTACAAAATGATTAACAATATGAATATTCTATCAGGACTTTTTTTTTTGCACTGAGACCATTTCAAATAAGTACATTCCCCCGAATATTATTATATTGGGTTACACTTTTTTTGATGGTCCACTTAAGACAGTCTAACTATAAGTAACTTTGCAACTACATGTCAACTAACTCTCATTAGCATATTAGTAGACTATAGTGGATTGTTAGGTTAGGGTTCGGGTTAGTACAATTAGTTGACATTTAGTTGTAAAGTTACTTCTACATTCACACTGCGAGCCTTTATTTTATTGCTTGGATCCGATTTTTTTGTATAGCTATTCACATTGTTGTTTTAAATTTGGCCAATATCAGATTTCAGTGTGAACAGATCATGGTCCTCAACTGACCCACATGTGCAAAAGAACGATAAAAAGACATCACGCATCATGCTGTCATATGGGAATAAACACGGAGGACAATAAAGTAAGCGATTACGCGTTTATTTATAGTGTGATCTGCCGTGGAAGCACATTTAAGCGCAGGTAATATAAAAAAAGACCAGGATGTGAAAAAAGAGAGCAGAGTTTGATATAGAGTTGTCACTTTAATACTTATGAGTTCTGACACATCAATGCCCTTCTACCTGTCTTGATAAGTTTGTGTATGTAAAATGTTTGAAGAGACTCCCATGAGCGCAGAATTGTGACGAATGTTGCTCTAGAGTGACGTAAAAGTCGCATGAATTCCAATATGACTGTTCAGACTGAGGTCGTATTGCAAAACATCTGACCTGTATTGGATTTAGGCACACATATGGAAGTGGCACAAATCGGAATTGAAAAAATCAGATTTCATGTGGTTTGTGCCGTTCACACTGTCATGACAAAAACAGATCTGAGTCACGTTAGCAAAAAAATTGGATTTGGGCCACATTTACCTGCAGTCTGAACATAGCCTTATATTCATTAGAATGCCTGTTAGAGGAGCATCAAAGGCTACATTCAGGCTATGTTCACACTGCGAGCCTTAATGCTCAATTCCGATTTTTGCTCAGATCTGATTTTTTTGTATAGCTGTTCACGTTGTTTTAAATGTGGCCAATATCAGATTTCCAGTGTGAACAGGTAATGGTTCTGAACTAACTGTATGCGCAAAAGAACAATACAGAGAGGGTTGCCAGTTTTTTACCACAAAATCTACTCAATTGCTTCTCAAAACTCATCCAAGACTAGCCCAATCGTATTCCATGGGGTATCCCGGTAAAAATCGCGTTCCGGGG
This sequence comes from Mylopharyngodon piceus, assembly GCA_039654765.1. Taxonomy (NCBI): domain Eukaryota; kingdom Metazoa; phylum Chordata; class Actinopteri; order Cypriniformes; family Xenocyprididae; genus Mylopharyngodon; species Mylopharyngodon piceus. The sequence goes on from CM077453.1 coordinate 28,340,357, forward strand.
ATTAAATATCGTGTTAGTGCAGTCGCTTCAACCCACGGAGTTGCAAAACAACCTGCAGCAACAGTGAAAAAGTAACCCAATTCTGCGGGAAAATCACGGACTTGGCAACACACACAGCACGCTATCATACAAAAGTAAACACGGAGGGCATTAAAGTAAGCGATTACGCGTTTATTTATAGTGTGATCTGCCGCGGAAGCCAGCGAATTTATGCGCAGGCAATATAAAAAATAAAGACGAGGATGTGACAAAAGAGAGCAGAGTTTTGAAATAAATTTCATGATACGAGCCCTCATGTTTTGCTTGTATTATAGAGCTGTCTCTGTAATACTTACTAGTTCTGAACATCACTGTCCTTCTACTGACTACCTTTTGCAAATGTCTTGATAACTTTGGGTATGTAAAATCTTTAAATTGACTCCCATGAGCGCAGAATCGTGACGAAGGTTGATCTCGAGTGACGTAAAAATCGCATGAATTCCAATAAGACTGTTCACACTGCAGTCGCATTACAAAACATCTGACCTATATCGGATTTAGTACCACATATGGAAGGAGCACAAATCGGAATTGAAAAGATCATATTCTATGTGGTTTGTACTGTTCACACTGTCATGGGGAAAACAGATATGAGTCACATGTGGGCAAAAAAAAATAAATCTGATTTAGGCCACATTTACCTGCAGTCTGAATGTAGCCTCACACTGTCACTCCAAATCTGATTATTTGTGTATCTGATCTAAAATTATTGATGTCTACATTGTGTATCACCACATTGTGTATCGCAACAGATCCGAATTGTGTATCCATGTCGCTCTTTCGTTTTCCGGGATATCTGCATTGGTTTCTATGACAGTGACGTTGAGTTGGTAGGTATACACCAAAAACAACAACAACAACCGCAACATGGAGGGGTTTGCAATACAGATGTTGTCTTATTTACAACATGACAATGTGTATCAGAAGACAGCGGCAGAAACGTAGGAGGCTGGTATGGCTTTATTCCATGCTGTCGTCTCCGCCGGTCTCAAAACATGTCTCCGTTATATTGCTATTTTCTGCTCGTCAGGCACTTTGCAACAACACAACCTTGTTTCTGCAGTGACTTTGAGCATGTTTTAATGTCTGATGTTTACGTTTTATGTGGCGTGAGAAAGTCACATAAACCACTCAAAATCCGATCAGAGCGGTCAGACTGAAACGGATTTCCAGAAATGCAATTTGAATAGGATTTCAAACCACATATGAATGTAGCTCACAACAGATTTGTAAACATCGCATTTAATGTGATTTTTTGCCGTTTACACTTGCTAAATCTGATTGGATTTCAATCGGATATGCATATAAATCAGATTTGAACTGACAGTCTGAACGTAGCTGAAGTGGCCCAAATCAGAATTGAAAAGATCAGATTCCAGGTGGTTTGTGCTGTTTACACTGTCATGACAAAAACAGATCTGAGTCATATGTGAGCAAAAACATCGGATTTGGGCCACATTTACCTGCAGTCTGAACGTAGCCTTACAGTCATTAGAGTGCCAGTCTACTAGCAGAGATTGAGTCAGCTAGATCATCCACTGTGAGGGCCACACCGGCGTGATGAATACGATCCTCAATTGGATGGAACTGGAATAAATACTTTGAATGTTGCGATCCTATTGGACTTACGATGGCAACCTGAATCGTAACAAAGCACTGCTGGCCAGAGGAGAACTGGCCCCCCGACTAAGCCTGGTTTCTCCCAAGGTTTTTTTCTCCATTTAAACACCTATTTGCCACTTGTCTGCCACCTGATGTCACCTGATGGAGTTTGGGTTCCTTGCCGCTGTCGCCTTTGGCTTGCTTAGTTGGGGACACTTGACATTTGACTTGACATTTGATATTCAACAGTGCTTTGATCTGCCTGCATTGACACTATTCTTTAAGAGCTGCTGTGCAGCCAAATAATGTACCAGTTATCAATGTAAAGCTGCTTTGACACAATCTACATTGTAAAAAGCGCTATATAAATAAAGGTGACTTGACTTGACTTGACTAATACTCTAATGACTGGTAGTTGACATGTAGTTGCAAAGTTACTTCTTAGTAGAATGTCCATAGTGGACCATGAAATAAAGCGTTACCCTTTATTATTGTTACCTTTTTTTATTTTGGGTTGAATGTAAGGTAGCAGATATCATTGCTCTGGCCCACATTATTCACACTCAGTATTTTTGTGCTGTTATGCCAATTTATTTTATCTAGTTAAACATAATGTAATACTGAAACTGAAGTGTACTGTAGGATTAAAACAGCATAAATGAAAGGCAATAAATAATTTACAATTTAAATAATATACTTAATGTTTTCACATTCTGGTAATGAGAATGTGGGTGGAAAACGTGCTTAATTGTCTACAGTAGCCATCATTTTCTTCAGACAAATATAATTTCTAATTTATTTATTTTTAAAATTAGGGGGAACATACTCAGACATTTATTTGACAGGTTTGTCTGATTGCACATCTGCATACACAAACACATAGCATCTTAAATATTTATTTTATAACCCTCATCACTTGCCTCTCATTTTTTATGTTCTCTGTGTCCTTTCCTTCCCACTCTGGTTACTTTTAATATAGGGTTATGGTGTACAGTGAGTTACTGTAGATCGATGCAGCCTCATCATCTAGCTCTCGCTAATGTAATCGGCTGACTGGCTAGTTTTTCTTCAAAAGCATTTCTTAATCACATTAAGGATAAATCTCTAAGAGTGCAGTGTCTGTTCAGAATCTTCTCTCTCTCTCTCTCTTTATCTCTCTCTCCTCCAGCACACTAAACGGCTGATTAATCTCGTCTTATCTCTGCACTGTCCTCACTCTCTTAAGGGATGCCTGGGATAAAAAAACATCTCTTTTCCACCAAATCTGAAATAATCTCTAGTACACCTTTTATTAAATTATGTCCAATGTCCGGAATTGCATGTGTCTCATTTTTATAATTGAAGCTCTTGGATACCCATTATTTAATAATAAATAACAAAACTTAGCCATTGGGTTGTCTATAGAACACACACACATTTTTTCTTTTTTTAATTATTTGTGGAGTGTCCAACAAGATGAGTTAAATCAGGTGTGTTTGATTAAGGAGACAAGTCAGTTACGTCTCCCATGCTTTAAATAGCAACCTCTGAACAATATAATTTTTCTCTAGGTTCTCACAAGAACAAACTCAGTCCCTACCCATCAGGCTTCTCACTCATCTGAAATTGCTCAACTTACCATGACTGAAGCACTAACATTGGTCAGGGTGTCTATACTTAACAGATCACTTCCACCCAGTTGCATATAGCCATAATGCTGACAGCACCAATCCTACATACTCATCCTGTCCAGATTACAAACAAGAGTCAGCTTCTTCGATTACTTGACCTTGATGTTGACTAGCTTCAGATAAGGTATAGACTATACTAGTCTTATTGTTACTGTGTTATTAACATTTATTACACCTTGTAATTCAGTCTCAGGAGTTTGGTTTATTTCAAGTTTGCTTGAATTTTTGGATTAATGTCATAACTCTTTTAAAAAATCTGTTTGTATGTTATGTTTGAAAAGATATGATTTATTGTGTTTCTTGAGTTACTTTTTCTCAATCCTTCGATCTTCGTGGACTTCTGTGAATAAAGTGGCACTTAGATCCTTCAACTCTCGTTCTCTAAGACTTACATTACAGAATATCTGACCGTCAAGCTACGGATCTAACAGCTATTTTTTCTGAACTCTGCCTGGCTGGTTTATCCATTTTGGATTACTTGTTCTGTTTTTATGAAATATCCAGTCCTCTGAACTGTCTTAAATCCATCTGGATTCACGTAAAATATTTTTATTATTGTGGATTTACCAGAAATGGGAAAACTCACATTGAGGGAATACATCCAACATCACTCTGGAGAGTTTGTTAATGCTGTTTCACCAGAAGCACACAGCACGTCCTGAGGCCTGCGTTTCCTTTGCTGAGTCATGTCATGGAGGCTGCTCTGCTCCGTGATGTTCCTGCAATGGCCACTGCATCTAAAGTTCCTGCATCGTCCATCCCAGGATTACCTGTACCTGAAGACCTTGTTCAAGTTTCCTGTTTGACACTCGTGATTCTCCTGGGGGGAGGGGGGAGTTCCTCAGTTGAAATCACGTTCTCCTCCTCGGTTCAAATTGTTTTCGGTTTAGATCGCATTTCGGTTTAAATAACGTTCCGGGGTGGGGGGTCAGATCATTGCGGGGGACTTGAGATCATCCACCTTGACGCCGGGCTTGCCCTTGAGTCTCCAGTCTTCAGACGTCATCAGCTTCTGACTCTTTAGCCTGTCAGCCACAATCTCAAGCCCCAAGGTCACAACCAGGGCTTGACATTAACATCCGCCAAATGCGGGTGGATTTCAGCAGTGGCGTGTAACATGGCCACTCCAACTAGCCACTTTGGCAGGTTGAATTTTATATATAATATATACGTTTTTCAGTTGTAGTCATTTAAAAAGGCATCTGAAATAATAAACTAAGTGCAATGTAGTGTTTTCAAAAATATTGATTTTTCGATACATATCGATGCTGAAATATCGGAAACGCTTCCGATACTCATTTTCCGCAGAATAGATACACGATACCAGCTGCTCTTTTTTGCTCTCCCATTTCACTTACTTGTTTCATTTGCTCCAGATGAATATTATTGATGTTACAAGGCTTGAATTTCAGCGTTGGATTGCGTGTATTGCGCATAATTTTACTAATTTCTGCAGATTTTGTGCTCACACCCAAAGTGCGTGCACGTAAGGCCGCCTCTCGGTACTAAATTGAGTTCTTTTTCGCTGCTTATTGCTCTTAAACAGTCAAATTACACACAAAATAATGTCAAAATGCCAGTCTTGGTGAGTATTCATGTAAACACAGTCAAGAAAATGCATGTGTAACAGTATAATGGATCTGTGCATCAGGTCTTAAAGTGACAGCAGCCTAATATACCTGCTGCCAAATTATGAGATAATATTAAAATATCTATATGGCAGGTTTTCCCCATGGTTTCAATGTCAAAATTGTGGCCAGTGAAAATGCTGAGTGGCTAGTAACTTTGGAAAACCACTAGCCACCGTGGCTGGTGAGCAAAAAAGTTAATGTCCAGCCCTGGTCACAACCCATGTCCACCATGTTTGTCTCCAATCCCATTACAGTATTTTGGGATTGAAGGTTTCAGAGTTAAAGGGCAGTGCAAAAAGGCAAAATGTAACATAAATGTGTGATTGTGTTTTGTTCTTTCGACAGTTGTTCAACACATTAAGAGGCACAACATTGTACTGAAGAGGGAACTTGGAGAAGGAGCGTTTGGGAAAGTGTTCCTGGCTGAATGCTACAATCTGTCCACAGACCAGGAGAAGATCTTAGTGGCTGTCAAGGTTGGCTGTTTAATTTAGCATTGATGTTAGCATAATGAACTTTGTGATGAATAAAGGTTGTCCGTATACTCAGTGTATTTGTGCATTTTCTGTGTTTGTAGACATTGAAAGAGGCCAGCGAGAATGCCAGGAAGGACTTCCATCGTGAGGCCGAGTTGTTGACCAATCTGCAGCACGAGCACATTGTCACGTTCTACGGAGTGTGTGTGGAGAGCGATCCGCTCATTATGGTGTTTGAGTACATGAAGCATGGTGACCTCAACAAGTTCCTCAGGTACAGCTTCCTGAATGTGTCTGTGTGTGTTCATATTGGAATCCAATAGTGCTGCTTAGTCACATCTTTTCTAATTGCTTTGTCCTTGAAAGCCAATAATTACCCATAATTTGTCATGTATTAAAAATCTGTCACTAATACAAAGTAAATCATTACTTTCATTACTGCTTTATAAAGTTAGTTAAAGGATTAGTTCACTTTCAAGTGAACATTACCTCAAGCTTTACTCACCCTCAAGCCATCCTAGGTGTATATGACTTTATTCTTTCTAATGAACACAATTGGAGATATATTAATAAATAAATATCCTGACGCATCCGAGCTTTATAATGGCAGTGAACAGGATCAATGAGTATAAGCTGAAGAAAGTGCTTCCATCCACATCCATCCATCATAAACGTACTCCACACGGCTCTGGGGGGTTAATAAAGTCCTTTTGAAGCGAAGCGATGCGTTTGTGTAAAAAAAATCACCATCTTTAACAAATTATGAAGTAAAATATCTAGCTTCCGCCAGACCGCCTTCTGTATTCAACGTACGAAGAAAGTGTAAAACTCTCACAGTTCAAAAAGCTTACACTACGTCCTACGCCTTCCCTGTTCAACTTATGGAAAAAGCTTAACTGACGCAACGGCAGTTCCGTTTATTTTTTCGTAAGTTGAATACGGGAGGTGGTCTGGCGGAAGCAAGATATTTTACTTCATAACTTGTTAAATATGGATTTTTTTTTACACAAACACATCGCTTCGCTTCAGAAGGCCTTTATTAACCCCCCGGAGCGGTGTGGAGTACATTTATGATGGATGGATGCACTTTCTTGAGCTTTCGTTGATCCCGCTCACTGCTATTATAAAGCTCGGAAGCGTCAGGATATTTATTAATATAACTCCAATTGTGTTCATTAGAAAGAAGAAAGTCATATACACCTAGGATGGCTTGAGGGTGAGTAAAGCTTGGGCTAATTTTCATTTTAAAGTGAACTAATCCTTTAAGCACGTTTTGTAGTTGGTAAACAAATTCTCCCTAAAATCCAAATGATCTACCAAGGGTGCTGATGGCCAGTTATATAATGTTTAAGTTTATCTCTGACTTTAAAATGAATGTTTGTGAATTGTGGTCTGGTTGAGGTTGTTACTTTTTGTCTGTCCACCCGCAGGGCTCATGGTCCTGATGCAGTTCTGATGGCTGACGGACAGGTGCAGCAGCAGGCAGAGCTCACTCAGTCTCAGATGCTGCATATTGCACAGCAGATCGCCGCGGGCATGGTGTATCTGGCATCCCAGCACTTTGTTCACAGAGACCTGGCCACACGAAACTGCCTAGTCGGGGAGAATCTCCTGGTGAAGATTGGAGACTTTGGAATGTCCCGAGATGTCTACAGTACGGATTACTATCGGGTAAGAATTGCTTTATAGTTTGTCTATGTTTTTGTCCCCAAAATAAATTTGGATTCTTAAATTACAATTAAAAGTAGGCTACTTGGTTTTATAGCAGTATATTGAAAAATAAATTTTAATAATATTGTAAATATAATTCTAATTATAATTTGTTTATATTATTAAAAGTAATATTTTATAATTATGTTAAATTAGTATGATTAAATATTTATTTTATTAAAAAATACAAATCATCTGTTTTATTGCTGTTTTGTTATCTAATGCAATGACATATATATATATATATATATATATATATATATATATATATTTATATTCAACCCATATATACATACAGTACATACAAGGCCATACATATTAGACCAGATTATATCAGTATTCAAATTCATATTTATTAGTTAAACTGAGATCAAGTTGCATTACCTTCCAATCTGTTTCAGTTTCATTAGTTGGAAATTAATGCTGACTTCACAAGGACACTTAAAGGCGGCATTCAAATCCTTTTCCCAGTATATTTATAAATCAATATGCTTCTCATGTTTTTTGCTACACACTGTCTACAGATCACTGAATACCAGCTATTCGAACACCTTGACCCTACTGGCTCTCTTCCTGTATGATGTCAGCAGAATTTCAGTGTGTGTGTGTGTGTGTGTGTGTTGATTCACTCCCGTCAGTAAGTCTCTCCCAGATTAGGAGTCAGGGAGGAAGGTGGCGTGGGAACAGGAAAGAGGGGTTACTATGGCAACAGCAAAGAAAAAGAACAGAGCGCTTGCGCCGTCAGACAGAAACTGAAAAGTCATTAAAGATCTCTCATTAGTATTCACCTCTATATTCAGCATGAGGGCATACCGAGAAGGAGAGGGGCCTAAGTTAGGGGAGAGAAGAAAAAAAAAAGAGTACAAACAAATGAAAAGATAAAGAAATATAAAGTATACAGAGAAGAAAATCAAGAAACCAATCCTTACACTTTGGGACATAAAGCATTTGAGACAGACAACTTAATTTATTCTTTGATAGCAAGTTGTTCCTCTGTTGTGTTCCATTCATGTATTCAGCGTGAATCATCTATCCAGTGATTGAAAATGGGTTGAATGATGTTTATACATGCAGAGATGTGCTATTAGATAACTATCAACTGTGCCAAGTTCATTCAAGTTCATTTATCTCTGAATACTGATGAATATCATGACACATCTCCATTATATGAGCCTCCATTGAGATTCAAATGCAGGTCAGTAGATTTGTGTGTGTGCGCAGTATGTGTACACCATTGATTAGGCCTATAGAACACCAGTTTCCATAGAAACAGCTGGTCAGGCAGAGGCTGATGGGTGGAGTGAAGTTGTGAAAGCATGTTGTGTAACCACAGAACTTCTTATGAAGCCACATTCAGAACCTATGGCCTTTGTCTGCATTTAATTATTTAATAGAGAGTCAGTTGTTTGTCTTAAATTCAGCATGAAATCAAAATTCCATTCTTTACTTTCCTAATACACATTCTTGGTCATATTGTGCACCTTTCATCACTGCACATTATACTAAAGAAAAAACTTTTTAATCTTTCATTCAAATGTTAGAACTTGCTCTGCCTCTGCATAAACTTTTTGGCTGATCTCACCAATCCCTCTTAGAAACACACAGTTTTATGAATCAAAGATGATGTCGCCCTACATTTTTCCTCATTAAATATCCAGATTTCCCCAATTATGAAAGCAAAATGGTGTGTAAACAGCTTTCATGTCATTTTAGTGAAATATCTTAATAATCATTCAGTTCTATTATTATTATTAACGTAACCTAAACGAACACCTCCTTTTTAGGAAAAAAGTGGTCCACTTATTGAACAAAAATTGGAACAAATAGAACAAAAAATTCCCAAAAAGTCCATATATATATATACCTTGCTGGAAAAACAACAGCTCCAGCAAAGGTGGTTGAGTAGCTTAAAGTTTTGGGCACTGCTGGTTTTGGCTGATCACCCATCGTAACTGGTAAAGCTAGTCCACAAAATAATTTTCACTGAGTAACAATGACCAAATAATACAATGTACAAAAGATAGTGGATGATATCTTTTGTACATACTTCATAATGTACATACTTATAAACGGATGCACTTTAACAGTCTCTTTGACAGTGTGAGCAAAAACATGTTATGACCTGCAACAATAACCAGCTTTGCCAGTAATTGCCCACCTAAAACCAGTTAAAAGAACCATGGATTTTAAACTGGTGCAAACTGGTCTAAGCTTTTTAGCAGGATGTTGTTGTGTGGATGAGCTTGTGTGTATGTGTGTGTTTGATTGCAGAGGAAAAAGGTTTCTAATAGTGCTTGTGCAGTAGACCTCTTTTTAAGTGACCCTTCTAGTCTGTAGCTCCACTATGGGACCAGTGAAAAGCCTAAAAGCTTTTGACCTTAATATTTGATGAGTCCAGTATGTTAAACCAATTAATCTGAGACTAATCCACATACTGGACCACAATCTCATAATTAATATTTCAGAGGCAGCGCATTATAGAGAAAGCTAATAAATGAAATGATTGGTTTTGGGGTTGAGCTCCAGGCCAGACCAACTCCCCAAGCTTACAGCATCCAAATCCTGAGAGGCGCAACTTATGGCACCATCTGAGGTCCTGAACTGGAAATACTGTCAGCATTTACCTGAGAGCTTTTTGGATTGAACAATGCTCCAGTTGCAACAAACAATCCACTGTCTACTCTTGCGCTAAAAGTCTGTATGGATCTTATCCATTAGCGCCTGTCCGATTTGGAGAGTTTTGTTAGAGTAGCTTGATTTTATGCATCTTCTGTTTTTATCGATTTGAGCACACCTGGTCATCTTAATGTCAAACTGCAGTTCAACATATATTCTAAATGTCAGTGCCATTCTATTTTCGTAATTATTTACATTGTTTGTCCATTATCACTTTTATTGATTCGACAGATTCGAACTTACGTCACCTACATCAGCAACATGACTCAATATGTCGGATGACTCAGTGTGCACTTACTGTTTCACATGTGTAGGTTGGAGGTCACACCATGCTGCCAATCCGCTGGATGCCACCAGAAAGTATCATGTACAGGAAGTTCACCACGGAGAGTGATGTCTGGAGTCTGGGAGTGGTGCTGTGGGAGATCTTTACCTATGGGAAACAGCCCTGGTACCAACTGTCAAATAATGAGGTACTGTTGCATAACATACACATCCATGTGATCTCTGTGCAGTGAAATGCTTTCTTTGGGGGGCCATTAAATAAATGAGCCAACAAATTTGATCCAACTAATCTACTACTTGATCAATGTAGTATTACTGCTCTGCACATTTTGGATGTTTTGTACATTTAGGCTGTTCTGAGGAGTAACCACCAAGCAATGCCCCAGAAACCACCCAGAATATCATAGCAATCACCTAGAACACATTAGCATACAAAACAGAAGACCTCGAAGACCACCAAGAACACCCTAGCAGCCACCTAGAACACATTAGTCACCAACCAGAAGGCCCTAGAGCAAGGGGTAGCCAACCCTGCTCCTGGAGAAAGGTTGGCTACCGCTCCCCTAGAGATCACCCAGAACACCCTAGCAGCCTCCTTGAACACATTATCAAACACAGAGAACACCATAGCAAGTGTCTAGAACACATTATCAACCAAATAGAAGACCCAGAGGCAGTGTTTCCTAACTCTGTTCCTGAAGGTGCACCAACAGTACAGATTGAACTCTTCCTAATGGCTTGTCTAAGTCAGGGATTTTCAAACCTGTCCTAGAGGATCCCCAGAACTGCACACCTCCCTTATCTGACATCCACTTCAGGTCTTGCAGTCTCTACTAAAGAGCTAATGAGTTGAATCAGGTGTGTTAGATGAGGAAGACATACAAAGCAGTGCTTGGGGTCCTCCAGGACAAGTTTGACAAGTTTGGACAAGACCCCTGGTCTAAATGGTGTCCACAGAATAGCATAGGATTTATAGATAATTGGCTGAGTTTTTAGGGTAGGCCTGACCTGCTTCTTCGTAGTGCTTGACTATCCTGGGCCCAGGTCAGAAAGCAGACAGACTTGCTTAACCGACCATCTGCTAGATCCCTTGAGTTCCCTTGTAGCTCATATAAATTGCAATATAATCATATAAATGTGCCTCCAGGCACAGGGTTGAGAAGCTGTACCCTAGATACCACCCAGAATACCCTAGCACCCTAGAACAGTGGTGTCCAATCATGCTCCTGGGGGGCCACTATACAGCAGACTTTAGCTCCAACCTCAAATAAACACACCTAAACCAGCTAATCAAGGTCTTCAAGATTACTGGAAACTTCCAGGCAGATGTGTTGGGACAAGTTGGAGCTAAACTCTTTAGGACGTTGGCCCTCCAGGAGCAGGACACCCCTGCCTTTGAAACCACCCAGAACACACTAGCAACTACCTAGAACAGGGGTGTCCAAACTCGGTCCTGCAAAATTTAGCTCCAACTTGCCTCAACACACCTGACTGGAAGTTTCTAGTATGTCTAGTAGACCTTGATTAGCTGCTTCAGGTGTGTTTAATTGGGGTTGGAGCTGAAATCAGCAGGACAGTGGCCCTCCTGAAGCAGGATTTGACACCCCTGACCTAGAACAAATTAGCAACTAACCAGAAGACCCTAGCAACTTAGCAAGGCCTGCATCCCTTCAAATCCTTCAAATCTCAGATTTGAAGTTTTCAAACACACATGGCTACACTATATAAACTTCAAACTGCTGTATATTCAAACGGTGTCACTCCTTGCATGTCGGTTTATCTTAATTAACAATCCTTTTCTACATTTATAGCAGTTTGCCTCACACATTTCTGGACATATATTTTGTTTGACCTTTCACTCCTTGCTCTTTTGTAGGTGATTGAGTGTATCACCCAAGGCCGTGTACTGCAGCGACCCCGGACCTGTCCAAAGGAGGTGTATGACTTGATGCTGGGATGCTGGCAGAGAGAACCGCATACCCGACTCAACATTAAAGAGATCCATAACCTTCTCCTCAACCTGGCCAAGGCATCACCGGTGTATCTGGACATCCTGGGATAAGAAAGCATGTGCCGCGTGTAGGACTACGAGTGGATTCCTGAAACTGCCTCCCTCCTCTATCCCACCCAAAATCTCTTTCTTCTACAGCTTTAACACCTCCTCCCTTGCCCTTCTCCTCATCGACTGCTCCTCTTCTCAATGTAAATGTCTAGATACATTGGCAACAGGATTGTGTCCAGTGACTATGAATTATGTATTTCTTAACAAAAAATGGATTGTATGGAAGAGCCATACTCAAGTGACTATAATTTTGCTTACAGAGAACAAAATCCCCACTGGTTGACCATCCTAAACTTCTGGACCAAGTTCACACCTGCAAATTCCAGTTCAGTGAATAAATGCATTGGGGACTTGAGGAAGGGCGTCCATCTTAACAAAGAGGAAATAGCAGCTCTGAAAAATGACCAAACGCAAATGAGAAGAGAAATAAACAACTTTTCTGCCCACTAGACAGATTTGGTCCTTTCAGCTCCCATTTGTTACGTCATACATCCGATACAAAGCACAGAACGTGAAACTAGCATGGTGATCAACAGTGACAAACTGCAACTATATCTATATGTATACATGTGTGTTTATAGAACTGGACGTTACCAACATAGTTTCACAGTTGAGCGACTAATTAAATGCTTCTGGACGCTGACATGGATGTTGTTGCTGCCGAGCTAATCTGAAATGCAAAGTATCCCATTAAAATGTGTTTCACTGTTATTTATAGTGGGACATGTCTCCACTGCTTTTGCCATGGCCGATTTTGTCCCACCACTTTATGAAATAGTTTTGCAGCAGGGTTATGTCCAGTGCAGTGAATACATAAATGATTTTTGGACATTTTTAATCAATGTCATTTTTCACATTTCAGTTCTGACTTGGAAACGAGCAGATGCTCTACTGCTGACCTGATTTCCAGATCGATGCTTCATATTTGTAAGATCATGTTAAATTATTTGTGCTTAACCTTATTAATATTCATAAGCTAAGCCTTCGCCACTTTGTGATGTCACAACCAGTGTGTCTGTTTTCCGCCCCTGTGCCCTCCACCAAAATCAACGGCCATAGTCTTCAGGTCTGTACACGACGTGCACCGTGAAGGGCTAGATGGAGACATTTGAGACGAGGCCATGCCTCAATACCATCAGCTTGCATTTCTTAAAGGAGCTTAATTACGCAGAGTGGCCGATTATGATGGTGCGGGCTGAATTACGACCTTTCTTTCTCTCTTTCTTGTTCGCCATGTTTTACTACTGAGTTGAAGCACTAATGTAGTACTCAAGCTTCGGGTCATACAACTGCTATAGTGTAATATATATTTCATTACAGGACAAATGTCTCCTATTAGCAGCAACTCCCTCCAGACTCATATACGCTATCAGTGGGGAGAAGAGGAGAGACGGGAGGGGACAGGATGGAGGGAATGAGACGAGGGGAGGAAAATAGTGTTAAAGAGAGATAAACATGAGTCACCTCACTAAAACCCACATTTCTTCTTCCTTTTATCATATATAAATGATCATATCTATCACTATAGAGATCCTATCAAAGCATCCTTTTTGTGTGCGTTGATTATTGCTCTGTCAATCTCCCATAGAAGACTTTGCACACTGTACTCAATGCCGTGAATCAGTCAAACAAATTCATTTTGTGAGCGTAAAATCCCAAAAATAGTTTACACAAGTTTGGAGTTAATTACGTTTTTGGAATAGTCTTGAAGACATGTAACTTTTAATTTTATATCTAATTTATTTTGTACTTAATGTGAAGCACTTTTGTGTTTGACTGTAAATTATTTTATTTATGTAAAAATAATTATTATTGATATTATTTATTTTATTTTTTTTTCATATTTGGTTGAGAATGAATGTAGAGGTGGTTTCTGGGTTCAAGGGTTGTGGAAGGGGATGTACTGACGAAAAAAAAAAATATAGAAAGATTACTTATTTTGGGGTGAACATTGAAAAAGCTCTACATTAAAGATTACATTGACTACAAGAACAATGAAAGCCTAATTTTGGATTGTGACCAATTTTTATGATCATTAAGAACATTTTCTCAAATGCTCATTAACATAACATTTTTTCTGTTGAATTTTTGTAATGCAGTATTTTTTTTTTACTGAAGAACAATGTTTTTAATTTAAATTAGCATTTCTTTTAAAACAGTACAACAAACTACCATGAAGTATGAATATTGAAATGTATGTGTACATGGAAATGTGGTAAAAATCTGCTTAATTGTCATGGAAATAATGCCACAATGAGGTCATTCAAACAGATGAAAAAACATGTTTGAGATATCAATATGGATGGGGAGTTTCAGTGGTTTACATTAGTCTTGCCTTACGGAAAAATCTCCAAGCGTCCTGCGACAGAACAATAAACTGTGACTGCATATCAAATACTGTCTTCTACATGTACAGAACTTCTTCGGATGTTTCAGAATGTCTATAAGCTAAACTAGTCCAAAATGAAACCACCTGACAGGTGTTAAAGTCAACATGGCAGCAAAATTGATCTACTTTACTTTCTTAAACTTTCCTAGTCTGAAACAACTTTCCTTTTCTGTTCACTAGTTTACGGAAGTAAAATGATTTGCAAAGGCTGTTTCATGTTGACTTTGAATCCAACATTCCTAAGACACTTCCCCCCCAGTATACTTTTCTTGATAGTTTTTTAATGATACATGCCTACTGACACCTGGAAAGAAGATTTCTGCAAAAAGTATCGTTGTGTGTGATAATTTAATTTATGGAATTATACATTTTAACACTCAGCTACAAAAGTACAATCAAATGTCTTTGTCTGTATGATTTCGGTGAGGTATATGGACCAGTCAAGTTGTCCGCCATTGTATTTAATAAAAGTGTAATGTCTTACCTCATCGCGTGTGCGTGTGGAGTGTGTTATTGTGACAGTGAGTTATACGTAGGTCCATGTTTATAGGTTGGTCAATAGAGGTTCATACAGAGTGCTTTGACAACATGGGAACGTATTGACCTACAGGCACTAAAATGCTTTATTGACAGCCATGTTTTTTATGTCTTACTGGCTGCCAGCCTTAAAATTTACCTCATACAGAAACACGATGGAGACCAGAGCAAGTTAAAAACAATTTATGATGAAAAGGCACAATCCATAAAGTTTATGTATAGCATTAGCGTTGCTATAGTAGATCTGAAGCTTCAAGAGTAGAATAATACAAGAATTTGTTCCAATTCCCATTTCACTAACGTAGGCAGAGGGGAAAAAGAAAGGGAAGACTGATCAATCAGTGGATCGATGGCTTGTTTTGACATTGTACATTAAGACCTAACTAATTGCCAGAGGGCTAAATGCTTTTAAAAACACATCCATGATGCACAATGCAATCAGGATTTTTCACAGCATGCAGCAGAATTCTCGAAGGACCAAATGTGTGCGAGTGTGCAAACAACTGCAGCTCTAAACAAACAGAGATCCACTCTTCTGATGTCATCTTTGCAAACCAAATCTTGCAGTTTTATAAACATACAGTACATTTTAAACTTATAATTATTACAGTTTTAAACTATAGCATGTCGACCATGCTGCAATGTTTGTTCTACAAACATGAATGAGACCTCAAAAATCGTGGCTTGTTGAGGAGAGGTGTGCTGTTACTTTACACACATTTACACTTCAGGTCATGATTCCCAATTCTGATTTGTTGACTATATCCGATTTTTGACGACCAGCTTACATTTTTTTTTTTAAAAGTGACACTTGGCGAAACAACCCAAGGTACGTACTGACCCAGAAAAGCTTATATCGAAAAGGAAGTAAAAACTACACGATTTGCAATGGACGCAGACAAAATGATAATACAAGCTTTTGCTTTCCGCACCATCTTTAAAGGTCAGCAAAATGTTGGTTGAGACTTCGTCCTCCATTGAGCCATTGAAAAGAGTAATGTGGTCGCGGTTGGCATCCACCTGAGTTGACGTCATTCGCCTCCGTCGCTTTTCCAATGACGTACAGGTCGCATTGACGGGAATATCCGATCTGTCCGCTTACATGGCAGATGCAAATGCACGTATCCGATTCATATCAGATTTATTTCCACATATGAATGAGGCCTAAAACTAGGGATGCACCGATACCATTTTTTAAGGACCGAGTACGAGTACCAATACTTTTTTTCTGGTACTCACCGATACTGATGCCTATACATTTATTAATTTCTCTCTCTCTCTCTCTCTCTCTCTTTTTTTTTTTTTTTTGGTGATGTTGCAGTTTTCCAAGCACAACACAGTGAGACTAATGCCGCATTCCAGGCAACCTGTAACCCGTGTTTTTCCAACCTTCTACACGTGAAAATGCACTGGAACAGCAGTCAAACCTGTGACTTCCCACCCGTGAACTCGTACTAGATCGATGTACTCCCAGTTCCGTGATCTGACGTCACATAACCCGCGAAACAACAATGGCAGCCCCTACGGATGCGGTGTTTATGCAAGTGCACGGTAAAATAACGTAAAATAAAAGGTTTAATAGCTCCTCTTGCCTTATACGCTGTTTTTCCTCCTCCGTTTCCCTCAAATAAGCAAGGAGTAAGCACCTTTGGCGATAGAAATGATTGTAAATGAGCATAAGCCCCGTACGGTCCGCCATGCTGGTTTGTTTAAACTCAGGCAGTTTGACGTGACTTGCCTGGAACGCTACAAAGTCGTGAGTCGTTGTTTGAAGTCGTGACTTACGGGCTCAAAAACCTGCCTGGAACGCAGCATAATTAATGTAGGACAGCTTTTTTTTTAACTCTAATGAAAAAAGTAATAATTTTTATGTGCTTGTCCCAAACTTAAAGAACAAAAATTTCACAGTGTCCAATAACCTTCAAAGGGCATAATTACCAACATATATAATTGTTGTTATATAAAAAGAAATTTACAAACAATACAAATACTATAGAGATACAAATTAAATAAACTTGTTTTTCAGATACAGTAGGTTTATTTACCATGTATACATTTATTTAACATCTTTTGTTGTTTTATCAACATTAATGACAAATATAGGCTATGGTCCCTTTAAGACCGAATCCATGGATATTGACACATATCCTGTTTTCACCCAAATGTTTACGTCGACTTAAGCCATAACCGACTGTATTTACGTGAGATACTCCACACGATGGACATTTTGACAACTGTGTGTGCATTTGACCATTCAGGCGCGAGGAGAACTGATCGCGCGCTGTCTCAGAGAACTGGGATCGCGCGCAAGAAAGAGAGAGAGCGCGCTTCTGGTCTGTGTCCGAATTGTGATTGAAAGCAATAAAAAACTAACCCGTTGTACAGAAATGGCGGCGCCGCCATTTTGACAGGATCGACCCCTATTACTTGCACTGAAATTAATACTTGAAACATGTAATATAAATGCGGCCTAAGCAATCAGGGGCCATATTCACAAAACATCTTACGGCTAAAAGTAGCTCCTAACTTGCTGATTTAGGAGAAACTAATAATAAGAAAATAATGGGCGTGTCAGTCCTAATTTTAGGACTCATAAATTTTTGCCCTAAGAGTATTTCACAAAGCATTTTTGCGCTAAAACTAGCTCCTAAATCTGTGAAAAGTTAGGAGTAGTCAAGAGGACTTCTAAGTCACTAAGACCAAATCACAAACAATCCTAATGGCCGTTGCTGCCAATCCGCCTCAGCAATCCACCCAAAGACACTGTACACCATTGAGGCAATAGCGATACATATTTTGATTTATAGATTTGAATCTACAATAAAACGCCAAAAATAAATCTTTAATAAATAAATAAATAATGTCTGATTACCTGTGGCAGTTGTTCTCACTAGTTCACACTTGCAAATGATCGAATAGAGTAAAAAAAATATATATAATAAGCGTATTTGGCGTGCTGTCCAAGAGGATCGAGGACTCCAAGGACTCCCTTGGAATTTAGCCCAAACCCAGAGTTCTCCCCTGTATCCCCAGCCAAGAGTGAGGAACGGGGTTGCGGAGGGATGCAGAAAACTGTCGAGTTAACTATAGGTGAGACAGCTCTCATCTGTGTATATATACCTCCACTCGAGCTGATTAGATAGACTGTTTGAACGTGCTCCTTCAAAACTTTGTTTATAAAACATCATTTGTTGCTTGAATTCTGCAATCTCCCGAGACGCAGACATGTAAAGGCGGACAATTAGCTGAACATATACTAGTTTAACTAGTGACATTTAGCCTACATTTTAAAATCTTTATCTGAATATGGCAACATTTGTATTTTAAAATCTTTATTTGAATATGGCAACATTTGTATTTTAAAACCTTTATTTGAATATAGAAACATGATACCTCATTCTACAATATTTCTATGATTAAATCACTGACAGAGACTCCTCCCCCATCAGCCAATCACTGTGTGCATAGTTAGTAAGCGTGTTGACATCATTCATAGCAACGAGGTCAACCCCGCCCTTTCTCTTAGCTTAAGACTTCGGTCTATTCCTTAGTAAAAGTTTCCCTCAGCAGCTTTGTGAATAGGTTTTAAGAGAAAACACTTAGCTAAGAACTTTTATTGCCATTTAGGAGAACTCTTAGTGGTAAGATAAAATGTTTTGTGAATACGACTAATATTTTGGCCTACAATACATTGAATACATTTACTGTGATGGAGGGATCCAAGCCTAGAGACCACAAATGATAGTAAACCATTTCAAGGGGTAGTTCACCCAAAAATTTCATCATACTTTTTTTCTTCTGTGGAAAACAAAATAAATGAAAATGTTTGTTTTTTTATTAAGTGGGGTCCAATGATTTTTCACATCACATTTTATGGACAAAAGCCATACAACCATGCTTAAAAATAGTTCCTTTTTTGAAAAAACTAACCCGTTGTACAGAACTTTTAACAGAGAGTAATTTCCCATGTTTGGTAAGACTGAGAAAAAAAGATGGTTTCATAAAAATTTAAAGAGAGACACTTTTTTATGTCAGGGCCCCTCCTCTTCATTCTAAATGGATTTTTCCCACCTTATTTCCTCGAGAGATATTAACTTTTAAATGCCACCCCAATACATTATGTGGACAACTGTGAGGTTTTGTGGTCTGTTAAAGAGTAAACACAGATTCATTCTGATGTCAGGGCTTTTTTTTCTGGGAAGATCATTTGGGATATTAGCATGTGCTGTCTATTCATCAGATTGACCACATTAGCAGCTGCTTAGTGTCAGCGTGTAGAGAGAAAACAGTCGCTGACAGCACGCTTTGGGTACTTTGGGTCCATGTGTTTTACCACAGTAGTAAATCTGTGTTTTGGTACAATACTGTTTTTAACTATCAAAGCCTACAGAGCGTGTGCTCGGTGTCTGTTTTACCTTATATACTGTAGATTTAAAACAAGTTAGTTTTCAAAACTGCCATGTAGATCCATAAAGGGATATTTTACCCAAAAATGAAAATTCTGTCACAGAAGAAATGCAGTTTTTAAATAATGATTCACCAGAATTTTCATAATAGAGAATGCGAACCGACGTCATGCCTCGTTGCATGCCGGGGCGGCGCCGCCATTTTGACAGGATCGACCCCTATTACTTGCACTGAAATTAATACGGATACTTGCTTACCTTTTGTTTTGTTTTGTTTTTGCCATTAAGTGGAACATTCTCATTTTTAATGGGATCGTTTGCAGGGAATAGAAGCTATTTTATCGCATCACATGATAATTTTATTTATTTTATTTTTTTCACTTAAGTTTTGTAGAATTTCGTTTACAGTGTTGATCTGTTTACCGTGTCGCACGCTGGACGCTCGCTGCTGCTTCAGCCATCATATGAATATCCAAACAAATCTATGTGTTCAACACGCTGAGAGAAGTCGATTCATTTATTTGTTGGAAACGTTTAAATGGTGCTTAAACGAGCACATTGAGTAGGCCTACAACTGTTGTCATTGTAAATATTCCCCTTTTCCACGATCACAGAGGAGGAGAATCAGAGATTATGGGTCAAATTCAGCGGACAGGCAGACACGAACACACTGTATTTTTATATTTATTTCAAC
Source organism: Mylopharyngodon piceus (assembly GCA_039654765.1). Taxonomy (NCBI): domain Eukaryota; kingdom Metazoa; phylum Chordata; class Actinopteri; order Cypriniformes; family Xenocyprididae; genus Mylopharyngodon; species Mylopharyngodon piceus. The sequence goes on from CM077453.1 coordinate 28,360,534, forward strand.
AAATGACAAAATCAAAACCCTAGGAGGGTGAAGAGTTTAGTGGTGGCTCCCTGCAAGGGAACATTTTAAAAACGCTGGCTTAGTGTACTAAGACAGTGATATTAAAAGATGTGCAGATGAGCCCTAAATATGAACGCAGCGCGTTTAATTACACATTAAGCAATTTCTTTCCATTATAAAACCGTTATGAAGAAAATGCTTAAAATGGCTTGGGCATTTTAAGTGATACTGAAAGTTTATATTTTGGTCTCATCCGTTTTTCTGCACATGTGCTTTATTAGTAAACAGAATTTGGTCTCTTTAATATCAGTCTAAGTGCATTAAGCGTTTTCTTTACATGAGAGGACATGTAAACGTAAACGTGTTGCGTTCATATTTTGGGCTCATATGTGTATCTCCACACAGTATGCTTTAATAGATATGTACAGAATTTTGTCTTTGTCTCGGTGCATTAAGCCACATGAAGCGTTTTTCTTGTTAAGCATTTTAATGCCCCCGTTCAAGTTCTGCTAATTCACGAGCGGAGTGATACTCGCAAAAGGTAATGTTAATTATTAAACCAAACAAAATCAAAACTTTCAAAAACACTTAGCAATGTGATTCTTTTATTGAGTGATAAGCAGTGGGTTTAATCAGTGCCATTATTAATAGATTTGCCATCCGGCGTCTTCTCGTCATCTCCTCGACCTGCTTCCCTTGGTGTTTTTACACATAGAAAAGACGAAAAAACGTTTTTCATTGTCCAGTTTTCTCTCAGAACGATGATCTGAGTTACTATCGCCATTATCGATGCAGCATTAATGACATACAATGGTGACATTTTTCACAATCATGACAGAAAACAATTTACTGCACTAAACTCAATGACGGAAAGGCTGCGCGATCCTGTCAATATGGCGGATAAACAAAGAAGTTACCCAATACTCAATGCGGCGTGACGTCACATTCGTATTCTCTATGTGCTTAAAGGGGACCTATTATGCAAAATTCATTTTTGCATGGTGTTTGGACATAAATGTGTGTTGGCAGTGTGTGAACACAACCACCCTATAGTGATAAAAATCCACCCACTACTTTTTTTTAATCCCCATAAATCATAAGCAGTGTCTCCCAACTACCTGTTTTCAGCCATGGTGCTGATGTGACGTCACATTAGCCACAGGCCCCGCCCAGACCGCTGATTGACAGTCCTGCATTACCATAGTTTCCGCCCTCAGTGAGCTGTACGCTGTCCGCCATTTTCTCCGCGCTCGAGCAGCTGTAGCAACAGCAATGTCTGGTAAGTAATTGAGATGTTTTGTTGCTGGATGTCAGAGTGAACATAACAGTCCTCATTGACCTACATCTGAGCCGCTGAACGCAGTGGATTAGTTTTATTTTTGAAGGGAATGCGCCACAGATCTAATATACACATACGATTTCTGTAACGTTGCCTGCTCTTTACTTTCACAGACATAACTGACTGTGTTTATGTGAACTGTGTGTGTTTTTGACAGAACCTTGTGTGTATTTGACAGTTTAAACAAAACAAAAAATGTGAAAGAGATGTTACTCGCGAGACTTGAAGTCTGACAGCCAGCTGTCTGTGTGTGTGCGCTTCAGATAAGTGCGCTCAGAAAACGATCCATTAGATGTTTAAACTGATATAGCTTTAAAACGCGTGGAAATAATAAACTTTAATGATGAAAGAAGAACTATTCTATCTGTGAGAGTGATCACAATATAGATGATAATCAAAACCAAGCAGATGTCTTGTTAATATTTGGCAGAGAATCCGATTGAGGCAGGAACTGTCATCATAGGGAGGGGGCGGGGCACAGCAGCTCATTTGCATTTAAAGGCACATGCACGAAAACAGCCTGTTCTTGACTGTAGTCAGAAATGGGTATTTACAACATGGAATTATAAATGATCTGTGAGGTATTTTAAGCTTAAACTTCACAGACACATTCTGGGGACACCTGAGACTTAAATTACATCTTGTAAAAATGGGCATAACTGGTCCCCTTTAAACTCCAATGTGCTTTAAAGAATACTATAGTAGCATGTCTAAAAACTACATATTGAAGACATGCTGTGCTAAACACTGCCATTGATGGTGAATATGAATGCTAACAGAAGCTCTCTAAAGATTTTATAGACCACCTTGAGTTAATGCTAGTCAGGGGTACAGTTGTTGATTAACAATGCAACAATGTTACGTGTACATTAGTTTTTATTAAATATTTTTATATTGTTCATAATTTGTACTTTACAGAGTAAATTCTTTCCATGAGGCTGGTGGTTTGTGTTAGACTGCAGAATATTTGGAACCAAGAAATTTTTGACAGTGACTATAAATTAATTTAATTGATGACTGGTCAGAATGATTTGTTCTTCTCTAAGACTGGCCCAAATTTAGCTGAATAACTACATATACATAATGATACAATGACAGAATTTATTGGATATTTGACATTTCATTTGCCCTGTTTACAAAATGTGCAGAGCGGTGGGTCCCCAGGACCAGAGTTGAGATCCACTGATGCAGGGAATGACAAAATCTGATCACAGGAGATGCATGTGAACACCAGGTGAAAACAGCAATGTGTCTTGACTGAATGCTTTTAAAGGGTTAGTTCACCCAAAATTAAGTATCTGTCATTAATCACTCACCCTCATGACGTTCCAAACCTGTAAGACCTTTGTTCATTTTCGGAACACAGATTAAGATATTTTTGATGAAATCCAAGAGCTTTCTGTCCCTCCATAGACTGCAATGCAACTACAACTTTCAAGGCCCAGAAAGGTAGTAAAGACATCGTTAAAATAATCCATGTGACTACAGTGGTTCAACCTTAATTTTATGAAGCGACGAGAATACTTTTTGCGCGCAACAAACAAACAAAAAAACAACTTTATTCAAAAATTTCTTCACTTCCGTGTCAGTCTCCAACACTGTTCATGTTGTAAACACAGTGGAGCGCTTCCAAGTTCTATGTCAGAACACCGGCTCAGTATTTGCCGGCTCCAGCATAAGCAGCACACGCATGTGTTGTGGTGCTCACGTGTACAGTGTTGGGAAACTGACACGGAAGAGAAGAAATTGTTGAATTCATATTTTTTTTTTTTTTTTTTTTTTTTGTGCCCAAAATCATTTAGTGCTTCATTTAATATCAAGTATCTGCCGATACCGAGTCCTGATCCAAATCGATACTTGTATATTCTTGGGGATTGGTGCACACTTCAAGTACATCAAAGTATGTTAAAATTAAAATCAATTCAATGGTCCATGCAGAGAGTTTGGCAGGGGCAGGGGCTCAAAAGAAGAAAAAAAAAGAAAAAAAAGAGGGGGTGTAGAATCTGTAGTGATTATTCTATCACTACAGAATAATTACAATATAACAATAGCCCTATATTATTATTATTATTATTATTATTATTATAAATGAGCAAAGTTCAAAAATGCATGCATTAAGGTATATTAGCTTGTTCCTGCATCAAACAATTTATTGAAAATGGATTTGATACATTTACCATTCAACAGGCCAACATAAATACAACAGAACAAAGATAGATATGATAACTAAACAATTGACCCTTCGCAAAGACCCGCCCCTCTTAGTTACTGTTGCTTTGTCCGACAAGCCATGGCGCTGTCACGCGGAGCAAAGAGGACACGTTGACAGACAAGACAGAGCAGGATACTTATGATATTAAACAAAGTCCCAGCTTTCAAATTGTGTAATTTTTTAAGAAATTCGAACAATAAAAACCGTTTTGTGGCTCTTTAATGTGTCGTGACAGATTGCTGTAGCGCCTCAGCTTAAGCGGCTCGTGAACCGATCATTTCTTCCTACTAGTTAATTTATAGCATCAAATAAACATGAATGAATATGAAAAAGAATGTTGTTTCAAACTTCGCCACAAGGTTTTTTTTTTTTCTGCGACTAAGCCTCTTTTCGACTATTAGGGGACAGCTCTAAAAATCACTCACACTTAATGTAATGTAGTGGCCAAGTCTAAATACTTTTTCAGCATTTTAATGGTAATGTTATGTTTTTCCTACACAAATCTGACGTTAAATAGGGACTATAGCTGTCCCAGGCTTTAGTTGGTACCAATAATTAACTCCTTCCTCTGCAGCAGGACCAGGGATTGTTGGTGCAGCCACCTCAAGAAGTGGAATGGGGAAATCCTCAAGAAACAGTAGGCTAACTATTGTAACTTCAGGATGAGATTGTTTCATACTAATGTGTGCGGCGTACATTAAAACAACACTTTCATTTGTGCCTGTTTATTATAAGGCAAAGGGAATGTTTATTTGAACTTTGTCACTGGTGTTTGCCAAAGTCAAAAGCCAAAGCTCCTTGATTCTGGGAAGTTGCAGTTCAAGTAAATTGGCAAGCAACAATCTTGACTGCCTTAACTAAAGTAAACAATTCTTCTAATTATCACATATTGTGTTTTTTCCCTGTGATGCCTCTTAAGTTCAGGGACTCTCTGCTGCTGGCCCTCTTCATTCTGATGTGAAAGCTGCCCTCAGCCTGGAGAAAGATGTGCATCAACATGAGCCCCGTCTTCATCAACTTTTACCTGCTGGTAGGGCACTTAACACCTATATTTAAAACAATGAACGAAGTTTAAAACTAGTACTACTACTTAAGTGGAAATTTAAACAAAATTTTCTCTTTTAAGCAGTGCATATGGATCACTATCTATTCAGTAACTAATTGTGGGCTCCTTTACCAAGATGTGGAGTGATACATTTTATGTAAACATCCTGAAATTTCAGCAAATGGCTAGCCACTGACTTTGTATTTGAATTAGGGCTGCAGCTACTAGGGGTGTAACGATACACTCAGTTCACAATTCAATACGTATCGCAGTATTGGGTTAATGATACGTACCACGATATTTTGAACAAAATTAAAAAATGAAACTTTAAATAACAGATTTTTCCAAAACATTAACAATTTTCAATAACTTTGTTGTACATACAACTTAATAAAGAATTTACAATATTTTAAGATTTAATTGAAACCTCTGTATGTAAATCAACAAGTGACTAGGTGTCCCTGAACAATAAAACTGAATTTTACTATGAAATTAGAATTAGGATAGATGAAACCTGAGAGAACTTCTTAAAGCAGTCAAACAGTGGTGAAACCAGAATAAATATTGAATATGATACTGAACTAGAAAATACAGAATTATACTAAATAATCTAAGGCCTTTTTTACTGGTAAAATCAGACATTTGGCATAATCAGGACCTACAAATATTGCCCCATTGCATTGTTATACATTATATTCAACATTACATATAGTAGTTTGATGTAGTTGTCAGGACACAGACGGAGGCAGACAGGTAAGTGATCAACAGGTGTTTATTTAAACAGAGGCACGGACACTGGCAAATGGAGAATGCAGGTAAGTAAATGAACAAGCACTCTGGAACAGTCACATAGCTGGAGAATTAATAGAGGAATGTCTTTGCAGATGAGGGATCCACGGGGAATGGAGAGCAGACAACGGAAGACGGATGGAAGAGGATTCGGGAATCTCAGGTGAGTAACAGGTAAGGAGTCCAGGTATGCAAGACGTAGTGCTTTCCATAGACGAGACCAGACCCCGTGGTGGAGTGAACATGGGGCTTAAATAGTGTTGTGCTGAAGAGTGCTAACGATGGTGATAGCTTGCAGGTGCAGGTGATTGGTGAGTGAGTGCAGGTGAGGAACCAGAGGGATGCTGGGAAATGGAGTCCGGGGAAGGTGAGACAGACGGTGACTGTGACAGTACTCCCCCCTCCCGGTAGGCGCGTCCTCTCGCCGTAGATTGAACAACCAGGGAGGGAGGGAGGGAGGGCGGGCGTCCTGGAGTCTTGACAGGAGAGTGACGGTGCAGGTAGATATGATGACTCCAGGACGGAGCCATGGCGGATCAGGGGCTTCGGGGCGCCACGGCGGTGCTGGCCCTTCGGGAGGCCACGGCGGTGCTGGCCCTTCGGGAGGCCACGGCGGGTCAGGCTCTTCGGGACGCCATGGCGGGTAAGGTTCTTTGGGACGCCATGGCGGGGCAGGCTCTTAGAGTTCCGTGGCCTTGGCCCAGACCCCAGGTTCGGCCACCAAGGTCGGAGACGGATAGCCCCCCCCCAAAAAAATACTTGGGCGAGACTCTGGGTGTTTGGGCTAGAGAAGACTCCTGAGCGGGCTCGTGGGCTGGAGCAGGCTCGTGGGCTGGAGCGGAGCCTGGAGCGGGTTCAGGGACAGGAGCGGGCTCAGGGACTGGAGCTGAATCTGGAGCGAGCTCAGGGACTGGAGCGAGCTCAGGGACTGGAGTGGAGTCTGGAGCTGACTCAGGAACTGAAGAAGACACTGGTGCCGATGTGTGTGTTGCCCAGACACACATAAATGCTAATGCCATGATAGGTACTAAAAGGTCCTCTGGGCTAGGAGCTGAAGCCATCATAAGACTCTGGACGAGGACAGGAGTCTCTTCTGGACTCGGGACGAGGACGGGAGTCGCCTCTGGACTCGGGACGAAGGAGAGAGTCGCCTCTGGACTCGGGACGAAGGAGAGAGTCGCCTCGGGACGAAGGAGAGAGTCGCCTCGGGACGAAGGAGAGAGTCGCCTCGGGACGAAGGAGAGAGTCGCCTCTGGACTCGGGACGAAGGAGAGAGTCGCCTCTGGACTCGGGACGACGGAGAGAGTGGACTCGGGACAAAAGGCGAGAGTGGACTTGGGACGAAGGAGAGAGTCGCCAGTGGACTCAGGACGACGGAGAGAGTCGCCAGTGGACTCGGGATGACGGAGAGAGCCGCCTCGGGACGAAGGAGAGAGCGGACTCGGGACGAAGGAGAGAGCGGACTCGGGGCGAAGGAGAGAGTCGCCTCTGGACTCGGGACGAAGGAGAGAGTCGCCTCTGGACTCGGGACGAAGGAGAGAGCCGCCTCGGGACGAAGGAGAGAGCGGACTCGGGACGAAGGAGAGAGCGGACTCGGGGCGAAGGAGAGAGTCGCCTCTGGACTCGGGACGAAGGAGAGAGTCGCCTCTGGACTCGGGACGAAGGAGAGAGTCGCCTCGGGACAAAAGGCGAGAGTGGACTTGGGACGAAGGAGAGAGTCGCCAGTGGACTCAGGACGACGGAGAGAGTCGCCAGTGGACTCGGGATGACGGAGAGAGTCGCCTCTGGACTTGGGACGACGGAGAGAGTCGCCTCTGGACTGTGGTAAGGGACTGGAATCATCAGTGGACTGATGTCAGGGACAGAATCCTGGATGAGGAAGAGATTCATAGCTGTGGCGGCGGCCATCTTAACTGAGGGCTCAGGTGAGTAACAGGTAAGGAGTCCAGGTATGTAAGACGTAGTGCTTTCCATAGACGAGACCAGACCCCATGGTGGAGTGAACATGGGGCTAAATAGTGGTGTGCTGAAGAGTGCTAACGATGGTGATAGCTTGCAGGTGCAGGTGATTGGTGAGTGAGTGCAGGTGAGGAACCAGAGGGATGCTGGGAAATGGAGTCCGGGGAAGGTGAGACAGACAGTGACTGTGACAGTAGTACTGTTACTGATACTCTGTAAACGTTCATTTTTTCTAACGCAGTACACTTGCGCTTTCAATGCAGGCATTCGTTGAATCTTTTACACAGACAAGCCACCCACACAGATTAATGCACTTGAATGATAAGAATAAATTATCTCAAACGCTTTAAATCATCATACTACCAAAACTAAAAACGTGATATAGTTTCAGTTCGAGGAGTGCTTCTTTAAATGATGTTTGTGCTTTCACTTTGAGGAGAGCCGCTCCAGCGCGCATGTGTTTCCGATGATCAATCACAATTCTAATCGCAAAGCCTGTCAAAATGACTTTTCCCAAACTTTATTAGTTCATCCAAAAATTTAAATTCTCTCTTCATTTACTCACGCTCATATTGTTTTCACTTGTCATGCACAGACGTACATTTGAACATCCGTGTTTACTACAGTATGTGCGTTGTAAATCTTGTCATCATAAAGCCATTGTGTCTCCTCAGAAGACTTAAATTTTGATTGGACTGCACGATTTATTATTTTTACAATGCCTTTATGACCTTTTTTAGATCTTTAAAGTTTTAGGGGAATTGACTTTAAATGGAGGGACAGAAATCTCTCAGAATTTGTGTTTGGAAGAAAAAACAAAATTCTGATAGGTTTGAAACAACATGAGGGTGAGTGTATGATAACAGAATTTACATTTTTGGGTGAATTATACTTTATAAATACAGTATGCTGAGTCTTGGATGTTTCGAGTAATATCATTTACATCAACGATATCGTTGCATTTTTATATTGCGATATCTCGATATAACGATGTATCCAGTGTTTCCTTTAGGATTTTTTCCAGCTTTGGTGGCAGGCTTATTTCCATATTCCACATTTTAAAGGCCCACTGAAGTGTCTTGGAACGCCCAGCATTATTCAATGTGTTCACGTAATTTTAACTGAAACAGGAAGACAGAGCGGGATATGTCGAATAGCCCCGCCCCCTTTTAAAAATAGCAAATAGCGTTTCGTTTATATCACAGCTCGGCCAGAGCCTCTGAGCTCGGTAAAGCTTTGGTTTCCTTCTAATCTCTAACCGCTTCTCCTCCTAATCTCCTCTATATCGCTTTAAAATACAGTATTCTGTGCAGAATTCAAATGGGTCCAATATGTTTTGTGGTCTGCGCTGACTAGCGCAAATGATCCGCTCTGTGCTCTCGTGTCTCTGGACTGAAGCAGACAGCTTGCGCTGCGGCGGTTCTCGTGACACTAATGCGAAAACGGACTTCATTCGCATCAATGGAAAGCATATTTACACTGTCTGATTCGTTCCCTATCCCATATATAGTGCACTATGTGACATTCACTATATAGAAACTAGTAAATGTGTGAACAAGTGACCGATTTCAGCTGCAGTTTCAGTGTCTGTTTATAGTGTAGGAGGGGGCGGGACTTCAGATTCTAGAGAGCATTTGATTGGACAGAAGATTTGATGAGAAGCTGAAGTGATGTCATGAAAATCTGGATTCCATTTTAGAGGAAGTGAGTGATTGTAAGTTTTGAATGCTTATATCTCCTATATGCGAATTTTGTCATTGTTTTGGAACACACCAGCTTATTCATAACCTTAAGGCTAACATATTCATACTAAAAGCTAAAAAACTTAAATTTTGATTTCAGGGGGACTTTAATATAGTGGCCAAGTCTAAAAACCCTAAATACTTTTTGAGCATTTTAATGGTAATGTTATGTTTTTCCTACACAAATCTGACGTTAAATAGGGACTATAGCTGTCCCAGGCTTTAGTTGGCACCAATACTAATGTGTGCAGCGTACATTAAAACAACTTTCATTTGTGCCTGTTTATTATAAGGCAAAAGGAATGTTTATTTGAACTTTGTCACTGGTGTTTGCCAAAGTCAAAAGCCAAAGCTCCTTGTTCTACTGCACTTTTGCTTGATTCTGGGAAGTTGCAGTTCAAGTAAATTGGCAAGCAACAATCTTGACTGCCTTAACTAAAGTAAACAATTCTTCTAATTATCACATATTGTGTTTTTTCCCTGTGATGCCTCTTAAGTTCAGGGACTCTCTGCTGCTGGCCCTCTTCATTCTGATGTGAAAGCTGCCCTCAGCCTGGAGAAAGATGTGCATCAACATGAGCCCCGTCTTCATCAACTTTAACCTGCTGGTTGCCAGCCATCAGCTCTGTCACCTTCCCCACACTACACTTTCCAGCAACCCTTCTGATCCTCACCTGCCACTGATCACTCACTCATCAATCACCTGCACCTGCAAGCCATCACCATCGTTAGCACTCATCAGCTCACCCTACTTAAACTCCATGTTCACTCCACCACATGTTCTGGTTTCGTCTATACGTCCCTTGGCTTGCGTACACAACAAGACTCCTTAACTGCTACTTACCTGTTCATTGGAATCCTTACCCGTCTTCTGCCATCCATCATCAGCCTTTCGTCTACTTCTGTTCCTTGCATCTGCAAGAGAGACAGTCTATTACCACAAGCTAAGTCATCTGTCTATCTACATATTGATATCTACTCACCATGTCTGCACTCCTGTTCCAGTTCCAGTTCCAGTTATGTTTCAATAAACACTGTGTTTTATACTACTCACCTGCCTGATCCCTTCCGTTGTGTGAAACTGGTAGGTCACTTAACACCTATATTTAAAACAATGAACTTGAAGTTTAAAACTAGTACTACTACTAAAGTGGAAACAAAATCTTTTTATTTTCTTTTTTAAGCAGTGCATATGGTCTTTAAAGAAATACACTGCCCGGCCAAAAAAAAAAAGGTCGTTGTTTGGATTTTAATAAGTAAATACTTTAGAATCTATGAATAGATCATTATTACAGTGATTATGTTTCTAGCATGTTATGTTTGGCAATGGTTTTTTTAACCCTTAAAGATGGAGTGTGTAGCTTTTCCTTTCTTAAACAACCATGTTGGAATATGTATCATGGCCATATACCAGGATGACAATGCCAATATTCATCAGGGTTAAAACTGAAAAAATGGTTCAGAGAGCATGAAGAATCATTTTCACACATGAATGAGTCCTGACCTTAACCTCAGTGTAAGTCTTTGGGATGTGCTGGAGGAGACTTTACAGAGTGCTCACCTCTTGCATTGTCAATACAAGATCTTGACCAAAAATTGCTAACCTCTTGATGGAAATAAATGTTGTGATGTTATTTCCATCAGGAGGTGCATCAGTTTTTGGTCAAGATATTGTATTGACATGCAAGAGGTGAGCACTCTGTAAAGTCTACAGCGACCTATTTTTTGGCCGGGCAGTGTGTGTGTGTGTGCACGCGTTTTTGTGACATATCAGGACACAAATTTGTATAATGACATGGGTATGACATAGGTATTACAAGGTGAGGGTGACTTATGAGGAAAATACAGTAAAAACAGTAATATTGTGAAATATTATTAGAATTGTTTTCTATTTGAATATATTTTAAAATGTAATTTATTCTTGTGTTGGCAAAGCTGAATTTTCATTACTACAGTCTTCAGTGTCACATGATCCTTCAGAAATCATTCTAATATGCTGATTTGCTGAAATATCTGCCTTTGGATATCAGAATTGGAATGAAAAAATATAGTCTTCATTTTTCATTTATACATACAGTGCTTTATTGCTGACAGAAAATGCTGCGGTTTAAAGTGGACTCGTTTTCATGGTACACAGAATGTTCTACATTAAATATTTAGCTAACAGTCTGAAGTTACCTAGCAACAGTGTATGTTAACGTTAGCTCAGTCAACGTTAGGCTAACATCAACAGGTGTAGACAGAAAATATGATTATCCAGACCTGAGCTAATTTACTGAATCAACCAACTCACATCTCCTTTCTTTTTTTTCATCCATGATGACATTAAAGTCATCTGTTGCTGTTTCTGGCGTTTCATCGCTGACTGTACCGCAACCGCGATACCTGCTCATTAGAACTTTCAGTGAGCTATTTTTAGTGTGCACGCGACGTTCCTGGACGCGCGCATCGACACAGGCAGGCTCTCTGTGTCCTGCTCCTCCGTGGCGATGACGGCGTGCGGTTAAAAAATCATAATGAATTTGAAAGTGGGGGGGACACAAACGGGATTTTGAAAAGTGGGGGGGACATGTCCCCCCTGTCCCCAGTGGAAATTACGCCCCTGGTTGTAGGTTGTAAGGATCTATTGAAATAACTGAAATCATTTGGCGCAGTGATATGGAACTGCAATGCGGTCAAGACCTGCTAGAACTACTTTAGCCGTGCGTTTCCCTGAAAATAATTGCACACCTTAGAATGTCTGTCAACCAATCAGATTAAAGCATTCAACAGCCCCGTAGTATAATATTTTAATAAATATAATCGTTCACACTCTGTTATTATTGCATGTTAATGTTCAACAATACTGATGTGCAAATAGTATGTATCTGCCAATATAGAGTATAAATAACATATAATTACCATTTACACTTATTGCAAAGAACTGCTACTTTTACATGGTAAATAGAACATATCACTATTTGCACTTACTGTAAATAGCATCTGTCACTAAGACAGTAGGCTATTCCCACTTAGTGTAAATAGCCACTGCTATATTTTCTTAGCCCATTGGCAGATAATTTGCAAAATAAGAAAAATGCACTTAAATTATTAAATTTTTTTTTACTTATTTATTTTTGCCCGTGGGATACCATGAAAATGAATATTAGTTCAGTAACTTACCGTTCTGCCAGTTTTCATCTCTGATATTATAACAGTGATAAGAATTAAACTTGTATTAACTTGGAAGTACAGTATGCAGACATCTTTTTGTCGGGTGCTGTTGCCATGGTGAATCGTAATATCGGAGATCCATTGATCATGGCTTTTCATAGTCGTGGTGCACATACTTAACTCAGAGTCAACATACTCAGAGTAGATTGAACTAACTCAATTTAGTTGTTCTGAAACCAAAAACTCAGAGTTTCCCATCTCAGAGTAAATCAACTCAGAGTTCAAGTTTGAACTCAGAGTTGGTTGAACCTCCTTATTGAAACGGGCCCCTGAAGTGCTTAGTTTGTCCTGACAACACCCTGTGCTGATGGTTAACATAGAGCAGGGGTGTCCAATCCTGTTCCTGGAGGACCAATGTCCTGCAGAGTTTAGCTCCAATCTGCCCAAACACACTTGCCTGGACGTTTGTAGTAATTTCAGTGACCTTGAGTAGTTGGTTTCGTTGTATTTAATAAGGATTTGAGCTAAACTTTGCAGGATAGTGGTCATCCAGGGGGATTGGACACACCTGATTTAGAATCGTTTGTCAAATCTGTTGAAGCATATAGTTCCTGTTGACTCGATACAAACTGAAGAGTTCGTCATGAGTTCATAATCAGGGACAAGATGTTATCCTGGCATGGCTTCATGTGTGATGCTGTGCAGTTTCATCATTAGCACTCCTTGAATTAACTGTCATCAGCTAATTAGTGATGTTTAAGACTATTGCTCAAATGAAACCTCTTCCTACTCCATATGTGCCACGTAAATGAATGATACCTGAAATCCTGCTGCTTATCCTGTGTGCTTTACTATTACAGATGCATGATTTTGCAAGGTCACTCATATTTTCTTAAAAACATTGTTAAAATCTAGTTTGATAATGTTACTGTGATTTTATTTTGACCTTGTGTTGTTTGTAAATCTTGGTATTGAAATCCTAGCTTTTACAGAGCTTGTTTCTACCTTACTTCTGATTAACTAAAAGCCTGTCTGTCTATACCTTTTTTTTTTTTTGTTGTTGTTGTTGATGAAAACCAACAGCACATAATAAATAATGGGATCTTATAGCCTGAGATTGTCCTGCACATCCCCTCCTGTATCCGATGTCCATGTTCAATATTGGTCTAAATGTAAAGGATGCAGTGTCACCGTTTTTCTGTAGATCTTGGTTGGTACCAGGTTTCACTTCCTGTTGTTGACCTCTAACCATCTTCCCGTCTTTACCTCTATATATTTCCCACCGCATTCCTTATTTTTACAAGATACAAACACACACGCATCATGTATAAATTACACCCCCCCACACACACACACCCTACCCCCGACCAGCATCTTCACAAATTAATAATTCAGAACACAGATAATCAATCAATAATGTTCTTTCATATACAACTAAATAATTCACTCATCCATAGAGGACATCTGCATTTATGCGAGTAAGTGTGTGTGTGTGTATTATTGGTGAGGCAGGTTTTGTGTTAGGGCAGCTCTATCTACTGTATGTATGTATGTGTTTATGAAGCTATAATGAATACAGTGTATCCCATTATAAACATCTGTAGTGGCTCTAAATAGTTTGTTCAGAGAAAAGGTCTAACATAATTTGCATATGCCACATGGTTTGATTTCTTTTTATCCAAAGAGATGAGAGTGGCTTGAGGGTCAAATTACTTTCTGGGGCCAATGTACAACAGTAAATTGGGGATGTTGTGGATTTTGAACCCATAACCTAATGTGCTTTATGCACACAGAAATATATCCTTACAATGCCTAAACCAAATCAAGCAGTATTTTGCACCCATGATCTAAGGCAGTGGTACCCAATTCCAGTATATTATATCTAATATAACCAAATTAGCTTTATTAATGTATATTATATATAGCATGCCATGGTCAGGGAATCAGGATGAGTAAACACTGTGTAGGGACCCTGTTAATCAGAACACAACTCATTTCATGGAGCTCTCTCCTAGTAAACAGATGAACTAAATCAGGTATGTTAGATAAGGGAGACTTATAAAATGTGCAGAGCGGGGACCAGACCTGGGGAACCACTGGTCTTCAACCCTGCTCCTGGAGACCTACTGACCTGCAAAGTTTATATCCAAACTGCTTCAGCACACCTGAATTTCACACCAATGTGATTTTCAAGTGATCCTGAAGAGCTTGATTAGCTGGTTCAAGTGTTTTTGTTTAGGGTTGGAGCGAAACTCTGCAGGACAGTGGTTCCCCAGGAGCAGGGTTGAAGACTTCTGGTCTAGGGCATGTTTACATAGTGCAACAATGGAAAAGCAGCATAGCGGAATGCAAAAATGCATTCTTTGTGAACAGCCCCCAACATGTTTTGGTGTAGCTAACCAATATCTGTTTGCATTCTCTATTTTATGCCATGTTTTGAATGAACAATGCAGCAGTGCCAATTCTAGTGGGTTTAACTGGATAGGTCAGGGGTGGGCAATTCTGGTCCTCGAGATGAACTTTCATGCAGAGCTTAGCTTCAACCCCAATTAAACACACCTGAACAAGCTAATCAAGGTCTTAAGGATCATTAAGCCCGGAACACACCAAGCTGATGGTCGGCCGTCGGGCAGTTTTTGTTTGTCGGCCGACTAAGTTTTCTCAGTGTGTTCCGCACCGTCGGCTGAAGTTGGTCCTCGTCGGCTTTTTTCGGCCGATTCGACATGTTGAATCGGCATCGGAGCTTGTCGGTCAGTCAGACCATCTGATCATTCTGATTGGCTGTTCAGCTACTGCCACCTGCTGGTATGGAAAGGCATTTCTTCTTACGCAGGCACAGAACGGACGTGCTACTTGGCCGTCGGGTGTCGAGCGTCGGTTTGGTGTGTCAGGGCAACTTTGGACCCAGACGCTGCCGACGTGAGCCAACTCCGCAGTCTGCTTTCGTCGCCACTAGTTCGTCGGCTTGGTGTGTTCACTGAAGCTAAGCAGGGTTGAGCCTGGTTAGTACCAGGATTGGAGGCCTCCAGGGAAAACTAGGTTGCTGCTGAAAGAGGTGTTAGTGAGGCCAACAGGGTGCTCACTATTACTCCTTTTCCACCAAGGCAGTTTGAGTGCTGGTTCAGAGCCAGAGCCTAGTTTCAAATCAGTTCTTTGTCTTTTGACACCCAAAGCACCAGCTCTGAACCAGGAAAAGTGGTTGGTAAGTAGCACATAAACATTGCTGGTCTAGAAGTAAGAACCGCTTGCGTTAGGGCCTGGGGACGGGGTTACTGTGACCAACAAGAATCTTGTGACCGCCATTTTTGAAATAGCAGCTAATCGAGCTAATAGCAGCTCGACTGTAATCTCGAACAAGCTTGGTGTGTTTGTGTTTGGTGCTGCCGCACTAGCATTGCCCAGAAAGATGAGATGTATACAGTGACGTAAGACCTGGCTCTGTGCTGGTTCTCTAGCCCGTGGAAAGGCAAACCGGTTCTTAGAAGGCTCGTCAGTTGAACCAACTCTGAACTGGCAATAGCACTAGCTCTGAACAAGCACCCGGTTTGTGCTGGTGGAATAGGGGTATATGTGGTCTTTGTGGGTCCTAACGCCCCAGTATAGTGATGGGGACACTATACTGTAACAAACACCGTCCTTCAGATGAGACTTTTATGACTCTGTGGTCATAAAAAAAATCCTAGGGCACTTCTTGTAAAGAGTAGGGGTGTAACCCCGGTGTCCTGGCCAAATTCCCTCAATTGGCCTTTATAAATGCCTCATTCATTCATTCATTCATTCATTCATTTATAAACTCTGAAGCTAAACTCTGCAGAAAGTAGATCTCGAGGGCCAGAGTTGTCCAGCCCTCGGATAGGCTAACAAAAACTTAAAAATGTAACCATGTCATCTACATCATGATGTCTTGTGCACCACTGACAAGTCTGCCTAATACAGAGGTCTTCAATCCTACTCCTGGAGACCCATTGTCCTGCAAAGTTTATATCCAACTCGCTTCAACACACCTGCAATTGATTTTCAAGCAATCCTGAAGAGCTTGATTAGCTGTTTCAGGTGTGTTTGATGAGGGTTAACAATTTTTGTATTCAAACATGCATTCTAGAAAGCCCTAAGAGCCACTGTCTTGACTGTCCACATTTCATACCTTCCTGTAATTTTCAGGTAACCCTCAAGACCTTGATTAGCTTATCCAGGTGTGTTAGATTATGGTTGGAGTTGAACTCTTCAGGACAGTGAGATTCCTGGACCGGTGCAGAATAGCCCTACCCTAGCACCTTCAGAGAAATAATTTGGGTTGTAACAGAGCAATTTCAAAACAATGTTTTATGGCTTTGAAGGTCACTGCAAGAAGGCATGTCTTTCATTGGTCCCTTCACCAAGTAAACTTTATTTGACACAATAGTCCTGCTCCCTCCAGAGTTCCTGTTCAATGGCGTTACCCTTCAGAGTGAACAGGACATGGGGATTCTCACTTCCAATTAGAATTCACCCATAAATTGGGGGCTCATCCGGGATTTGAACCCACAACCTCTCACACCTAAAGTGAGAAACATGTCCCAGTGTTTCCAAACCCTGTTCCTGGAGGCATAGCAACAGTACACATTTTAGACATTTCCTTTATTTGACCCATTCGTTTCAGATCTTGGAGTCTCTACTAACAAGCCGATGAGTAAAATCAGGTGTGTTTGATTAGGAAGAGGAAGATACCTTGCCCCTACTTTCTGAGAATTCATTTGGGTTGTGACAGACTAAATACGTAAGTGATGGCAGAGACAATCTACAAAATGCTACACTAGACTAGAAAAATACTTGACTGATGGTGAAAAACATGGTTATGTTGGCTTAATGCTGTTTTCACTTGTCCTAAGAATAAAGAAATGCATCATCATTTTGCTCTGGTTTTATTTATGTAGTGGAGCAACAACCTAAGTCATACAAATTCTGTTTTGCAAATGGAAATAGCCATGTGTGTGATTGTTCTTTGTATGAGAAAGGTATCTTTTGACATAGATAGCTTATACACACACACACACACACACACATATACATATAACTATATGCAAGCAAGAACGAGTGAGAAAGAAAGACAGAAAAACAGCTCTCATGAAAAACAAAGATAAAGATCTGCACAATGAATGGAGTTACATGAAAGCCAATGAATGGTTTTTAAATTAATAGTCAGGAGAGCATCAGATTGTGTTGACATATGCATGTCAAATGTATTGGCGTGGTTAATTAGGGGTCTGATGTGAATACAGCTGTCTTTGAGGGCCAGCTGGGATTGAGTCTTTTGTTTCTGCACTGTGGAAAACGAAGGGATGCTGAAAAGAAAGAGGAAGTGATGGAGCTGAAAAGACGGGAGGTTTCGTTTGGCATGCCGACTGTGGATTAACATTCTTCCGCTGCTTAAGACATGTGTCTCCTGCTCCCACTTGTTCATTCACTCATTTTATTCTTTCCTGTCTGACCATCCACTTGTCCACAGTGTTCCGGGTTCAAAACAAGTTAAGCTTTATGGACAGCATTTTGTAAAAACAAGCTAAAATAGCTTTTGCAGTAATGCACGTACAAAGGAAGCCTATGGGCAAGGCATTTAGGAGGGTTTAAAAACATAAATGTGAAGTCTGTAATTTTGTTAAAGCACTTATATTAATTCTTCCATACAAAACTATGTGTTATTTGAGTTGTAAAGCTGTCAGAGTCATCCTTTTAGGGGATTTTCACTATGTAGTCTAGTTAGTTAAGTTTGAAGAGGCCGTGCTGACCCCTGACTATATTCACAATACAACTTGACCTCAAGTTCCTGTATGCTTTTATAAAATGCTTACCACACAATAAATATATTAAAGCTGCAGCCCATAACTTTTTTTGGTTAAAAATGATCCAAAATCATTTTGAGCATGTACATAACCAGCCAGTGTTCAAAACGATCTCCTTACCTTAGTCCGATTCACAACGGTAAGCTTGTAATAATGTTTTATAATTCGAGTGGTACTGGTAGGTTTCCGCGGGAAATTCGAGCATGCCGCCGTTCGTCTTTGCGTCATTAAATCACGTCTGTTTACATAAAGAACGAGTCCCAGCTAGTAGGCTATATCATGTGAGGATGGCGGATCATTTATAGCCTTTTCTCACAGCAGCTGCAATAATTAAACTTATAATTTTGATGGCGTATTGTATGATAGAGATTAGACTACAGAAATTGAAATCTACAGGTAACGCTAATACACAGTCACGCAATGCTGATGTTAACATTAACAGTTTGAGAACAAAGTATAACGATAATAATTTGCACGGTTTGATGTGATATGAGCTAAGCGATCGTTAGATTTAATCACCATTGGCAGCGCGATTTATTGTAGTGCTTCTTTTTCTCAGTTGGTCAGAACAAAAGTTCTAGATTTGTTACTTACATGTTCAGATGACATTTTCTGGTGAAAATACTTCCAAGACTACAATCTGTGATTCTGAAGGACAGTATCCACCGGTGCGGTGACTGACAGCCACACATTCTCCTCAAAACATTAGATTCATCCACGCTGAGGAGCCGTTCCGATGCACAACCCATGTAAAGATGATAATTTCGCAAATAACTGCAATTGCAGGTTTCAAATAGAGATGGCGACAAAGAGGCAAAACTTACGGTCTGCAGCTTTAAGGACACCTTTTTTTAAATTAAAACTTTATTAAGCAAGTTCATTGTCACATCCGTCCTTTAGGATGGGGGTTTTCAACCTGGGGCTTGGGGAGTGCTAAGGTGTCTGTGGAAAAGTGCTGAAAAAAAATGTAAAAATAAATAAATAATAAAATGATTTAACTAAATAAATGTAATTAAAATAAAAAAGTTATTAAATCAATAAAAATGTTTATATTAATACATAAATAAATGCATAAATAAATTACAGTAGCTACTATAATGAGTAGGAAAAAAAATAGTATAACGTAATAGAAACGAAATACTTTCCATATATTTGACACATTTATAATATTAATTTTCAGTCTATAAATTGGGTCTTTATACATATATAGCTGTATTTTAAATTTTTGGATGGAGTTCCCTCTCATGAGGATGGTCATATTTGGGGGTCTGTGGCATCTAAAAGATTGAAAATCCCTGCTCTATGAGATATAGTCTCTCATATAACAATGACATGCAACAAATATAACGATATGAGCTGTTCACTGATAATGGTGAATAGACACTTGTTTCTCTGTTGCGTAAGGCCTATCGGTCAAAGCTATTTTGTGGAATATAACAAGGCTGGATTGTTGAAATGAGCAACCAGGACCGGAACTACACATTTCATCACAGTTATTGTTAATTTCATGTTATTATGTAAAATGTTTAAGTCTTGTGATAATATTTGCAAACAGTGTGCATTTTAACTAGTGTACCAGCCTACATGGATAGACAATATAATGAGCAAAATTTGTGAATTTAATTTATTTTATTTAATATTTACTCAAGATTAACTAAAAATATATGAAAAAAGAAACTGTGCAGTATCTATTGGCAAGGCTGTTAAAAGAACTTGGAAATTAGACTAGCAGAGATGGTCATTGGCCAATATTTTTGGCATGCTTATCGGCCAGTTATCTTGAAATGGCCAAATATCATCTGTTTAAGTGGCCTGGCTGATATATAATCAGTCTATCACCAATTTTAATGTTTATCCTGGTTAGGTCCTTAACTGTAGAGACTTCCATTACAGACTAAGATGACAATTTTTGGTTGTGGCAATCAAAACCTTACCACAGATACTGTTCAAGTTGTATTAAACCTGGAATATATAAACATATGGTCAATCAGTAAAAATTATAGATGCACCGATGTATTGGCTGCCGATATTTATTGGCCGTTTTTTGATCAATTTAAAACCATCGGCATATAGCATGAAAAAGGCCGATACTGATGGTTTTGATTAATTAACTGCGTGAAGGCGCTGAGTTGTATAATGTCTGTTGCATAATCCAATGTTTTTCTCTGGGTAAGATAATGAAATACTTGTACCTGTACAAAATATAGCGGGGATGCTCGCGACAATTGACAGAACTGTCATTGTCCTGATTGGACCAGTGCTGCATCGTCACAAAAGTTTATCCTTTGCATGTGTTTTTAAGTCTTGCCAATTTAAATATTCAAGCACAAGAAGTTTTGTGTGCGCACATATCCAAAGCATGCACCCAAAGCCTCAGGCAGCGCACAAATACTGAATCGAGTTCTCTTTCGCTTCTTCTTGCACTTGAACGGACAAATTCACACAAAATTATATCAAAATGCCCATCTTGGCGAGTATCCTAGTAAACAGTCGGTTATGGCTTAACTGAATGTAAATAGTTGAGAAATAAAGCATATGTGTGTATCAGTATATTGGATCCGTGCAGCTCTTAAAGTGACAGCAGCCTAATATTACTGCTGTCTGTTTTAATGTTAATCAAACAAAAGACCTAAATAAATTGCTCACTGCTTTTGACTAAATAACTTTTGTACCTTTAATAAGGATTAATATACATTTAATTTATAGCAGCATTATATTATTCAATAAAACCTGAAATCTACTGTTAGACCTACCTGGAAAGCACTGTTTATTTCATATGTATCTTTGTTCTGTCATATTTATGTTGGCCTATTGAATGTTAAATGGATCCAATCCATATTCAGTGAAGATGATTTGATACCTTAATGCATGCTTTTTTGAACTTTGCTAATTTAAAACATGATCAAAACAGTAATCTATTTTAATGACAAAAGTTATATCACTGTCGGAATAGGCCAAAAAAAAAAAAAAAAAAAAAAAGGTGCATCCCTAGTAAAAATAGTGAACAATTTCTTAGTACTCATACTGTTTTGGGGCGGTAAGAGTTTTCAAATGTTTTTAAGAAGCTGTATTTGTTTGCATATCAAAAAATACAGTAAAAACAAATTAAAAGCACTCCAGTTATATTAATTACTCCAGTCTTCAGTGTCACATGATCATCTAGAAATAATTCTAAAATGCTGATCTGGTGCTCAAGATAAATTTCTTATTAATATCAATGTTGAAAACAGTTGTGCTGCTTAATGTTTTTGTTATATTCTTTGATAAATAGAAAGTTCAAAAGAAGATTTATTTTAAATAAAAAACTTTTGTAACATTATAAATGTCTTTACTGTCACTTTTGATCAATTTAATGTGTCCTTGCTGAATATAAGTATTAAATAAAACAAAAATCTTTCTAACTCCAAACTTCTTGAAACCTTTGTATGTTTTTTGGGAGGCAAATATTCAGTCATTTAAATACACAAGTGCAAATGCAACGGAAATGGATCAGCTTAACTTAGTTGTTTATTACCCATAATTTCAAAGACTGACAAACATTCAAACACAACCAAACTATTTTCTCTACCCCATACATACATACTTTGGCCAACTGCTGACATCAAACAAATACAAACAAGCACACTAACACACTGTCAAAATCATATTACCTTTCTTTTGTCCCAATAAACAAATAAAACTAATAAAATAAATTAAAAAGGCAACTTCCAAAAATCATGCACTAATTATACAAATGCAACAAAGAAATATTAACATCTAAATTAAAATACAGAAGCTCTCTCACTTAAAAAGAAAATGCAGCCACAAAATGTGCCATGAACACGCACCCACACAAATACATTACAGATCTAGCACTGCGACCTCATGGTGATCCTATCAGGATGCCACAGGAAGCACACAGGTGAGTGTTCAAGAGAATAAGTGTGATGTTACATTCATTAGATTGCATTATTGTACTGTGAGGTGTTGCTTCTATCCTCGTGGTGAAGTTAGGTGACATTGTGGTTTGTTAGATGACCATACGTCGTTCAGAATCAGGATTACAGCCGTACCATCTGTTCTTAAAGAGATGTAAATCTAGTGTTTTAGAAAACAGGTATTTATGAAATGGTGACGACCTTTTATGTTTTCTGTTAAGCACATAAGATTTAAATGTAGTTTGTTTTTTTTGAGTATAATTTTGAGTATAATTTTATTACATTTACACATTTTAGATTATGTTTTATTTGTGGGTTCTGTCTAGTGTTGTCAAATCGATTAATCGCATCTAAAATAAAAGTTTGTATATATTATATATATACACAAATAAAACATACACATACATATATGTGTGTGTGTGTGTGTGTATATATATATATATATATACACACACACACACACACACACACACACACGTATGTGTATGTTTTATTTGTGTATATATATATATATTTACACACACACACACACACACACACATATATATTATATATTTACAAACTGTTATGTTAGATGCAATTAATCGATTTGACAGCACTAGTTCTGTCATTTACTCAACCTCAAATTCCAAATCTGTATTACTTTTTTTTTTCTTTTGCGGAACATAAAACGTAACTTAAATTAAATTTCAGAAGATCTGGACTAAAGCACAAAAATGCTTTTATAGTGTTTTTTTTTTTTTAACCTTGACAGCACCTGGTTACAGTATGCTTTCATTGTATGGAAGGAGCAGTGTGAACATACTTCACAACATCTCCTTTTGTGTTCCACAGAAGAATGAAAGTCAAACAGGTTTGAAATGACATGAGGATGATTTAATAATGACAAGTTCAAGATTGATTTCTATGTAACATTACTTAGAGTGCTATAGCTTGAAAAGCATCTATATGCGTCATGATCTCAAAAGGACCTTCCGCATTATTATGTTATGTTTGCTATCAGAAAGCAGATCTTCTGGTTTGGTTATACTAATTTAAGCAAGTGTTGTGAACAAGTTCTATGAAGTAGGCGTTTAGGCGAACACAGGTGACATATAACACAGGCAAACGACCGATGAGTTGAGCTAAAGCCTTACAATAAAGTGAGCCTGGTACGATTTCAGTTAAGAGAGTCTTGGTGGCTGAACTCTGAGTCAGAATTGGGGTCCAGGAGGGCATGGTTATCCTGGAGATCAGGGTCAAGATCGGGGTCATTCTCGTCATTGCTTTCCGCACTGTAGTCCACTTCCTCCAGGAACGCTGGCTCATCCTCATCCAACACATATGTGGTGTGACTGCAGGAAACACACACAGACACGTCAGCTAAGATGAGTATATGAGAGGTGAGATCATATCTTCTGACAGAAACAGATACAACAGAACAGTTTATTCCCTTAAGTCACAAACAGCTAACCTCATTTCTATTAACACCACCTTAAAAGTTTAGTTCCCCCCAAAAAATGAAAAAATTGTCATCACTCACCCTCATTTCGTTCCAAACCCGTAAGACTTTCATTCATCTTCAAAACACAAATGAAGATCTTTTTAATGAAATCTGAGAAATTTTTGTCCCTCCATTGACAGTCCACGCAACTACCATTTTGTTTCACTTCAAAAAGTTCATAAAGAAATCATAAAACTAATCCATGTAAATTGAGCGGTTTAGTCCATATTTTCTGAAGAGATTTGATTGCTTAATATGATGAACAAATTGAATTTAGGCTTTTATTCACATATAAATATTGATCATTGAACATAAACAGAAGCTCAAACATACTTGCTAGATGTGCGAGAACGAACCTCATTGGTTCTTACTAAAGCTCAAACATGCTGCGTAACACATGAGAATGAACCTCATTGGTTCTCGCACGCCAAGCAAACATGCTTGAGCTTCAGTTTACCACAACTGACGTGTGAGTTGATGAATGTTTATGTGTGAATAAAAGCCTAAATTAAATCTGTTCATCATATAAAGCGATCAAGTCTCTTCAGAAAATTTGGACTTTATTCAACAATATCTAGTGATGGGCGATTTCAAAACACTGCTTCATGAAGCTTCGAAGCTTTACGAATCTTTTGTTTCGAATCAGTGGTTTGGAGCGTGTATCAAACTGCCAAAGTCACGTGAACCATTGAAATTTCGAAACGTTTCGAAACACTTATGACGTAACGAAGCCTCGTTTACTGAAATCACGTGACTTTGGCAGTTTGATACATGCTCCAAACCACTGATTCAAAACAAAAGATTTGTAAAGCTTCGAAGCTTCATGAAGCAGTGTTTTGAAATCAGCCATCACTAGATATTGTTGAATAAAGTTGTTATTTTGTTTGTTGAATCACTGTAGTCACATGAACTGTTTTAAATACGTCTTTAGTAGCTTTCTGGGCATCTGAAAGTGTTAATTGTCTTGCTGTCAATGGAGGCCTCACTGAGCCATCGGATTTCATCAAAAATATCTTAATTTGTGTTCTGAAGATGAACAAAGGTCTTACGGGTGTGGAACGACATGAGGGTGAGTAAATAATGACAGAATTTTCATTTTTAGGTGAACTAACCCTTTAAGCTCATATTTATTATATAAATGTACCTTGAATATGTTGGTAAACAGCTAAAATAACAAAAATTGTGCCTGTGTCCATATACATATACTTCCATATACTTTTCATGACAAGCTTAGAAATTTAAATTTAAAAATTACCAGATAATTCCAGTTTTTTCATGATCGTTGGTGCATTGTGGACCAAGTAAACAGAGCCCACCTCCAAGTCTCTATGATAATTGTCTCTCTATATATAGCCCCCTTCAAAGTAAGTCTATGGGACTTCCCACCTCTCCTTAACAAGCCACACAATTTGAGGCGTCATTCACGTTGGTAGCACAAACAGTGCGGAACGAGTTACGAGCCACAGTTTAATACTTTAGGTTAGGGGGTTGTTCAAATCTCTAACCCTAAGTTTGAGCTATAATAAATGACCGGTCAATACAACAAAACCAATAAACGACTCCTGTAGGGTAGCGGTCGAAAACCTCATGTGGCGGCAGAGGAGGCATTTCTCTGCATCCCTCTCGCTCTGTGTCTCTCTCTCCTAACACAATAACCTTACTAAGAGTGATGATGGTTTTATGGCCCTCTTGTTAAGCAGTTAAATGGTTTAATGTGTGGTCTGGTGGTTTGGCTGGTTTTAGTGGGTTTTTAATGGTTTTAATGGTGTGAGGGGGAAGAAACTGGATCCGAGCGAGACGGGCCGAGGGGAGGGGGGGCAGACTCAAAGTGGATTAGCGGGCGTTTTGATCAGGTGATTAGATGACTATAATGAGCAGAGTGCTTCTCTCTTCACTCAAGTGCGCTGAGCCCCATGTGACCGACATCTCCTCAAGTGGTGCCGGCCATTAGAAGAGGGCTGCAAGATCGTGTGTGTGTGTATGTTCTTATCCATTACAGAAATACACAAGTCGGGAGGGGCCGAAGTATGTTCTCAAGAAGCTTCTAGAATCTAGACGCTTCTGACATCATGGACATCAGGGCTATTATTGTTCTGAACATTGTGGGCTCCGAGCTGCTTAATGTTGTATTGAAATTCGATATGGCAGCTGTTGCGTCTTTTACGGTTTGTGCTGGTTCATGCGGCAGCACAATAACAGGACGTCCCTGAGCTGGATATGGTCATTGTACTGGTGTGTGTGTGCGCGTGTACCTGGTGATGTTGGGGATGCTGCGTGTGTCTATCAGGTCGTTGTCCATGTCCACTAGATGGGAGTTGTGGTTGTGGAGCTCTAAGGGGGACGTGAAGCGTCTTAGCCTGAGCAGAGCCAAACAAAACTGAGCGCCCATTTCCTCCAATTCATTTGTACCGATCTGTAGACCCTGCAAACACACACACACAGATCACCTGTTACAAGCACTATTTGTACAGGATTAGTTTGCAAAATGACACCTGGGTTGCATTTATTAACAGAGGATGTCTGTGATTTCATGTACTGATACAGACAGCATTGGGTTCTCTGTAGTTCTAAACAGGAGTGTGTATTATCTGGATGTGAGACATGATGAATTAAACAAATAAAGCAATATAATATAATATAATATAATATAATATAATTAAGGGAAGGAATTAATTCAAGGTATATTCCGGGTTCAATAAAACAGGATGTCCATGTCCACATATATATATATATATATACACACACACACACACACACACACACACACACATACATATATTATATATATATAATATATATATATATATATATAATATAAAAACATACATACAGGGCTTAACATTAGCACCCACCAAATGCAGGTGGATTTCAGCAGTCATTCCTTGTTAAATATTATATATAATATTATTTTTCAACTGTAGTCTTTTGAAAAGGCATCTGAAATAAGAAACTAAATGCAATGTAGTGTTGTCAAAAATATCGATTTTTCGATACATATCGATAATGAAATATCTGAAAAGTTTCCAATACTCATGCACATATTGCGCATAATAATACTCATTCCCGCAGATTTTATGCTCACACACAAAGTGCGTGCACATAAAGCCGCATCTCAGTAATAAATTGAGTTCTTTTTCGCTGCTTATTGCGTATAAACAGTCAAATACACACAAAATAATGTCAAAATGCCGGGCTTGGCGAGTATTCCCGTAAACACAGTCAGTTATAGTCTTAAAGTGACAGCAGCCTAATATATCTGCTGCCAAATTATGAGATAGTATTAAAATATCTATATGGCAGTTTTCTCCCATGGTATCGATGTCAAAATTGTGGCCAGTGAAAATGCTGAGTGGCTAGTAACTTTGGAAAACCACTAGCCACAGTGGCTGGTGAGCAAAAAAGTTCATGTCAAGCCCTGTATATTAGCATGTTACTGAATATGTCAATTTTAATGTATTTAGTCTTCGTGGACTAGATCTGCTACGCTGCTAAAATAAATATTAAAAATAAAATCCTTTTATTTTTAATATTTGGCATGTTTGTGTGCTGCTGCTCCCTGTATGTGTAACAAGCAGAGTGTCATCTCACCCCTCCTTTTCTTTAATAAAAAGAAAAAAGCAAATCGAGATTACAGTCAGGTACTTACAATGGAAGTGGGGGCCAATTTCTGGAAAGCTTATATGTAGAAATGTGAAGCTTATGATATAAAATCACTTATTATTCTGTTAAATCTTATGCATTATTAAAGCTATAAATTTGTAACATCAATTTTATTGACGTTGTAGGATTTAGGCGCTATGTTGCCATGGCAGTAAAGTTGTAAAATTGGATATAACTTCACACATAAAAAGTATACAAGTGATTTTGTCACAGTAAAATCATGTTAACAAACATATTGTTTATGTCTTGTGCCTATACTATTGAAACACAGAGTATTTAAATATTTATGAATTGGTCCCATTCACTTCTACTGTAAGTGCCTCACTGTAACCCACAGCTTTTTTTTTTAAGGATAAAGTAAAAGGCAGGACAAATATTGAAACGAATTTTTGTGGCAATCTACATCATGCCAGAATTTGCTGTTGATTGAGCTTGACTTTTACTGAACACAGAATATTCCATTAAGATGTATGTGAGATTATTTGTGACTGGCTGATCTGATCAGAATCTCCTTTTTATGTCAGATGGCATGCTAGAAGCCAACTTCAGTTTGTTTTTTTCACCCAGAAAGTCAGGTAAGGTAGAAATCTCTAAAAAATAATCCAAAAATGAATGTAACCTGAAATGTAGCTTTTCATTAAATAAAATAACATATATCATTTTTATCTTTTTGGGTCACCAGGGTTATCATGCACAAAACTAAAATGAAATCTGTTGATTAAATCAAAGAAGCTTGTTTTTGCCATGGAAAAAATAAAAGGTAATTGCGACTATTTATCTCACAATTCAACTCTTTTCTCACAATTGCGACTTTACATCTCGCAAATTTGACTTTTTTTTTTTTCACTCAGAATTCTGTTTTTTTTTGCCACAGAATAACGAAATAAAAAAGGTAATTGCGACTTTTTATTTCACAATTCTGCCTTTTTTTTGCAATTGCATTTAAATCTCACAACTGAGACTTTTCTTCTCAGAGTTGTTAGTTATAAACTCACAATTTGCGAGCTAACATCTAGAAATTCTGACTTTTTTTCTCAGAACTGCGATATAAACTGATATATAAAATGAATAAATTAATATAAACTCAGAATTGCAAGAAAAAAAAGTTATTTTGAGATTGAAGTCGCAATTCATTTTTTATTTTTTTTTTTTAATTCTGTGGCAGAAACTAGCTTCAATATTAAATAAAGTTTATAAATATTATAAAAAAAATACCTAACAAAAATAATAAAATAAATGGTCAAAAAATAAATAATCATTTTTGTAGTGAACCACCTATCTTCACATGGTGGAATAATCTGATGTGTGTGTGGAACTAAAACAGACCGAGCACTAATCGTCTGATCTCAGATGCATATTGCACACAAATCTGAAAAATACTTTCTCATTTTGGCAAAATCTAATCTGATTGTTGGGCTGTAAACAACTTCCTCAAGGAAGGGCACACAGGTGGTTTTTATCAGTCATCCTGGAAGCAAAGTCGTGTCTACAATGCACTGGGTTGAGTGGTTCTGATGAAAAATTCTAAAGTTTGTGATTAATGGCATCAAATCTTTGAAAGGGTTTTGTTTGAGGCACTTAGAAGCAAGTAAACCACACATTCACAAAGCAGCTTTGTTTTCTGGGTTTTGTCTATGAAGTAAACAGCACTTACTGAATTACTTTTGCATGGGCAGAAATTCTCACAATATTTAAACAATTTTCTAGTGTCTTCAGTACAACTGTTCACAGAGACTGCTGAGACACTATTTAAATGTCTTTTCCCCCCATGCCCCATGTCTGTTATTGTTTTATGAACTATTTCAACCTTCTGCTAAAGAAAATGAACTGTGATTGGCTGCTTGATTTGTCAGTCAGACGGTCTCTTCCAGTCTAAATAGGACAAAAACCTGCATTGTGGACCTGACTTTGTGATTTCATTTTTGTCAAAAATTAAATTTAAATTAATAGGAATTAAAATATAACAAGGGGAAGAAAAACAAACATAAAAAACATTAGTACTTACTACTTATACAAACAGTATTAAACAGTAAATGATAAGAAGACAGAAAAGGTTGCGAGCTTGTGGATTCGGATTCAAACGCTCACCGGCCACATGAGCACCCTGGCTCAATATTTTAGTCAAACTCGGTTCCTGGAGTGCCACTGTCCTTCAGACTTTAGCTCCAACCCTAATTAAACACACCTGAACCAGCTAATAAAGGTCTTCAGGGTTACTAGAAACTTCCGGGCAGGTGTTTTGGAGCTAAACTCTGCAGGAAACGGCCCTCCAGGAGCGGAGTTTGACACATGTGTGTTAGAGAATATAACCGCTAGGAGACGGCTCCAACACAGGTATGCATACATTTTTATAGTGAACTGAAAACTAACTATAGAACACAGTGCTGCTGCTTTAGTTTCTCTACAGGAGAATGTACTCTAGCACTAATCCAGATACTGTAAATTTTCAGTTGGTCATGGCACTGGTAAATTCAGATGCTAGACAAAAAGTAGCTTCAGCCATGTTACTTGAACTCACAGAGACGCCATTATGTGTCCTACAGACAGAAGACTGTGAGTCACTATCAGAGACCTGAGACTACTGCATCTTTCACAGATGGTCTATAGCGCCATCTACTGTTCACGTTCATCATGAAAACCTGTCATTTTATATTTACTGACATTTAAACATTATTCATCAAGACAGTTCTAAAAAGCAGTGGTATGAATAAGACAATATCTGTTTAAATTTTATCTGTTAAAATAAATTTGGTGTACAAGAAACAAAACTGGTTACAGATTTGCTCAATAACAAACATGTATCTCTAATGGACGACATCTTCTTTAGGATGTTGGGTCACACTTTAGTTTAGGGTCCAATTTTCACTATTAACTACAACTTTAGCCTCAAACTCCTAATTACTGTTTATTAATAGTTAGTAAGGTAGCTGTTAAGTTTAGGTATTGGTAGGATTAAGGGATGTAAAATATGGTCAAATGCAGAATAAGGCATTAATATGTGCTTTATAAGTTCT
Source organism: Mylopharyngodon piceus (assembly GCA_039654765.1). Taxonomy (NCBI): domain Eukaryota; kingdom Metazoa; phylum Chordata; class Actinopteri; order Cypriniformes; family Xenocyprididae; genus Mylopharyngodon; species Mylopharyngodon piceus. Next base: position 28,390,666 of record CM077453.1, read on the forward strand.
AATAAACAGCCAATATCCTAGTAATATGCATGCTAATAAGCAACTAGTTAAAAGTGAGAATTAGACCCTAAACTAAAGTGTTACCGGATGTTGCATTACAAAATGCTAGTGCTTCTTGTAAAAATATGTAAAAGGCATAATTGAACATACCATGCTTACATTAAAATTGCTTCATGCACCTTTGCAACCTTTTTCTTTTAACCATGCTGATAAAAGTGGAAAAAAAAAAAAAAGAATGGTTGTATTTTTTTAAATGCTATGTTGAATACCAAAACTGAATTTAGAAACGTACATGCTCTGCACAAAATAAAATATTAGGATCTTTTAAGAATTTTGTTTGACTTTTTTTATGCGCACCTGTAATAAATATTAATATATTTTTTTAAAATGTCAGATTTACTAGTTTTCTTCGGCTAGGTTTCTCCTGCACTTTCGAATCAGAGCAATGTCTCTGGAACCAGAGATATAACTTAATTTTAAAAACATTGCAGGGCACCTGCTTCAACTTGGTGACGAGTGAGGTTGTTTCCCCTCATGCTCCCTTTAAATGTCAACCCGTTCTCACTTCCAATACTGACGCTTTTCCAGGAATATTCCACAGTATTATTGCTTTTATTGCATTATGTTATCAAATAAATGCAGCCTTGGGAAGCATGAGAGATTTATTCATTCCAAAAAAGGTAACACTTTAGATTAGGGAACACATTCACTATTAAGTAGTTACTTATTAGCATGCATATTACTAGCATATTGGGTTATTATAAGTACTTATAAAGCACATATGACCATATACGACATCCCTTAACCCTACACCATACCTACACATAACCACTACAACTACCTTACTTATCATCAATAAAGCAATATTTAGGAGTTAATTCAGGGAAAACTCCTAGTTAGTAGTGAATATGTGCTCCCTAATCTCAAGTGTTACCAAAAAATCTTAATTATTCCAAACTTTTGAATGGTAGTGTACATCTACAGATTCTAGATACTTTTACGGTATCTATAGGCCATGTACACACTGTCAAGTTTCAGTAGTGACAACCACTTTTAAAGTCGCCATGAAATCAAAATTGAAGTTTTTTGGCTTTTAGTATGAATATGTTAGCCTTGCTGTTATCTATAAGCTAAAGTGCTCCAAAACAATGACAAAATTTGTATTTAAAAAATAAAAGCATTCAAAACTTAGTCTCTCACTTCCACCAGTATGGATCAATGATTTTTATTACATCACTCAGCACTTCAGCTTCTCATCAAATTTTCTGTCCAATCACATGCTCTCTAGAATCTGAAGCGTCCCACCCCCACACTATAAATAGACGCTGAAGCTACAGCTAAAATCGGTTCACAAATTTACTATTTTCTACATGGTGAATATTAGGGATGCACCGATCCGATATTCAGATCGGGTATCGGCTCCGATACTGCCATTTTTGCCGGATCGGGTATCGGCCGGACGGGACCGATCCAAATCCGATACTGTGAACTATTCTGTGTTACTGTTAAGCTCCGCAAAAGGCACAAAAACATTAAAAAAAGTTTCACCATAAAGTTTCTGTGCACTATATTCCAAGTGTTCTGAAGCCATTCCATAGTTTAATTTGAGGTACAGATAAATATTTAAGTCATTAAATTAAAGTTCACGTAAATGCCTCCCTCCGCTGCGGCTGTCAGTCATTCTCCATTCAGCATTCAAACTGCGTGTCGCGTTCGGTTACGACAGTCAACACAATGAAACTCTCTCCAAGATGAATCAATGTTTCTATTATTATACTTCATCTGTAGATAACGATACCAGTAATGCAATACGCATCAATACATCTTCACTTTGTGCCTTGAACTTTTCAATGCGAAGCTCTGCCGCTGCACGCTGTGACTCCAAATTCCATCAATGACAGTTAACGCGACCTTTGAGATTATATATTCTATATATATATTCTATATATATATATATATATACACACACACGTCACACTACCGCCGGTGACACTCCACGACCACGGTGGCGCGGTTGTCATGCAGACCGTCACAGCCCTAAGTGAGGCATACAGTTTATTAGGTAATTTAGCACTTTTTTTATTATTACTTAAATATAGGATCGGATCGGTATCGGCCGATACTGAATCCCAGGTATCGGTATCGGAAGCGAAAAAATGCGGATCGGTGCATCCCTAGTGAATATAGTGCACTATACAGGGGATAGGGAACGATTCAGACAGAGTAAATACGCTTTCCATTGAGGCGAATGAAGTCTAGTTTCATGTTAGTGTCACGTGAACCGCCGCAGTGCGCACACAGTCTGCTCCGGTCCAGAGACACGAGAGCACAGAGCGGATCATATGATCGAGTTGGCGCAGACCACAAAACGTATCGGACCCATTTGAATTCTGCACAGAATGCTGTATTTTAAAGCGATATGGAGGAGAAACGGTTAGAGATTAGGAGGAAACTGCGGCTTTAACAAACTCAACGAGCTGTGATATAAACTGTGATATAAACAAAACGCTATTGGCTATTTTAAAAAAGGGGAGGAGCTGTTTGATATGTCCCACCCTGTCTTCTTGTTTCCATGGAAATTACATCAACACATTCCAAACACGTTCCAAGGCACTTCAGTGGGCCTTAAAATGCGGAAGCGAGTCCCCTAAATTATCGTTCCATGCGTGTACGGAACACGACTCCCGAAACTGCAATGATTGACACTGTGGTAACCATAGTTACATTCTATTTCCATACATACTATTGTACAGAAGAGAGAAACATCTCTGATGTACATTAAAATACATCATTAACAACTAGTTGTTGATTTTGGTTTCATACACAGTGTGGAATTTTTGTAAATGCGGTTGTCACTACACAGTTAATTCAGTTGTAGAATGTGTTTGTTTTGAATTGACAACTGAATTCAGCTGCAGTGTGTAAGTGGCCTATCTGAACACTACCATTCAATAGTTTGGAATAATTAAGTAACTTACGTATAGTGATGCTACTGTAAAACATGCTAGATACTAAATTTAACATTTCCACTCTTAAAAATAAAAAAGTTTCAGTAACACTTTACAATAAGGTTCATTTGTTAACATTAGTTGATGTATTAACTAACATGAACTAACCATGAGCAATACATTTGTTACTGTATTTGTTAATCTTTATTAACAATAGTTAATAAAAATCCAGCTGTTCATAGTTTGTTCATGTTAGTTCACAGTGCATTAACTAATGTTAACAAATACAACTCTTGATTTTAATAATGTATTAGTAAATGTTGAAATTAATATTAACAAAGATTAATAAATGCTGTAGAAGTGCAGTTCATTATTAGTTCATGTTAACTAATGTAGTTAACTAATGAACCATATTGTAAAGTGTTACCAAAGTTTCTTTATTGCTATCTCTGATTTCATTAATAACCTTTAACATCTCTGGAAGCTTTTCATTGCACATTTCATTGCTCGATTATTAAAAAGTTCTTCACACAAAGAAAAAAAGGTTCTTTTAAGAACTTTGGGAAACTAAAAATGTTTCATCTATGACATTGCTACAGAAACACCCTTTTGAACCTTTATTTTTAAGAGTGTATATACAGTATATTAAAAAAAAAAAACAAGTTGTATATTATTTCTATGATTTTCAACAAAATACAATATACAATTTGTCAGTGTTAAAACTATTTATAAAGAACCACATCTTCCATATTTCATTTTTGGTTTAAAAATAGAAAAATGAATGGACACAAAAGTACACGGACCAAAATAGCATTGTGCTTTCATGCTTTTGAATGAAAAAGCTCATAAAGTGATTGAGAGTGCACAGTAAGCAGAGCTGAATCTAGACAAACTACATAATTGCAATTGTGTTATTTCATAGATTTGGTGACTTTACTGTTATTCTAAAATGTAGAAAATAGTCAAAAGAATAATCTGTCAAACTTTTTTCTCATCATTTCTCTGGTACTAGGGACACCAAGTTGATTTTGGACAGGCTATGAGTATAATCATTTCCACTTCATGAAGTCCAGTGATAAAGATATTTTGACTTGCAGGATTGCAGAAAGGCTTACAGCATTGTTCCATAACAAAAGAACTGTTGAAAACATTCCTAATATCATTATGTTCAATGGCAGAGTAAATGCACAGCTATAGATACTTGAAAAAAAAAAAGCTAACCTTGGGTTATGAAGCCCAGCAACTCTGAATTACAGTGCCAAATGAATACAGTGAAAACTGCGTGGCATCTCAGAAGGCTGAATTTTATCAAAAACGAAGCTGTTGTTCATTCCAGCTGAGAACCACCCTGCCAAGATCTTGTCATGTGATTAGATAGTTTAATCTCACCCACACAGAAAGCCAAGAACCTTGATGTCAGACTGAACAACGTTTATTTGCACCCCACAAACGAACCACATTACTGTTAAAACTGATCCTGTGTTAGTAATTTCCATTTTTTTGTCATGTTTTTTCTGTTTCCACAGAATTCACATGGGGTTACTGTCTGTTCTATTTTGAAAGCTTCTTGTCTCTTTGTTTAGTATTCCCACACCCTGTGAGAAATGAATTTCCATGATGACTACTAGATAACACCAAGAACAATAAGAGCAAGGCCAGAAACACTTTACTTTACAAGTACGCAAATCACAGCGTTTTGAAGTTGGTTACTTATTTTGCAATGTAACAATGCGCAAAGCCAATCTTGCGTAGCTAGAAGCTAATACCCAAACACAAGTACGAGTGCTGGCAAAGCACTCTTGGCTGCATTCGCATACTAGCATGAAGTATACACCGATCAGGCATAACATTATGACCACCTTCCTTTTGTTGCCAAAACAGCCCTGACCTGTCGAGGCATGGACTTCACTAGACCCCTGAAGGTGTGCTGTGGTATCTGGCACCAAGATGTTAGCAGCAGATCCTTTAAGTCCTGTAAGTTGTGAGGTGGAGCCTCCATGGATCGGACTTGTTTGGTTGTAGCACATCCCACAGATGCATGATTGGATTGAGATCTGGGGAATTTGGAGGCCAAGTCAACACCTCAAACTCATTGTTGTGCTCCTCAAACCATTCCTGAACCATTTTTGCTTTGTGGCAGGGCGCATTATCCTGCTGAAAGAGGACACAGCCACCAGGGAATACCGTTTCCATGAAAGGGTGTACATGGTCTGCAACAATGCTTAGGTAGTTGGTACGTGTCAAAGTAACATCCACATGGATGGCAGGACCCAAGGTTTTCCAGCAGAACATTGCCCAAAGCATCACACTGCCTCCGCCGACTTGCCTTCTTCCCATAGTGCATCCTGGTGCCATGTGTTCCCCAGGTAAGCGACGCACACGCACCCGGCCATCCACGTGATGTAAAAGAAAACGTGATTCATCAGACCAGGCCACCTTCTTCCATTGCTCCGTGGTCCAGTTCTGATGCTCACGTGTCCACTGTTGGTGCTTTCGGAGGTGGACAGGGGTCAGCATGGGCACCCTGACTGGTCTGCGGCTATGCAGCCCCATACGCAACAAACTGCGATGCACTGTGTATTCTGACACCTTTCTATCAGAACCAGCATTAACTTCTTGAGCAGTTTGAGCTATAGTAGCTTATCTGCTGGATCGGACCACACGGGCCAGCCTTCACTCCCCAAGTGCATCAATGAGCCTTGGCCGCCCATGATCCTGTCGTCGGTTCACCACTGTTCCTTCCTTGGAGCACTTTTGATAGATACTGACCACTGCAGACCATTTTTCCTGCTTCTAACACATAAACTTTGAGGACAAAATGTTCACTTGCTGCCTAATATATCCCACCCACTAACAGGTGCCGTGATGAAGAGATAATCAGTGTTATTCACTTCACCTGTCAGTGCTCATAATGTTATGCCCGATCGGTGTATTTCTGGCCTAAGAAAGATATTTTTTTCTGCGAAGGCTGAATTTGTACTTGCCAAGCCTATATTTTACAGGCCATTTTAAAATAAAGTAAAAAAAATAAATAAAAAAAATAAAATCAGGGTAAGTTAACAGTTTTTATTTAAATAAACTTAAATAAACTTATATTTGCACTCAAGTGATAGTTCAATAAACAGGCCAGAAACTCAGACACTGACCCTGGGCAATCATTGATTCCTGAACTGTACTCATAAAATGCATGACGCAAGAACCCCATTTGATATGGTCAATTGTTTCCTGCCCCTTCTCTGATCATGAAATAATTGAATAACAAGAACCAAATGCTAATTTATATCCTATGTGAACTACTTGTTCTTTATCTGGTGTTGTTTTGGTAATCCGATATTATTGGTAATTTTCAGCAGAACTCATTTTCTACCAGCAATCTCAGTTATATTTAGATGTTTTAAAACAATGTAAGGTTATATATTAAGGTAAAAGTTTGTGTGTAAAAATAACCAGCCCTCCCTCACCTTGTATTTGCCCTGGTCACAGCCACACAGGGTGCTCTCCATGGTGTAACTGCGCTGCACTCCGATCTCTCTCCAGACCACCACACGCGCCGTGGCCTCTTTGGAGCGTTCAACTACAAAACTGCAGCTGGACAGGCTGAACGCTGGAGCCATCTGAGACAGCAGCTTAGGCAGAGTCTAAAACACACAGAGAACATGAGAAGTGGTTTTTACATTCTTCAACTTATTTACATGAAAAGATCAACACTGATAAAAGAGTTAACTTTTCTATATTCTCAATTTTTTATATGATTATTTTTCACTCTCTTAGAATAAAACTACTGTTTATACTGCCTTTAAAGAGGAACTATTATGCCTTTTTTAAAATATATGTTCAACTTTCTTTAGTGTGTAATGTTGCTGTTTCAGCATGAAAAGGGCCTGCAAAGTTACAAAACACAAAGTCTCTCCAGCAGGAGTTATTCTCTCTATCAGTGTCACTGTTTCTGATCTCCCTGAAACGCCTCCATTGCAGCCTTGAGTTTTCTTCTGGGAATGAACATGTCGTAATATTCCTAATTTAAATAATTCCCACCCAAGGTATACACAAAATAAAGTGGCGGGGCCTGGTTGAGTTGCGTTAGTAGTGTGTTGTCGCAATGTCCATGCCCAAGAGACTTTTTTTCCACCCTGAATCTAACGCGGTTATGCTAAGGGGCGTGACATTTCCATACCACAGTCAAGGCAGTTGACCAATCACAGCACACTGGTCCAGCCGGCCAATCAGAGCACATTGCGCTTTTCGGAAGGAGGGGCTTCATACAGAGAGAAACTAAACAGAGCGTTACTGACAGACTGGGAAGAGAGGTGCTGCAACAACAACAACATCAAAATAAGTGAAAAATAAGGTGTTTTTTGAACGTTCAAGCATGAAAACCTATACTAGTAGAGCCCAAAAACAAAATCAAGACTATGTAAAAGGGTACAATAGGTCCTCTTTAAAAGAATAATTCTGTCATTTACTTGCCCTCATGTGATTTCAGAATCGCATGAATTTCATTCTTCTGTGAAAAGAAGATTGTTCAGTTGTTTTTGTCCATATTATGAATGTTAATGGCACCCAAAACTTTTAAGCACTAAAAATGACACAAAGGTAGCATTAATTTAATCCATACAAAAACACCTGAAACATCTATCAAATATCTTCTTTTGTGTTGTGCACAAGCATTTCCAATTTTCCATTTTTTGGGTGACCAATTCCTTTAATGTGTAAATGTGGGCAGTTATATGTAATGTGGGCATTACATGTGAATAACCCAATTTTTTAGGTTAGTTTTCATAAATGGTCTGAATGGACTGAGAAGGAGCTAAGTGTTGTGAATGCCAGATTATATCTAAATAATACATCAAAGTTGCCAAAAAGATTTCTAATGGTTAGTATATAACTGATGTGATGTGTTAGCAGATGTGTTACCCTGTATCCAAGGTCCTCCTGTAGGTCACAGGTGCTGGTGTTGACATTGGTCTGCCACACCGTCTCCTTAATACTACAGCCGTACATGAAAACATTCTTCTTCCGTGAATGGCCGTGATAATCGCAGAACACCTAAACACACACAGTTAACAGACAAACACACCGCTGGTGTCATTAAAAAGTTTAAACAGAGTTCTCTCATCTCATCATATGATGCTCTCTCTTACCAGTGGAGTTCTTCCTGTAGCTCTGAGGTACTGCAGGAGACTCTTGGCGTGGTAGATGGTGGGGTGCAGCTCGGCGTTGGGGCTCTGCCACTGTCTGTTCAGATCCTCCCCGCTCAGAGAACAGCGATGACTGCATCGTGAGCATAACAAGATTGGAAATACATGATTACAGATAGAGTTCATGAAGAAGTATTGCCCTTTCTAATATCAGTAACACTGCGTGATAACTTTCATTAAGAGTATTAACAAAAAATATCATAATATCTACATTATTTTTAATATGCAGTATATTTCCATTTATCATATATGTATTAAAATGTAATAATATAATAATAAAATCCTTGGTTTGTGCTGCACTCTAATGATGAAGGAAAGAGGTGAATACTTTTTTAAAACCGTGTCATCAACAGTATCAACAGCTTCCGTTTATTTGCAGAACCAGTATGGAACATGGAGGTGATTTTGTTGTTTGTTGACATACTTTCCATTGATGACCCCATCAGGGTTGAGCATGGGGATGATTTTGAAGATGTAGCTCTCTCGTAGACTTTGGGCTTGAGGACTGCAGCTCATGAGATACTCCAGAGTGCCCTTCATCACCCAGCTAGAGTTAGTCTCTCCAGGATGCACCCGTGCAGACAGAAACACCACTGGACGGCTTCCTACAAACACAGCATAGCTGAGTGAGCCACACTCATTCACAGAGGCTGGAATGACAATCACATTATGGACTGTGTGCATGAGTGAACACGTGGGAGAGCGCCTGAGTGAGTGCATGCACAGGGAGTGCTGTTAAAGTGCATGCAACAATGCAAGAGAGCATGTAAGCCAGTGCTTTCAAGAATGCATGCATAAGAAAGTGCACGTGGGAGTGTTCGTGAAAGTGTATGCATGGGAGGGTTTATGCGAGAGTGCATGAGAGGTTGAAATGACAATCGAACTAGGATCCACATGAATGAGAGAGCATGTGAAAGAGCATGCAAAATTGCATGGGAGCATGTATGTAAAAGAGCAAAAAAAAGTGAACGTGAGTGTTTATGAGTTCATGAGTGCATTTCAGAGCGCTTGGTAGCGTGCTTGAGTGTGTGCATGTGACAGTGCATGCATGGTAGCAAGCATGCAAAAGTGCATGACGGTGTTCGTGAGAGATTGTGTGGAGCATGCATACGAGAGTGCATATGAGAGTGTATATTAGAAAGTACTCAAGCATGTGCGTGAAAGCATTCATCAGAGAGAGTGCATGTGAGCATGTATGAGGATGCATGTGAATTTGTGCATGTGAGCGTGGATAAGGATCCATGTGAAAGCGTTCATCAGTGAGAGTGCATGTGAGCGTGCGTGAGGAGGAATGCAAGTGTTTATGAGAGTGAGTGCATGTGAGCTTGCATAAGAACGCATGTGACAGCGTTCATGAGTGAGTGCATGAGAGTATGCATGTGAGGGCGTTCATCAGAAAGAGTGCATGCGAGCGTGCATGAGCACGCATATGAGTGTTCATGAGAGTGAGTGCATGTGAGCTTGCATAAGAAAGCATGTAACAGCATTCATGAGAGTGAGTGCATGTGAGCATGCATGTGAGACCGTTCATCAGAGAGAGTGCATGTGAGCATGCATGTGTGTTCATGAGAGTGAGTGCATGTGAGCATGCACAAGGACGCATGTGAGCATTCATGTGAGAGAGTGCATGTGAGCATGTATGAGGATGCATGTGAGTTTGTTCATGAGAGCGAGTGCATGCGAGCGTGCACGAGGATGCATGTGAGTGTGTTCATGAGAGCGAGTGCATGTGAGGGTGCAAAAGGATCCATGTGAAAGCGTTCATCAGCGAGAGTGCATGTGAGCGTGCGTGAGGAGGAATGCAAGTGTTCATGAGAGTGAGTGCATGTGAGCTTGCATAAGAAAGCATGTAACAGCATTCATGAGAGTGAGTGCATGTGAGCATGCATGTGAGGGCGTTCATCACAAAGAGTGCATGCGAGCGTGCATGAGCACGCATATGAGTGTTCATGAGAGTGAGTGCATGTGAGCATGCATGTGAGAGCGTTCATCAGAGAGTGTGCATGTGAGCATGCATGAGGATGCATGTGAGTGTGTTCATGAGAGTGAGTGCATGTGAGCATGCACAAGGACGCATGTGAGCATTCATGTGAGAGAGTGCATGTGAGCATGTATGAGGATGCATGTGAGTTTGTTCATGAGAGCGAGTGCATGCGAGCGTGCACGAGGATGCATGTGAGTGTGTTCATGAGAGCGAGTGCATGTGAGGGTGCAAAAGGATCCATGTGAAAGCGTTCATCAGCGAGAGTGCATGTGAGCGTGCGTGAGGAGGAATGCAAGTGTTCATGAGAGTGAGTGCATGTGAGCTTGCATAAGAAAGCATGTAACAGCATTCATGAGAGTGAGTGCATGTGAGCATGCATGTGAGGGCGTTCATCACAAAGAGTGCATGCGAGCGTGCATGAGCACGCATATGAGTGTTCATGAGAGTGAGTGCATGTGAGCATGCATGTGAGAGCGTTCATCAGAGAGTGTGCATGTGAGCATGCATGAGGATGCATGTGAGTGTGTTCATGAGAGTGAGTGCATGTGAGCATGCACAAGGACGCTGGTGAGCATTCATGTGAGAGAGTGCATGTGAGCATGTATGAGGATGCATGCGAGTTTGTTCATGAGAGCGAGTGCATGCGAGCGTGCACGAGGATGCATGTGAGTGTGTTCATGAAAGCGAGTGCATGCGAGGGTGTAAAAGGATCCATGTGAAAGCGTTCATCAGCGAGAGTGCATGTGAGCGTGCGTGAGGAGGAATGTAAGTGTTTATGAGAGTGAGTACATGTGAGCTTGCATAAGAAAGCATGTGACAGCGTTCATGAGAGTGAGTGCATGTGAGCATGCATGTGAGGGCGTTCATCAGAAAGAGTGCATGCGAGCGTGCATGAGCACGCATATGAGTGCTCACGAGAGTGAGTGCATGTGAGCTTGCATAAGAAAGCATGTGACAGCGTTCATTAGTGTTCATGAAAGTGAGTGCTAAAGAGTGTGTATGCAAGAGTGCATAAAAATGCAAGAATCTAACACACATACCTGTAGTTTTCAGATAAGTAGTTAGCTGGATTAGATGCGTTGAATTGGGGTTGAAGCTAAACTCTGCAGGGCTGTGGCCCTCCAGGAACTATGTTTTGCACCCCTGCACCAAACTGATTGCTATGGCTGTATGTTTATCAGTGACGTACCCGTGTGTGTGTGTGTGTTACATACTGAACTGGCTGATATGTTCATTGCTGGAGGATTCTGGCATGGCTGTGATGGTGAGCAGGGGACAGCTGTTTCCTCCCAGCGTTTCACACAGATCATCCTGTCTGTAGTAAATCTGAGCAGTACGCAAAGCACTCAACTTCTGCAGATGCATCTAAACAAATAAGGAACAAAATCAAATTGAATCCTACTTTGCATCTATCCTACAATATTGCATGCAATATTAGGATGATGGTAAAATCAAGGTATATTGAAAATATCATGCCATATGTCCCCTGATGGTATCCATTTTCTGGTAAATTTCTGAAGTATGCATGCTTACTGGGCTAATATTGGTATATTAAAAGAGAATGCATGCACACTAAACCACTAGTCCACAGCGCCAACAGTAATGCTGAATGTTAAAGTAAAGTTTGTTACAGCACATCACAGTATATAATATGTAGTCTGTTATATAAGACAACTTTTTGCACCCAAACCGGCATACTACATAGTCAAAAGTACAACTGTGGTGGTACTGTCATTACCAGCAAAGTACATCATTTTAGTACATATAGAAGTATGTGAGTTTAGGAATATTATTCAAACTAATGTGCTTCTTGATAACACACATTCATGTATTACTGTACATCAGATGTTGCATTAATTTAGGGAGGGTACATTTGTATAGTACCTTCAGCATGGAGTAGGTGTATGGGTAATGATAGGCAAAGTAGCAAACATCATCTTTATGCTGAAAGGTCACAGTGAAGGTCATGGTGAAGTACGATTTGCCCTTTTGCCCTCCGGCTGCAATGGAGCTTCGTGAGAAATTATTCCTAGGTGATAAGAATAGAGGTCAATGCATGACAACCTACAAATCAATGCACTTTTACAGGCTACAATGCAACGGTATACAACATAAAAGGCCGGTACTTACTTGTAGTAGCAGATGTCTGATCCTGTTCTAACCCATTGGGGCCTGCCGTTGATGGCATCCTGTACAGAGTACATGAGCACCTGCATACCTGTCACACCACAGGAAAGACCAGCAGGCAAAATCAGACAAAAACCTGACAAACACACTCTGACTTTAAAGATGGGTTGACCGAGTGCATTTAAGTAGCTGAATACTGTACAATATCCAAAGTAACACATGACATTCTAGCACTAGCACAATTCATAACACTACTTAATAATCCAGTTTAATGACACAGACATTTGAATGTAACTATCACTATTCACATCTGTGTTTGTGAACTTGAGTAGAGTATGTTTTTGTACTAATGCTTGAAATGACCCACCATAATTGAATTGGCTGTTTGACTTCTCACAGTTGATTATATTGAATCGATAACGAACTCCGGGACGCATATTGCCCACCTCGAAATAGAACCACTGGTGATAGTGATTACTATTGATATCAGAGTTCAAGATCAAGTCATACTCAAACCTGCCGATAGAAACAGGCAATACACAAAATGGAAAAATAAGAAACAGCTTCTTCATTTTATGAAAAGCACATTCATACAACAACAAAAATGTTTATTCTGCACATACTTTCTGACTTGTATTGCTTTCCGTAGGTTTCCAGACTCGAATTTAGAGTTGAACTTGAGAGACTCCCCGTTGTCAATAACTGGACAACTGAAACAGTTTTGAACAGACAAATAAATTAACACTGATGATTCACATATTTTGAATAACTCAGAGAAACAAAGACAGCCTGGGTTTGTGTGAAACAATAAATCTGGTTGATCTTGAATGCAGTACAGAGGCATATCTGTGATATCCCATAAACCTGAGCAGTTAGTTAAAAAAAGAAATCTAACACAGATTAAAGTGTTTGTTTATAAACAGTGTTTTTCAACTTCATCCATTCTATTTCTACCAAGAAACAGAAAAGTGGAATTATTGTCAACAGATAGTGTATCATCTGATAAACACCAGATGATAAAATCTGTGTTATTTCATGATTGTGCAAAATGCAGCTCCGTGATAGATAATGGGTGTTCATTCTAGTCAAAAAAATAAATAAATAATAATTAAAAAACATTAAAATTTAAAATAAATAAACATTCATAATAATAATAATAATAATAATAATAATAAATATATATAGCTGCAAGCAGCAATTAATAAGGCCGAGCACAAAAAAAGGCATGATGAGTTATGCTAGCATGGCTGGGAGCATCAGACCAACTGCAACAATGAGTAATTAAAGACATTTTTATATGATTTTAGTCAAAATGACTGAAAATATATGTACATAGATAAATTCAATCACATGTAATATGATTTAATTGCTTATGGTGTTTGACCAATTGGTGGCGCTGTTACCAAATTGATGTTTTGAGATCAGTGTGAGGAGACAATGACAAATACATAGTTAGCAGAGATACAGCCTCAGAATCAGCTTGGCACCTTGCCATCAAATTTTTGGATGCATTATTTGAGAACAGTTTGGTCAGTCAAAAAGCTTTAATAACTTTTTGGCAGCATGGTCTGAAGATGATATGAGCCGATTTTGGTGAAAATCTAGGTCTAGGAGGAGTTAGAAAAAGTAGGTTTTCAAAGAAATTCAAAATGGCAGACAACAAGTTCGACCGAATATGGCATAATTGTTCTTGGTATGACTCAAAGAAACTATCAAGATTCAAATTTCGTTAAAATAGACAAAATTAATCAAAATCCATTTGCATTTTTTGAAAAGTCATTATAAGTTTTGACCAGAAGGTGGCGCTGTCTAGAAACTTTAAGAGTACCTTCAGGGCATAGTACCAATGACCCATTTTTGCATTTCACTTTAAAATTCAATATAGCCGATGCCCAAAATGGCTGACATGAGAAAACTAGTTACCATTGCAGTACTGAATCTAACAAGACCACTTTTATGATTTTTGGGCAAACGATTCAGAAGTTATAAGCTAAAAAAGCCATTTTTTTAATATCTCCCGACCAGTAGGTGGCACTGTGCCGAAACACTGCATGTAGTTTCAGGTCATGCTTGTGATGACATGTACCAAGATTCGTCACAATAGGCAAAAGCATTGCAGAGATATAGCCTCACATCCAATGTGGCATGCTCTTCATCAAAAAGCTTTTAATAACTTTTTGCCAGGATGGCCTAAAGGTGATGCGAGACAATTTTTGTATGAAAATCATATGAATTGTCTAGGAAAAAGTTCAAAGTTTTTCAGAAATCAAATCTTCTTGAGCCAAGGAATCAGAGGAAAAAATATTTCTAGCCCTTATGGTTCAAAAGTTATTAGCATAAACGTTAAGTGAAAATCTGGACAGTTGGTGGCGCTAGACGTATTGAGTTAGGGACTCAAAAATGACTGTGGTTACTGATGAGAATGTGCTCTAAATCTGTGTGCCAAATTTCATCATTTTCCCGCAAGCAGTTGTCACAGACTCATGTGACATTGGAAAAAAGTAAAGAATAATAAGAAGAAGAACACTAACAAAAAAATAGGTGCTTGGCCCCTAAAAATAATAATAATAATAATAATGATTATTATTAATTTTTTAATATTTTTTACATGACTAAAAAATCTAAAATTCTAACATTAAAATATTTTATATTTTTACATTTTTTTTCTACCTTTATTTTAGTCAAAAGGACCTTTCATTATTATTTTTATTATTATTTAGTTGTATCAGCATTTCGTAACAAAAAGAAAATGTGTTATGCAATGTATATAGCTACTGATCAAAATGTTGTATTTAAGAATATTGTAATAAAAACACTTGTTTAGCTCATCATAGCAAGACAGTTTACTTCTGTTTCAGACACTCCCTTTGTAAAAATTGCACACTGACCTCTGATTGTCTAAGTCATATACGACTTTATCGAGGATGTCACTGGGGTGAATGAGCCTCTCAATGTCCTGGAAGATCTTCATTCTGTTGACAAAGAATGTCTTAACTGAATGGTTCATTCAAAAATTACAATTCTGTCATCATTTACTCACCCTCTTAACTTTCTTTCTACTGTGGAGCACAAAATGAGATGTTCTGAAGAACGTTCTTTTCCACACAAAACATTCATTGAGTTATCAAGCTGATAACTTAAATTTTCAGTTTGATCGTCACATAAAACTTTCATATGTCTTCAGAAGATTTGGAATATAGTTCACAAGACACTTTTATTATGCTTTATGGAGTTTTTGGAACTTGACAATCCCTGGCTTTTGCTGTAAGGAAAAGAGCAGCGTGAACATTCAGCTGAACATTTCCCTTTGTGCTCCACAGAAAAGAAAAAAAAAAGCAACAGGTTTGGAATATCGTCATTGAATTAAATAAGAATTTGGGGGTTTGTTTATCCTTTCAAGTATTATATTTAACAGCAAAAAAAAAAAAAAAGAAAAAAAAGGGGGAAAAAGTAAAACATTTGTGTAGTACCTCTGCACACCATAAACCCTCTCTAGAATGGGCTCGCGGAGGTTGAGTGCCACATGCCCAAAGTAATCTGGGTATGCCACCTCTGTGTAGCCAGGCACTGAGCGTGTACTCTTCACCATCTCTAAGTAGAGGTCAGGGTCATGCAGAGGCAGCAGTGCCGCTGTGTCTGGCACTTCGAGCTCGGCTTGTTCCCCACCCTCCTCCTGAGGCCCATCCACAGAGCCTCCATTCACGCCACCATCTAGAACCAGACGACCCAAACTATACACCAGATCGCAGTCCGATTTGCCATCTGGGCTTTTTGATATAGAGATGCTGTCCAGCTCCAGAGGTGATCCATCTGACTTGGGTGGCAGAGCGTCCCCCTGCGGGGAACGTCTGTTTTGAGGCCCTGAGGATGTCGGCGTGGTGGGAATGATGATGGGACGATGAAGCTCTGGGTTGACGCTTAATAGAGGAATGACAGATCTTGGGCTTTCAAAATCATTGTCCTGAGAACAAAAAAGAAACAGTGATCACCCCCGATGATTTTTCAGTATGACATTCACTACCGTTCAAAAGGGCTTTTTCACACCTGGCTCATTTGGAGCGTTTGTTTCGGAACCTGGTGCATTTTCTCCCTTAGCTCGGTTCACTTGGGCATACATGAACACGGCAACCGTGCTCAGATCCACACCAAAACAATGGCTCTGAGATCGCCTGAACGAGGTGTTCTCGGCCCGATTGCAAACAAACTCTGGGGCGGTTCGGTTGAGGTGAGAAAGAAATCCGACCCAACGGACCAAGTGGTATCATAATTCATAATGGGAAATGTGTTTTATAACAAGCAGCATTGTCTGATTCTGTGAGTGGACACATTAGTTACCGCAGTTGAAAAACAAAGAGCACCTCTTCATCTTAAAATGCTGTGTAATTGCTTTTCTCCATGCATTGCAAGAATGCTGTCCCAATGAAGCCTTGATTCCCACTCTAACCAACTGCATTATAAATTTTAAATATAAATTAAATTATAAATTAAATATAATTAAATATATATAATTTTTATCAGTTACTTCTAGATTGTACTAGGGATGTGACGGTGAGGAAATTTTGGTTTGCTTTTAAATCGCTTCGCTTTTAAATCGCTAATTCGAAAGTGAAAGTAAAATGCGCACTGTCGCATAAGGGTGCAGAGCGGAGCGAGCTATGGAAGTTGAGCTTCTACAGGAATGAACTGAAAACACTCGCTCTGCTCGAATTAGAGCCAATTCGGGGGCAGCAATTGCTTGAATGGTGGGTTCATTATTATTCTTAATGAAAAACATCAACTAGAAAAACACAACTAATCCTTTGCAGGTTGTCATTAGCATTGGGTTTAAATCCAAAATATTGCCAAATAGGTGCTTTTACATTTTGCTTTAAAAACCAAATCTTCCGCCATCGTCGTGTCAGTCAGCTCCTCACTGACTCTCGCGATAAATGAAATATGAAGGTAATGATACACGGGGCAACTTTTTGAGCAATGTTGCCGGGCAATGTTGCCAAACAATGTTGCTTGGGCACTTTCCCATTGAGAATGAGCAACGAATTTCTATCTGGATACTTAAGATAGGTAGTGGGCAATTTTTTTGAGATCCTCCAATCAGAATGCTAGCAGCCAATCACATGACCGGCTAGGAGATTTCCGAAAAAATTCAAACAAGATGGCGGCCTATCAGGGGCAGTGGAGCGAAGAAAAGGAGCGTGAACTTATATCATTTTACACTGGAAAGTTGTCATTTGTCAACTCAAAACAGGGAATTTACCTCATTTAATGCTTAAAATACCAACAGATGTCCAATTTAAATGTACCTAGGCTGTAATTTAGCCATCGAATATTTTTAGTTTAATGCTTAAAAGACATGCTTCATGTACCGTGTGCAGTGGCGTAGGCCGTAGGGTAGGGAGTATGGTACGTGAAAGTAGCTTTTGACGCGATCAACCGGGGTTGATCCGGGGTTGATCCGCCTTTTGCCAAACTCTTCTCCCTTTTCCCACCACAAATCAGATCGGAAAGGCATTTATATTTAATAAAAATGTATGTAATGTAATGTTTAATGTAAATGGACCAAAACAGAGACTTTTGAAAATGAAGGCGTGGCTGCCCACATTACGCTACCAGAACACGAGAATAACAGACCAGGGCTGCATTTCCCAAAAGCATCATAAGCTTAAATTGATCGTAGAGACCGTTGTTGGCTATACAATCAACTTACAATGCTTTTGGGAAACGCAGCCCAGAGCCATCTCTCTCAACGGCTCTGTAACATACCAGCCTCGACAACCATGTAAACAATAACATGGAGATGGAACTGCATGCTTTGCTGACTTTGTGGTGTTTTTTAGCAGCCATTGTGCAGTTAAACTCTGCATTTTATAGTACTGCAGCTGCCTACATGCGCAAGACGCAACTGTTTACACTTGTAAGTGCATGTCCAGTGTGCATGAACGGTCATGTGATATGCGTTTTCGATTGAGTAGTGTAGACGGAGATCTTTTCTGAAACACAGTGGAAACGCCAGTATAGATGAGGATCGTTTTCATTTTAACGCCGTTTTAAAGCGAAAACGCATTAGTGTAAACAGGGCCTCGGTTTTTAATTGTAGTGTCTGTACTCTAACTGAACTAAATGATTTTTATTACTATAAAAAAAAAATCAAAATGACAGTGGGGGGTGGGTACCGCGGTGGGCAAGTGATGTAACCTGTGTTACGGCTGAACAACAGTAATACCATTAACACCGACTATCGCAGCAAGCCTAGCTTGTACTATCTTGAATGATGACTGAAACTTTGTATTACTGGCACTTTTTGTGTTTATAGCCTTCTTAAGATGAATCACAGAGTGAACTTGTCAGTCCATCTTGATGGATGATGCAGAGGAAACTCTGACCAATAAAAGGCCAGTTTTACTCATATGTGACTTGTATAAACACATTTTGGTACGCTTTAAAATGTTGCCTTGTGACAGCGAACCGAACCAAGAAGAAAATACATTGTAATAAATTAAGTCCCTGTTTTGGAACAAAGCAAATAATCTACAGGTCTGAAAATGCCCCAAGAGAAATGAGTTTCCTTTTAAGAAGTGAATGTTTGTGCTATGGAGAAATAAAAAGCAAGGCTACCTTGGATGAGCAAAATTTAAGTTCTTAAAACCTTTTATCAAGCATTTTTGTGTCTGCTATTTTGCAATCAGTCATTTTTAATTTACATGCATTTTTATTGACCTTTCATCAGTTAATAAGAAATGTCCTCACCTCAAAATTCTTGGTGAATTCCCGACAGAAATGCTCGTAGACTCTGAGCTCATCAAATGGACGCATGCTGATCTGTCTGGGCCGCAGTTTGTTGATATCTGTCTCTATGTCATCATTCTGTAGTGCATAACAAACCTGATGAACATCAATTTTCCAGAACGTTGATGGCTCTTTTACAAATATTCTAAACCCCCATTTAGGCCAACGAGTAGAGACAAGTATTCATTGAATAGGATCGCGTAAACATGATAATATATAAATACTAGATGAAAAACTTAAACCTAAATGAAAATGAGAAACGTTGCCTTGGCATCTAACTGAAATAAATACTGAGTATAAAACGTAATAAGTTTAAGTACTAAAATGCCTAAAACTAAAACTGAAATAAAACTAAATTAAAGATGAATAGAAATATATATATTAAAAAAAAAAAAAAAAATCAAAAAAAGAACATAAAAATTACTAAAACTTACTAAAAATTACTTTATTTACTTTAAATGATACCAAAATGTAACTTATTATTTATAAATTTAATAATTTTAATTTATAAATAAATAAATAATTTATAATTTGATTTTATAATGGTGAATCTCAAAAGAAATGAACATAAATTAACATGAAACAAAAAAAACAAAAATAAAAGCTAATTCAAAATATTAATAAATACTATAATAGTATATAAAGAATATTAAAATAACACTGATTGTATCTCATTTGATATTGTTAATCTGTATTTGTACTGTATCTGTGAACCACACAAAAACTGCTTGGGTCATTTTCACCTCAAAATTAGAAAAAAAAAAAAAAAGTTCAAAGAAAATTCTATTATTTAATAATTACAATAATGAGAATTGGGGTGACAAATTTGCAAATAAATGCAATATATACAGTATGTAGGGGGAACATGACATTTGTTTTGAGATTCGCCCATATAAATATTAGAAATCACATTATAAATCTCCATTCGTCACCATGTTCTCTAAATATTGGTATCAGCCATTAAAAGACCCACATCAGTTGAAGTTAACACTCCACTTTTTTTGAAAATAGGCTCATTTTCCAACTCCCCTAGAGTTAAACAGTTGAGTTTTACCGTTTTCGAATCCATTCAGCCGATCTCCGGGTCTGGCGGTACCACTTTTAGCATAGCTTAGCATAGTTCATTGAATCTGATTAGACCGTTAGCATCTCGCTCAAAAATGACCAAAGAGTTTCGATATTTTATATATTCAATGAACTATGCTAAGCTATGCTAAAAGTGGTACCGCCAGACCCGGAGATCGGCTGAATGGATTTGAAAACGGTAAAACTCAACTGTTTAACTCTAGGGGAGTTGGAAAATGAGCCTATTTTCAAAAAAAGTGGAGTGTTCCTTTAATGAGACCATTGTTACCTGTGATTTGTGACCGGTTTCATCCTCCTCATTTTCGGTGTCATTTTCTGTGTCGACCTCCGTAGCTTCATTCTCATCGCTCTCATCAACTACATCATCCACTAACACAGAAGACACAGGGATCTCTTACCACTGATGCTACTCACATCAAACAACACTGACACTCTATGCTGAAGTGAGTGGAGGACAGAGAAAAAGCATTTGCAACAAATTTTACTTCTGCAAGCTGACTTTTTTTTTTTTTTTTAAAGGACGGGACTTGATTTTGTCCATTGAGGATTGATAAATCACCCGCATAATAACAGGAAAGACGTGGTGCATTTTGATTTCATTTTGACCATAAGTTGAGATTCAGAAAAACCAATAAAAATACCCCCCTTCTGGCACCTGCGAGTGTGTTTTACCTCCTGGCGGCTGGTTGTACAGCTGCGCCACTGGTCCACCAGCTGGTACATGTGGCAGCGGGTGGAGAAAGACACTTTTAATGGTAGGCAGTGGTAGGCGGTTCTTTGGAAAGCACTTCCTCATAATTAGGCTGGAGGTATTGACCAGTGGATCAAGTGTCCGGACGGGCAGGCACTCCTGAACACATCATAGTAATATATCTTTATACTGTGCTGAAGCTGTTTGGCACATTCCAATAATATTACCAATAAAATAAAACTTTATATAAAACTTTCATACAGTGGATGCGTTATAAAGTATCCTCATCCCATTGGAGTCGATGAAGGCCTTCCTGCCAAGTTTAATGTTAGTGAGGTTTTTGATGCATCCCAGAATGCTCTTGCGGATGACCACGTGGCGGTGACGTGTGTCATTGCGGTGCCAATCTTGGTAGATTGTAAGTAGCGTGGGAAGATATCCTCTGTCCACCGCCCGACGGGCATTCATTCCTAAAGAGCACACACAAGAGAGACCTGTTATGGACACCATTAACAGCTCTGCAACAAGGTGTAAAGTAGTGGATGTGTGTGTGTGTGTATAATGAATACTTTTATTCATCAATGAGGCATTAAATTGGTCAAAAGTTACTGTAAAGACATTTATAATGTTACAAAAAATGTTATTTTAAATAAATGCTTTTTCTTTTAAAGGGATAGTTCACCCAAAAATGAAAATGACCCCATGATTTTACTCACCCTCAAGCCATCCTAGGTGTATATGACTTTCTTCTTCGAGACACACAATCGGAGTTATATTAAATAATATATTAAATATTTCAAGCTTTATAATGATTGTGAAGGGGGAGCCACATTTTGAAGACAAAAAAAAAAAAAATCATCCATCCATAATAAAAGTAATCCATATGGTTCCAGGGGGTTAATAAAGGCCTTCTGAAGTGAAATGATGGGTTTTTATAAGAAAAATAACTATAATAACTAGCTTCACATCAATTTGCGGCGGAAGAGTGACCTCTGACCCGACGCATGACGTAATGACGAACACAGAAGCGTAGAGGAAAGAGCAAAACGAATCACGGGTCACGAATTAGAAGTCTAAAACGAGAATTTTCAAAGAGAAATGTCGGAGGATTTCGATATAAGAGAAGAGGAGCTTGAGTTAGTTTGAACCGCGAGAGACGTCTAAGCTTATGATACTCCTACATCCTGAGTCATACATCGCGTCAGAGGATTACTCTTTTGGCGCAAGTCGACTTGCGCAGTATGCGTACGGTTGTCTGCCGGAAGCTAGTTATTTGAATATTTTTTATTTGAACTTAAAGCCAGGATATTTTTAAATATATCTCCGATTATGTTCGTCTGAAAGAAAATAGTCATTTACACCTAGGATGGCTTGAGGGTGAGTAAATCATGGGATAATTACTACCCCTTTAAGCAGCACAACAGCTTTCAACATTGATAATAACAAGAAATCTTTCTTGAGCAGCATATCAGCATATTAGAATGACTTCTGAAGGATCATGTGACACTGAAGACTGGAGTAATAATGCTGAAAATTCAGCTTTAACATCACATGGATAAATCAAACATTTAAGAATATAGTAAAACAGAAAACAGCTATTTTAAATTGTAATAATCACAACATTACTATATGTAAGGAAAAATCCACATCTAGCTGTACATTAAACAATTTTAATGCATAATGTGGAGACAAAGAACCACCCATCGCAATTTTCTTTCTTTCTTTGCGTTATTCCTATTATTCTCATTACTGTAATACATACATCCAAGGAAGTACAACAAACTACTACAATTTATAAATACTTCATTATTTAAATTATATAAATTTTATAATTTCCATTTCCATTTATTTTTAAAGTAATGGAAATTAGATTTTTATTCATGGTAATACAAAATGTGCAAAACTATAATGAAAATTGAGTCATACACAAATCATGTCATATGGGCTTCATTTTCTTCATGCAATATATAAATTTTTTTCTATTTATTTTGGTGTTTAATATTGACGTTCTTTTTTGTGAGATTCATCCAAGGATGCATCTTACCAGACTTCAGTAATGCTGCCAGTGTGTCCAAGGTCACCCTGTGTTGGGAAAAAATCAAATAAATAAATCAAGAAAAAATAAAGTAAAATTAATTATCAATATCATTCTTGCAACAATTAGACAAAATGTCCATTATATCCTTCTCAGATCCAGTAAACAAGAACACGCACTACATACTTTAGCAGAGTGGTGCTCTTTTTGCTAAAGGGTCCAATAATTTCGAACATGATCTCCAAAGCGCCACTCTTTCCCAGTGACACTGCATTTACCGCTACAAAAAAAGACAGAAAATCTTGATGAAGTTCACTATCCGAATGTTATCATATTTTGTGATATATATAATCATATTTTTTCATATCAGCATATTGCAAAGGTATTTGTCATTGTAAATTTACTACAGAGAGCACCTAAAATGTAATGCGAGTGAACTTACAGTTGCTTGAGTAGACCCGAAGCACCTGCAGGCATGGCAACAACAGTTTGAAGTTCTGCAGATTATGTTTCACTAGATTCACAGTCACATTCAGAGCCCCGTTCAGACGCGCTTTAACACCAAACTTCTTGTCTGAAGAGGAATGGATGTCACTGGAAATTGTTCATTTGTCCACTGCAATTTCTGACATCTTAATCAAACTTCAACAGATTCAAATAGATAAATAATAAACCTAGACTTACAAGAAGGTGTTTGGATCGTACCAAATATTGTGTATTCTGATTTTATTTTACAGGATTAGCAAAGCTGTACCTTTCGGGCCGACTTTGATCAGTAGAGAATGAATGAGAAGCATTAGTTCCTCATTGGCAGGAGGGTCTTTGCTGGAGCTCACTAGCAGCTGCAGCAGAATCGCTGTTCCTCCTTTAGACACAAACACCCCGGTCCTACGGCCTCCACCTACCACAGCAAGTACAGCAGTTAGAGTCAAAGAAACATTACGCTAGACCTGACCTGACACAGCCTTCAGTCAAAACACACTGTTTTGACTGAAGTCTCCTGATTACAGCTGCTCTGAGCTGATTCTAGTGTCTAGACTTTTCATGGAAGTCTAGGAGTGCCACTTAAAGCGCCACTATTAAGCTATTTTAAAGGTTCCTAATTTTGTTTTGGAGGTCTCCTACAATAGGCTTGCACGCATCCAAAGTCAAAACACATTTTAATTTTCTCATAATATACATTGTAGCATCACCTCTTTTCTCACAGTGTCTGAAACGGCTCGATAAAGGCTTTTGTCTCTCTAAACCCCTCCTTTCAGAAAGCTTGCTCTTCTCTGATTGGTCAGATGAGTCAGTCTGTTGTGATTGGTCTACCACCCATTACCATATCTGAATTTTAGCTCCAGAGGCTTCCTCAGCACTTGTACAAACAGTAACGATGGAGTAGGTTTTACCATATCAATTCGAGCTTGAGTCTTCATCCTTTGGAAGTGCATCAAAGTGGATTTTGTTTCACAGCGACATGTCGACAACATGAACCAAACTCTTCCTGTCTTCGCTAAAACTAAGTGCTTTTCACACTGCGCTTCTAAATTTCTAAATTTAGAAGAAGGGTTAGCACCACTTTTTACCCAGGGTTATGAAATGACACAGGAGGGCTTTTCACACTTGAAATAGTTAACCCTGGGTCATTGTAAACCCGGGGTAAACGGAATCCTGGGATATCTTGCCTCAAGTTTCACACTGCTATTAATTTACCCGGGGTTAACAATTAATCCTGGGTATACATAAACTGACGTTTCACATTGCACATTCCTAAACCCTGGGTTATGGTCTTATTTGTATATTTGCGGTGCCAGTGTCATTGATTGGTTAAACGCAGCACGTGACCTGTTTACATAGCTCTAGCTTTGCGCATCCTCGTATTGAGACTGTACTATCGAGTTTATACTGAATGAACATTTTGGACCATAAAGGTAAGAATGAAATGGTCTCTTCTTCACTCAAATTGTTGCGTTTTCTGTCAGCATTTGACATTTTTCCTCTCAAACTCTGAATTTACTGTTTATATACAATGCGCAGTGTTTCTATGAGTACGCGATTGGTTGTCTGTTGCTAAACGTCTGGCTGTAACATTCTAACACTGCATCGTTTCACACTATACAAGTTTGGCACCGCAATACAGGGTTAACAGTGCAAAAATGCTGCTAACCCTCCTCTGGAACAGGGTTTCATAACCCCGGGTAAAAAGCGGTGCTAACCCTGCTTCTAAATTACAAGTTTGAAATGTTCCTTTACCCAGGGTTAAAAGCGGTGTTTAGAACGAATATAACCCAGGATTAAGCGCAGTGTGAAAAGCCCTAGGGTTAACTATTTCAAGTGTGAAAAGCCCTCTACAGTGTCTGAGGGCAGGTCAAAGTAGACGTTGTTCGTGGGCAGCCAATGAAGACCGGCGTTTTCAACGGCGTTTTCAAATGAAAACGATCCTTGTCTACACTGGCATTTCCACAGCGTTTCAGAAACGATCTCAGTCTACACTACATGACCGAAAACGCATGTCACATGACCGTTCATGCACACTGGGTATGCGCGTACAAGTGTAAACAGTTGCCTCTTGCGCATGTAGGCAGCTGCAGTATTTAAAAAAAAAAAAAAATGCAGAGTTTAACTGCAAAATGGCTGCTAAAAATGACAACAAAGCCAGCAAAGATTGCAGTTCAGGCCCCGTTTACACTAGTGCATTTTTGTTTTAAAACACATAACTTTTGCTACGGTTATGCCTGTCGTTTACACCACGCCGTCGTTTTCGAACCTCGAAAACTGAGAATTTCAAAAACACCCCGTTTTAGTTAGGCTCTGCAGCATTTTCGAGAGTCTTCGTTTTCGAGGGTCGAAAACACCGGAGTAGTGTAAACGACAGGCATAACCGTAGCAAAAGTTATGCGTTTTAAAATGAAAACACACTAGTTTAAACATGGCCTGAGGAGGAGGGGGCGGGATAAACAACCCTCTCCAATATTTTGAATTTGGACTGCAATACCCATTTCCACCACTAGCTGTCAATACTACATACTGCACCATTAAAGGTTCCATATTTTGTTTTGGAGGTCTCCTACAATAGGCTTACACGCATCCAAAGTCAATACACACTTTAATTTTCTCATAATATACATTGTAGCATCAGTGTCTGAAATGACTCGATAAAGGATTCCATCTCTCTAAGCCCCTCCTTTCAGACAGCCTACTCTTCTCTGATTGGTCTGTTGTGATTGGTCTACCGCCCATTACCATATCTGAATTTCAGCTCTGAAGGCTTCATCAGCACTTGTACGATGGAGTAGGTTTTAACGTATCAATTCAAGCTTAACTTATTTAACTTCAGTTATTTGCCAAGGTAACATTTCTCATTTTTTAAGTTTATGTTTTTCATCTAAGATTTACATTTTATTTTATATTTTTTAATAGTTTTAGTTAACAATAACAACACTGAAACTCACCCACATTCAACAGTTCGTTCAAAATCCCGAGGATGTTCAGAGTGGTCTGCAAATCTTGTGTATTCTGTACAAAATCAAGTGAATTAGCAGCTGAAAAGCACTTCAACTTGAGCTAAGATAAAATGGGTGTGATTTCATGGCAGCGTAAAGCCTAAAGCTCTGAGTGAAGGTACCTCGAGAGATGACAGAATGACCTCCATCCCACCAGAGCCTTTAGACACCACCTCCTTACGGGTCTTCTCTAAAACATGACAAAACATACTGTTAACATACAACAAGCTTGTTTCTGCCACTAAATAAAAAATAAAAAAGGTAATTTCGACTTTTTATCTTGCAATTATTTTTTCCCCTCAGAATTATGATATATAGTCGCAATTCTGATTATAAAGTCAGAATTGTGAGATGTAAACTCACAATTGTGAGAAAAGTTAGAATTGTGAGATTTCAATTAAGAAAAAGTTGCAATTATCTTTTAATTTTTTTTATTTTATTTTTTTTTATTCAGGGGTGGAAACAAGCTTCCATATAAAATATAGTAAAATAAAACAAAACATTCCAATACAATGGGGGGTAATCTTTGGTGATTACAGATTCTTTTATCAAAATTTTCTCATAACTATTTTATTGATGTAACATTATTGATTTCTCATATTATTATTGAGTAGCACAACTGGGCTCCTATACATTAACATAAAGTAATATAACATTTAGCACATTGTTACAGGTCCTGGGCAGACAGAAGGACTGTAAGCAGTGAAAACCATAACAATAAATGAGAGAGAGACAAGAGTTAGTGCTACCAAAGACTACAGAATAATACAAGACGCCTCACTCGTATTGTTTTGAATGGGAGAAAGTGCAACGCGCAATATGGCGGAATAAGTCCCGCCTTCTAAATAAGAGCCAATCACCGATTGGTAAAGTCATCGCGTCACTGCAGCGGCCATTAGAAGCTGCGGTTTCTATAGATACAGTCAGACGCGCGCCTCCGAAATGAGGCACAAGAGACGCGCATACAGGACTGCAAAGGCGCATTAGCTTGATCCAGCCTGAAAAATATCGTTTTTTGTCATGATTCGAGCGTTTAGAAACACAATTTATGAGACAGTTGTTGTCAGATTTCATTGGTGATTTCAAATATGAAATTTAATCGAAAGCTTGGCAAACAGCTTTAGAGAATTTGATGTTTCCCCATTCAAAGAGATAGGAGCTGCACTTGGATGCCCGAGAGGCATTTCAAAGATGGCCGCCAAGTGAAATGACTTGTCTTAAAGGGACTTTGGTGCTACTCAAATGGTCCTCTGTGTTGTCTTTTAATAAACATTGTATTTCAGAGTCATTAAGACACATTAAATCACAATATTCATAAATACGTTGAAATATTAATCTCCAACGCATGTTCACAAGAGCACCGCGTGTTGTGTTAACGAGAGGAGTGGATGTTGTTGCGTAAACGCGTCGGAGATTAATATTTTGTTGTTGTTTTTTGTGCAAACAAAGCATTCGCGTCGCTTCATAAAACTGAGGTTAAACCGCTGGAGTCACATGGATTACTTTAATCATGTCTTTACTACCTTTCTAGGGCTTGAAAGTGGTAGTTGCATAGACTTAAAGGTGCACTATGTAGTTTTTTCATCCGCTAGGGGTCGCCTATTCAAAACAAAGGTGTAGCTTGATGATGCCAAGTTTGAGCGCGGAATCTTGGGACATGTGGTCTTCACCTCACACACAGCCGGTGGAAATAAATCGGGATAGGACTCGGGCAGAAATCATGTTCATGGATGCGATTGTTAACGTTACTGTAGTATGAAGCAGAGCAGGACCGAGCGTTGTGGGAGCTGAACGAGGCCGCTGGAGCGATTGCGCAACACACGCCTCACGAGCAGCAGAACTTTTATTATGCCACAGTCGCTGGCGCCGCTTCCGCTTTTCCGGTCATGAGTATGAGGTAACACAGCTCTGTTTATCATATTAGATACATTTGAGTGTGTTGAAAATGTTATAAAGTTACTCTGAGTGTTCGCTCGGCGGCTGCGGTGAGACACTTATTGCACACTGCAGTAAGCTACATCGATTTTAGGATATCAAATTAAATGCCGGATGGCTTGTGTTGATAAATGGCATGCAATTCATTTTAAAACGTATTGTATGATGGAGAAAATTCTGTATTACTTTTACTATAAATAATGCTGCATCTGATTATGCTGTGTTAGCTACTTCACAAAATAGTGTTTTTCTCTGAGGCATAGTAAAACATGGTACTCGCAAAAAAAATCAAGAAAATTAGATTTAAACAATAAGACTAAACGTGTTGAGCTATATAACAATAGTTTTCTGTCTATAAATGTAACCAAACAGTTGTTCCCTTGTCTATTAAAACATGTAATATATTAAAGCGTCTTTGTTGTTTCCATGTTTTCTACAAAATAAAACCGGAAACCGAGGGTAACGCGGGTATGACGCAATTGACAGGCGATTCCTCACACGTCCCGGAGCCTTGGTTAAAATTGCAATTTTCTCACGATTTACAAATAGTTGGAAACATTTGGGATATTGTAAATACTCAAGTGAATAAAATATATAACACTGGCCTAGTGGTTTTTGGATATTTTACTGCAAAAATTTTACATATTGCAGCTTTAATAGAGGGACGGAAAGCTCTCGGATTTCATCAAAAATATCTTAATTTGTGTTCTGAAGATGAGCGAATTACAGGTTTCGAACACATGAGGGTGAGTAATTAATGACAGAATTTTCATTTTTTGGTGAACTAACCCTACAAAAGTATTAATTAAAATAAATAATGCATTGAAACAAATTAGTTGGACATTAAAGCATGGTTATAACTGTTTGATATGAAATTTAATGAATTTAACTAACCTTAACAATAAATGAGAGAGAGAGAGAAGAGTTAGTGGTTACTCAAGCGGTCCTCTGTGTTGTCTGAGGATGTGCTGCAGTTGTCATAGTAACTCCACTCTCTCAACTGCCGCCCAATTTAGAAAATGCAGCTCAATAGAGGGTATGCATTGACGTCACTTTCCCACCAGAACACGCCCCCTCAGCTGGACTGAGTGGTAAAAGAACCTGCTGCATGACTGGATTTAATAGGAGAAACTGCGAAAACGCGAATAAAACACGAGTAAAACAAACGATTAAACTAAAGGTTGGACTCGATAGTGTTCCTGTTACAACTCGCCAAAGATCCAGTGATCCATGGATCCATCGTTTTCCTGACATTTATACGTACCTGATTTTGACGCTGGGAAATACATAAAGCAAATTTGCCTGTGAACGCTTTATATAACTACAATATAGGTAGGTCTAAATCTGGGTGATCACTTATATCAATGTTCTATATATCATCCAGTCCTAAAACTTGTATAGTTTTTGTCAGTGTTTATTTAAAAACACACAGTTATGCACAATATAAGTTGGTAAATATTTAATTGAGGAGTTGTCAATACAATATATAACAATAATATATAGGGTATGATTTACCCCAAAATTCAACATATTGACACAAAATGATAACTGCAAATCCACGTTTCTCTGCCTGGAGTCAATCCATTTGCTTCTTTTCTGTAGCTTTCGTCATTCTGTAAAAATATACCTCATTTCTTGTTAAATCTATTTGTACAGTCAATCACAAAACTCTTTCCCGTTTTGGATGTGTTTTTCGCGGCATTCATGCTGAAAACCATCAGTCTTTTTGCCACTCAGTGGGCGTAACCGCAGTCACTCTGGCCGACGGTGATGTCACATGCACACCCTCTATTGTTCAATTTTTTTTAACTCATTATAATGCATTAAAGTAATTAAAAATATATATATACATACATAAATAGAAATATATGTAGATGAAAAATAAAATATATACAAATATTTTTGTGACCCACACTCGATGTGGGGTAGTCACAACATGTCTGTGTTTTTAACTGAATTATTAACTAAAAATTTTCCCTGCTCAAGGACAGGCTAGTCTATTGGTTTGAATCAGTTGCATAAACATAGCCATTATGACTGTAACTTAAGTACTAGTTTGACCAACTAGCGGTTAGTCAAGTGGCAGTCAGTCTTACTTTTTAGTATTAAATTAGACCAATCAATGCTTTTATGTAACTGACTTAAAACAGTTATAAAGAAAAGAAAGAAAGACTAGTCTTAGCAGTTTATGCAGCTGGCCCCTGGTGACCTACAAGACAACTAAACTACCACCATCCACTAGGAGTTGCATTTTAAGATCAATTAAAATGCAATAAGACATATGTTTTCCAGTTCTCAGTTTAGACTTGAGTGTCCAATGAGAAGTTTAGCATTATTTTTCTTTTCGTCTGAAAATATGATTCTGAAACACATTTAGATTGTCACATTCATCACATTGTACACATTTAAAATCTAATAGCCATGTATCAGTCAAGAAATGTCTTCTTGGCAGAGGCCTGGGAACATGAGCGTTAAAGGGCCTATTATGACACAGGCCCTGAATGGCAGAGATGTTTTGGTATGGCATTCGCCCAAAAGAGAGGTGTGTGTGTGTTCTTGTATACATGGTTTATGAGGACACAAATGTGTATAATGACATGGGTATTACAACGTAAACAAGGTTTATAAGGACACTTCCTTGTGTCCTCATAAACCAAATGGCTTTAAAAACATAAACAGTGTTTATTTTAAATTCAAAAAATGCAGAATGTTTTCTGTGATGGGTAGGTTTAGGGGTAGGGGTAGTGTAGGGGGATAGAGTGTACAGTTTGTACAGTATAAAAACCATTACGTCTATGGAGAGTCCCCGTAAACCACATATACAAGTGTGTGTGTGTGTGTGTGTGTGTGTGAGGATCTGCCTCAGTAACAGCTGAATCTTAGCTTTGCATTATTTGTCTTTGAATAGTAGCCTAATTCAGATTAAATGGAGTTTCGACACACTAAATTAGATTTTATGCTCACAGTTTTGCTTAAACTATGCTATTCATGGAATTAATGTAGCATTTATGTATGCATGTATGTATTTATATACTATTATATACTACCGTTCAAAAATTTGGGGTCAGTACAATTTTTTAAATAAAATTAATGCTCTTTTTAAGCAAGGATTCATAAATTGACCAAGTGTGACAGTAAAGACATTTATCTTTTGAGCTTTTTATTCATCAAATAACCCTAAAAAAAGTTTTCACAAAAATATTAAGCAGCAAAACTGTTTTTAACATTGATATTAATATAAAATGTTTCTTGGGGGGCATATTAAATCAGCATATTAGAATGATTTCTGAAGGATCACGTGACACTGAAGACAGGAGTAATGATGCAGTTTTAAAACACTGTAAAACACAATATTACTGATTTTTATCAACTTTTGAATGGTAGAGTATAAATGTGGTATTGAATATTGACTTAATTGAAAAAAAGAACACAAAAATCGCCACAAAGTTCATCTTTAATTTAAGATTTTAAAACGGCACACTGCAGATGACACTAAACTTTTGGCAAAATAATGACGCATGTTGACTGGTTCTATTATTAGAGCAGAAAGTACAAAAGAAGCATCTATCAACTCAACACCTCTTTAGTGACAGACTAAACAATGCACAGTCACGTTAAAAACAACTTGAGAAATTAAAAAATAAAGCAGTCAAGAACATGCAGCAGTGGAACTTCTAAAGTCAACACCTCGTGAAGAGCAAGAACGTTGGCCAGCGTTAAATATATCAGCGTGCTTGAGTTATGCATGCCAAGATCCTTCTTAAATGACACCCGCACGAGACACAGCTGCTCCATCTACCATTAACGGCAAATGAACTTGTTTCATATCGCAGCCTAGATGTACACACACATAAATAAAAAGTGCTGCGCAAATCAGAAACTGATGACATGGCAGAAGGCTGGAGAGTACACATGTCAGACTGAGGCGGCGCATGGTTTCAAATTCAATCACTTTGAACTCTCCGATGGACATGAAGTAACCAAAGAGACACAAGCAAAGATCAG
Source organism: Mylopharyngodon piceus (assembly GCA_039654765.1). Classification (NCBI taxonomy): domain Eukaryota; kingdom Metazoa; phylum Chordata; class Actinopteri; order Cypriniformes; family Xenocyprididae; genus Mylopharyngodon; species Mylopharyngodon piceus. The sequence continues at coordinate 28,422,946 of CM077453.1, forward strand.
AGAAAAACCTGAATGCATTTCAAAACGGATCCAAGTACAGAGTAACCCCCCTCCTCATCCCCCCAAAAAGAATAAATGGTAAGAACCTGCTAAGAAATTTAAACTGAAATATTCTTTTTTTGAACTTGAATTCATATTAGGGCTGCAAGTTATATCGTTTTAGCAATGATATCGTGATGTGCACATCCACGATAGTCACATCACAGGATGTGCGATCGATGTGAAGTATAGGGATCGTAGCTGATCCCACCGGACCAGGCATCATGGTTCGAGTCGCACGTGTTTAACCATCAAAGTGAAAGTTCATCATTTGCACGCGTGTTTAAACATTCAAGCAATTTTAAACCATTTGAGTGCATGAAAATGTGAAAGAGAACTGAACAAGTTTTCTGTGCGCGCACACAGAGCTACGCAAACAGCATGCAAAACCGTATTTCATTCTCGTCTATTTGTGCTTGAATGGACACATGCAAAATGATGTCAAAATGCCAGTCTCGGCAAGTGTCCTTGTAAACACAGTCGCTTATGGCTTACGTGAACATAAACAACTGAGAAAGAAAACAGATGCGTATCATTATATTGGATCTGTGCATTAGCTCTTAAAGTGACAGCAGCCTAATAAACCTGCTGCTGTCTGTGTCAATAATGTAAATCAAACAACAAAATACAAAGATAAAATCACTTTTGTAGATTAATTATACATAATTTATACAGTGAAGACTATGCAGTGTTAGTTTCCATTTGATTATTCAATTTCTGTACCTGAATACTGTTAGACTTACATGAAAAACATAGGCTAAAGTATTGGTATCGTTACTCTATTGTATTTATCTATGCTTGTGATTTGTTTATTATTGTCTATGCAGATTCACTCCCCTACAAAATCACACCAATCATTCTAGAATGATTAACTCTTTCCAAGTAGAGCTATTCATCTGGTGAAACTGTTTTAATATCGCAATATATATAGCAGAAAAACAAAATATCGTAATGTCTGTTTTTTTTCCAATATTGTGCAGTCCTAGTTCATATAATTGCCACAAGTTCATAAATTAATTACATTTTGACATTTATGCAACCTCAAGTACACTTTAGCTTTCTTCATCTGCTTTAGAAACTAACTAAAAAATTACTATTAACTACTACTAAAAAAGCAATAAAAAAAACTACTTTTACTATGACATTCAATAAGACAATTCATTAAATAATTTTAATAATATTTTTACTGATAATGCACCATTAAGATTACAAAAATAAAATTTTAAATGATACTGAAATCAATTAAATATTTCTATTAAATATTTAAAGATGTATTAAATGATAGTTGAAAACGAAATACATTTATTTTAGAGATATCTACAGATTTGTTTAGTTGAGTGTGGAGGATTTGTTGCAGTTAATCTGTTTTATTAATACAAATTAATTATTATGAAAAAAAAATGTTAAAATGTGTTCATATTATTAAGGTTTAATAACTTTACTGAAAAATTGTGGCTAAAGTACTAAAACAGAATTTAAAATTCAATAATAGTCAAGTACATTTTATTTGTATTGCTTTTTTTTTTACAATACACATTCAAAGCAACTTTACAGAAATTCATGGTGTTAATCCTTATAATACCTTTATAATTGTCCACATTTAGCAGTTCAAAGCACTTGACATTTGCTATATAGTATATATTAAAATTAACAAAATTATAAAAGAGATGAAAATCGGATTTATTATAGGGGCTGCTACACTTTTACTTAGCTCAGTGTGAAACTTACTCACTGACTGATCATCACATATCTTAAGCATTGTTTGGAAAGTTTAGACGTTGTAAGAAGATCTGATCTTACCAGGGCTGCACGAGGGCCGACACAAACCGCCTGTCTTCCTTCTGGCATGGCTTCTATAGTCCATCTTTACTCCTAACGCGTATCCAACCCACTCTTATGCCTCTTCTCATAACCTGAACACACTCCAGTGCTTCATCCATAACACTGATACTGGGGAAATTCTACACCGGTGTAATCATATTTCACATAGACGCAGACCCCTCCCACTGTCAGTCAAAACACACACGCCTGCAAAGCCCACAACAGATCAATGACGGTCACGAGCATGTGAGGATATGGCCAAGAATGTGAAGGGGAACTTAAAGAGAGAGAGAGAGAGAGAGAGAGAGAGAGGGAGGGAGAGCACAAGGGGCGACCATTCAGAGACGTGGGAACATTTCTATATTTTCTCTCAGTTGCTGATGGCATCGTGTGGGGGTCACTGTGCAGACAGTAGAGATATTACGCACATGCGGTGTTTGGTTACGGTCAGCGGGGGTCAGGGGGAAGAGTGAACGAACGCTGGATATCCCAGAGCTGTCACATTTCACAGCTGATCTCCTCAGCATCTCAGCAAGATCAGGCTGTTCCCACCTGCTATTAAGATGTGTTTTTGGTAATCTGATTTTTTACTAGAATTTTACTTGAATTATTTACATGATGCCCTATGATTAATCAAATTCATCAGAAGTAATCACGTATTTTAATACTGGCTGAGAAAAGCATCCAAATATAGTAAGACTTTACATAATTGTGGCAGATGAGTAAATCCTTTTAAAGGCAGTACAAAAATGATTTCAGAAAGTCAATTGTTTGTTTTCACTACAGCTTTCACTGGTGTACAGCTCTAGTTATCATACACAAATATATACAAATACAATTGTACAAACATATTTTAATACATTTAAATTTAATTTTATGGACCATGAACACTTTGTTTCCCATAATGCTCCAAACTCTTCAAAATGGAGGCAATTAAAAGCTTAAATGGAACACACACACACACACACACACACACACACGTGTATACTGTATGTGTGTGTCTGTGTTTGTTCCATTTAAGCTTTTAATTGCCTCCATTTTGAAGTTTATATATATATATATATATATATATATATATATATATATCTATATATATATATATATAAATATATATATATATATATATATATCTATATATATATAAAAAATATATATTAAAGTGACATATTCCTGAATGACGCAAGACCAGGGACTTTGTCTTATCCACCAGGAATTGATTGTTGGTAAAAAGTGAGTGTTTCATTTTACACTCCTACTACTAGGGCTGGGCGATACAGCTAAAAAAATTATCATGATATAATGTTTCATATTGATCGGTATCGATAATTATTGAAAAAATTTTAGCACAAAAAAGTTTGAATTTAACCAATGCATTTTTAATTAAGGCAAAATAAAATGTAAACAATTCTTTTTTATATTTTATATGAAGATTAAATAAATAAGTGTTAAAGAAACTTTGAGCTGCACAATTCTGTATAAACAAACTTTTTTGTTTGTTTCAAACCGAGATCACAATTCTGAATGACAACTAAAAGAAAAAAACATGTAATTTACTAGAGGTTCTGACAAAATATTAATTGCTGCAGTCTATTTTAAAATTTTAAATATATTTGAATTATTTATTTTAAAAAAATCTGTTTGGATGTATGATTCAATGACACGCCCATAAATACTCTTGTTTCATTACTGTATCAATAACATAGACATTAGTGTTTTATCTGAACTATAAACTTTTCTCAGTACTTCTGTGATAATTTGAATATTTGTAACACAGAAATATACTGTGTGATTGAAAACACTGTTTGTGCAGCTGTTAATACCTACATGACAGCTGCTCTCTCAAGACGAACTTTGAAGTAGATCAACTGACGTAAGGAAACCATGAAACAGCCACACTGACGAGCTGATATTTCCTTTTTTATTCACAATCTCCTCGTCACCAGCAGGTTCAGCACTCGTTTTCATGCGTTTCTGTGTCCTGATTTCACGATTGCGCAACTGAACTCCACAGCAACTTGTTTGCGTGTCACTCGTAGCGCGTCTGTTTGTGCGCGTCTTATTACTGCTTGAGAGTTGTTCATGCAACCGAACTTCATGTCTGTTTACATTTTAATGAATTTATGTGAAACTATATCGAGAGTTATATCGAACATTTTTTCTATCGTTATCGATTAAGACGTACCGTCGATAAATATCGATAACCGTTTTATCGCCCAGGCCTACCTACTACCAACTTTTGAGGAGATCAGGATATTCAAGACAACCCTGAAAAATCTCTTCAAATCTAGTTATTTACTATTATTGCCAAAACTTTTAGTACATTCATGTTAAAAAGGCGATAGATTACTATATTGATGCCAAAAGTTTATATGAACTCCATTCAACAGTAGCCTAAAACAATGTCTAAATAGCTATCTGGCTTTTGGTTAACGTTAGTATTTACTTGTAACCCACACAGAAGTTGACGGCAGAAGTAATGTTTTTCGAGTGGATAAGAAGTTCTTACATTTTGATAACAGATTATTAGAGTGCCCCTATTATGCTATATTTAAAGGGGGGTCTAATGCTAATTCATGCATTCTGATATATTTACACTGTTAAAGAGTTGCATTCTCATGCTAAACATGGCCAAAGTTTCAAAACACGAGTTGGACATATGACGGAGTATTTCTGTGCCAAATATACAACTTCCGGTTGTGGACATGTTTCGCTGAATTTTTTTCGAGTATGGCCTGTATCACGTAATAAAGGGCAGAATTCCTTGTATAGGCACTTCTCCCTGATAAGCGCGCACACACACATCACCCAGAACAAGAGCACGCCCATCAACGCGCTTTGTTCGGGTTACGGAAGCAAAGAGATTTTTCAACAATGGCTGTGTCCCAATTCAGAAGCTGCACCCTTCGAAGGCTGCATACGTCATCGAGGCAGTCTCATTTAAGAAAAATAACCGTTAGATTGCAAAGTAAGAATGAAATTACAGTATTTTAAACCTCACAATGAATATCAGTCAATTTTATTACTGTTACTTTCCTTAAATAAGACATCCTTGATAACGTATGCAGCCTTCAAATGCGATCTCCGAAGGACGCAGCCTCCGAAATGAGACGCAGCTCCTGTCACCGAAGAAGTGTGTTTTTGGTTGTGAGGGAAAGATTACCTTTTTCAGCTTCCCAAAGAACCCAGCGTTAAGGGAACAGTGGATGAAGTTTGTTTTTCCGGGGCAGCAACGGAGTTGTGCACGTATGTTTGTCTGTTCCCGGGATTTCGCCGATTAATTCTTTGTAAACAAGTCCCAGTTCGGCGCTGGGTTTGCAGATTGCGGGTGGTGAGTAAAGCTGCATCAGATGTCTGTGTTTTGTCGGCAATCAGTGCGCAAGTGCATAAAATGTAAACAACACGAACATTTTTGTTCCCTTTTTATTTATAATGATGTCGCAGCTAGCAGACGATTTCTACACAAAAGCTGCGCGCGCTCGTGACTCTTTAGCTGGTAGGCACGCCTCCATGAGCTCGGCTTTTTTCGGAAAGACTCGGTACAGCGTATCTATCTTTTATAAATATGATAAAACTAAAGACTTTTCGGACATATGAAGGATGCAATACTACTCTACAGGTACTCAAGATTAACATGAGATTGGTAGAAACTGTCATTGAACCACTGTAGTCACATTGACTATTTTAACCATGTTTTCAACTACCTTTCTGGACGTCAAAAGGTGCAATGATGTTGCTGCCTATGTGTGGATCAGATACCCTCGGATTTCATCAAAAATATCTTAATTTGTGTTCTGAAGATGAACGAAGGTCTTACGGGTGTGGAACGACATGAGGGTGAATAATTAATGACAGAATTTTCTTTTTTGGGTGAACTAACCCTTTAATTAATTTTCTCATAATATACACTGCAGCATCACCTCTTTTCTGAAAGTGTCTGAAACGTCTCGATGAAGGATTCAGTCTCTCTAAACCCCTCCTTTCCGAGAGCCTGCTCTGCTCTGATTGGACAGATGGTCCAGTCTGTTGTGATTGGTCTATCGCCTACAGCGTGTCAGAAACAAAACGCCTATTACCATATCTGAATTTCAGCTCCAGATCTTCCTTAGTGCTTGATACACTGTGATACGAACAGTAATGTTTGCGTCGGTTTTACCGTATCAATTCCAGCGCAAGTTCTCAACCTTTGAAAGAGCAAAATGGATTTGCAGCGCAGGAAACAGTGTCTTCTCAACATTTCGACAACACGAACCAAACTCTTCCAGGCCTCAGCTACAACTACAGTATTGAGTAGATGTCGTTCGAGGAAAGTTACGGAAGTGAGCCTGAAATTACTGACGACTCATTTCAGGCAGGTCAGAATCAATTCTTTCATTTAGGAGACAATAACTTTATTTGTCGTGAACTTTGAGCTTTAAAACTTTGCAGACCTTTTACATTCACAAACAGCTATATTACACACTGCATTAAAGGTATGCGAAAAAGCATAACAGGGGCACTTTAAGTCAAACATTTTTATTTGCTGAATTTTCCACAGAAAGACCAGGAATTTATTGTGTATGTTTGAAGGTGCTGATCCCACTCATTGTATGAAATCATTTGTTTTGTGTATACATGTGTCAGGTCACCTTGGGTCTGGATGAGGTGAAGGATTTTGCCTGTGATTTGTCGGATGCCATCCTTATCAGAGACTCTGGGCTCCTCGTTCAGTCTTTCCAGCTGACTCAGCAACATCAGCACCCGGGAAGCACTGGGAATACAGGAAACCATCACAACAGGCAAAGTAAACATTGTCAAAGCTTACTACACAGTAAAGATGTTTCACACCTCTTTAGGTAGCATCAGGCAGTCAAAAACTATGTAAATTGCATAATCTAGCTGATGTGTGTGTGTGTATGAGTTGGAAATAAAGACTAACCTTTTTTCTGCTGCCATTTTGGGTTTATTCATTTCTTCTCACATTCAATAAGACGTCAAACTGACTGCTGAGGGGGAAAAATGTAGAAATGCATTTATACAGAAAATCAAATTTAATTTATAAACAGTATCAAGTCACACTAATGCATTAAAATCAGTCCGAGCTTATACAGCAACACAGGCTAATTCATACAGTCTTAAACCATAAGCATCTTATTCAAAGGTGGAAAACAAAAACGATCAACGGCTGTGTCTCAAAACCTAGCGAGCAAGCTACCTATACTTTTAAAAATTGTGTGCATCAAAGCCTACTGAGCTGCCAAACTAGACAACATTGTTGGGCATCAAAATCTACTGAGCTCCCTACCTAGACAGCATTACTGGGCATTTATAGCATTGCTGCCTATAAAGACTTCATTTTTGGGCATTAAACCCTGGAGAGCTTCCAATATAAACAGCATTTAGGGTTTCAAAGCCTATTTCTGAGCATTTTTAGGCATCAAAATCTACTGAGCTTCCTACCTAAATCATATTTTTAGGCATTGCTGTCCACAAAGGCATTTTTTAAGCATCAAACTCTAGAGAGCTGCCAACATAAACAATATTTTTGTGTATCAGAGCCTACCTGCCCACACAGACAGCATTTTTTTGGACATGAAAACCTACTGAGCTTTCTACTTAGACAGCCATTTTAGGGCATTATAGGCTCCCCAAAAAAAGCTATCCATGTAGGGAGCACATTAGGTTTTGAGCCAAGGCCAGTAATAGTGCAAGTATAGTCCACTCCAATTAAATTAGGTTATCAGAGGAGATTATTACAGTCAGATTCAGATCAGCTAATGAATAATTAATTCAATGTCATTATTAAATATTAAGTTGATAAAACCCCTCCTGTATGAAGTCCACTCATGATCATGTCAGATACACCTGTCCTACAGAGCAAGCTCTGCTGTTAGCACATATCTGCTAACAGGGCAGCTGATCTCTGTCACTGGCACAGTATGAGCAAACACACCAAAGCAGAAATAAAAATACACGCTTGTACCAACCTTTAAAGCATGCGAGACCTGCGCCATCTGAACTCCTCACAGCGCGTTCTCTTGGCAACACAGACACAAGCCCCCTGATGGTATTATTATTATTTACTCTAACCCCCCAACACACTCGGAAGTGAGGGCGCGTCCAGTAACAGACCTGGAGCAGAAGCCATGATCTGCACATCATATGTCACATCGGAGTCTGACGAACAGATGGCTTACAGATCAGCGTCCACAAGCAGCTCAGCTTTATTTTAGCGTGACGTAACGTAACGTCGACAGACGTGAGTAAAAAAAAAAACTGAAACCATTTGTCATTTATTTAAAAAATAAAATATATTATAAATAAATATATTATAAATAATAATATAAAAATCTAGAAATTGTATACACGTTTAAAAAACATATTGATTAATTATTTTATTGAAAATCTCCCAGTTGTGATTTGGTAATCATTTATTGGTTATCATTAGTTACTTTTTATTTTTATTCAATACATGTATTTATTTAATAACACGTTATAACAAACATCTTTATTTCTTACATATTTTACAGCGTCAAAGCTCAGAACTACATGTCCCAGAATGCGAATCGAAGTGTGATGTCATTCACTGGCGTCCGCTGCGGCAGCGCTGAATATTTGCAACAGCAAAGAAAGACTGCCAATCTAAAGGTATTGTATTTATTTACCCTTTGAACGTCTTTTTGTTAATTAATATGTACTTCAAATGTTGTAAAGTATATATTTAGCAGTGATGATATATGTTAGGGGTTAGACAGCTTAGCAATTATCGCTCTTCGCTAATGTCATTGGCTATTTGTTCATGTGCAGTTTGACACATCAATGCTGTTTCTTTATTTTAATCATTTCACCAAATCAAACATGTAATTAATATCCTACTACATCCATTAAAACGCACACTCACCTGAATTCAAAGATGATTTGTCGTCGACCAGTAACAACAAAGGGAGGTTGCAGTAGAGTGACCATGAGTCATATTGTGCAAGACTTCTTCTCCACAAGTGTACTAATTAGTACAGTTAGCCAACCCAGTTTGTTTGAATGTCTGTGCCTATGGTCTGTCATGCCTGATTTGCACTTAAAACTTGTGAACTGCCTACCGAGACAGCATTATGTGGTGCATATATTGCCCCAAAATGTGCCTATGTTGGTAACTCACTCATCTATTGTGCTGAAGCCCAGTTATTTAAAAAAAAACTTAATTTTAATCATGCAAACTGTTGAAGTGGCCCTCATGCTCAGTCTGAAGTCTATCTTGATATCGTTAAATTGTTTACTTAATCATGTGTATTATTAATTCAGTATTCTGTCTTTCCCTGATCTCTTTGTTTATTTTATATTCCCTAATTTGTCATATTAATATGTGCTTGTACGTGATGTTCCTGGCATCTCTTAATAAAGATTGCTCTAATCTAATGCATGTATATTTTTGTGTTCGTAGCTGTCTCCATGGTGATGAAGTCATCGGTAGAGGAGGAGGAAGGAGGTTGGGGTCTTGGGATCCCAGAGAAGATGAGAAACAATGCCAACTGGGTGGACGTCACCCAAGAATTCAAAGGAGCCTGTAAAGGTGTGTGTCTATAGCCATGTACAATCCTGGGCAAAACAAATGGGCCAAGCCAAAAATGGCAAAATAATTATTATTTAGTGGTCTTTTTAATAGTCTTAACCATTTTGATCACAAATCACTGATCAGGAAATTAGCAAGAATTGCACAAATACTAAAGATAAAGTAACTTAGCAGGGAATAGCCTTCCCCAACTTGCAGACTTGCAAGTTGATCCACTCATGTTAATGGCTTTAAACAGTTCATGATTAGTTGAAGAATGTCTCCCAGTTCGTTTGAGTTTAATGTGAGACCAAATATTCACTATAGGGTTCAAATCTGGACTCTGCCTGATGGACTTGTTCTCACGCCACTTCTTTGTTGTCTTTCTGTGCAATTTGGGCTGAAAGCATTGTATTGTTTAAAGAGGACCTATTATGCCCCTTTTCACAAGATGTAGCTAATATAAGTCTCTGGTGTCCCCAGAATGTGTCTGTGAAGTTTCATCTCAAAATACCCCACAGATCATTTATTATAGCTTGTCAAATTTGCCCCTATTTGGGGTTGTGCAAAAACATGACGTTTTTGTGTGTGTCCCTTTAAATGCAAATGAGCTGCTGCTCCCGGCCCCCTTTCCAGAATAGGGCGGAGCTTTAAGAGTTCGCGCTTTGATTGCTCAACAACAACAAAGCTGGAGAATCTCACGCAGCCAAAATGACGATTGTCAGTAACGGTGTTCAGCCTTACATTGTTCAAACCCGGAGTTGAACACTGCATGTGCCGTCATGTTAATCTTTTGTGCAAATCCAGCGTTGAATTGACCCTCGTTTATGAAGCAGTCCAGCGTAAAATGACGGCATAGCAACAACATTCTACTACAACAACTCTTCCTCTTCTCTAAAGCAGCCCAACATGGCCTCACCCCTTTGTTGCGTGTTCTCGGGGGCGGGGTTTATGTAAATTTTGGGGTTAGTGATGTCACCAACCTGAGAAGAAGCTCGTTGTAGTCCCTACCAGCCGTTTGTTGTAGTCCTTAAAAAGCAATTTCTGCTCTCCCTTTGCATTGAACTTTGTGCGTCGTAACTTTGCAAGTGTTGTTTATGCTCAAACAGCAACATTACACACTAACTAAAGTTAAAAAAGTGAAATCATTATCAATCAAGGACCCCTTTAAAAATTACCATCTTTAGATAACAACTTTTCAATTGTGGGAAGCAAACCATTCTGAATGACTTTTCGCAGTGAAGCAGCTCACCAATACCAGCAGCTGAAAAGGCTCTCTACACAATAACACTTTTCCTTCATGCTTCACTGTGGTAGAGATGCATTTATAACTATATTTCTCAGCAGATTTTTGAAGACGCCGCACTGGAGCCTCACCATGCAACTCGTTTTTCATTGTGATTCATCACTCCACACACAACTTCCCATATTCTGCCAAAAACTTCTTGCTGTCTTTGATGTTTTTCTGAGACAGCAATTGCTTTTTAAGTAATGCATTTGCTTAAATTTCGCTAATTTCCTGACCAATAATTTGTGGTTAAATCAGTTAGAAAAGAGTGTATGCATTTCATATTAATGGCTTATTATAAGAGAATCATGGGCATGACATAGCTGTGAGTTTTTATTGGCTGAACTCTACAGTCGATGTCACTGGCAATGATCACAACGGTCTTTTCTCAGAATAGCCATTTTCCACAAAGCCCTGAGAAAGACATGCATTATGTAACGTACATTAATATTCAAACCAGATTTTTCAAAACAAGCCAAAAAAGTCCATGTATCCTGACAATGGCAGTTATTTTTATAGTAATATTCCTAAACAGGATGCAGACTTTATATCCCATTACAGCCAATGCTTTTGATCAGTGATTTGTGATTTACAAGGATATTGCGTCTTGCATTAACATTATTTTTTTTTTCCAAAATTCTCTGGTGAAATGTTGATTGCATGTAGGATACATTGTCTAAAAGCTCAATGAGGCAATGACTGCAGAAATATCTTTTCCTGATGTTGTCAGTTTTGCCATTTATGGTCACTAAGAGTTCTAAAATTAACTTCCTTTTCCATGTGAGCTCGACCACATCATGATTCAGCTCCAGCATTGCGCCACCTGAATACATTTGTGTTATTGTGAACGGGATTTTCGGACAGTTCTGGTGCCATCAGCCATGTTTTATTGGGGTCACGTGTAGATAAATATTGTAGTGAAATGCTATACAAAAACTGAATTTGCTGATTAAATGTGTTTCTTTTTGCAGAACTCAAACTTGGCGAGTTGCTCCATGACAAACTGTAAGAATATTTATTTAAGTTTTTTACATGTAATTCAACATTTATTGCATTCATTCAGTATACGTAATGCTTATGTTCCTATAGGTTTGGTCTGTTTGAGGCGATGTCAGCCATCGAGATGATGGATCCGAAGATGGATGCTGGGATGATCGGAAACCAAGTCAACCGTAAAATCCTTAACTTCGAACAGGCTGTTAAGGTAGCACCCGAAAGAGCTGGTTTCACTTTATCCTCGCTCCTGATATTTTATTTCATCTCAGGAAGTGATGTAATGGTAATAATGAACCTGAATAAAGTGAGTTTACGTATAAATATATACACTGATGAGCCAAAACATTATGACCAGTCACAGGTGAAGCGATTATCGTTGATCATCTCCTAACAAGGGTAGATTAGATGCTAAGCAAACAATCAGTTCTTGTAATCAACGTGTTGGATGCAGGAGAAATGGGCAGAAATAAAGATCTGAGCAACTTTGACAAGAGCCAAATTGTTATGGCAAGGCGACTGGGTCAGAGTATCTCTGAAACAGCAAGGCTGTGTGTTGCTCCTGTTCAGCAGTAGTGAGAATTTACCAACAGTGTGTCTGAGTAGGGGTTAAACCACAAACCTGGGTGTCGGGCGCCCAAGGGTCCTCAATGCGTGAGGGCAACGAAGACTATCTGGTCTGGTCTGATTCAACAGAAGTCACACAAAATTTTAATGATGGTTATGGGAGAAACGTGTCACAGCACAGTGCATCACACTCTGCTGCATATGGGACTTCATAGCAGACCAATCAGAGCTTAATGGAATAAAGTCGTCTAGTCCAAAGAGTCCCGTTTACTTTTACATCACGTGAATGGCTGTGTACATGTGCACTGTTTACCTGGAGAAGTGATGGCACCTGGATCACTGTGGGACGATGACAAGCCGGCTTAGGGGTGTGATGACCTGGGCAATGGTCTGCTGGCAAACCTTGGATCCAGCCATTCATGTGGACGTAAATTTGACACGCGTCACTGACCTAAACATTGTTGCAGACCAGGTACAACCCTTCATCATGACAGTGGTGTTCACTGGTGGAAGTGGCCTCTTTCCACAGAAAAAAGCACCCTGCCACACTGCACACATGTTCAGGAATGGTTTGAGGATGCCCTGGCCTCCAAATTTCTCAGATCTCAATCTGATTGAGCGCCTGTAGGATGTGCTGGACCAACAAGTTCGATCCACGTTGGCTCCACCTCACAACCTACAAGAACTGAATGATCTGCTGTTAAACGTCTTGGTGCCAGATACCACAGGACACCTTCAGGGCTCTTGTAGAGTCCATGCCTCGGTGGGTCGTCACTGTTTTGGCAGCATGCGGAGGACCAACAGCATACTAGTCAGGTCATAATGTTTTGGCTCATCTGTGTATAATTAACTGCACTGTACGGAAAGTGTACTCTTCTCTTTTTGTCTCTCTCAATGTAATTCTTTTTCCTATTTCTTATTCCTTCTGTCTTTCTCTCTTTCTGAAGGATGAGGCCATACGAGTGAAGGATCTGAGTATTCCTGAGCTCATCGGGATCATGGACACATGTTTCTGCTGTCTGGTCAGTATGATGTCACCAAACACAGAAAATGCGTTTCATGAAGCTGTGTATCAATTGCAAAGTTAAAAAGCAACTGATTTAAAAAACATAATAATAATAGTAATAATAATAAAGTGTCTGTAATGATAATGATAATAATAATAATAATAATATACAATAGAGTAAAATAAGCATTCAACAAGACACTAGATCAATTTTTTTTTTTTCTTTTTGGAAAGAAATGAATACTTTTATTCAGTAAGGATGCATTAAATTGATCAAAAGTGACAGTAAAGACATTTATAATGTTACAAAATATTTCTATTTCAAATAATAGAAACTTTTTTTGGTTAAAAATTATCCAAAATCAATTTTTGAGCAAGTACATAACCAGCCAGTGTTCATCTCCTTACCTTAGCCTGATTCACAATGGTAAGCTTGTAATAATGTTTTATAATTCGGGTGGTACTGGTGGATTTCCGCGGGAAATTCGAGCATGTCGCCGTTCGTCTTAACGAGTCCCAGCTAGGTTATATCATGTGAGGATGAGACTGTACAGAAATTGAAATTTACAGGTAATGTTTATACACACTAAATACACGCAACTAGTCACGCAATGCTGATGTTGTTAACATTTACAATTTGAGAACAAAGTATAACAATAATAATTTGCACGGTTTGATGTGATATGAGCTAAGTGATCGTTAGATTTAATCACCATTGGCAGCGTGATTTATTGTAATGCTTTTTTTCCCTAAGTTAGTCAGAACAAAAGTGGCAGACATGTTACTTACTTGTTCAGATGACATTCTCCGGTGAAAATTCTTATTTTGGTCATACTTCCAAGACTACAATCTGTGATTCCGAAGTACAGTATCCACACCGATGTGGTGACTGACAGCAAACATTAGATTCATCCGCGCCGAGGAGCCGTGCCGAGGCACAACCCACGTAAAGATAATTCCGCAAACAACTGCAATTGCAGGTTTCAAACAGAGATGGCGACAAAGAGGCTTTATGGACAAATAGGGCAATTACGGACTGCAGCTTTAAATCAAATCAGCATATTAGAATGATTTCTGAAGGATCATGTGACACTGAAAACTGGAGTAATGATGCTGAAAATTCAGCTTTGCATCACAGGAATAAATTATATATAATAATAAATAAATAAATTTTAATATATTTAAATAGAAAATGATCTTAGACATCAAACATTTGGATGGTAGTGTATACTAAAGAAAGCAGTGGCTGGTTGAGTGTTCTTCATAGTTTTGCTGACTGCCCTCCACCAGAAAAAATCTGCATTTGAGCTTACTGACTGTATTGAATATCCAGTGTATTTGCTGTATTGAATATTCGCTCACTGTTGTCTTCATCTGTCTCAGATCACATGGCTGGAGGGGCATTCTCTGGCTCAGACTGTGTTTACATGTCTATATGTTCATAATCCGGATCTTATTCAAGACCCTGCTCTTAAAGCCTTCGCTCTGGGTATCCTCAAGATCTGTGACATCGCCCGCGAGAAAGTCAACAAAGCCGCTGTGTTTGAGGAGGCAAGACACATTTACATTCTATTTGACTCTTGTCCTAATAGTGTTGTTTTATTAAAGTGCCCCCATTATGCTATTTTAAAGGTTCCTCATTTTGCTTTGAAGTTCTCCTACAATAGGTTTACATGCACCCAAGATCATAATATACATTGCAGCATCACCTCTTCTGTCACAGTGTCTGAAACAGTTCGATTAAGGATCCAGTCTCTCTAAACCCCTCCTTTCTGAGAGCCTACTCTGCTCTGATTGGTCAGATGGCCCAGTCTGATTGGTCTACCGCTTACAGCACATGTCGGAAAAAAATGCCCATTACTAAATACCATACTGAATTTAAGCTCCAGATCTTCCTTAGCGTTTGACTCACAGTGATATGAACAGTAATGATGATGTCAGTTTTACTGTATCAATTCACGCCCAAGTCCTTATCCTTTGGAAGTGCATCAAAGAGGATTTGCTTTGGCAGCAAAAAACAGCCAAAAAACAGTGTCTTCTCAACATGTCAACAACACAAACCAAACTCTTCCAGGTCTCAGCTATAACTGTTTGAGGGCGGGTCAAAGTAGACGTTCATGTCTTCAGGAAGTAAGTCTGGAATTACTGATGACTCATTTCAGGTGGTTCTTTCTTTTGGGAGACAGTAACTCCATTTGTTGTGCACTGTGATCTTTTACATTTACAAACAACTATATTACACACTAAATGAAAGGTAATATATGAAAAGCATAATGGGGCACTTTAAGTTATGACAATGTCTGGTGTGATTACTGACGATATGTAATATATCAATGACCAATTGGAAGACCATTGGAAATATTTAGTTACTGTGTGGCCATTAGTCACCATTTATTTTTATGTGCTCAGTGTAATGTATTTTCTGCAGTGTTAATTTTTGCTGTTGGTTTATTCAGTGAATATGAATTTTTCTTTTTTTTCAATCACAGGAAGATTTTCAGGCCATGACTTACGGCTTTAAAATGGCAAATAACGTAACAGATCTGAGAGTGACAGGTGAGTGTAAATCTTATTTTTCATTGTCATGACAATTAAGCATATTTTCTCACCAATTCTTATTACTGTAATGCAAAAAAAAAAAAATGCATTAGCAGGAATGCATTAAATTGATCAGAATGATTTCTGATGGCTCATGTGACACTGAAGACTTGAGTAATGGAAATGTAGCTTTAATAAATTACATTTTTAAATATATCAAAATAGAAAAGAGTTTATATATATTAAATTGTAATAATATTTCACAGTATTACTGTTTTTACTGTATTTTTGATCAAATAAATGCAGCCTTGGTGAGCAAAAGAGACTTCTTTAAAAAAAGCCCAAAATTTTGAAAGATAGTATACAACAAACAAAACGTAAAACATCTAAATGAACTACAGTAAAAAGAATTTGAGGGTAAATGTTCTTAATTATCATTAAAATAATGCAGCGGTGCAATATATTTACATTTTCATTTCGCCATTTAAAATTTCTGTAGGAATGCTTAAAGATGTTGAGGATGAACTTCAGAGGAAAGTGAAGGTATGGTGACTCCATCTCAAGACTTTTCATGATTCTTCTCTGATTATCCTTTTTATCCCCCCTTGTTAAATACGTGTTTCTTCTTTTTTCTTTCTTTCTTTCTCTTTTTTTTTTTTTTTACAGAGTACACGCAGTCGACAGGGTGAACAACGAGATCCTGAGGTGGAACTGGATGTAAGACTGATATATAATCATTTCCCCGAATAGAAGACTTCAGATAAAGAGATGTGTGAATGTTTTGGATGAAATTGTGGTGTGTTATCAGCCAGACAATAGCACTGTACAGAAATTCTGAGGATTTTGATTATCATGCTTCTCTTTTGCCTTCAGCATCAGCAATGCTTGGCTCTGTTCAGTCGTGTTAAATTCACTCGCCTGCTGCTTAGCGCACTCATCTCCTTCACTAAAAAAGAGGTATGACACTATTAAATTTACCCAAGCATATTGCTTCACAATAAGATTCATCAGTTCATTATCTGATCTTTGATTGGTTGATTTGACATTTAAGACGAGTGCTGTCAGCGAAGCACAAAAGCTGATGACTCAGGCTGCTGACTTACTGCCCGCGATACACTCCACCATACAGTATGGAATACAGTCACAGAATGACACAACCAAAGGAGGTAACAGTCTATATGTGAAAAAAGTTAAACAAAAAATGTAATGTTTATTTTAAATTTATTTAATTTTTCATTTTATTTGTCAGAGCAATAGCCCTGTAGACATTTGTAATTCCACAAATGTACACACCATGCTTTTTCCAGATCACCCAATCATGATGGGTTTCGAGCCCCTGGTTAACCAGCGCTTGCTCCCGCCCACTTTCCCACGCTACGCCAAGATCATTAAGAGAGAAGAGATGGTCAACTACTTCAGCAAACTCATTGAGCGCATTAAAAATGTCTGTGAGGTCATCAACATAACCAACCTGCACAGCATCTTGGTAAATTACTCTCAGTATTAACACATGCATTCTATGGTAGTATTAGCGAGAAATGTAACTAATCCTGCTGAGTGTGTTTGCGGGTTTCAGGATTTCTTCTGTGAATTCAGTGAGCAGTCTCCATGTGTGCTGTCTAGATCTCTGCTGCAGGTAAGACCAACTTCATCTGACATTCAAGAGGACAAAGTTCTCTTTACAGATCTTAAAGCTTGTGCTTTACTCATAGATCTGGAATATATAGAAAATGGACAAACTCAAAATCATGCCTTCAAGCACGTGAATCTGTAAAGACTGACCACCCCATAATTATAAATATCTTAGCTAAAGTAGAACTTTTACAGCTTTTGCTGCAAAGGAGGCTCTCAACATGGATATTTCAGAGTGTCATATTCCACCCTCTGGACTTGGGTTGTCAAACATACCAGAACTATCGGTACCAGTCGGTACTAAAAATAAAAAGTTGACAGTACCATCATTTGTGCAGTACCGGTAGTACCGAGTACCGGGCATATTCTGTACCCGCTGATAGACGCTCCTTTCAAAAACTATTGTTCGTGTTTGTTTAAGGGCTTTCTGAATAAAAGGTTTCTATTTACAGCGTGTTATTACAAGCATTGAGCATCGTAGCCACAATCATATCACACAATCATATCACAATCATATCTGTTGAGCGCATGAACGCAGTGGCCAATCAGAGGTGCTAATCAGTATGTCAGAATAACTGATGAAAACACAAGTTTTTGTTTTGTTCAACATGAGTCTAATGCTTGTGAATCCTTTCATTATAACTAACAATGTGAAAACTCAATGTCAATAAGAGATTTATTGTACAATTAATTTTTTATTATAACAGGAGTTTTGGTCGAGAGTGCAGAATTCAGTGAGCTTGCGCTTTACAGACTGACAGCCTTAGTGATTATAAAGGGAGGATTCTCTCTTGTTTTCTGTTTATTACCCATTCACAATCTGAATACAAGTTTAGTTTTTCATGCTGCTAAGCACACTGCAAAGTTTCTGGATAGACAACCATATTTCATTGCGCAATTGAATCAGAAGCTGTGATGATTGATAGTGATAACCAACGGATGAGACAAAGCGGGACAGTTTTTTTTAAAGTACTTAATTCAACAGATTTTGCTCTGGTAACGAAATTGGTACAGAGAACCGCAACTGGTACTGTGGCAACCTTAATCTGATCTTAGACCAGTAATAAACTCAAATATTAATAAACAAGTGGCAGGTGGAATGGGATGAATGCCACGGAAATAAGTTATATTAAACTAGTCCTAGTAGGTTTTTTAGGAATTTCAAATCTAGATATGATCAAGTTGTTTTTACTAGTTGCAGTTTAGATCATTCAAGATTCACACATGGTTATTTATTGAAAGGTGTAAAACCAGGTTGTCCTGCCCTCGTGTCACGAAAACATGTCAAGAGAAGAGATGTAAGAGCTGCAAGAGGGGAAGTTATTTTTTTATTAAAGATTATGAGGGCACATGAATTATTAAAAAATAATGATGTGCACGGATAAATCATTTATAAAACATAACACTGCTACCTTCCATGAAAAACAAGAATTGTCCATTTTGATTTCATGGTGACTTTAAATGTCTTGTATATCCTTTTTTAATTGTATGACTTCTCTTTTTTTTCTCAACATGAAGATAGCCTTGCTGCTGCCATGACTTTAAAAATAAAAAAATAAACTTCTCTGGTCAAGAAACTTATTTTTAAATGCTTAATTATCAACGAATAACACATTCAGCACATAACTATATCACATATAAACTGGTCTCGGATAAATTGTTATGATGGTTGGTCTTGGCATGTACAAACCCGATTCCAAAAAAGTTGGGACACTGTACAAATTGTGAATAAAAAAGGAATGCAATAATTTACAAATCTCATAAACTTATATTTTATTCACAATAGAATATAGATAACATATCAAATGTTGAAAGTGAGACATTTTGAAATGTCATGCCAAATATTGGCTCATTTTGGATTTCATGAGAGCTACACATTCCAAAAAAGTTGGGACAAGTAGCAATAAGAGGCCGGAAAAGTTAAATGTACATATAAGGAACAGCTGGAGGACCAATTTGCAACTTATTAGGTCAATTGGCAACATGATTGGGTATAAAAAGAGCCTCTCAGAGTGGCAGTGTCTCTCAGAAGTCAAGATGGGCAGAGGATCACCAATTCCCCCAATGCTGCGGCGAAAAATAGTGGAGCAATATCAGAAAGGAGTTTCTCAGAGAAAAATTGCAAAGAGTTTGAAGTTATCATCATCTACAGTGCATAATATCATCCAAAGATTCAGAGAATCTGGAACAATCTCTGTGCGTAAGGGTCAAGGCCGGAAAACCACACTGGATGCCCGTGATCTTCGGGCCCTTAGACGGCACTGCATCACATACAGGAATGCTACTGTAATGGAAATCACAACATGGGCTCAGGAATACTTCCAGAAAACACTGTCGGTGAACACAATCCACTGTGCCATTCGCCGTTGCCGGCTAAAACTCTATAGGTAAAAAAAGAAGCCATATCTAAACATGATCCAGAAGCGCAGGCGTTTTCTCTGGGCCAAGGCTCATTTAAAATGGACTGTGGCAAAGTGGAAAACTGTTCTGTGGTCAGACAAATCAAAATTTGAAGTTCTTTTTGGAAAACTGGGACGCCATGTCATCCGGACTAAAGAGGACAAGGACAACCCAAGTTGTTATCAGCGCTCAGTTCAGAAGCCTGCATCTCTGATGGTATGGGGTTGCATGAGTGCGTGTGGCATGGGCAGCTTACACATCTGGAAAGGCACCATCAATGCTGAAAGGTATATCCAAGTTCTAGAACAACATATGCTCCCATCCAGACGTCGTCTCTTTCAGGGAAGACCTTGCATTTTCCAACATGACAATGCCAGACCACATACTGCATCAATTACAACATCATGGCTGCATAGAAGAAGGATCCGGGTACTGAAATGGCCAGCCTGCAGTCCAGATCTTTCACCCATAGAAAACATTTGGCGCATCATAAAGAGGAAGATGCGACAAAGAAGACCTAAGACAGTTGAGCAACTAGAAGCCTGTATTAGACAAGAATGGGACAACATTCCTATTCCTAAACTTGAGCAACTTGTCTCCTCAGTCCCCAGACGTTTGCAGACTGTTATAAAAAGAAGAGGGGATGCCACACAGTGGTAAACATGGCCTTGTCCCAACTTTTTTGAGATGTGTTGATGCCATGAAATGTAAAATCAACTTATTTTTCCCTTAAAATGATACATTTTCTCAGTTTAAACATTTGATATGTCATCTATGTTGTATTCTGAATAAAATATTGAAATTTGAAACTTCCACATCATTGCATTCCTTTTTTATTCACAATTTGTACAGTGTCCCAACTTTTTTGGAATCGGGTTTGTAGATAATCTGAACACTCACCTGACTGCTGCCTCTCTGTCTGTCTCTCTGTCTGTTTGTCTGATGCAGACCACATTTCTGATTGACAATAAGAAGGTGTTTGGGACTCATTTGATGCAGGATATGATTAAAGATGCATTGCGCTATTTTGTCAGCCCACCTGTCCTCTCTCCAAAGTGAGTGATTATATCTTTACACTATATTATTTACGCATTAATTCATTTGTTGCTTATAAATTTCACATCTCTTTAAAGGGATCATTAAGTTGCTGTATTTGTTTTTTTAATTTATAATGTTTCCTGAGGTGCATTTATAATGTTAGAAAGATTTTTACATCAAAAACTGTCATAATTTAGAAATAAAAGACCATTTTCAGTTACACAGTGTTAAGTATACATTTAAGTACATTAGTATATTAACTACATGTACTTACTAAGGTTAGGATTGGGATGTGGTTTAGAATTAGTTGCATGTAATAATGCATAATTTATAGTTATTACTATAGTAACTACATGTAACGTGTAAGAAGGACACTGTAAAATAAAGTTTTACCTCATTTTCCACCATGATTTTAGCCCTCTGATTTAAACACTTCTTTTAAAGGGACATGTCTCCTTTAAGAATTCAATGTAAATGTCCACTGCTATGATTGGGTAACATTTTTGCATATGAAATAAGTATTATACGTTGAACTCTTCTGAAAAAAATTACTACTTTTTTTCTATTATAGCTCCCGAGATTAACTAATGTTATTTTTAGTCTTCTGATAGTCTTATGTTTTAGTATTTCCCCTGCCTGTCCTTATCATCTTACTAAATTCTCATTTCATGACTCTTTTAAGATGACATTATATTCCCACACTGATTTAACGCTGTTTTGTTTTTTTCACAGATGCAGTCTGAACAATAACCACCAGGCTAAAGATTACATTGACTCCTTTGTCACACACTGCACACGGGTTTGTGATTCATTTTGTTTGACATGTTATTGTAACAAGTGAAATAGTGTTTTTGATTAGATATGATGAAATAACAGTGTTATTTTGTATCACAGCCATTCTGCAGCCTTATCCAGATTCACGGACACAACAGAGCACGCCAGCGAGACAAACTGGGTCACATACTGGAGGAGTTTGCCACCCTTCAGGATGAGGTGCGTAGATGTTTTTAGTTTGGTTAAAATCAACGAATTAAAAATTGACCCTAATACTTTCTTAAAAAGTGTCTCTGGTCTTATTCCTCATGATTCATAAGTTGTTATTACAAAGAACTTAAAGGCTTTGATCAATTTGATTAATTGATTTTGTTTCTCTTTTGTAAGCATTGGCTAAATGCATAAATGTATGGGTTAGTTCACTCAAAATGTTGTTCACTATGTCGTTCCAAACCCATCTTCAAAACAACACAAATAATGGTATTATAAATATTTTTTGTCCATCCATTGAAAGTCCACTGTAGCGAATTAACTCAAAGGGGAAATATTAATAATTATCCATAACTCATTATGATTATTAATTATGATTAATTATGAATATTTGAATCAGTTAATCAGATTAACTTGATGTAGCTACATTAAAATTTCAATCAATAAATCAGTTCATCCTGTGAACACTCAGTATTGATTATTAATTAATTCTAAGAGAATGGTATTTTTCATGGCCACAGAAAAATAATTCTTTCTTAGCATTTACAGTGCTTTGTAATAAGCATTTACAGAGCTGGTAATAAGATCTGATCATTTAAGAGGCAATCTATTGCAGACAGAGAGTCAGAACCAAATATGTATTGTGCACAAGCTTTATTAACTAAATCACAAACACATAACTAAAATAACACACATACATACACACCAGTTACACATACATGGATAAAATAAGGAATGATAGAGTGAGACCGGAAGTGGGAAACAGGAGGAGCTAGAGAGAAGAATCAAACAAGCTGGAAAAGACCATCAGTTTTCTCAGTAATAAAGCACCTTTGCTAACAAAGGGGTTCACAAATTAATACTAAATCGCTGTTTAGTGTTCAAATGTACGATACTTGCAAAATGCCTTTAGCTCTTGAGGAGCATCGGATCTGCAGGCTGAGGAGAAATCCTTGATGGTTTGGTCCGAAGTCGTAATCAATATCTTCTGCATTGGATGAAGAAATATGAAACAACTTAAGCTGTTAATTTGACTCTTGTAGTAGGAAAGAGTTCTTTCTCTCCTAGTCAAGCACATGGCTGGGGTGTAGGACAGGCCCACAGGCCTTGACCTGAAGAGGTTGCCCTGCAGGACGTCAGTCCGTTGAAGAAGCAAAAGAGAGAGGGAGGAGCATTGTGCGCTGGCTTTTAAGCTCCAGGAGAAGTCACACCCCTAAGGGTTGACCTGACCAATGAGATGGGTAGGATTTCCGAGCGGCAAAATTCCTCTATGTGGGAATTTATGAGCCTTTGTGTTTCTAGCCGGGTGTTTGCCTATGTAACTGACTGGGTTGTTGAAGAAGAAACTATTAAAGATTCTTGTCATCCTAATATGTTTCATAGGTATCACCATCTCATATACACAAGCATTTAAATCTTAATGATACGAACCCATAGACACCAAACTTGGTATAGGTTAGTTTACGTTAACCATTGGTTCTTATCACAAAATACCATACAAAAGACGCTGCACAAAACAGTTATAATAATATACGCAATGGCTGGGGTGCATGTTCACTTATAGATCAGTTCATCTATAAATTAATGCAGGAAAGTCTGTTTTTACAGGCTTTATGTCTTGTCTTTGTAGCCTGACTAACCAGAGGCCTGCATAGTTTCAGCCCGTAAAACCATGGCAACTAGTTTTATTACCTTAGGGGGGTCGGGCAGACACCCTGGTTTGCACGGGGTTTTAAGAATATTTGTTAAATATAACAAATATTTGTGTCTGATTTATCTCAGTCGTTACACCACTCAACCAAACGTTTCATGGTTGCCATCATGTCAGTTGTACAGCATCATTGAGTGTATTTGTTGTTTTTTTAGGCTGAGAAGGTGGACGCTGCTCTTCACGGTCTTCTGATGAAGCTGGAACCTCAAAGGCAGCATTTAGCCTGTCTGGGCACCTGGATCCTCTATCACAACCTGCGCATCATGATCCAGTACCTGCTCAGTGGCTTTGAGCTGGAGCTCTACAGCATGCATGAGTATTATTACATCTACTGGTACGACAGCTAAACCAACATGCTTTTAATGCTGTAGACCGATCAGAATGCACAGGCACAAACAGAACATACTATTTGTTAGTAGTATGTTAGTACTATTTATTTTTATTTTTATTTTTCCAATATTGACTGTTATCGGATATCCATCAGCCAATATTTGATGTTTAATTATTTCTACCTATTTTCAAATTTAAATCATCATCTAGCACTAATTTAAAGGGATAGTGACCAGTGATCAATTATGCCGAAAATTTAATAGCATATTAAAAAGTGCCCCATTATGCTTTTTTCGGATATTACCTTTAATTTAGTGAGTTTGTAACTGTTTGTGAATGTAAAAGGTCTGCAAAGTTTCAAAGATCAAAGTGCAGATAAATGTTAAGTTATTGTCTCGTAAAAGAAAGAATTGATTCTGAACTGCCTGAAATGAGTCGTCTGTAATTCCAGCCTTACTTGCTAAGCAATTTTGCATAACCACAGTCTATGGTCTTCTGCTGCCTGTGAACAACGTCTACTTTGCCCTGGCCTCAAACACTTTGATTTTGTGGTTCATGTTGTCGTCATGTCGAGAAGATGCTGTTTTCTGTGGTGGGAAAGCAAATCTACTTTGCCTAAACTTCCAAAGGATAAGAATTCGAGCTTGAATTGATGCGGTAAACCCGACACCATCGTTACTGTTCGTATCACAGTGTATCAAGTACTGTAGAAGACATTCTGTAAGCGGTAGACCAATCACAACATGACTGGACCATCTGACCAATCAGATCAGGCTCTCAGAAAGGAGAGGTTTTGAGAGACTGAGTCCTTTAATGAAATGTTTCGAATACTGTGAGAAAAGAGGTGATGCTGCAATGTATATTATGAGAAAATTAATGTTTTTTGACCTGGGATGCAATAAACCTATTGTAGGAGACCTCCGAAACAAAATTAGGAACCTTTAAAATAGCATAATAGTTTAATAATTATAATAAAAATATGTTTGAATATAATATGTTAAAATTATAATTATATATTTTATATATGTAAATATGTTCATATAATTATCTGCTGCTCTGTTACAGCCACAGTTTAATATTGGTGCATACCTGAAAGATTCCCTAAATGAAGTCCAAAGTGCTAGCACATTAATGTTGAATTTAGTATTACACATGTGAAGAAGTTAGCCAATCAAAACATAGGTCATTTGCATATAGTCTTAAAGGGTTAGTACACACAAAAATGAAAATTCTGTCATTTACTCACCTTCAAGTTGTTCCAAACCTGAATTAATTTCTTTCTTCTGTTGAACACAAACGAAGATATTTTGAAGAATATGGGTAACCAAACAGTTGATGGACCCCATTAACTTCCCTTTTAAGGGACAGTAGCAAAACAGCCTGTTAAATTCTGAGAGTCAGATAAAGGTTAAAAAGTAATGATATATCTTTCTCTCCATTTATGTTCAGGTATCTGTCGGAGTTCCTGTATGCGTGGCTTATGTCCACGTTGAGTCGAGCGGACAGCTCTCAGATGGCAGAGGAGAGAATCCTGGAGGAGCAGCTGAAAGTACGAAGCAGCAAGAAGAGCAAGAAGAAGAAGAAAGGTTCTCCCTGGCCGACATTTTTTTTAACAATTACATTTGCTATGTTGGATTGGGATGTTTGAGTCTGACTCACTCATTGTGTTTCCATTGTCTCCTCAGCTCGTCCTCTGAGTAAAGAGATCACCATGAGCCAAGCTTACCAGAACATGTGTGCTGGCATGTACAAGGTAATGCCTCCTGACTCACACACACTGGAGTACACAACGCTGTCAACATTGCATTTGCAACTTTTGTAGTGTAACACATTTCAGAGTGACAGAGAATATTCAGATGGAAATAACAGAAATAAATCACGATCATCAGGATTTGATTGCTGGGTCAGAGACAAATAAGAGTGCATGATGGAGGAAAAATCTAGTTTAAACATACCAAGTTCTTAAAAATGCACTCTTTGTACTCGTGTTAGTTTCATATGTTTCTGAGAAACTTTTATACCATTTTCATGAAACGTTGATGAAAAAATGACTAATTGACTAAAATTTACTTACACATCGAATACATGTACACATCCTAAATAACAACAAAACGTAAAATATTTACTTCACAGTAATACACTGGAAAAATAATGATCAATGATGCAAACATCATTAAATATGAGACAAATTCAACTACACTGCCTGGCCAAAAAAAGTCACCACCTAGATTTAACTAAGTGAATAGGGAAGAGCCTTGAATTGGATAATTACTGCAGTGATTAATATATTTTCAGCTAATATATTTAACCTTAACTGATGCAGTGAATAGTTTCTCATTTCTTAAACAACCTTGTCGGAAGACATCCTTTGGTTGTGGAAAAGATGTTACTCTGTTTCAGAAGGTCAAATTATTGTCCTGCATCAAGCAAAGAAATCAACTAAAGAGATTGCTGAAAATACTACGAGCTTATGCTGCGTTCATGGCATGTCGTAACTATCATAATTAAGAGGTCTTCAGACTCGGGTTTATCAACACTATCAATGGCGAAATTAATCTGTAGCAGTCAGGTGGTACAAATCAGAGCTCTATGTGGTTCTAACATTATTAGCGTAAATGTAATGTGCTTTCAGACACAAGTTAAATGCCGTCTCTTGTGACGCTTTGCAGTGTTTTGAATGAGGCATGGCTTTGGAGACGCTCTGAAGGCTTTCAAAGCTAGTTTGCTATTGCTAGCCTCTGTAAAATTGCCTATGCTACCATTAAATTAATTTAGTTTATTTAAATCACAATTTTCACTTTGCATGAATGAATTTTAAAGGATTAGTTCACTTCTGAATGAAAATTTCCTGATCATTTACTCACCCCCATGTCATTCAAGATGTTTATGTCTTTCTTTCTTCAGTCGAAAAGAAATTAAGGTTTTTGAGGAAAACATTCCAGGATTTTTCTCCATATAATGGACTTCACTGGGGTTCAACGGGTTGAAGGTCCAAATATCAGTTTCAGTGCAGCTTCAAAGGGCTCTACACGATCCCAGACGAGGAATAAGGGTCTTATCTAATGAAACGATCGGTCATTTTCTAAAAAAAATAAATAAATAAAAATGTATATACTTTTTAACCAAAAATGCTCATCTTGCACTGCTCTGCAATCCGTCAAGCATGACGTAATCAGGTTGGAAAGGTCATGCGTGACGTAGGTGAAAGTACCAATCCAGTGTCTACAAAGCGAACGTGCAAAGATTAAGCCAAACGGCCTTTACAAAAGAAAGGTAAAACGACGATGTCGGGCGATTTTGAAGTTGGAGGTGAAAATTAGATTTAGAGTTTTTCACCCTACCGCGGTTCTTCCGCCTACATCATGCGTGACCTTTCAACGTAGTCCGTGGCGCATCGCAGAGCAGTGCAAGACGAGCATTTGTGGTTTAAAAGTATATACATTTTTATTTTTTTTAGAAAATGACAGATCGTTTCGCTAGATAAGACTCTTATTCCTCGTCTGGGATCGTGTAGAGACCTTTGAAGCTGCACTGAAACTGTAATTTTGACCTTCAACCCGCTGAACCCCAGTGAAGTCCACTATATGGAGAAAAATCCTGGACTGTTTTCCTCAAAAAACTTAATTTCTTTTCGAATGAAGAAAGACAGACATGAACATCTTGGATGACATGGGGGTGAGTAAATTATCAGGAAATTTTCATTCAGAAGTGAACTAATCTTTTAATTTTGAAATTAAAAACATACTCTTCATAGAAGGGGTGGACTCAAGTCATTGTATGTGTGTGAATTGCATTTTTAATGTATTTTTGAATAAACAAATAGACCGGACAAAAAAAAATGCCTTTAACCCTGGTACTGACTCCTGTGTTTATTTCTGCAGACCATGATAGCGTTGGATATGGACAGAAAAGTGCGCAAACCTCAGTTTGAACTCGACAGCGAGCAGGTCCGCTATGAGCATCGATTCGCCCCTTTCAACAGTGTAGTCACACCACCACCAGTACACTACATCCAGTTTAAGGTAGCACTGCTTTTATTCACTTCAAAATGATGTTTACTGCAACTATCCTGTGCAAAGATTACAGTAAAGTGTGTGTGTGTGTGTGTAAATATAGGAAATGTCAGATTTGAAGAAGTACAATCCTCCTCCTCGCTCAGCGGATCTCTATATGGCAGCCAGTAAACATTTCCAGCAGGCCAAACTCATACTTGAAAACGTCACCAGCCCTGATGCAGAGGTACATTTCAGACAGTCCTTTTAATGCTCTGTGAGCCAGATCACTCTTATTAACAGAAATATACTCTGTAGGAATTGGTATTTGGTTTTCATTTTTGATATATAAAATGTATTTTCTTCCTGTGACACAAATCTGAATTTTCAGCATCATTACTCCAGTCTTCAGTGTCACATGATCCTTCAGAAATCATTCTAATATGCTGATTTGCTGCTCAAGAATCTTATCTTATTATTATCTATATGTCTA
Source organism: Mylopharyngodon piceus (assembly GCA_039654765.1). Taxonomy (NCBI): domain Eukaryota; kingdom Metazoa; phylum Chordata; class Actinopteri; order Cypriniformes; family Xenocyprididae; genus Mylopharyngodon; species Mylopharyngodon piceus. Next base: position 28,451,300 of record CM077453.1, read on the forward strand.
TATGACTTCAAATTGTGAAGTCATATAGTGCTGCTCACATTGTTAGTTATATATTTTGTATAGAAGTGACTGATATGCTGCTTCTTGTTGTAGGTTAACCGCATCCTTAAAGTGGCCAAACCCAATATTGTTGTAATGAAACTGCTGGCTGGAGGACACAAGAAGGAGACTAAGGTACAAAATGTTTATATGAAGATTTTGTGTTCAGTACAACTTAAGCTTTATGGACCGTCTCTGTTACCAGGGACAAAACATTATAACTTGTCTCTCAGTTTGTAAAAAATAATATATTGTTTTCAGTAATCTATTGAGAGAGAGTCTGCAACAGAATAAATGTTACACTAAACATTAATTTGAACATTATATCCAATATTTCAACTCCTGCCTTGACCATGATCAGAAGTTCATCTGCCTAGAGCCATTAGTTCTCCCAAAAGGCGTTCCTAGAACTAAAATCATTCCCAGTTCCTGTGGTGGGAATGTGCCAAAAAGCGGGTACTTCTGCCATTAGTTATAGGAACTAATGTGAAAGCCCCTGTTGTCCCAATGCTGAATCAGTTATCACACTTGTTTCAGCAGTGGGACAATTATAATTTTACAATTCAATAGAACATTTTTGCACTGAATAATTAGTTTAAGAGTTTTTTCAGAACTGTAGATGGTTCGCTTTTTCCGAAAAAGGGATTACAATTTTTTCAATGTTGCAGATTTCTTCTTGGTTGGGTTCAGTTTTGGAATTCCTTCCAAAAAAACATTTTGCATATGGATGAAATAAGATATTGTGAAATTCATTGCATCCTTGTGTTTCTTCTTTGTAGGCCCTTCCTGAATTTGACTTCTCTGCACACAAATACTTCCCCATAGTCAAGATCATATGAGATCAATCATGTGTCCAGGAACTCGTTTACATGAACTGTCATCACAGTCACAGAATAAGTGACTATTCATAACTGTAATGGTACAGTTAATACACATGGACTCACAGTGGTTTAGTTTGAACAGTTCACAAACCATGTTTTATTTTATTTTTTGGTTGATAATATTGTATTAAATTGGAAAAAAAGAAAACCTTTCTGGCATATTTTGTTTTTAGTGGCTTCAGAATTAACCCTCACTTCACTCATCAGGTCCAGGGTTGACAAGGTGCGTACAAAGTGTATTCAGAGTGTTAAATCCTGTCTATATCCTGCTGACAAAAATGTTTGAATCTCCACGTCAGAAATATTGGATCCAGTCTCTTTACCAGATCCCATCAGAAGACATTTGTTTTGTCTGGTATCCAAAATTGTAAGCAGTTTTTTCTGATACCCAAAACAGTTAACAAAACTGTGTTTTCTTTGGTACCCTAAACTTCAGGTTTACAGAGGAGGCAGGAAGCAGGAGACGAAGTGATGTTTTAAAAAAAAAAAAGATCAGGGTTTAATGAATAAGCTTAGTTGCATATACATGTTTCAAACCTCAGACTTCATCCCTACTTCATCTAACCAGCACAAATCCAACATAGATGTATGGCCGCTGTCTTGAAGCTACACACAGGTTGCTATTAAGAATCCTTAGATCCTTCAAGAGTCATGGGTTTCATGAGTGTATCTCAACTTGATGTTTTTGTTGTACTGAGTCAAGAACAATTGGATAAAAATATATGTATGTGAGAGATGGCAGATCTTTATAAGATTATTAAAGCTTTTGTGCGTTTCTTTAGGAATTTTCCAGTGTTGAATTGTTCTGATTATATATCCTGGTATTTTTATTTATTTATTTATTTTTTTTGTCAAATTGTTGCTCACGGTGCTCAAGTTTCATAAGTAATGCAATTTAGGTAAGCGTTTTCCGAGTAGAGGTTTCAGAAGAAAACATGAGCCACACATTGTTTTCTGAAAGTCCCCCCTGTTGTCAATAATTTTATCCCTTAAAACTCATCTTTGATCACCAAAATTACATATTTAAACGTTTTTTTTTTCCTGTGAAAAAAAAAAAAAAAAAATCTTAATGCCTTAAATAGGCCTGCTACACCCAAAGTCACCAGAATGCTTTGGTGCTGTTTTTGTGAAAAAATTTCAGCTGCCTTAAAAACGGGCGTTCAGGTCATCTGTTTGATTTTGTTTTGGCTCATTAGAGTTAATATTATTAGATTAATAATTATTATGATTTAGTTTGATTATTAGGATTTTTGTCTGGTTTTATTACAACTTACCAAAAAACTATTACACTATTAATAGTAACCATTGTAAAAGCAGTTCAAAACAATATGCCTATTGTATTATAAAAAGACTTTATAAAAGCTCTTTACAAAAAATAAAACGAAGATAAATAAAACGTCATTTAACAACTATTTTTAACATTTATTATTAAATATAATGTTTTCATTTTCACAAGCTGTTTATACTGTAGGCCCTATACAACTTTTTTTTTACTTTTAACTATTTTTAAGTATTATTTTGCATTTTAGACATTTTAAGCACAAAGTTGCAAGTGTATTATTATTATTATTATTATTATTAGTTTATATATATCTGAGTCTACTTTCACCACGTGATATAGTTAAAATGTGTGTGTGGAAATGATGCGTTTGCTTTCTTGTTCTTCTTTAAGTAATGTTTTAAATGTATTTGTATTCTGTATAATATATATGTAATTTGTTTTATATTTGCCTGGGCATTAATTTTAAAAGCCTCAACATAAAATGACGTCAATCCTGTTCGCTAGGAGCCGCTGGAAAGTAACACAAGTACAGACAAGAACGCATATTGAGAAACGGCTTAAGTCTATGGAATCCCAAACCTGCCAATATTAAAAAATAAATAAATACATAAATAAATATACAAAGAAATTTAAAAAAGCAAAAAATAAATAAATAAATAAATATTCACAGAAAAGCAAAAAAACAAAAATAAGGAAATAAATGTATAAATAATTATGTATGTATATGGGTTTTTTTCACATTTATTTTTACTTTTATTTATACATTTATTCATTTCGATTTTTATTTATTTCCACATTTATTTATTTATTTATTTATGTATTTATTTCCATATTTGTTCATTTCCACATTTATTTATTTTTACATTTCTTTGTCCGTAGGGTAACGAGGAGGGCGTGGTTTACCTCAGACATAGCAATCGAGCTCAGAGTAGGCGAGGGCGAAGCGTTGAGGCCACAGTGACACCTTGTGGTGTGGCCGAAATACAAGAAGTGTAGCCTACTGACGTTGATACTGGGATGAATGACTTAGATGGGCAATATGGCCAAAATCTTATATCACGGGTTAAGTCATATAATATCACCCTAACTGTACTGTGTTACATGGATAGGCTACTCTTTATTCCGGACATGGCCGTAGAACATCGTCTGGTCTGGATTTGTAAAATGTCCTGGGCTGGCAAACAGGAACAGCAACATCTTCAGCAGATCTGATAACAGGGACTCTGAAATGGAAGCGCTTGTTAATTTCCATTATTAATCATTTAAATGAATGGGCTTGCGTTTGATTGAGATTCGGACAATTTTGTTTATTATGATGTCTATGGCCATGACGTCTGACACTGAGACTAAGGTGTATATGACTTTCTTGTTTCTGACGAAGACAATCGGAGAAATATTATATCCTGACGCATCCGAGCTTTAATGGCAGTGATAGGGTTCAATGAGTATGAGCTGAAGAAAGTGCTTCCATCCATCATAAATATGTGCTCCACACGGCTCCGGAGTTTTAATAAAGGCCTTCTGAAGCGAAACGATGCGTTTGTGTAAAATAAATATCCATATTTAAACAAGTTATTAAGTCAAATATCAAGCTTCCGCCAGACCGCCTTTCGTATTCAACGTACGCAGAAAGTGTAAACCTCTTGCAGTTCACAAAGCTTACGCTACGTCATGCGCCTTCCTTATTAAACTTACGAAAAGTCTAATTGACGCGACGGCAGTTTAAACTTCCTTCGTAACTTGTATACGGAAGGCAGTCTGGTGGAAGCTCGATATTTATATTTTGTTAAATATGGATATTTATTTTACACAAACGCATCGTTTTGTTTCAGAAGGCCTTTATTAACACTCCGGAGCCATGTGGAGCACATATTTATGATGGATGGATGTGGATGGGAGCACTTTGTTCAGCTCATACTCATTGAACCCTATCACTGCCATTATAAAGTTCGGATGCGTCAGGATATTTATTAATATTTCTCCAACTGTCTTCATCAGAAAGAAGGAAAGTCATATACACCTAGGATGGCTTGAGGGTGAGTAAAGCTTGGGCTAATTTTCATTTCAAAGTGAACTAATCCTTTAATAATTAAAACTGAGAGCCTGGCCCTCAGAGTTTCATTCACGGAAAAACATGGGAAACAAAAGACAAGGACAACATTAGTAACATTAGGCTCCTTAAAGTTAGACAGCGTAATCTCACGCTTACCTTAAAGTTTCTGAAAATCTGCATGCATAAGTCAGATATCTCAATACGTCTCATGAAATTCTTCCAAAACTAAATTTGAGCTGCTATCCACATTCATTAATAGCTCTACATCTGAGACACAGTTTGATACTGAGGTGAATCATAACCATTAAAGTCTCATATCCATTGTGTTTTGTGATTGCTTTAGCCTGGTTCCTCATGAGATGTATGCACACTATTAAGTGTGCTTTATATTGAGTAAGTGTCTGTGGTGTTGATTGTGTGTCTTGTTCTCTTTTCTAGTGCTTACTCCTGACTCACAGCCTCTCTGTGGCTACAGCTGACAGGCCGTCGGAGATTTTTATTGCTATGCAACAGACTACCGTTTCCATATCTTTAAATCCAAGTTTGATTACATTTTGTAATCTGTCATATATAATGGTATTTTCATTAAAATTGTTTGCTTTTAAACAATACCCTGATGTAGAATTGAACAGCTTTTTCTGGAACACTTACCTGCAGGGCAAACTAACTTTTTGCCACACCTGCCAATGGCCGGTGACTTGAGAAAATTTACCGGCCATAAATATTTTTTATGAGTGATTTTTTTTTTTGTTGTTGTTGTTTTGTTTTTTTTGTTTGATTAACATTAAAAACACAGGCAGCAGCAGAAATATTAGGCTGCCGTCACTTTAAGACTTAATGCACGGATCCAACATACTGATACTGTACACTGTTTACGTTCACTCAAGCCATAACCGACTATGTTTACTTCCGATGTTTGCACAAAATGCGCACACTAAACTTCCCACACAGCGCGAGAGTAACGAATTGAGTTCCCTTTTGCATCTTGTTGCACTTGAATAATTAAATTGGCAAGGCTTAAACTTTTGTGATGATGACGCACTGGCCCGTCAACTGTCCCGAGCGTCGTTCATGTTTGTTCATGTTTGTTCACGTTCATGTTCTCACAACAATGCATTGTTAGAATTCATAAAAATGTTACCGGCCAACTGACGATTGACACCATTTCATATACTCATCAACACCGATTTTTACTCACATTTGGTGCTTGGTTAATTTTAGGCCCTGCTTACCTGAATAAGACAGGAGCATGCATGCCATGTGTATGTCATTTAAAAACGGATTTGACACAATTTTTTATTTATTTTCTTTTTGAAGTAGACAAAGTCAGCAAGTGCACTTTTAATGTGTAAGATCCCTGTTTCTTTTTTATTAAAAAGCACATTCTATAAACTCATTTTTAATCATTTGTTTTTTATTAAGAATAATTACTTTTGTTTTTTGCACATTTTTTGTTTGTTTCAAAGACAAAAAAAATAAAGAAGACCTTATCCAAACATAAACTTGTCTTATGCTTTGTTTATGGTGTATGCTTTGTTTCCTTTGGTGTGACAAACAGAATGGAAATGTTATTATAGTACAGATTACAAAGAAAAACAATTTTATAAATAACCTAATGTTTTGTTAAAATGTCCCTACATTTCACATTATTTAGAGAAATTATGCTGCATTTTTATTTAAGTTTAAAACTTGTTGACATATAATCAAGCCAAATGAATAATGTTGTGGAATATTTTACATCTTTGTCTTAAAGATTTTACAGTATAAATAGATTTAAAGGTATACAACATGTAACTTGATATCATGTTCCCTCCATTACTCGATGATCCGTGAGCAAGCAGCATCTGGTGATTGCATCACAAGTCAAAAGGCACTTCCTGTAAATCAATTCTGTTAAAACACTTTTATTGTCTCTCACTTTTACTTACCTGCATTAGTAAGTACAGAGTCCCCAGAATGATGAAATGTAAACATTAATTTCGGATTTTTTTTTTTATTTCAGATTTGCTTTTACTGGCTGGTTGGACCCCAAGAGCTCTGACACCAGGGTGGATGAAATGGGGAGCTCTGATACCTGGACATCTGGGGCAGCCATGACATGAACACCTGCCACTGGGACAGCCGTGACAAGAACGTCTAGGACCAGGCAGCCATGACAGGAAGCTTAGAGACCAGGGTGACTGACACGACCTTGAGGCAACAACAGGAGCCTTTGAAGTGCCTGTGGCAGGAATCACTGGGGCTGCCAAAACTGGGAGTACTGGCATCAGTGCGGTTGAGACAGAGAGCTAGCCAAGACAAGGAACCTGGGCAGGAACCTCTTGAGTGACTGGAGCAGACATGAGGTGGCCATCACAGAAACCTTTCGAGTGGCCATAGGAGGAATCTCTGAGGTTCGACAGACTGGAATGACTGGAATATCTGGGACCAGATGGCCTTTGGTGCTTGCTCTGGCTGGGGCCTTTGCAGGAATATCTGTGGAGGCAACAACACCATTAAGGTGCCTGTGGCAGGACTTGCTGGGAGCATTGGCATTGAGGAGGCATTGACAGACAGGCCTGGAAACATATTTAGTACCTGTGGCTGGCATCAAGGTGGTCGAGAAGGGATCTCTGATGTTGTGGAGGTGGAGACAGACAACTCTGGCATTCGTACAACTGTGACAGGAACCTCAGGAACAGAGTGGCCAAGATGGGGGGATAAAAACAAAAAGGGGCAACCAACAGAAGTATGTACACATCCCTCCGGGAGCAGTACCGCCAGACGCAAATACTGCTCCCTCAAGCCAAGGCGCAAGACGCAACACAAGGCTTGCTCGCCCCGCAAGACGCAAAGGCGAGAGGAGGGATGGAAGCGTCTCCCAGCCCTCCGGGAGCAGTACCGCCAGACGCAAATACTGCTCCCTCAAGACGCAAAGGCGAGAGGAGGGATGGAAGCGTCTCCCAGCCCTCCGGGAGCAGTACCGCCAGACGCAAATACTGCTCCCTCAAGCCATGGCACAAGACGCAACACAAGGCTTGCTCGCCCCGCAAGACACAAAGGCGAGAGGAGGGATGGAAGCGTCTCCCATTGCAGCCCGCAAGACGCCAAGCTGCCACGAGAGACGTCAACTGGAGTGGCCTTATGCGACGACCTGAAACAAAACAGAAATAAGACTCTGCAATGTCTTCCAATGAGAAAATAAATTATTTTTTAGCCGATCTAAGGTTCACTACCTTAAACCAGTTATGAGACAGGATTAGCCCCAGTCCAAGTCGTCGACTTGGCTTGTCCTGCAGGAGAGCCCTGAGTAGATGACAGCATTCTGTGCAGGAAGACGGGAGGGACGTCTGATTATTACCTTAAACTTTACGACTGCTCTATTTAATCATGTTAAGATGTTTTGTATGATTCTGGATGATTAATTCTAGATCTCACCTGGTGACAGGCCAGGTTTGGACCAGAGCTTCCGTTTAAGGAGCAGCAGGTCATAGTCACTTGGGTAATATCCGCATAACATTACAAACATCAAAACCCCGAGTGACCATGCCGTCGCCTGCCTGCCATAATACATCCCTCTCACATGGTACTCTGGAGGGGAGTACACTGCTGTGCCTGGAGGTACGAGATTTTGTCTGATGTGTAAGTTTGATTTACCTCGTAACTCATCAAGTGCCAAACTGCAGCTTTGAGTGACAACACATACCAGAGTATGACCTGTATGGCGAACTCCTCAACATGTCCCCACATCCGAAGTCAATAAGCTTGACTTCAGATGTCTCACTGTTAATTAATAGGTTGTTCAGTTTTATGTCTCGGTGGAGTACTCCACGAAGGCAGCACATGTTTGCAGCTTGAGTCGCCTGCCGCATGATTTGCCTTGTTTTCTCTTCGTTGAGTCTCCCACCGTGACGCTTCATGAACTGAACGAGATCCTCACAGGGAGAGGGACATTCGAGGACCATTACGAAGTGGTCAGGGCGGTCCTGCCAGTCCAGCAGCCTGATGATCTCTGGTGTGCTGGGACCTTTATTCGCCAGGATGGTGAGGGCGATCTCTCTTGGAAGGGGGTTTGGATGATCAGGCTAGAAGACCAACAGTTTTCATCATCAATAGATGGAGGTGGTTTTCCAAACAGGGATTTGTTATTAATATGAGATGTTTTATAGTGTAATGTACTTACAATTGATAAACATTTTGTGTCCTTGGTCTTCATGACATATTTCAAAGCCACCTAATGAAAAAAATTAAAAGATACACTAAGAGGACGTAGGGTAGAAGATGACGATAAGACAGGGCAAACATTTGCTGGCTTGATAATGTGTTATTTATTTTTACTTACTTTAAGACCATCATCCAAACGTCTCCCTTCATACACCACACCAAAACCACCTTTCCCAAGCTGATCGCCAACGCTGTAGTGGCTGAAGATGTAGTCTATTAAAAGATAAAATAACATGACACTTCACAGTCGTGAGAGGAGGGTCTTGTGGCATGCTAAATTTGATCTAAAACTACAATAAATTTCCTATAAAGTTTAATAGAGAATATATTGAATATTTACAATTTTAACATTTGTACATGTAATCATGTTTTTAACGTCATGGAGTAAAGATCTCATCATGGCATCGATGTGGATTTTGGTATAATATTTACTGATGTGTATTTGATATTGTGTGTGATTGTATTGATAGTGTACGTTTTTACATGATCAAAGTAGAAATGTAGTAATTTATATTCTCATAAGATGGTCGTGTCATTTACCATCACTACTTCTTCCTGCCCATGCTACCTTCCTCTTCTCTCCCTCATCCTGCTGCAGCTTCACCTCTCCCTGACCTGAGCTGCTCTCTGGAGGATGTTTTTTGGCAGCTCTGAAGAAAGAGGTCAGCCTCCTCCACCACTTCTTCTTCCTCTTTCTTTTCTCCTGCACTCTCCCTGACTCCTTCCTCTCCTCCTCCTTACCTCCTCCTCCACTTTTTCCTCCTTCTCTCTCCAACACCTTCTCCTCCTCCTCTCCTCCTCTCTCCATCACCCTCCTCTCCTCCTCTCCACCTCCTCCCTCTCCTCCTATCTCCATCACCACCCTCTCCTCCTCTTCACCCCCTTCCTCTCCTCCTCCTCCTCCACCTTCTCTCTCCATCACCCTCCTCTCCTGGCCGTTTCCCTCACCAGCACCAACAGGGGTCTCATCGCGAGGATGAGGATGTTGAACCGCCGTGTTGATGCTGGGTTTTGGGGGTGTACTTGGATGTTCATCGTACACCTCGCCAATCATCGGACTCACTTTACAAACTCGCTGTCCCATCGCTGTGAAAAATCACTCTCGACCACTACAACAAACCCACAAAGAGTGTAAGAATGTCACGCACTTATAAACCCCGCGCGTTCTATTCGAACGCGCTCTATGACATCATGGGACACAAACACACACACAGCGGCTTTGAGCGTCTCAATAATGTATTAATGATTCCCTATCAGTCCCATCAATAAAATATACTATTAAAAATGTATGTTTCAAAAATAAAACATGGTTGAACAGTGAGATAAGGCAAATATTACATATATTATAAATGCTTAATATATGCACATAAATATGCATTATCCAGGTGTTTTCGATGTTTTGAAATATATTAAAATATGTAAGATAGATATTTTTCCTAATATATCATAGTCAAAAAAAATTATATATATAATATATATATTTGCTGAATGGAACCTTTTATTATTAATAGGAGTTGTTGCTGTTAGCCTATTTTTGTCTGGTTTGAAATTACAACAAATATAATTGATAGCCTATAAAAAAAACTAATGAAGGTATATGACTCGTTTTGGTAACTTATCTAATGCAGTGACATTCCTATGGTAGCCTGTTTTCGCTAAATGCCTCTTTTTATCTCACATTTCTGATTTTTTCCCTCGCAATTGCGAGATATAAAGTCAGAATTCAGAACTCGCATTTCTGAGGAACAAAATGGGAGGGAAAAAGTAAGAATTGTGAGATAAAAAGTCGCAATTACCTTTTTTTTTTATAGTGGAGGAAACAACTCACATGAAAAATACTATAGCTAGTAATTTATAGTTTTTGAACCATACTATAGCTAGTAAATTGTAGTAAACTGTATATATTATAGTATTTACAACACTTTTTAATGAATACTTAAGTATTAACTATAGTGAACTGATAAACTGTAATAAATACTGTAGTATACTTTAGTTTTTACTACAGTAAACTGTAGTGTATTGTAGTAGCTATAATATACCCTATAGTTGTAGAAAACTTAGTACAGTACTATTGAGTAAAGTAATTTGTTTATATTATTACTATATTACCACAGCAACTAGAATTACCACAACAAATTAATTCAAGTACTTTACTATAGTATGGTTCAAAAACACTATAGTATTTACTATAAATTACTATAGTATAGCTTCCATATACATTCCTACATGTGGTCAAACTTCTATAGCCGTCAGTGTATTTGGCACGTTGTTAGTTTCTCCAGTAGAGGGCGTCTATTTAACATGTAATATGTTCAGATTTGATTTTATTGTGTGCAGTCTTTGGTTGTACCGTGAAAGGTTTATTGGTGTAAATCTATTCTTTACCATATTAAATTGATTTTACTGTGTGAGTGAAATCATTGCAGTGCTCTACAGTCAACTCTTTTTGCAAACTGTACATTCAAACCCACATGCAAATCACTCTCTGCTCTCCTATAATTCCCATTTTCATCAAACCTTAAAGTCATCAGTTTTCAATTTCATAAAACACTTTTTGCAAAACACAACACACAATTCTCTATGTAACACACAAAAATCAAACAGGAATTATCTTGATTTCCTTTTCCAAACACAACCATTGTTTCTGTCCAACTACACATGGTTGATGTATTTCTTTTCTTTCGTACTGTGTAATACTGTATTCACAACCACAAATGCTTCTTGCTTTCGTGTTTACCGTGAATTTTTCAACATCTCTCTGCCAATTACTTTAATCTTGTACAGAAATGTACATAGGAGCTCATGAAAGAAAAGCTTTAGGTTTTGAATAACTATCTGTATATGATATATCCAAAAATAGAATATTATGGCAAAGGTGTTTGCAATGTAAGACAAATGTTTGCTTTTGAGATGTGTTTGTGATATTTTGAATTCAGTGCTACATTTTGCAAGAGATGTGAAGCATTTTGCATTTTGTGTGTGCAATTCTTGGATTTGTGTGTAAAGTAAAATAAATAAATAAAAAAATGTCTTCTGAATCTGTGACTAAGACATGCCAGAAACATCAGCAGAAGGTGAAAGGTGGAAGCATCTCAGTGATCGACACTCCAGGACTGTTTGATACAAAAATCAGTGAAAAACAACTGAAGGATGAGATTGAGAAATGTGTCAACATGTCTGTTCCTGGTCATGTGTTTCTGCTGGTCATCAGACTGGACGTGAGATTCACAGACGAGGAGAAGAAAACTGTGAAATGGATTCAGGAGAACTTTGGAGAAAAAGCTGCTGATTACTCCATCATTCTGTTCACTAGAGGAGATCAGATAGATAAACCTATAGAGGAGTTTCTGACCGAAAACAGATGTGTCAAAAAACAACACACATGGCTGTGTTGACAGCATTTTCACACATGTTGTGTAGGATTTTAACACACAACGTGTAGTTTAAAAAAAAACTGCCTCTTGGACAGATTGGCACAATAAATGTGTTATCTCCTGGGCGGGCAGTTTGTGTTTATGGAAATAAAAACAATACATATATTTCATATGGCAGCACATAAAAAGCTCTAAAATGAATAAAAATCATTTATAAAAATAAATATACAATATATATTTTTCAATTTATTAAACGAAATATTAACGGCTGTTTTTTGTCGGCCAATCACGTCGTGCCTCTTGTCTTTTTAAACTGCGGCGGATCGCGCTCTTTTCACTCTGGCCTGGTTTGAGGGGAATGAAGATGCTGTTGGACCCATCCGTAAGTTACAGCAGACAATATTTGTTAAAATGCGTAGTGCAGAAAAAAATCGATCATGGAAATAGTTAAATACGTTAATTAGTTGGAAAGTGGCGACGTGCATTGAGCAGTGTGCCGTTAGTGAAGTGTTAGCCAGGCAGAGCGCACGACAAGTTGTCCAGCACACCAGATCATTATAAACACCTAAAAGAGTGTATTATAAGTGAAGAATTTAACGTGGAGCGTTTGCTTTGCTGCATCAGGTACGTTCATCAGTGCCTGTGATGTTTTTTGCGGATGACAGCGTGAAATGTTGTTTGTTCTCATCGCATTACTTACATTCTACGGTATGAATTTTCTTCAAGGACGTTGTTACATTAACACTAACTTATTTTCAAGAATTTGTTGATGTTGACAGAGGTGAAGGTTTGACCGATTTCACGTCAAGCACAGGAGCCCTACCATAAATGCTGGAGAGTCCCGTCAAATCCAGGTATTTTGTTTTTGTACAGTAAATGCATTGTTAATGTGAGGGTATTTTAGTTGACTTTTTTGGGCAATATAATTTGCAATCCAAGTGCTGTCTGTCTGTCTATCTATCTTAGGCCTCGACTGTTGTCAGTTGGCCTTTAAAGTTCTCATGATATACTAACTTGCAGCTTACCACATCATCTGACTGTTTGATAGATATTAGAAATGAATGTATTTTGTTGAGATCAATACTTTGTTCTTCAATTCTTTGTTCTTTGTATCTTTGATTTAATCAGCAGTGGAGATGAACATCGAAGGGGACTCCCACAATGGCTGAAATCTTTGAGTACTAATGCTGCTCGGATATGCTGGGTGTGGTAGGTCTCATTGCAGTTCAGTCTTTACTTATATTCTTCTTTTACATAAAGGGATAGTTCAACCAAAAATCATTTACTCACCCTCATACTGTTCCAAATGTGTGAGTTTCTTTCTTCTGTTGAACACACAAGAAGACGTTCTTAAGAATGTTGGTAACAGGACACTTGATGCTAGCCATTGACTTCCATAGTATATTTTTATATATTTTTTTCCCAACTATGGAAGTCAAAGGCTACCGTCAACTGTCTGGTTAGCAGCATTCTTTAAAAATATCTTTTATGTTCAGCAGAAGAAAGAAACTCATACAGGTTTGGAACATGAGGGTGAGTAACAACAACAGTAACAATAACATTTTCATTTTAATAGACAATGCAAAAGTTCTGATATTGTTAGTAACACTGATATATTTTGAAAACGTTTCCTCTTTTAAGCTCGATATTGAGTTTGGATAAATAACAGATGGAAAGACTGAGAAGTTGAAAGCTGAAGCTACCATGGAAAGGAGTAGATGCTATGTAAGTGTGAAGTCTTTACTTACACACATCTCGTTTAATGTATTATAACAAATATTCATTAATATATGACTTGACGTGAAGGAGGACAGATGCAGGTAATTGCACATGTCGATCTCTGACTGTTTAGGTTTCTTTAGTGGAAATCTATGGAGCTGCTGTAAATAATCACAATGGTACACAAGTCTTAATGAAAAAAAAAAAAACTCTTCACTCTTACTAACTTATTTAACCTTAAAAACGCATGCATTGAGTATAAAATGAGGGTTTAGCCTAAAAAAAAATAAAATAAAAATAAACTTCATGGTTGCAGCAGTTATTTGCCATGCTCTGCGGCTGGCTTGTCAGTATTGTAATATTGTGGTTATCACAACAACCCTATTTAGGCTGCTCTTAATCCTACACTTAAACATTTGTTGTATTTCTAATCTGTTTTCATTAATTTTCAGATTTAAAAAGTTCTACACGATGGTTGTTCTTGCATATCTTCTGCCACCGTTGCCTGGAAGTCAATGCATTGTTAAATCTGAAATTTCATTCCTTCAATTTAAATTTGTACCGGTAAGTTTTACTTGGTCCGTTATTTTTGTAATGATGTCTTGATGCATTCTAAACTCCTAAAATGTAATTTTTTTTTTTTTTTTTTCTCCTCCCCTTAATTCTAAGCTTGGAGCCAGTATTGCATCCCTCTGCAGCAGTTTTGAGACCGCATCAAAGACCAGACCAACAGCGATCTACATTGGGAGTTTGAAGAGCACAACATGACAGTACATCATTGCGAGGATTGACAGAGTAACCATTCCTGTGGATGAGGGCCTGACGTGCTGTGGACAGTATATTCTAGGTGTGAAACTTGTCCTGTCCACCACAGATTAGTTCGGTCTTCTCTTTCTAAGACTGGAGCATCTAATATTGAAACGCCACATTCTCTTCCTTTTAAAACTGACATTCCTACTTATTGTGTTGCCTCTTTTGAGGCCCAAATATATTCTTCATTAAACACAACTATAGCAGATGTAACGAAATATTACTTCACAATTAGTACACAATTACAATTTTACAATATTTCCAAGTGATTGTCATTGCAAACAATTTCAAAATATGTGCCTGAATGTTTGTCTGATCTAAAATGTTTCTTTAAATGTATCCAAAAGTATCTGTCTGACTTGAGTTTGTTATGAGAAATGTCATCCACTAGTCTTGTTACTTGTAAGTGTAATTGATGTTGGCAACACTTTGAATGAATACTGTTGTTAATGGCTAGTGCATTACAAATGCATTTGTCTTATGAAGAAAACTGACAAACATTCTATAGATTTTGAAAACTGACTGTTATTGTTTATTTGTCTGATTTGGAAAGTTTTATCTTGTATCTGACATTTTATAAGTTGATCTTATGTTATGAGAAATGTTATTTGCTAGTTTTGACTGTGTATGATTGTTTCAGTCAATTAAGGTGTTGTTGTTGGTAACACTTTAATGTATACCGTATTGTAGATAATAGCATTACAAAGCATTTGTGTCATCTAATCATCTAAATTAAGTCTATGAAATTGAGATTTAGAGCATTTTGTTGTGCCTCTGTGAATGCATTGTTCTCTACCCTGACAAAATTTGACTATAAATTAAATAACTTTTTTTACATCTTGTCTGTTTTATTTTAATTTTGTAGAGTTACAAATGGATGGTAATGCTTAATATTGTTGTATGAACATGATAAATTTCAGTTATACTTATGTGTTTAAATGACACATTTGTGTGTTAAAATTACCTTACACAATGTGTGTGTTAAGATGGATCACACATCTACTGTGTTAAATTTGACACGTGTAGTCCCTGAGCACACTTGTGTGTTAAAATTCTGAACGTGTCATTTTTAACACATCTCTTTGCAGTGCAGGCAGATTCAAAAGCTTGTTAGTGTAAATCCAGATATCATGTTTTCAATAACAAAGATAAAAATCCAACACAGGTTAATGAACTGCTGAATTCACATGAATCGCAATTCTATCTTTCTGCCGCTTGCATGCAATCCAGAATTCAGTTCTCTTTCACAGCTTATTGTGCTTGAATGGTCAAATACACACACAAATATGTCAAAATGCAAACTGCATTGTGTGGAGTATTCACATAAACACAGTCTGTTATGTCCTATGTGAACGTAAATGGTTGGGAGCTAATTGGATATGTAACAGTATATTAGATCCGTGTGTAGTAGGGCAGTCTAGGTCCCGCCCTATTAAACGTGGTTGTCACCTGAATGACGGGTGCGACAGCCTATTGGCTGCCGTTCCGGGCGTATTTAAGGCGTAGTTTATGTCACCTGGGTGCGCATCGTACAATCGTTGTTGTGCGCGGAGCTCTGCGGGAGCCAGGTTATGGTCAGGATTGGTGCGACGTTGCTGTTGGGTACAGGCTGTCTTTCGCCCCAGCTTATGTGTGCGCTCTGATGGAACGCCTGCATATTTGCAGTTCGTCGATTACAGATAAAGCTGTGAGTAACTGAACCCGTGTGTTTAGCGATCTACTTCTGGTGGGGCAACTGCCCGTGAGCACTTCATTACTGTGGACTGCAGGGCAAATGCTCCTCCTTAGACAACGTTAAGACTGCACTGTTTGTTCTGCTGCTATTTCTACGACTGTGTGACCGTTTTGTATTTGATTTATTACTTTCTGATCTTGTTTTTGTTTTTTTGCTTTACGCTCATGCTGGTGGTCTAGGTGAAGGGTGGCTAGTCCGAGCCGTCACTTAAAGTGAGATGTGCCGTTAACGGTGCACGTTTAGCCCCTCCGGTTGTTATATTGCCACCAGCAGCGTGTTTGTTTTGTTTATTTTTTTGTTTCCTTTGATTTGCGCTCTTCCTAGGGACGGTGTGGGAAAAGTCGGGTAATATCTCGTACCTGGGAAGATCAAGTGCCTTTCTTTGTTTAACGTTTTGATTTGAGTATTTACTGAAAGCCCCTTCAGCTTTAAGTTTTTGTTCTTTATTAAATTTTTTTTTTTTTTTTTTATGCATTTCATGTGATTTAATTTGAAGCCTGATTATTTGCTGTTTTCACTTGTATTATTTGCTCCATTTTTCCTTCTTGGTTTTGTTCTTTTCTTTAACCCCTTGCTGCTCCATGGCATGTCTAGGTTCATGAACCTAGTTGAGCATCTATACCTCTCTGTCTGACTCCTGTGGCCAGTAAATTGTCCATTGTTGTCCTCCTCCATGGTTTGAACTTATTCTAATGCAAGTTGTTGAATTGAATGTGTGTCGGATTAATTGTTTTTACAATTGTTTTGTCTTGGCCCTGTGGTGGGTGTTGTTGTTTTTTTTTTTTTTTTTTTTTTTTTTCTTTTTCCTCAGTGTTTTTGCCATTGACAACTGCGTCTCCCTCACTTGGAGCGTGTGTGGTGTGAGTGTAAGTGTTTGTGCGGAGCATATTTGGGTGAGTGGTGTGTCTGGATACTCACTGTGCAGCTTGCTGCCCTACTGGTAAGCCTCAGCCTGAAAGTTCCTTGTTTTCTTTATTTCATTTCTTTTTGTTTGGTCAACAGTTTTTTATATTTTAATTAATTATTATTGTGAAATAAAAGCATTTTTGTATTTATATCCACGTCTCTTGTGTTCAGTGGTAACAAACCTGTGTGCTCTATTTTGGGTATAAATTTCCCCGTTCATCGAAACGGGGTGGCGTAGTCTGCTCTTTTGTTCTAGTTGTACACTAGTGTCAATTCTTACCCTTTACCGCCCCGCCACACGTGCATTTGTTCTTAAAGGGACAGCAGCCTAATAGGTTGTTTGCAATCACGTGGTTCTGGTGACGCGCGAAATTCATGTGGAGGGCAAGCAGTGAAAATTACAATGGAAGAGATGGAGAAAAGTCCGTACTGTGCTGGTTTAGAAAGGTATAAACAGAAAATCACAACATATTTTGGACGTGAACCTTATGTTATGAAGAGGAGCGTTTTTTTTTTTTTTTTTTTTTTTTTTTTTTTCTCCTACTGAATTGAAAGACTTGACTGCCATCGAGGAGGAGGTAGATATAGAGAATGTGAAGCTGCCGTCACGTCGCGTTCAGTTCTAGTATGGTTTGTTTATATCGCGCTGCCTTTCTGCTAGTGAAGTTAGGGCAGTATTTTTGATTTTTTTTTTTTTGTCGTGATTGTGAAAAATGTTGCCATTGTAGGTCATTTATGCTGAATCGAGAATTGCAACAGGAGCTCACCTCATCGTTCAGGGAAAAAACGATGTAATACAATTTTCGCCTTTTCTATGTGTAAAAACACACTAAGGGAAGCAGGTTGAGGAGGTGACGGGGAGACACTGTATAGCAAATCCAATAATGTCACTGATTGAACCCACTCCCTATCACTCAATAAAATAATCACATAGCTGAGTGTTTTTGAAAGTGTTGTATTTTGTTTGGTTTAATAATTAACATTACATTTGCCAGTACAACCCCTGGCAAAAATTACGGAATCACCACGCTTTGAGGATGTTCACTCAGATTTTTTACTTTATAGCAAATAAACAAATCACACATAGGACACAAAAAAGGTTTTGTTCAATAGCTTAACATTCTGGCTTCAGGAAACATACCTCAAACAAATCCACTTATAAACCCGATTCCAAAAAAGTTGGGACACTGTACAAATTGTGAATAAAAGGAATGCAATAATTTACAAATCTCATAAGCTTATATTTTATTCACAATAGAATATAGATAAAATATCAAATGTTGAAAGTGAGACATTTTGAAATGTCATGCCAAATATTGGCTCATTTTGGATTTCATGAGAGCTACACATTCCAAAAAAGTTGGGACAGGTAGCAATAAGAGGCCGGAAAAGTTCAATGTACATATAAGGAACAGCTGGAGGACCAATTTGCAACTTATTAGGTCAGTTGGCAACATGATTGGGTATAAAAAGAGCCTCTCAGAGTGGCAGTGTCTCTCAGAAGTCAAGATGGGCAGAGGATCACCAATTCCCCCAATGCTGCGGCGAAAAATAGTGGAGCAATATCAGAAAGGAGTTTCTCAGAGAAAAATTGTGGAACAATATCAGAAAGGAGTTTCTCAGAGAAAAATTGCAAAGAGTTTGAAGTTATCATCATCTACAGTGCATAATATCATCCAAAGATTCAGAGAATCTGGAACAATCTCTGTGTGTAAGGGTCAAGGCCGGAAAACCATACTGGATGCCCGTGATCTTCAGGCCCTTAGACGGCACTGCATCACATACAGGAATGCTACTGTAATGGAAATCACAACATGGGCTCAGGAACACTTCCAGAAAACATTGTCGGTGAACACAATCCACCGTGCCATTCGCTGTTGCCGGCTAAAAGGTCAAAAAAGAAGCCATATCTAAACATGATCCAGAAGCGCAGACGTTTTCTCTGGGCCAAGGCTCATTTAAAATGGACTGTGGCAAAGTGGAAAACTGTTCTGGGGTCAGACGAATCAAAATTTGAAGTTCTTTTTGGAAAACTGGGACTCCATGTCATCCGGACTAAAGAGGACAAGGACAACCCAAGTTGTTATCAGCGCTCAGTTCAGAAGCCTGCATC
This sequence comes from Mylopharyngodon piceus, assembly GCA_039654765.1. Classification (NCBI taxonomy): domain Eukaryota; kingdom Metazoa; phylum Chordata; class Actinopteri; order Cypriniformes; family Xenocyprididae; genus Mylopharyngodon; species Mylopharyngodon piceus. Next base: position 28,470,415 of record CM077453.1, read on the forward strand.
TCTGATGGTATGGGGTTGCATGAGTGCGTGTGGCATGGGCAGCTTACACATCTGGAAAGGCACCATCAATGCTGAAAGGTATATCCAAGTTCTAGAACAACATATGCTCCCATCCAGACGTCGTCTCTTTCAGGGAAGACCTTGCATTTTCCAACATGACAATGCCAGACCACATACTGCATCAATTACAACATCATGGCTGCGTAGAAGAAGGATCCGGGTACTGAAATGGCCAGCCTGCAGTCCAGATCTTTCACCCATAGAAAACATTTGGCGCATCATAAAGAGGAAGATGCGACAAAGAAGACCTAAGACAGTTGAGCAACTAGAAGTCTGTATTAGACAAGAATGGGACAACATTCCTATTCCTAAACATGAGCAACTTGTCCCCAGACGTTTGCAGACTGTTATAAAAAGAAGAGGGGATGCCACACAGTGGTAAACATGGCCTTGTCCCAACTTTTTTGAGATGTGTTGATGCCATGAAAATTAAAATCAACTTATTTTTCCCTTAAAATGATACATTTTCTCAGTTTAAACATTTGATATGTCATCTATGTTGTATTCTGAATAAAATATTGAAATTTGAAACTTCCACATCATTGCATTCCTTTTTTATTCACAATTTGTACAGTGTCCCAACTTTTTTGGAATCGGGTTTGTACATTTTTTTTTTTTTTTATTAATGGCATGTCTTTTTCCAGAGCAAGTAGAGGAAAAAAGTATGGAATCAATGTTGAGGAAAAAAATATGGAATCATCAACAAAAATAACAATTGTTGCTCCTCCTCTGGCTTTTGACAGCCTAAATTCTTTGAGGCATGGACTTCATTAATGACAAACAATATTCCCCATCAAGCTGGTTTCAACTTTCTCAAATAGCGTTTGACAGATCAGCTTTGCAGGATGCAGCCTTGTCATGGACCAGTGTTTATAATTTCCACCATCAATTTTCAATTGGATTGAGATCTGGACTATTTGCTGGCCATGTCTTTGAGTTGATATGCCTTTCCTGAAGAAAAGCTTTAACACTCTTTGCTCTGTGGCAAGATGCATTATCATCCTGAAAAATTATTTCATCATCACCAAACCTATTTTCTATCGATGAAATTGTGGACACTTTTCTCATTCCAATGTACACCAGTGCATTTACTGTTGAGGTAATGATTGTCATCTCCCCTGGTCCTTTACCTGACATGCACCCCCATATCATAAATGAGTTGGGAAATTTGATTGTTTTCTTCAAGCAGTCATCTTTATATGTTTCATCAGAACGGCACCTGACAAAAGTTCCAGCATAATCTCCTTGGCTAATGCAGATTCGCGATTCTTCACTGAATAACACTTTCATCCAATCATCCAGAATCCATGATTGCTTCTCTTTATCCCACTGTAATCTTGTTTTCTTTTAAGTGTTTATTTGGCTTTTCTATATGTAAGCTCAGTAAGCTCTATATGTAAGTTCAAGCTGGTTTTTTATAGTTCTGTCCCCAAAATTGGCTCTTGATTCTGTCTGTTTTTGTTTTGTTGTGCATTTTCTATTGTAAAGGCATATTGCTTTGAGATTTCTATCTTGACGCTTTGACGTCTTCCTTGGTCTGCCCGTATGTCTTGCTTTATAACCTTCCCATTTACTTGCACCAAATTTTAGACACAGCTGACTGGGAGCAACCAACTTCTTTGGCCATACTCCGTATTGAAATTCCTTGTTGAAGGAGTTTTATAATCCTTTCCATTGTTTCAACTGAGAACTGTCTTCTTGGGGCCATATTTCATTTCAATTAGCCAAGTCAAACAACCCATTAAGGTGCAAGCACTCCCTTTTAACTACTGACTAATTAGCATTTTTAGACTTGTCCCAGTATTTGTTTAAAATGGTATTTTAAACAAATATTTTTTTCCTCAACATTGAGTGATTCCATACTTTTTTCCTCTACTTGCTCTGGAAAAAGACATGCCATTAATTTAAAAAAAAAAGTGGATTTGTTTGAGATACGTTTCCTGAAGCCAGAATGTTAAGCTATTGAACAAAACCTTTTTAGTGTCATATGTGTGATTTTGTTTATTTGCTATAAAGTAAAAAATCTGAGTGAACATCCTCTAAGTGTGGTGATTCCATAATTTTTGCAAGGGGTTTTAGGACTCGCACTCGGCTTGTGAATGAGTATAACTTGCACACAGCCACTTCAAAACTGTAGTCTACTTTTTTGTAGTGAGTATACTGTGATTTTTCCCTCCCAGCCTCATACTCACCCATCCCAGAGCGACACCCCATAAGCACCACCACACTCACTAATGCATATAGTACGCATCTGATCTAGGCTACATGTAATTGTATCAACATGTCACCATGTACCACTTTTGCTACAGTATTCTGACGGATAAGTAAAGTTTTGCTGATCTTCTTGTAGCCTTCACCTTTCTGGTGTAAAGAAATTATTTTCTTTCTCAGGTCTGTTGTGACATTTCTCTTCCATGTGGTGCCATTGCTGACAGCATGAAATGGGAAGGGGTTTTAACACCCTTTTATAGTCAGCTGTCTGCTGGACACCTGTGTAATGAATAATTAGACTCACCTGTGGTTGAATTCTTGTTAAATTAGACATTTGTAGTCTAAAATTTAGCTTTGCTCCAGAGACTTTCAGTGGGGTGTACTCATTTTTGCATCACCCTAATTTGAGTAAAACTGAGAAATGTGTAATCTAAGTTATATTATTAACCTTACTTTCATGTTATAAGTTAAACAGATGTTGTCTTGTCAACATTTTGGAAATTGTTTTTGTTCATTGAGATATTGTTTAAAATGTTACTTTTCAAAGGGGGTGTACTCATTTACGCTGAGCACTGTATATCTATTTAATCTGTATATTTTTTTTCTATTGTGTTTGTTTATTTTAATTTATTTACCAGTTTTATAAATGCAAAAGTTTTATTTTTGTATCAAGGAATTTTATGTACTAAGTAGTTTTTCTATTTGTCTCAAGGGTGCCTTGCTTTATTACAGAAGACTGCCAGTCATGTGTGCAGTGACTGCAGTCAGCTTAAATGGCATTTGTTTAGTAAAATTGGGTTGACTAAGAAAAAACAAAATCAATTTTTCTAGACGTGTTAAACTATCTACTGCAGTCAAATAAGAAAAGTAACACAAAACAGCAATCTACAATCAAATCTATGCATATATCGAATTGAAGTTGATTTTGAATCAAATCATAACCTCAAGAATCAATTTGAATCGAATCATGAGGTACCAAAAGATTCCCACCCCTAGATTGTGTTTATCATTCTCACTGGATCACAGTTTCTCTTGCGTGTTTTGCCATAACACACAGTTATAGCAGCTAGAGAAACTAATGTTAAAATACTAATTTAACTGATTTCTCAACCGTATGGTAGACCTTACTTTGAGTGTGAAAAAAATCAGTCAAAAGAAAGACGATCTTCTACTGCCTCTACTGTCTACCCCCGTCTGCTTTTGGCATGGAGGGATAATATGCCAGCTTCCCTACTATTTAGCAGGCAAAAACAATAGGCTATATTGGGAGAGTAGTATGTCTCAATTCATAAAAAAAGTAATTGAAAAGTACCTGGATGGCCTACTACCTGATATATTTTGAAATACGTACAAAGGACACTTTACTATTCCATGAGGCTTTAGGAGAGGACTTGAAAATTGTGTGGAAGGAACACAATTTACATTGCAGTGCCAAAATGGTAGATGCAGCATGTTTGGATTGCATTCATATACATTCATATAGAACATATACTTTTTTATTTATTATTGGTCGCGAACTAAGTTCTTCTTCAGATGTAGTACTTTGATGGTATGTGATTTTGCATGTAAGAGAAAACTGATGTAGAAAAAGAATATTATGGCAACAGCAATAGTGTCCATTTTGCAAATAGTGGTAATTCATTTCACAATGTGTGAAATCAAGCAAGCTATTTGCGTTCAAACACCAACATAGTGTATGATTTAGGTCTAATGCCGGTTTCACACAGCCCGTGTCAGCAGAGCGTAAAAGAGTGCTTACACAGTAACGCATGTATAAAAGCACTTTGAAAAGGTTGGTTGTACCTGTCAGCTAAACCAAAAAAAGTAGAAAAACTCTGGTTTGAACATCTATCACAAGTAAAATTACACAAAAAGAAAGAAAAGAATTTATTGACGATAAATGGACCTAGATATTTTACAAAGCTTGTAGTATTCATGTTGTGAAAAATTTTCCTTTTGTGTAAAATGCTTTTTATTGCTGAATTTACTGAAATTTTCTGAATTTATCGAAAATGTTATGAATTAAAATCACTGAAAAAGGCCTGGATATTATATTGACCACCACAATATAAAGTATATGTATTATTTATTTATAAACAGCCTTTTTTAAAATAAATGTAATTTCATGTGGACCCTGATAATTATGGAAGGTATCTAAGACTTACTAACATTGTTACAGGTATGTTTATTATTCAAAAAAGTCCATAAAATAGTACTGCAAATGTAAAGCAAGATTTACAAGATCTCAACTGTATGGTAGAGTTTTGTATCTTTTAGATAAAAACATACATTTTGAACAAAGATGACAAACTAAACATAGGCCCATAAATACAAGAGATAACAAGCAACTAAACTAGACACAGGTGAAAGGGAGATCAAAAACCATGGAAACAGAAAAAAAATCAGCCTAAAAAAAAAAAAAAGTCAAAATAAGAGACAATTATTTTCATAGTTCACAATTAATACTCCTACCGCCCCTGGCTAAACGTCCATGCACCCCAGCCGTCTCAACTCCTCCTCAAATACTCAACCGCTTCCATCCAGAATATCAACCATGCTGTGTCCCAGTTTGCCTACTTATATTATGCCCTAAAATATGCACTGTTTTTGTTAAGAAAAAATACATACTTTTAAGTGTGGAGAAAGCTTTGGGACATACTACTTCGTCATAATTGTGTCCTTAACGGTCATCTCTGTCGCTTAGTTACATGTATCTTGTCACTGTTTAAACTGCCCTGTCAATCATCTTGACCTCACTCTGGGGTCAACGAACGCACCGGCACGTTCTGCTGGATTTTTTCCTCATAACAGCAAAAACAAATACTTAATATTTTTGGGCATGCAAATAAGTGTAAGACATCATGTAGAAACTGTACTTTTATTTGTGTTACACTCTCAATAACAAAAAAACTTGTGCTTTTGGAAAATAAAGAAAATAAACGGGGTGCGCTTTCAGCTGTCTCAGTCTTACCGAGCATTTTTCTGAAACACGTCACAAAAATGAACTGAAACTCAGCAAATACTTATCACACAAACATGAAGCACATAAAATGAAATGTCTACTTTTAAATAAAACAATTCAAATTTAAAACAAATATTCTCCTGCAATGTAATCTGTATGAAACTAAAGAGATGTGTTAATTTTCCTCTGAAGAAGAGCGGGACTCCGACGATGAATTTGCATTTTGAAGAACGACTTGATCTAGCGAGGTTAAGTAATTTAGTTTTACTCATATTAGTTGATATGCTATTTTATATAAACATGTACATATTTTACTAGTCTGGACTATTTCCAGACTTGCCAGCCAGTTTTCAGAGTATTGAAATGTGAAATATGTCTTATTATAAGATGGTTCCCAGATAGCATGTAATCATTGAAACAATGTTGTGTCAGTGTTGATGCATCAACGCTAATTGCATTGAATTAACGTTACAAAGTGATGTTGCTTTAGCATCACTCTTGCACCCTCAGTTAATGTTGAAGCAGTGTTGAGATTTCAACCACAAATCAATGGAAATATTATTGATTCAACATTACAAAGTGAAATTTTTTCAACATCACTTTTGCACCCTCATTTAATGTTGAAACAATGTTGAGATTTCAACAATAAATCAATGATAATATCATTGAATCAACATTATGAGGTGATGTTGGTTCAATATCATGTTTGCACCTGCATTTAATGTTGAAACAATGGTGAACAAAAAATCAACGGTAATGCTATTGAATCAACATTACACTATGATTGATTCTACATCACTGCTGTTAAATCAATATTGAAATGAACAAAAATAATCATTAGTAATATTGTTTGATCAATGTTAATGTGATATTGATTGAACTGAAATGTCATCATAAAATAATGTTCTGAACAACATTAATATTGCAGCTACACTTCAGTGGTACGTCAACAAATTTCTGACCATTTCAAAGTTTTGGGAAAACCTTTTAAAACATGACACCTTTCCAGAAATTGAGTCATTTTTTTTATTATTATTTATTTGACAGTTTAACACATTAGGGCTGTCGCGATATTAGATTTTTCACACCACGGTTATTGTGGCCAAAAGAATTCTTGGGGGAAAAAAATGTATCAAATTCATTTTTACTTTGTTTATTTAGTTTTTCTTTTTCAGGGTTGCTGCACATTAAGTCAAATTTAAGGCTTTTAAAGACCTTTTTAAGACCTGAAGAAATAAACATTAATACTAACCTAGCAGCCTATACATTAAGGCTGTTAAATCATTATCAACAAAATCCATCTTTGCAATACAGAGGTGACACAGAATGAGTAGTGGCATTAATATATTTACACAGCATTTACAATTTGTCTTCATAAATTTAATTCAATATTTAAATATGGATTTATTTCTAACTTTAACTTTTTAATTAAAATGTACTTTAAATGTGAAACTAAACCGCCAGTAGGTGGCAGCAAGTCACTGTCTTAATGAGTGAGTGAGTCATTCATTCAACCGATTTGTTCAAATGACTGATTCATTCAGGAAGCAAGCAAGTGACCGTCTTTATTGAATGGTTCAATTAATCATTAAACTGATTCGTTCTAAATGCGGATTCAGTCAGTATAACAAAAACATTTCTGTCTGTTGCACGGGGCTCTGTTCTGCTGTTCATAATTTTGAAATTTTCGTTGGCGAAATAAAGAAAAAAAAAACAATATTAACAATACTGTGTCTAAAATGTAACTCACATTGTTCATTCAACAATAAGTTAAATGAACATGCAGATTTTGGGAAAACGGCACTCTTGCTCGTGTGATATTGTAATACAACTACATCTTATCATATGATATAATGACAAAAACTCGTTGGGGCAAAAATGCCCGTGTATCTTGAATTTTGAGGGCATATAACTGCATGCATAGCTACATCACGCTGAGTAAGACGAGTAAAGAAAACGCGGTACTTATTAAAAGAATCACCCTTTATTTAAATATATGAACACAGAAAATCGCTGTTAACAGGTTAATATAACATTTCCCATTCCATGACTAGTAAAATAATCGCAATTTACTCTGTAAAATGGCGTAATCCGAAGGGTGATGGACACGGAGGCATAATATAAAACAGTTTAATGTTGTTATACGTAATATGTCCCTTTATCCATTAGGTGGCGACCAAGTGCTTGCTAAGAGTTTAGTTGCAGTGTTAAAGGAACACTCCACTTTTTTTGAAAATAGGCTCATTTTCCAACTCCCCTGGAGTTAAACAGTTGAGTTTTACCGTTTTTGAATCCATTCAGCCGATCTCCGGGTCTGGCGGTACCACTTTTAGCATAGCTTAGCATAGTTCATTGAATCTGATTAGACCGTTAGCATCTCGCTCAAAAATGACCAAAGAGTTTTGATATTTTTCCTATTTAAAACTTGACTCTTCTGTAGTTAAATCGTGTACTAAGACCGACGGAAAATGAAAAATTGCGTTTTTCTAGGCTGATATGGCTAGGAACTATACTGTCATCCAGCGTAATAATCAAGGAACTTTGCTGCCGTACCATTCAAAAAATGTAACTGGCGCTGCGTTCGTTCCGTAAGTTGAATAGGGAAGGCGTAGGACATACAGCGTAAGCTTTTTGAAGAATACGAAAGTACGGTTTTGGCGGAAGCACTTGGAAGGCGATCATTTGTTTATATAAAGCATATACATTTTTTTCGAAAATGACCGATCGTTTCGCTAGATAAGACCTTTATTCCTCGTCTGGTATCGTTTAAAGCCCTTTGAAGCTGCACTGAAACCATAATTTTGACCTTCAACCGTTTGGAGGCCATTGAAGTCCATTATAAGGAGAATAATCCTGGAATGTTTTCATCAAAAACCTTAATTTCTATTCGACTGAAGAAAGAAGGACATGAACATCTTGGCTGACATGGGGGTGAGTAAATTATCAGGAAAATTTTATATGAAAGTGAACTAATCCTTTAAACATTGAAATGCCAATCTCAACCAAAATGATGGTTTGGATCAAAACTCAACAATGTATCAGTGTCACCATGCTATCTGGGTTAGTTCCTGTCCTTGATTCTGATTGGTCAATAGCTGTTTTCTTCAGGATAAAACACAGCTATGACCGCTTCACCCAACAGTTCTGTGTATCACTACACAACACCCTTAGCAACCACTCTTAGCAACATAAACTGTATGTTCTCAGTTGATATTGTTCATTGAATTTTACTGTATTATGTAGGAGAATATTGTGAAAGAGATCGATTTGAGCGAGTTTATTACCTGCAATGAAATCCTATGTTCATAATAAAAAATTTGTTTAAATGTCCAATGTATCATCTTGTCCTTTTAACAGTTAAGGGGTTTTCCCATGACTGACAGCGCTAGTCAAAGCATTTGTCAGTTGCGTCTTGTTCCGTGTTCACAACAATTCAGTCTTTTCAATGTAAAAGTCTTCTCTACTGACTGACACACTCATAAAGACAGTCTTTGCCACCATCTCCGCTTCGCGTCGTGCATTACAACGCCCTTCAGCTGTGACTTATTCACGATACAGCACAGCCTCTCGTACCTTTTTTGCTTACATAAAATATGTCTAATATTTAAATTGGATGCTGTATGATATAAATATAATATAAAAATAATATGAATGTTTAGATTATATTGACAGGGGGTAGTCGTGGCTGGAAACCCGAAGGTTGTGGGTTCAATTCTCAGTACCGGCAGGTACCCCCAATCTCTCCCCAGGTGCCACAGCAAAAAAAAAAAGGTTGCCCACTACATCGGGTGTGTGTGTGTGTGTGTGTGTGTTCACTACTCACTGCTCCTAATGTGTGTGCACTAACTTGGATGGGTTAAATGCAGAGGATAAATTCCTTGTACCATACTTGGCCTTCACATGTCACTTTTTTTTTTTTGACTAGTGTTTATGCTGCCTCATTATCATCAATGCTTGTGCTTGCAAATATCTGTTTGCGTGTAAATGTGCAAAATGTTATGTAAATATGCTCGGCCGATGAAGTGCGCGAATGTGTAAATGTTTGCGTTGTGATAAATATGTCCAGTAATTGCCCATTGACAGACATATACAGCATGTGTCTATACCTATTACAGTTTTTTTTATTTTTTTTTTATTCGCTCTGGTACTATTTTCACAAGGTGTACATTTTCAAAACTCTTAGTACTAATATCACAACAGATCATCAAAAGTGCACTTTTTTCAAACGTTTCAGCATATTTTCAATTGTGTCAGTACAATCACAAAGTATCCTTTTCACTACTCAAAATAAGTGTTTCATCTATATAAATGTTTCATTCACAGTAACTGCCTTTCATAATGCTATTACTATCAAACTTTTGATTAGCATCTCTTCTCGTTCAGTTTAATACATTTGTCTATTATTTAATCCAACTGGACTTAATGATTAATCAGTGGATCATTAGGTACACCTATAGATTTCTATAGATATTGATTCTATAGGCATAGTTTCTATAGAACTTGTTTGCATTTTCCGATATGGATAACCAAATGTAATGAATTCTTTTTACATTATAAGCAATTTATCTTAGATGATGACCACAATTGTTAGATAGTTTTGAATTGAATTGAATTGTTGATAGTTTTCAAAGTGTGTGTGTGTGTGTGTGTGTGTGTGGTCGGTCCTGGTAAACACTGTATTGTGAACCAAATGTCCCAAAAAGGATGTAATTTTACCAGTAATTTTAGACCTTGTTTGGACTTTTTTTTTTTTTGGTCCCCATGAGGAAAACGGCTTATAAATCATATGAAATAATATTTTTTATAAAATGTAAAAATGCAGAAAGTTGTAAAAGGCATTACCATGGTTGAGACTGCCACATTATTGTAACTCACCTTTCATCTGTAAAGATCAACTACAGTAGATTCAGTCATATGGTACAGTGAGAACATTTACTGTATTGGCAGCAAACTCTGTTACACAAAACCTCATGACTGTGTCATACTTCACACCTTTTGATAACGCATAGATACTATTAAAAACAATATGGAATTTATGTCAATTATGTAATTTAGGTAATGTAAGTGTATTTTCTGAGGTGGCATCTGTAACCTGTGGAAATATTTCAGCAACAAAGGTGATTTGAAACATGTATCTTGCATTGTTTGCTATTGTATTAACTGAATGTTAAAAGTACTAAACTGAAAGAAGAACATACTGTTGTGTTTCGGTGATTAAACCAAATGTTCTCATTACATATTACAATGATCTTGTGTTTGAAACAGTGATTATGTAAAATATGTACAGCTAGAATGAAAGCATGAGATCAGGTTTTGAAAGAATGACTAGCTGTGTTACAAGTGTGATCAGTTTGGATTTGGGACCAAAAAAAAAAAAGTCATGGTAAACCCTGCATTGTGAACCAAATGTCCAAACCAAAAGGATGTTAATACCAGTAATTTTAGACCTAGTGGGGACATTTGGTTCACAACGCAGGGTTTACCATGACCCCACACACTCACTTTGACAATTGTGGTCATCATCTAAGATAAATTGCTTATAATGTAAAAAGAATTCATTACATTTGGTTATCCATATCGGAAAATGCAAACAAGTTCTATAGAAACTATGCCTATAGAATCAATATCTATAGAAATCTATAGGTGTACCTAATGATCCACTGATTAATCATTAAGTCCAGTTGGATTAAATAATAGACAAATGTATTAAACTGAACGAGAAGAGATGCTAATCAAAAGTTTGATAGTAATAGCATTATGAAAGGCAGTTACTGTGAATGAAACATTTATATAGATGAAACACTTATTTTGTGTAGTGAAAAGGATACTTTGTGATTTTGTGCATTGTACTAACACAATTGAAAATATGCTGAAATGTTTGAAAAAGTGCACTTTTGATGATCTGTTGTGATATTAGTACTAAGAGTTTTGAAAATGTACACCATACTTGTGAAAATAGTACCAAAGCGAATAAAAAAACCTGTAATTTCCCGACAGTTATGTATATAGGCTACTGGTATTATACTTTCGCATTCACCTGCAATTTGCACTTATTTAAATTTGCTAAATTTGCAGCAGGGCATGCAGCACCCCAATTGAAAATCAAAAAGAGTAAGTACACATTTACCCACCATTTTACATATGATAGTTTAATTTTGTTTATATAATTAGTAGGGATGTAATGGTAGACGTCATGGTTCAGTACGTACCTCAGGTTTGGGGTCATGGTTCAATATGAGTTCGGTATAATAGAAAAAATATTCATACTTTAGGGTCCAATTCTCACTATTAACTAACTACAACTTTTGCCTCAATAAATGCCTAATTACTGCTTATTAATAGTTAGTAAGGTAGTTGTTAAATTTAGGTATTGGGTAGGATTAAGGGATGTAGAATATGATCATGCAGAATAAGGCATTAATATGTGCTTTATAAGTACTAATAAACAGCCAATATCCTAGTAATATGCATGATAATAAGCAACTACTTCATAGTGAGAATTGGACCCTAAAATAAAGTGTTACCGGAAAAGCAACAAATCCACAATTCTAGGTTACTTTTCATTTATTTTGAACAGACAGTATTGCAAATTACAGTTTTTTCCACCTAGCGGCATTTAGTCCCCTAGTTGATATAGTACAGCCTCCTTTGGTGTAGTAAGCACTAAGCAGTAAACAGAATACACTCTTGCATAGGTCATATTTTTTTGCAGGGCTGATAAAAAAACTAACAAAAGATATTTGGTCACAATCAGCTACAAAACTGAAAAGCATCTCGTGTTATAAAAGTACAAAATAAATAAAATGATGAAAATAAAACTTGTTCATTAAAGGGGTCATATAATGCCACTTTTACAAGATGTAAAATAAGTCTCTGGTGTTCCCAGAGTGTGTATGTGAAGTTTTAGCTCAAAATACCCCCCAGATCATATTTTATAGCTTGTTAAATTTGTCACTTTTTGACACACAGTTTTTGTGTCCCTTTAAATGCAAACGAGCTGCTGCTCCTACAAAGAGGGCGGAGTTTCAAGAGCTCCTGTTAGCAGCTCTGATTACCTCAGACTCCCTGAAAATGTCAGAAACTGTTCAGCCTTTTATGTTCAAACCGAAGCTGGACAATGATGGAGGACTCAAGAAGAAGTGACAACATGTAGAATGCAACAGGACGCTTCTGAATGGTTAGTTGATGAATTTATGTAGCTGATGTGGAGCAAAAATTATACTGACAAGAAGTGAAAGCCAATAGGTAATATGTGTAGGCTAATGGTTGGATTCCACAACTGATAACATAAAACATATGTAGACTAATTTTCTAAAAATGTGTTCACTTCAAATGTTGTTTCAACAAAATGTATTTAACAGATAATATATTTAATACATTTATTCCTAATAAACATGATATATTTCCAACATACTTGTACAATATTTAAAAATATTAGTAACCGTGCACAGTTCAATTGTTCATCTTTTTTAAGTTATTGCACAGTCATTAGATTCAGATGTAATTCTATAAGCATGTGGATGATATATTAGCTTACACATTGTTCTGATGTTGTTTTTCAAATTAAATTGCTATGCTAGGCTGTGTCTATTATATTATTATCCACTATGTCGTCAAAGTGAGTTTAGAATGTCGCGCGTGTAAAACCAGACAACTCTTCACACTTTACTCACTCACTCGGTTTGTAGCTGCTCTAGTCTGATTGATTGATACCATCAGTGGTTCATCATGGGACAGAGAAGTTCACGAGTACGATCTTTTACGGATAGCGAGCAGGTTTACGACCCAAACCCCAGCAGCAGCAGCACGGCGGAGAAACACCATCCTCATCGGCCTGATGAGAAGCCTGTTGATGTTGCTGAGGGAGAGGGAGACGTACTTCCCAACTCGCGTCCGAAAAAGAAGAAAAAGAAAGGGGGCAACTTCTTTAAGTGGCTCTCTTTCGGTGGGAAGAAAAAATCCGGCAAAAACAAGAGCTCAGATCAGGGTGAAATGAAGGACCAAGATATTGAGACGGAAACACCCAGGAGAAGTACCGACGGTAAATGACACAACCATGTTATAAAGTCACTTCAAGTTCATAATTTACACCTAAACGAGTAACAGGAACTTTTCTGCCCCCTATAGGGTGATTTTAAACAGACCCTCTATAATAATTAAGTGTAAAAATCAATAAAATTTTACTTTTTTGCACATTAAAAATCAATAGGTGAACAATTAGTGATTTACTTTAATATCAAAGTATCGCTGTTCCCAATAAATCAGTATTTTACCAGTTAATTGACTGCTAGCTAACTTCTTGCGCTGATATTCTCCTCTTCAGATCAAAAGTCTCTACAGTCCATCTCCAGATCTGTAGAGGTCATTGATCTCGAGGAACCTCCTGTCGGTGTTATTCAAGTCCTTCCCGCTGCTGAGCCTCTGGTGCTTGAAGAGCTCCAAACTCAAGTTCACGACGCTCCAGTCAGTCTGACAGCAGGTGAAACGTCTCCTCTGACGAAACCGCTGGACAGTAATGAAGTGAACATGAGACCTGAGGGTGAGTTTCCTAACACAGTCCCCAACAATAATCTCACAATATCTGCAAAGCAGCACCACTAAACATCGTCTTCTTCTGTTCATCATTTAATAGACAACATTTGCTGCCGATATGCAATTGGCCGTAAGCTGGGGCAAGGTGGATTTGGTGCCGTCTATGAAGGCACTCGTTTGGCAGATGGCCAGAAGGTTTGACGTCTACCTGTATCATATATTCACTCTTTAGGGCTCTTGATCTGTTAGAACTTAAACTCTCGCTTGAAATTTATGATACGACCTCTACACACATTAATTGCTTTTTGTTTTGTCCATCAGGTGGCAGTGAAATTTGTCAAAAAGACAAAACACACGGAATGTATCAGCATTGTGAGTATAAGTGATTTTTCAATAGACAAACTCAATCGAGACTGAGTTAAATCCCTGTTTAAAACCATCTAACATCATATAATGTTTCTTTCTTCCAGCCTGATCACCCCGAGCCTCTTCCCAAAGAAGTTGCTCTGACAATCCTGGCCAATAAAGGTCCAGTGACGGACATCATCAAGCTGCTGGACTGGCAGGACCAGCAGGACTTCTACGTCATGGTCCTCGAGCGTTTCTCGCACAGCATGGATGTGTCTCGCTTAGTGGAAAGCAACGGCGGCAGCATCGACGAGAACTTTGCTCGGCTCATCATGTGGGGGGCAACACTAGCCGCTGATGTGTGCTGTCGCCGTGGGGTTTACCATGGGGACATCAAATTAGAGAACCTGCTGATAGACTTTAAGAACCTCGAAGTCAAACTCATTGACTTTGGATGCGGCGATCTACTGACAGAATCAGCCTACACGAGATTCTGTGGTGTGTATTAGTTCTCAAAACTCTTGTGAATCAGTGAACTCATGCTGCGGTAGAGACTCACACATGGGACAAACTCTTTTTCCTCCAGGCACAATGATGTACTGCCCTCCCGAGTACAGGATGAAGGGCGAGTTTCATGGAAAGCCGGCAACGGTCTGGACTCTGGGGATCCTCTTGTTCAGAATGCTGTGCGGATACTTTCCAGATACTTTTGACCTGTACAGAATCAATATGAACACCTGGTACAAACCTGGCTTGACAGAAGGTGATTTGTTTATTACTTCAAGTACAATTCTAATGCTAAACTTCATAGGCTTTATAGGAGATGGCCGTATAGATAATGCAGGAATTTGTCGGCTTTCTGACCTGAAGATCTTAGAATAAGGATTCAGTAGAGTGGATGTAAAGTTTACGGTAATAATCAGACATCTCTCCATCTTTCTGCACAGGTTGCTGCCATTTGATCTGCTCTCTTCTGCAGCAGAAGCCTGAGCGTCGGCCTGATCTGGAAAGGATTGTTTACCACGAATGGTTTTAGGTACTGAGCCATGAGCTAGAAACTATTTAAGATGTATTTTGAACATCTCACCTGTTCGAAGTGTAATGAATTTAGGCAATAAAACTCATTTCTGTTTTTTTGTTCCAGGTGTAAGGCCACTCCAGAAGTGACATCGGTTCAGAAAATCTCTTTCTGTTTGATGAAAAAATCCACCAAAAACAAGAGCTCAGGATGAGATGAAGGACCAAAGTACTGAGATGGAAACATCCAGAAGTACTGACGGTAAATGACAAACATTTTATGAGAATATTGAACTCTATGTAGTTTCCTGAAGCTCTTTAAAGTCACTTCATAATTTACACATAAAAATGAGAAACTGCAACTTTTCTCACCTCATTTCTGTTTTATTTGTTCCAGGTGTAAGAGCGGTCACTCCAGAAGTGTCATCTGTTCATCTGTGTGTCTGTGGGCTGAATCCAGTGACGTCTCCATCCATCCGCTTTAGCCTCTTGCATCTTGGCTTGAAGTAGCAACATTAGCATCTGGCGATATTGCTTTCCGAAGGATGTGAAAATAAATAATTGTACTTTTGCAAATAATTTGAGTTTAGTTCATCTGAACAGCCGCAGAGGTTGCTGTCAGAGCCTTCAGAGATCTACTGTTGAGTCAAAAAAAAAAAAAAGTTATCAGACATGTTACCATACAGTGCCTTTAACTTGTGTAAAATTGTATATTTTATACTTGATATTCAAAACAATAAAAGACATGGTTTTGCAGTACATGGATTAATCATAATTGATAAATGAAAACTGACATATTGCACTCCTTCAATTGAAACTTAAACCTAAATGTAAATCTTAACATTGAATATTTATTTAATTCCATAAAGAAACACTTTTATAAAAGAGAATGATTTTATTTTGCAGGTATTAAATGTGATTGATGATTTTGCAATATTGATCATAAATAATAATAAAAAGATTTTTTTTTTTTTTACAAACTTTAGGGAGGCTGTTGACTAATATCTGCTCCTATGCATAATAGAGAAGATGAATATGTTTCATAAAAGTGTTTTGTTTCTGAAGCTTCTCCAGCATTGCACATTTAGTATGTTTCCCTGATCAAACACACTTGATTCAGGTCATCAGCTCATTAGTAGAGACTCCAAGACCTGAAATGGGTGTCAGACAAAGGCCCTGTCCCAAATGAAAAGCAAAGCCCTCGTGGTCCACACTTTCGTGACGTAATGCGTCCTTTGACTGTCGGCTAGAAGTCTGCAGCGGTGCTCACTTCAGTGCGGGTTCAGCAGAAGTGCGCATTGAGGGCGTATAGGGGCACTCGTGAGCACCGTTCTGAAAACTACAATGACAAATGGGACACCCTATGGTCTTGTCAAGTGCACATGAAGTGTGTCATTTTTGGGACAAGGCCAAAGGAGACATTCAAAATGTGCAGTGTTGGGGCTCCAGGAACAGGTTTGGGAACCACTGCACTAATGGCATCAGTAAAAGCAAAAATAACAAAGTACATTCAATAATGTATGTGAGAGAATAGTTCCTAGTAATACATCTGTGAAAGTGTGCATCATCTGGAAAAGATCACATTCCATTTTAGGTGCCGTATTTGCATATTTGTGTATAAAATCACATTCACATTCAATACAGAATATACAGTGAGGTCTTTTTAGATTTACAAAAATATATTTTTCATTACAAATTAGAATAAGAGTTTGAGTAAATATGTACATATTATGTATTTGTACTATTTAAAATATTATTTACAGCATGTATTTTATTTTATTAATTATTAGTGCACTGTAAAAAATGAATTTTCTTAGTAGTGAATAAAACAAGGGTTATTGGAGTGTTTTACAAGAAAATACTGTTTGAGACTTTCTACTTCAAAATTTCACATATAATTCAATGTCTTACTTTCTGTTTCTTTGTAATTAATTGTGAAATTCACTAGCAAATTCTGAGTGAAAATTGTTTCTACATCATTTTTGTTTTTTTTAGTATATTTCTAAAAAGGATTCTTACAGTGCTAGTCGTTGACTGAGAAGTTCTAGTCTCTCGTCTCTCAGCGGCTGCGTCCGAAATCACATTCTCTCTTGAGTGGGTACTTGTTTTGAATAAGTACTTACTCTGTGACCGCTAAAAAAGTCAGTTCTATATAGTATGAATGTGTGCAGCATAAATGTATTCCTGACTTATTGCATTTGCAATATTGTCATTATCATGTGACCTACCAGTGCCTACTTTATAGTAGTGAAGTATGTGATTTCGCACGCAGTCAGGGATCCACAAAAGCTCCCCCACTCCAGGCACCAAGAGGTCTACAGCAAACTGTCCAAAACAACAACAACAAAAATGATCAGGAATGAGCAGTGAGCACATGGATGTGAGGAAAAGTAAGAAGAAATAGGCTTCAACATCTTTACCCCATTTGATTTTTAGCATGTAATCTATAGGCTTCAAACACATAAAATACCATACTTAACATTTTTTACAGAGATATATGGTGAACACTTGTAGAGCTGATTTAGGAAGATGTAAGATGTGTAGGAAGAAGTCTACTGTTGTTTCTCTGGTTTGTTTTCCCACTCACTCATGTACACCAGGCCCAATGAATTGAAGGGACATGACTCTCTCTCTGTCTCTCTCTCTCTCTCTCTCTCACTGTAGTGAAAAACAGAGACAATCAACCACAAAGTTCACTGCGCCGATACCAGCTCATGCATACAGTTTGTTTATCTAGAGTACACGCTTTGTTGCTCTTTTAAGTCTATATAAAGTTTGAAAGCATCTCTCAGAAAATCTAATTTACTTTAAGGAACAGTCTAATGCCCCAATGTTATTAAATGAACCTCAGCAGAGAGTGTTTCCCCAGGATTAGAACCAGCCGTCACTAACTTTACCGAGAGTATATCTGTGTCTCAATGCGCATACTATCCATCCTAAATAGTATGTGACATTAGTAATATTCAATACTATTTAGTAAGGTGACCAGATTTCTGAAATGGAAACTGGGGACATTTCCTATTTGAGTGGTCAAATTATCACCAAAATCTCATTTGTTATTATCTATTTATTAAAAAACAGGGACAATACATGTTTGAATGTTTTTGTTTTTAATTGTTGTGAGTTCCTTATAGGCTATTATTACATTAATAATTATGATTTAAGAAGATAAATATAAAACGCCATTTAACAAATATTTTTTAACATTATTGAATTTAATATTTTAATTTTCACAAGCTGTTTTTAGCTAGGCTACTGCAGAAATTACAACTGTTTTAACTTTTAACTATTTTTAACTATTATTTTGCATTTTAGACTCATTTTAAGCACAAAGTACGTGTATTATTTTATTTTTAATGTTATTTATTCATATCTGAGTGTACCTTCACCGCGTGATATAGTTAAGACGTGTGTGTGGAAATTGCTGCGTTGTGACTGCGGAACTTTTGTGGACGTTTAAAATTGTGCAAAACAATCTCGCACCCTGTTATAAAACATACAGTGTTACAGCATGAATAGTTAGTATTTTACTACCTTGAAACCGATAACGATGTTTATTTTGATATTTGACGATAATGCCGCTTTGCTGTGGTCCAGATCCAGATTCCGTTCCTCATGAAGTAGCGGCGCGCGCGCGACCAAGTGTAGCTGCACAGCCCCCTCTGTTGGTGAACATGATCACTACACAATTTCTCCAGCAGGCTGCTGTACGCTCGTCGGTCTTTTTGCAATGTATATGCGGGTTGTTTTGAACGAGCTATAAAACGGGGACATTTCCGGGGACAGAACACCAAAAACTGGGACTGTCCCTGGAAAATGGGGACGTCTGGTCACCCTACTATTTAGGGCGGATAGTATGTACATTCATTGGGATGCAGGTTATGACTTGTTTTGAGAAACACACCACCTAGTGGACAGATGTACCTAATGAAGGATTTTACTTCACCTGAAGCCTACACGTGATTTAGTGTTTTATGATAGGCCTCAGTGGTGTAGTCTAGTTTTTTGTAGTGAGTATACTGTGATTTTTCCCTCCCAGCCTCATACTTACCTGTCCCAGAGCGACACCTCATAAGCACCGCCACACTCACTAATGCATGTTGTATGCATCTGATCTAGGCTATATGTAATTGAGAGCATTCTGAAAGACTGCTTATGTGTGTGTTATCAACATGTCAATTTATTATAATCAACAAAAGACTTTAACAGCCAATGGCATTTACAGCTGAAGAGACTCTGGACTGATTTTCTACTGTTTAGTGTCAATCACCTTCTAACTCTGCCACTTAGTCACCTTTATTTATATAGCGCTTTTTACAATGTAGATTGTGTCAAAGCAGCTTTACATTGATAACTGGTACATTATTTGGCTGCACAGCAGCTCTTAAAGAATAGTGTCAATGCAGGTAGATCAAAGCACTGTTGAATATCAAATGTCAAGTCAAATGTCAAGTGTCCCCAACTAAGCAAGCCAAAAGGCGACAGCGGCAAGGAACCCAAACTCCATCAGGTGACATCAGGTGGCAGACAAGTGGCAAATAGGTGTTTAAATGGAGAAAAAAACCTTGGGAGAAACCAGGCTTAGTCGGGGGGCCAGTTCTCCTCTGGCCAACAGTGCTTTGTTACGATTCAGGTTGCCATCGTAAGTCCAATAGGATCGCAGCATTCAAAGTATTTATTCCAGATCCATCCAATTGAGGATCGTATTCATCACGCCGGTATGGACGGTTGTTGAGGAACTGTGTCGTGGCTGTCGTGTCGATGAGGCCCTCACAGTGGATGATCTAGTTGACTCAATCTCTGCTGATACTTCAGGGCTGCGTTGTGGTCGTGTCAAGGCGCAGGTCCTCGGTCTCACCTGGATACGGCCCGGATCCGGTTGACTACGGTGAACCTCGGGATAACCAGAAAGACTAATATTAGCGTAGATGCCATTCTTCTTCTGATGTAACGAGTACATCATGTGTTATAGGAAGTGTTCCCGGTTCCGGCTGACCTAATTTATGCAGCCTAATAATCCTTTAACGGATTTGAAAATATAAATTGGTAATGTGTTATGTGTATGCCAGGTTAAAGAAATGCGTTTTTAGTCTAGATTTAAACTGACAGAGTGTGTCTGCTTCCCGAACAATGCTAGGAAGATTGTTCCAGAGTTTAGGTGCCAAATAGGAGAAGGATCTACCGCCTGCGGTTGATTTTGATATTCTAGGTATTATCAGCTGGCCTGAATTCTGAGATCGCAATAGACGTGAAGGACTATAATGAATTAAGAGCTCGCTCAGGTACTGGGGAGCTAAACCATTTAGTGCTTTGAAAGTAATTAGCAAGATTTTAAAATCTATACGATGTTTAACAGGAAGCCAATGCAGTGTTGACAGAACCGGGCTAATATGATCATACTTCCTAGTTCTAGTAAGAACTCTAGCTGCTGCATTTTGTACGAGCTGTAGTTTATTTATCAGGCGAGCAGAACAACCACCCAGTAAAGCGTTACAGTAATCTAGCCTTGAGGTCATGAACGCATGAACTAACTGTTCTGCATTTTTCATTGAGAGCATATGTCGTAGTTTAGATATATTTTTAAGATGGAAGAATGCGGTTTTACAGATGCTAGTAACATGGCCTTAAGATAAGACTTAAGATAGCCTTAGATGTTATATTGAATATGATCCCTGGAGCATATTTTATCAGCTGGCAAGTTTCAATGCACATTTAAGAGTGCAAGTTGCAACTATTATTACACGCTAAAAAATGCTTGGTTAAAAACACCCCAAGTTGGGTTGAAAATGGACAAACCCAGCAATTGGGTTGTTTTAACCCAGCGGTTGGGTTAAATGTTTGCCCAACCTGCTGGGTAGTTTTATTTAACCCAACTATTGTGTAAAAATTGCTGTATTGCTTGCTTAAAATGAACCCAAAATATGTTGGAAATTAACATTTATTCATATTAAATATAATAGTTAAACAATAAACATTTATTAAATTGTTTATTAATAAATGTTCACCTTTTGATTATTATTGTTGCTTCTAGTAATTATGTGTCTGATTTCCAATTTCCAACCTATGGGTTCATTTTAAGCCACCCATATAGTAATTTTTAAACAATAGTTGGGCTAAATAAAACTACCCAGCAGGTTAGGCAAACATTTAACCCAACTGCTGGGTTAAAACAACCCAATCGCTGGGTTTGTCCTTTTTCAACCCAACTTTAACACAGTATTTGTTGAGTGTAACAATAATGGAAAGATGAAATTTATCAGAATGTCACAATATCACCCTGTTTGGACTTTGTTTTCTGTTTTACACCATTTCCTGTCAGTCTGTCATCATAGTTATGCATTTCAATTCACTAACTTGCAATTTGAGTCAATATCAGTTATTTTGGATATACTGTATATCAGGTAGAGTATGGCAAATTTTCTCAAGAAAAGAAAATCTCAACTAATGCTGTACAATATACATTGGGAATCAGTTGGTACTACATTAATATTGAATGTTAAAATGAACTGATTTGTATACAAACTTAAATTACACTTAATGAAATTTTAATAATAATAAAGTTATAATAGGCCTACTAACTTTAAATTTATTTCTATTCCAAATCGTTTTTTGAAATATAAACATTTAAATGGTGGCTGTCAACTTGACGGATTTATTCAAACATGCGTAATATAGGCTACTGAAGAACATTAAAAATTATAATTAATATGTAATATGGTGCATATATTTAGCTAAATGCTCCTCTCTAGAGTTAATTTTTCTAGCTGACTAACGAGTTTATGGTCACTGAATATGTTGTTCTGAGGTAAATGTGACGTTAGGTGACATTGTTTACAAGCTGTTATTAACGTCTTTCCGCGGTTGAAACATTGATTAAGCGATTATACGAGACATGATATGGATTTCGTTAAGTAGTACTGTATCTTTTATCATACCTTGAGGTGGTCATTCATGTTTATTTCGCGCTGTAACTGGTATTAAGGCGGAGGAGAGGATCAGTTCACGTGCGCGTCATGCTGCTGCTTCTCTTGAACTGCTACAGCCATCTGTCACTACACATTAAAGAGCGCCAAAACGGTATTTGTGTTTTTTTGTCCTTAGTAAAATGGGCAAAATATGAAACTTGAGACTTTGAGAAATATGAGACTTTGTTTCATGTCAAAAGCAACAAACCACAAATCATATTTTGTGATTTATTGGATGGTTACGTATCCTCGCGCTTTTTTCAGTGGGTATACGGAAATCCTTGAACATTCCTAGTGGGTATACGGCGTATACCTGCGTATCACGTAGACTACACCACTGATAGGCCTATATATGTTATTGTACTAATTATGAAAAAATTAACTTTACATTCATAAATTGATCCATGAGAAATATTCATAGCAGAAAAAATGTGACAGCCTCAGATGAGTAGAAATGCTTGGAGTCAACATTTGAGGAATGCAATAAACAGGCTAAATAAATAAATAAAAATCATATTTACTACGTACCCTTACGAAAAAGAAGTTTATTCAATTGTGCTATTAGTATACTTGTTTTTTAAACTAAAAATAAGAAAGTATACTTTCAGTCTACTTTTTATATACTTCTCAGAAATATACTTTATGTACTTCTGAAAAATATACATAAAAGTGCACTTAAGTATACTTGACTTCCCTGCTGAAAAAAACAGCATATGCTGGTAAGGTAGGTTTTGAAGCTGGTATGCTGGTTTGAGCTGGTCCTGTGATGGTCCTATGCCATCTCATGTTATAAAAGTACAAAATAAATAAAATGATGAAAATAAAACTTGTTCATTAAAGGGGTCATATAATGCCACTTTTACAAGATGTAAAATAAGTCTCTGGTGTTCCCAGAGTGTGTATGTGAAGTTTTAGCTCAAAATACCCCCCAGATCATATTTTATAGCTTGTTAAATTTGTCACTTTTTGACACGCTGTTTTTGTGTCCCTTTAAATGCAAACGAGCTGCTGCTCCTACAAAGAGGGCGGAGTTTCAAGAGCTCCTGTTAGCAGCTCTGATTACCTCAGACTCCCTGAAAATGTCAGAAACTGTTCAGCCTTTTATGTTCAAACCGAAGTTGGACAATGATGGAGGACTCAAGAAGAAGTGACAACATGTAGAATGCAACATGACGCTTCTGAATGGTTAGTTGATGGTTTTATGTAGCTGATGTGGAGCAAAAATTATACTGACAAGAAGTGAAAGCCAATAGGTAATATGTGCAGGCTAATGGTTGGATTCCAAAACTGATAACATAAAACATATGTAGACTAATTTTCTAAAAATGTACTCCCTTCAAATGTTGTTTCAACAAAATGTATTTAACAGATAATATATTTAATACATTTATTCCTAATAAACATATTTCCAACATACTTGTACAATATTTAAAAATATTAGTAACCGCGCACAGTTCAATTGTTCATCTTTTTTAAGTTATTGCACAGTCATTAGATTCAGATGTAATTCTATAAGCATGTGGATGATATAATATTAGCTTACACATTGTTCTGATGTTGTTTTTCAAATTAAATTGCTATGCTAGGCTGTGTCTATTATATTATTATCCACTATGTCGTCAAAGTGAGTTTAGAATGTCGCGCGTGTAAAACCAGACAACTCTTCACACTTTACTCACTCACTCGGTTTGTAGCTGCTCTAGTCTGATTGATTGATACCATCAGTGGTTCATCATGGGACAGAGAAGTTCACGAGTACGATCTTTTACGGATAGCGAGCAGGTTTACGACCCAAACCCCAGCAGCAGCAGCACGGCGGAGAAACACCATCCTCATCGGCCTGATGAGAAGCCTGTTGATGTTGCTGAGGGAGAGGGAGACGTATTTCCCAACTCGCGTCCGAAAAAGAAGAAAAAGAAAGGGGGCAACTTCTTTAAGTGGCTCTCTTTCGGTGGGAAGAAAAAATCCAGCAAAAACAAGAGCTCAGATCAGGGTGAAATGAAGGACCAAGATATTGAGACGGAAACACCCAGGAGAAGTACCGACGGTAAATGACACAACCATGTTATAAAGTCACTTCAAGTTCATAATTTACACCTAAACGAGTAACAGGAACTTTTCTGCCACCTATAGGGTGATTTTAAACAGACCCTCTATAATAATTGAGTGTAAAAATCAATAAAATTGTACTTTTTTGCACATTAAAAATCAATAGGTGAGCAATTAGTAATTTACTTCAATATCAAAGCGTCGCTGTTCCCAATAAATCAGTATTTTACCAGTTAATTGACTGCTAGCTAACTTCTTGTGCTGATATTCTCCTCTTCAGATCAAAAGTCTCTACAGTCCATCTCCAGATCTGTAGAGGTCATTGATCTCGAGGAACCTCCTGCCGGTGTTATTCAAGTCCTTCCCGCTGCTGAGCCTCTGGTGCTTGAAGAGCTCCAAACTCAAGTTCACGACGCTCCAGTCCGTCTGACAGCAGGTGAAACGTCTCCTCTGACGAAACCGCTGGACAGTAATGAAGTGAACATGAGACCTGAGGGTGAGTTTCCTAACACAGTCCCCAACAATAATCTCACAATATCTGCAAAGCAGCACCACTAAACATCGTCTTCTTCTGTTCATCATTTAATAGACAACATTTGCTGCCGATATGCAATTGGCCGTAAGCTGGGGCAAGGTGGATTTGGTGCCGTCTATGAAGGCACTCGTTTGGCAGATGGCCAGAAGGTTTGACGTCTTTTTTACTTAGCAAATGGTTTTTGATCTGAATTATCTCACTTTATCCAATGTAAGCCATCTACCTGTATCATATATTCACTCTTTAGGGCTCTTGATCTGTTAGAACTTAAACTCTCGCTTGAAATTTATGATACGACCTCTACACACATTAATTGCTTTTTGTTTTGTCCATCAGGTGGCAGTGAAATTTGTCAAAAAGACAAAACACACGGAATGTATCAGCATTGTGAGTATAAGTGATTTTTCAATAGACAAACTCAATCGAGACGGAGTTAAATCCCTGTTTAAAACCATCTAACATCATATAATGTTTCTTTCTTCCAGCCTGATCATCCCGAGCCCCTTCCCAAAGAAGTTGCTCTGACAATCCTGGCCAATAAAGGTCCAGTGACGGACATCATCAAGCTGCTGGACTGGCAGGACCAGCAGGACTTCTACGTCATGGTCCTCGAGCGTTTCTCGCACAGCATGGATGTGTCTCGCTTAGTGGAAAGCAACGGCGGCAGCATCGACGAGAACTTTGCTCGGCTCATCATGTGGGGGGCAACACTAGCCGCTGATGTGTGCTGTCGCCGTGGGGTTTACCATGGGGACATCAAATTAGAGAACCTGCTGATAGACTTTAAGAACCTCGAAGTCAAACTCATTGACTTTGGATGCGGCGATCTACTGACAGAATCTGCCTACACGAGATTCTGTGGTGTGTATTAGTTCTCAAAACTCTTGTGAATCAGTGAACTCATGCTGCGGTAGAGACTCACACATGGGACAAACTCTTTTTCCTCCAGGCACAATGATGTACTGCCCTCCCGAGTACAGGATGAAGGGCGAGTTTCATGGAAAGCCGGCAACGGTCTGGACTCTGGGGATCCTCTTGTTCAGAATGCTGTGCGGATACTTTCCAGATACTTTTGACCTGTACAGAATCAATATGAACACCTGGTACAAACCTGGCTTGACAGAAGGTGATTTGTTTATTACTTCAAGTACAATTCTAATGCTAAACTTCATAGGCTTTATAGGAGATGGCCGTATAGATAATGCAGGAATTTGTCGGCTTTCTGACCTGAAGATCTTAGAATAAGGATTCAGTAGAGTGGATGTAAAGTTTACGGTAATAATCAGACATCTCTCCATCTTTCTGCACAGGTTGCTGCCATTTGATCTGCTCTCTTCTGCAGCAGAAGCCTGAGCGTCGGCCTGATCTGGAAAGGATTGTTTACCACGAATGGTTTTAGGTACTGAGCCATGAGCTAGAAACTATTTAAGATGTATTTTGAACATCTCACCTGTTCGAAGTGTAATGAATTTAGGCAATAAAACTCATTTCTGTTTTTTTGTTCCAGGTGTAAGGCCACTCCAGAAGTGACATCGGTTCAGAAAATCTCTTTCTGTTTGATGAAAAAATCCACCAAAAACAAGAGCTCAGGATGAGATGAAGGACCAAAGTACTGAGATGGAAACATCCAGAAGTACTGACGGTAAATGACAAACATTTTATGAGAATATTGGACTCTATGTAGTTTCCTGAAGCTCTTTAAAGTCACTTCATAATTTACACCTAAAAATGAGAAACTGCAACTTTTCTCACCTCATTTCTGTTTTATTTGTTCCAGGTGTAAGAGCGGTCACTCCAGAAGTGTCATCTGTTCATCTGTGTGTCTGTGGGCTGAATCCAGTGGCGTCTCCATCCATCCGCTTTAGCCTCTTGCATCTTGGCTTGAAGTAGCAACATTAGCATCTGGCGATATTGCTTTCCGAAGGATGTGAAAATAAATAATTGTACTTTTGCAAATAATTTGAGTTTAGTTCATCTGAACAGCCGCAGAGGTTGCTGTCAGAGCCTTCAGAGATCTACTGTTGAGTCAAAAAAAAAAAGTTATCAGACATGTTACTATACAGTGCCTTCAACTTGTGTAAAATTGTATATTTTATACTTGATATTCAAAACAATAAAAGACATGGTTTTGCAGTACATGGATTAATCATAATTGATAAATGAAAACTGACATATTGCACTCCTTCAATTGAACTACAATGACAAATGGGACACCCTATGGTCTTGTCAAGTGCACATGAAGTGTGTCATTTTTGGGACAAGGCCAAAGGAGACATTCAAAATGTGCAGTGTTGGGGCTCCAGGAACAGGTTTGGGAACCACTGCACTAATGGCATCACTAAAAGCAAAAATAACAAAGTACATTCAATAATGTATGTGAGAGAATAGTTCCTAGTAATACATCTGTGAAAGTGTGCATCATCTGGAAAAGATCACATTCCATTTTAGGTGCCGTATTTGCATATTTGTGTATAAAATCACATTCACATTCAATACAGAATATACAGTGAGGTCTTTTTAGATTTACAAAAATATATTTTTCATTACAAATTACAATAAGAGTTTGAGTAAATATGTACATATTATGTTTTTGTACTATTTAAAATATTATTTACAGCATGTATTTTATTTTATTAATTATTAGTGCACTGTAAAAAAATGACTTTTCTTAGTAGTGAATAAAACAAGGGTTATTGGAGTGTTTTACAAGAAAATACTGTTTGAGACTTTCTACTTCAAAATTTCACATATAATTCAATGTCTTACTTTCTGTTTCTTTGTAATTAATTGTGAAATTCACTAGCAAATTCTGAGTGAAAATTGTTTCTACATCATTTTTGTTTTTTTTTAGTATATTTCTAAAAAGGATTCTTACAGTGCTAGTCGTTGACTGAGAAGTTCTAGTCTCTCGTCTCTCAGCGGCTGCGTCTGAAATCACATTCTCTCTTGAGTAGGTACTTGTTTTGAATAAGTACTTACTCTGTGACCGCTAAAAAAGTCAGTTCTATATAGTATGAATGTGTGCAGCATAAATGTATTCCTGACTTATTGCATTTGCAATATTGTCATTATCATGTGACCTACCAGTGCCTACTTTATAGTAGTGAAGTATGTGATTTCGCACGCAGTCAGGGATCCACAAAAGCTCCCCCACTCCAGGCACCAAGAGGTCTACAGCAGCCAACTGTCCAAAACAACAACAAAAATTATCATGAATGAGCAGTGAGCACATGGATGTGAGGAAAAGTAAGAAGAAATAGGCTTCAACATCTTTACCCCATTTGATTTTTAGCATGTAATCTATAGGCTTCAAACACATAAAATACCATACTTAACATTTTTTACAGAGATATATGGTGAACACTTGTAGAGCTGATTTAGGAAGATGTAAGATGTGTAGGAAGAAGTCTACTGTTGTTTCTCTGGTTTGTTTTCCCACTCACTCATGTACACCAGGCCCAATGAATTGAAGGGACATGACTCTCTCTCTCTCTCACTGTAGTGAAAAACAGAGACAATCAACCACAAAGTTCACTGCGCCGATACCAGCTCATGCATACAGTTTATCTAGAGTACACGCTTTGCTGCTCTTTTAAGTCTATATAAAGTTTGAAAGCATCTCTCAGAAAATCTAATTTACTTTAAGGAACAGTCTAATGCCCCAATGTTATCAAATGAACCTCAGCAGAGAGTGTTTCCCCAGGATTAGAACCAGCCGTCACTAACTTTACCGAGAGTATACAGGGCTCGACAATAAGGACTGCCCGATGGCCCAGGGCCAGTGTGAACGAAGCTCGGGACACTTAGGGTGACCGTTCCGTGACGCTGTAGGGTGTGCGATATATATCGTCTATGATATCGTAATTGTTGATTTAAAGATCTGAAATTATCGAATATGTCCCTCACTTTACAAAAACACACCCATTGAGTGCACGCATACACTACGTGACGTAGTCTAGTAGGTTAGAATAGTGCGCGTGCATATTTAGAGTGTACGCTTTCACTGCGTGATTTAGTCTCCTAAAATGCCTTTAGAATGCCCCAGAATTCAGGATAAGGGGCAAAATTGCCCCAGTATATCTTTTATATTTATATCATTTAATATAGTTAACCAATATTACACAAAGAGCGCAGTTTTTCTCCAAATATCAGCATGATTACAAATGTGATACTGATTTTATACAGCGTACAGTTTAATGAACAAAAACTTAATATCAAGTGACTTACATTTTAGACACCAAACCGCTTGTTTCGCTCTATTTCGCCAACGAAAATAGTTCCAAACAAAGTCCACGCATTGTTTTGCGTCTCTGAGCAACACTTCCTGAACGAATCAGCCGTTTCAATGAATCGGTTGAATCTCAATGACTCGCTCATTAACAGTGATTCACTGCCACCTACTGGCGGGTTTAATTTCACGTTTAAAGTGTCTGTCCTTTTTTAAATAATTTCAAATAACAGTATTTAACGTTTTATATTTTCAACATTTCAAAACATTATTTATGCATCTGTAACTGCTCTTGACTGATTAACTTTAATAAAGTTTAATCTATAGTTATATAGTTATACATTAGATTACAATTTCTGTACCTGAAAATCTCCTGTTTAAACCTACATGAAAAACTTGAAAAGCACCATTTGTTTCATTTATATGTTTATTCTGTTGTATTTTTTGTGCTATTACTTGTAATTTGATAATTTGTTCCTATTTTATTACTTACTGTTTATTTGTCTAACAATATTTAAAATTTAAGTGAGTTAATCTAGTAGCTTTTGGTGTCACCTTATTTATTAAGGTTACATGTATCAAAAACAACGAAAACAATTACTAGGCTTCTTTTATAGGCCCATTTTCTTTTCTTTTACTTTATTAATTTTTTGTTGTGGGGCAAGTGAAAATTTTGGCGGGGCAAGTGAAAATTCGAACCACTGGCCCAACTGGGCCAGTAGAAAAAATCCTTAGCGTTGAGCCCTGAGTATATCTGTCTCAATGCGCATACTATCCATCCTAAATAGTATGTGACATTAGTAATATTCAATACTATTTAGTAAGGTGACCAATTTCTGAAATGGAAACTGGGGACATTTCCTATTTGAGTGGTCAAAATATCACCAAAATCTCATTTGTTATTATCTATTTATTAAAAAACAGGGACAATACATGTTTGAATGTTTTTGTTTTTAATTGTTGTGAGTTCCTTATAGGCTATTATTACATTAATAATTATGATTTAAGAAGATAAATATAAAAAGCCATTTAACAAATATCTTTTAACATTATTGAATTTAATATTTTAATTTTCACAAGCTGTTTTTAGCTAGGCTACTGCAGAAATTACAACTGTTTTAACTTTTAACTATTTTTAACTATTATTTTGCATTTTAGACTCATTTTAAGCACAAAGTACGTGTATTATTTTATTTTTAATGTTATTTATTCATATCTGAGTGATATTGTTAAGACGAGTGTGTGGAAATTGCTGCGTTGTGACTGCGGAACTTTTGTGGACGTTTAAAATTGTGCAAAACAATCTCGCACCCTGTTGAGGCCCTGTTATAAAACATACAGTGTTACAGCATGAATAGTTAGTATGTTACTACCTTGAAACCGATAACGATGTTTATTTTGATATTTGACGATAATGGCGCTTTGCTCTGATCCAGATCCAGATCCAGATTTCGTTCCTCACGAAGTAGCGGCGCGCGCGCGACCAAGTGTAGCTGCACAGCCCCCTCTGTTGGTGAACATGATCACTACACAATTTCTCCAGCAGGCTGCTGTATGCTCGTCGGTCTTTTTGCAATGTATATGCGGGTTGTTTTGAACGAGCTATAAAACGGGGACAGAACACCAAAAACTGGGACTGTCCCTGGAAAACGGGGACGTCTGGTCACCCTACTATTTAGGGCGGATAGGGTGGATAGTATGTACATTCATTGGGATGCAGGTATGACTTGTTTTGAGAAACACACCACCTAGTGGACAGATATACCTAATGAAGGATTTTACTTCACCTGAAGCCTACACGTGATTTAGTGTTTTATGACAGGCCTAATATGTTATTGTACTAATTATGCAAAAATTAACTTTACATTCATAAATTGATCCATGAGAAATATTCATAGCAGAAAAAATGTGACAGCCTCAGATGAGCAGAAATGCTTGGAGTCAACATTTGAGGAATGCAATAAACAGGCTAAATAAATAAATAAAAATCATATTTAATACGTACCCTTACGAAAAAGAAGTTTATTCAAGTGTGCTATTAGTATACTTCTTTTTTAAACTAAAAATAAGAAAGTCTACTTTTTATATACTTCTCAGAAATATACTTTATGTACTTCTGAAAAATAATAAAAGTGCACTTAAGTATACTCGACTTCCCTGCTGAAAAAAACAGCATATGCTGGTAAGGTAGGTTTTGAAGCTGGTATACTGATTTGAGCTGGTTTATGCTGGTCAAGTGCTGGTCCATGCTGGTCCTGAGCTGGTCCTATGCCATCTCATGTTATAAAAGTACAAAATAAATAAAATGATGAAAATAAAACTTGTTCATTAAAGGGGTCATATAATGCCACTTTTACAAGATGTAAAATAAGTCTCTGGTGTTCCCAGAGTGTGTATGTGAAGTTTTAGCTCAAAATACCCCCCAGATCATATTTTATAGCTTGTTAAATTTGTCACTTTTTGACACGCTGTTTTTGTGTCCCTTTAAATGCAAACGAGCTGCTGCTCCTACAAAGAGGGCGGAGTTTCAAGAGCTCCTGTTAGCAGCTCTGATTACCTCAGACTCCCTGAAAATGTCAGAAACTGTTCAGCCTTTTATGTTCAAACCGAAGCTGGACAATGATGGAGGACTCAAGAAGAAGTGACAACATGTAGAATGCAACAGGACGCTTCTGAATGGTTAGTTGATGAATTTATGTAGCCGATGTGGAGCAAAAATTATACTGACAAGAAGTGAAAGCCAATAGGTAATATGTGTAGGCTAATGGTTGGATTCCACAACTGATAACATAAAACATATGTAGACTAATTTTCTAAAAATGTACTCCCTTCAAATGTTGTTTCAACAAAATGTATTTAACAGATAATATATTTAATACATTTATTCCTAATAAACATGATATATTTCCAACATACTTGTACAATATTTAAAAATATTAGTAACCGCGCACAGTTCAATTGTTCATCTTTTTTAAGTTATTGCACAGTCATTAGGTTCAGATGTAATTCTATAAGCATGTGGATGATATAATATTAGCTTACACATTGTTCTGATGTTGTTTTTCAAATTAAATTGCTATGCTAGGCTGTGTCTATTATATTATTATCCACTATGTCGTCAAAGTGAGTTTAGAATGTCGCGCGTGTAAAACCAGACAACTCTTCACACTTTACTCACTCACTCGGTTTGTAGCTGCTCTAGTCTGATTGATTGATACCATCAGTGGTTCATCATGGGACAGAGAAGTTCACGAGTACGATCTTTTACGGATAGCGAGCAGGTTTACGACCCAAACCCCAGCAGCAGCAGCACGGCGGAGAAACACCATCCTCATCGGCCTGATGAGAAGCCTGTTGATGTTGCTGAGGGAGAGGGAGACGTACTTCCCAACTCGCGTCCGAAAAAGAAGAAAAAGAAAGGGGGCAACTTCTTTAAGTGGCTCTCTTTCGGTGGGAAGAAAAAATCCAGCAAAAACAAGAGCTCAGATCAGGGTGAAATGAAGGACCAAGATATTGAGACGGAAACACCCAGGAGAAGTACCGACGGTAAATGACACAACCATGTTATAAAGTCACTTCAAGTTCATAATTTACACCTAAACGAGTAACAGGAACTTTTCTGCCCCCTATAGGGTGATTTTAAACAGACCCTCTATAATAATTAAGTGTAAAAATCAATAAAATTTTATTTTTGCACATTAAAAATCAATAGGTGAACAATTAGTGATTTACTTTAATATCAAAGCGTCGCTGTTCCCAATAAATCAGTATTTTACCAGTTAATTGACTGCTAGCTAACTTCTTGTGCTGATATTGTCCTCTTCAGATCAAAAGTCTCTACAGTCCATCTCCAGATCTGTAGAGGTCATTGATCTCGAGGAACCTCCTGTCGGTGTTATTCAAGTCCTTCCCGCTGCTGAGCCTCTGGTGCTTGAAGAGCTCCAAACTCAAGTTCACGACGCTCCAGTCAGTCTGACAGCAGGTGAAACGTCTCCTCTGACGAAACCGCTGGACAGTAATGAAGTGAACATGAGACCTGAGGGTGAGTTTCCTAACACAGTCCCCAACAATAATCTCACAATATCTGCAAAGCAGCACCACTAAACATCGTCTTCTTCTGTTCATCATTTAATAGACAACATTTGCTGCCGATATGCAATTGGCCGTAAGCTGGGGCAAGGTGGATTTGGTGCCGTCTATGAAGGCACTCGTTTGGCAGATGGCCAGAAGGTTTGACATCTTTTTTACTTAGCAAATGGTTTTTGATCTGAATTATCTCACTTTATCCAATGTAAGCCATCTACCTGTATCATATATTCACTCTTCAGGGCTCTTGATCTGTTAGAACTTAAACTCTCGCTTGAAATTTATGATACGACCTCTACACACATTAATTGCTTTTTGTTTTGTCCATCAGGTGGCAGTGAAATTTGTCAAAAAGACAAAACACACGGAATGTATCAGCATTGTGAGTATAAGTGATTTTTCAATAGACAAACTCAATCGAGACGGAGTTAAATCCCTATTTAAAACCATCTGACATCATATAATGTTTCTTTCTTCCAGCCTGATCACCCCGAGCCTCTTCCCAAAGAAGTTGCTCTGACAATCCTGGCCAATAAAGGTCCAGTGACGGACATCATCAAGCTGCTGGACTGGCAGGACCAGCAGGACTTCTACGTCATGGTCCTCGAGCGTTTCTCGCACAGCATGGATGTGTCTCGCTTAGTGGAAAGCAACGGCGGCAGCATCGACGAGAACTTTGCTCGGCTCATCATGTGGGGGGCAACACTAGCCGCTGATGTGTGCTGTCGCCGTGGGGTTTACCATGGGGACATCAAATTAGAGAACCTGCTGATAGACTTTAAGAACCTCGAAGTCAAACTCATTGACTTTGGATGCGGCGATCTACTGACAGAATCTGCCTACACGAGATTCTGTGGTGTGTATTAGTTCTCAAAACTCTTGTGAATCAGTGAACTCATGCTGCGGTAGAGACTCACACATGGGACAAACTCTTTTTCCTCCAGGCACAATGATGTACTGCCCTCCCGAGTACAGGATGAAGGGCGAGTTTCATGGAAAGCCGGCAACGGTCTGGACTCTGGGGATCCTCTTGTTCAGAATGCTGTGCGGATACTTTCCAGATACTTTTGACCTGTACAGAATCAATATGAACACCTGGTACAAACCTGGCTTGACAGAAGGTGATTTGTTTATTACTTCAAGTACAGTTCTAATGCTAAACTTCATAGGCTTTATAGGAGATAGCCGTATAGATAATGCAGGAATTTGTCGGCTTTCTGACCTGAAGATCTTAGAATAAGGATTCAGTAGAGTGGATGTAAAGTTTACGGTAATAATCAGACATCTCTCCATCTTTCTGCACAGGTTGCTGCCATTTGATCTGCTCTCTTCTGCAGCAGAAGCCTGAGCGTCGGCCTGATCTGGAAAGGATTGTTTACCACGAATGGTTTTAGGTACTGAGCCATGAGCTAGAAACTATTTAAGATGTATTTTGAACATCTCACCTGTTCGAAGTGTAATGAATTTAGGCAATAAAACTCATTTCTGTTTTTTTGTTCCAGGTGTAAGGCCACTCCAGAAGTGTCATCAGTTCAGAAAATCTCTTTCTGTTTGATGAAAAAATCCACCAAAAACAAGAGCTCAGGATGAGATGAAGGACCAAAGTACTGAGATGGAAACATCCAGAAGTACTGACGGTAAATGACAAACATTTTATGAGAATATTGGACTCTATGTAGTTTCCTGAAGCTCTTTAAAGTCACTTCATAATTTACACCTAAAAATGAGAAACTGCAACTTTTCTCACCTTAATTTCTGTTTTATTTGTTCCAGGTGTAAGAGCGGTCACTCCAGAAGTGTCATCTGTTCATCTGTGTGTCTGTGGGCTGAATCCAGTGGCGTCTCCATCCATCCGCTTTAGCCTCTTGCATCTTGGCTTGAAGTAGCAACATTAGCATCTGGCGATATTGCTTTCCGAAGGATGTGAAAATAAATAATTGTACTTTTGCAAATAATTTGAGTTTAGTTCATCTGAACAGCCGCAGAGGTTGCTGTCAGAGCCTTCAGAGATCTACTGTTGAGTCAAAAAAAAAAGTTATCAGACATGTTACCATACAGTGCCTTCAACTTGTGTAAAATTGTATATTTTATACTTGATATTCAAAACAATAAAAGACATGGTTTTGCAGTACATGGATTAATCATAATTGATAAATGAAAACTGACATATTGCACTCCTTCAATTGAAACTTAAACCTAAATGTAAATCTTAACATTGAATATTTATTTAATTCCATAAAGAAACACTTTTATAAAAGAGAATGATTTTATTTTGCAGGTATTAAATGTGATTGATGATTTTGCAATATTGATCATAAATAATAAAAAGAATTTTTTTTTTTTTACAAACTTTAGGGAGGCTGTTAACTAATATCTACTCCTATGCATAATAGAGAAGATGAATATGTTTCATAAAAGTGTTTTGTTTCTGAAGCTTCTCCAGCATTGCACATTTAGTATGTTTCCCTAATCAAACACACTTGATTCAGGTCATCAGCTCATTAGTAGAGACTCCAAGACCTGAAATGGGTGTCAGACAAAGGCCCTGTCCCAAATGAAAAGCAAAGCCCTCGTGGTCCACACTTTCGTGACGTAATGCGTCCTTTGACTGTCGGCTAGAAGTCTGCAGCGGTGCTCACTTCAGTGCGGGTTCAGCAGAAGTGCGCATTGAGGGCGTATAGGGGCACTCGTGAGCACCGTTCTGAAAACTACAATGACAAATGGGACACCCTATGGTCTTGTCAAGTGCACATGAAGTGTGTCATTTTTGGGACAAGGCCAAAGGAGACATTCAAAATGTGCAGTGTTGGGGCTCCAGGAACAGGTTTGGGAACCACTGCACTAATGGCATCAGTAAAAGCAAAAATAACAAAGTACATTCAATAATGTATGTGAGAGAATAGTTCCTAGTAATACCTCTGTGAAAGTGTGCATCATCTGGAAAAGATCACATTCCATTTTAGGTGCCATATTTGTGTATAAAATCACATTCACATTCAATACAGAATATACAGTGAGGTCTTTTTAGATTTACAAAAATATATTTTTTCATTACAAATTAGAATAAGAGTTTGAGTAAATATGTACATATGTTTTTGTACTATTTAAAATATTTACAGCATGTATTTTATTTTATTAATTATTAGTGCACTGTAAAAAATGATTTTTCTTAGTAGTGAATAAAACAAGGGTTATTGGAGTGTTTTACAAGAAAATACTGTTTGAGACTTTCTACTTCAAAATTTCACGTATAATTCAATGTCTTACTTTCTGTTTCTTTGTAATTAATTGTGAAATTCACTAGCAAATTCTGAGTGAAAATTGTTTCTACATCATTTTTGTTTTTTACAGTGCTAGTCGTTGACTGAGAAGTTCTAGTCTCTCGTCTCTCAGCGGCTGCGTCCGAAATCACATTCTCTCTTGAGTAGGTACTTGTTTTGAATAAGTACTTACTCTGTGACCGCTAAAAAAGTCAGTTCTATATAGTATGAATGTGTGCAGCATAAATATATTCCTGACTTATTGCATTTGCAATATTGTCATTATCATGTGACCTACCAATGCCTACTTTATAGTAGTGAAGTATGTGATTTCGGACACAGTCAGGGATCCACAAAAGCTCCCCCACTCCAGGCACCAAGAGGTCTACAGCAGCCAACTGTCCAAAACAACAACAAAAATGATCAGGAATGAGCAGTGAGCACATGGATGTGAGGAAAAGTAAGAAGAAATAGACTTCATGGACATGCTGAATTAAAAAATAGCTTCATGTCATAACATCTTTACCCCATTTGATTTTTAGCATGTAATCTATAGGCTTCAAACACATAAAATACCATACTTAACATTTTTTACAGAGATATATGGTGAACACTTGTAGAGCTGATTTAGGAAGATGTAAGATGTGTAGGAAGAAGTCTACTGTTGTTTCTCTGGTTTGTTTTCCCACTCACTCATGTACACCAGGCCCAATGAATTGAAGGGACATGACTCTCTCTCTGTCTCTCTCTCTCTCACTGTAGTGAAAAACAGAGACAATCAACCACAAAGTTCACTGCGCCGATACCAGCTCATGCATACAGTTTATCTAGAGTACACGCTTTGCTGCTCTTTTAAGTCTATATAAAGTTTGAAAGCATCTCTCAGAAAATCTAATTTACTTTAAGGAACAGTCTAATGCCCCAATGTTATCAAATGAACCTCAGCAGAGAGTGTTTCCCCAGGATTAGAACCAGCCGTCACTAACTTTACCGAGAGTATATCTGTGTCTCAATGAGCATACTATCCATCCTAAATAGTATGTGACATTAGTAATATTCAATACTATTTAGTAAGGTGACCAGATTTCTGAAATGGAAACTGGGGACATTTCCTATTTGAGTGGTCAAAATATCACCAAAATCTCATTTGTTATTATCTATTTATTAAAAAACAGGGACAATACATGTTTGAATGTTTTTGTTTTTAATTGTTGTGAGTTCCTTATAGGCTATTATTACATTAATAATTATGATTTAAGAAGATAAATATAAAACGCCATTTAACAAATATTTTTTAACATTATTGAATTTAATATTTTAATTTTCACAAGCTGTTTTTAGCTAGGCTACTGCAGAAATTACAACTGTTTTAACTTTTAACTATTATTTTGCATTTTAGACTCATTTTAAGCACAAAGTACGTGTATTATTTTATTTTTAATGTTATTTATTCATATCTGAGTGATATTGTTAAGACGAGTGTGTGGAAATTGCTGCGTTGTGACTGCGGAACTTTTGTGGACGTTTAAAATTGTGCAAAACAATCTCGCACCCTGTTGAGGCCCTGTTATAAAACATACAGTGTTACAGCATGAATAGTTAGTATGTTACTACCTTGAAACCGATAACGATGTTTATTTTGATATTTGACGATAATGGCGCTTTGCTCTGGTCCAGATCCAGATTCCGTTCCTCATGAAGTAGCGGCGCGCGCGCGACCAAGTGTAGCTGCACAGCCCCCTCTGTTGGTGAACATGATCACTACACAATTTCTCCAGCAGGCTGCTGTATGCTCGTCGGTCTTTTTGCAATGTATATGCGGGTTGTTTTGAACGAGCTATAAAACTGGGACAGAACACCAAAAACTGGGACTGTCCCTGGAAAACGGGGATGTCTGGTCACCCTACTATTTAGGGCGGATAGTATGTACATTCATTGGGATGCAGGTATGACTTGTTTTGAGAAACACACCACCTAGTGGACAGATGTACCTAATGAAGGATTTTACTTGACCTACCTGAAAAAATATATAGCATTGTTTTATTTGAATCTTTATATATTTTTACCATGGTATCGACTTTGGTATCGGTACCGACTACTAGATTTTTGGTATTGTGACATCCCTATTTGTTACTAAAAAAAACAAAAAATTAAGTAGCCTAATGGTATGTTTTAATAAAGCTAAAATGTTTTAAAAAGCTATAAAAGGCTAAACTATTCCATGTTTGACTCATATTTAAATTATTAAAAGAGTTTCCTTTCTATTGTCTATCCGGTCAAGGTTTATAGGGATTTTAAGAAATAAATAGTAATGAGTTGAGTTACTTATTAATTAAATTACTTTTTAGACAGAGTAATTAGAAAAGTATTTTAAATACAACATTGATGATGTAATTAGTAATTAATTACTTTTTTGAAGTAACTTACCCAACACTGCATACCACGCACCTGAGACAGGGGAAAAAAACAATGTCCAATCTCTAATGTTTCTAGCTCTATAATGTGAAAAAAGTGGCGGGTCTGCAAAAAGACTTTCACCCCCTGGTGTATGTACCATTTTTTCTTAATCACATTCTTATTCGCTTGACTGTGTGCAGAATAAGTAGTAGTACAGACTACAGAATGGGACTTTTTTTTTTTTTTTTACTATACCGGATGCATCTTGTACTTTCTCCAAAGCGCCATCCAACCATTTTTTTTTTGGATAACCGAATAAAACGCTTATGTGAATTAAGGGTGATTGGGACAGTTTATGAATTTTTTTTATTTATTTTTTGGTAACATTTGGATGATTGGGACACAACGTTTGGTGATTCAGACAGCACATCTTTCCATTGATTTAGGGTAGTGTAAGCATATTTACTGTATTGCACAATGTTCCCATTCAGAGCCTGATATCTGACG
Source organism: Mylopharyngodon piceus (assembly GCA_039654765.1). Lineage (NCBI taxonomy): Eukaryota > Metazoa > Chordata > Actinopteri > Cypriniformes > Xenocyprididae > Mylopharyngodon > Mylopharyngodon piceus. The sequence goes on from CM077453.1 coordinate 28,509,572, forward strand.
ATACTGATGTTATTAATTTCAGATTATTGAATATAGTGAACATGTGAGCATACATCTTATCATTCAGTTGTGATAATCTGAAGAAAATGAAAACACATTTTACACACACACACAAAAAAACCTCTTTAATCTCCTGCATCATATAAACACACACAGACATCAAGAATCAGTGTATGAATGTCAACAACAGTGACATGATTCAGGATGCAATGCATCCTGGGCGCACTATACAAAACTCATCCATGGCTCTCAATATGCATTGTAGCATTAAACATGTTACCGTTGTTGAGATTCATATGCTGATTCTTAATGTCTGTGTGTCTAAAGTGATTCAGGAGTTTTGGGTCATATAGCAGTAAATGTTTGGCACCCTGTGCTGCCATGCATTTCACTTTTTTTCAGTGAAGGCTATTCATGTTTTGAACAGAAGCATAAGAATATAAAACCTAGAACAACTGCTACCAAAACTACTGCCCCCAATACTTCCATGATTCCTGGTTTTTTATCCTCATTCATGTTCTTGAATCTTTCTTCCATCTTCATGTTTTTCTCTTCTTCCAAGCTCTGTCTCTCATCTTCCTCTCTCTGCCTCTCCAGAGCTTCCTTGTATATCTTTTCCTCTTCTTCCAACCTCCGTCTCTCATCTTCCTCTCTCTGCCTCTCCAGAGCTTCCTCGTATATCTTTTTCTCTTCTTCCAAGCTCCGTCTTTCATCTTCCTCTCTCTGCCTCTCCAGAGCTTCCTTGTATATCTTTTCCTCTTCTTCCAACCTCCGTCTCTCATCTTCCTCTCTCTGCCTCTCCAGAGCTTCCTTGTATATCTTTTTCTCTTCTTCCAACCTCCGTCTCTCATCTTCCTCTCTCTGCCTCTTCACAGCTTCCGTGTACATCTCATTTGTATAATGTTCTCCTCCGTTCTCCATCACCATTCTTACTATCTTATCCAGCAGTTCATTAACCTGTGTTGGATTTTTATCTTTGTTATTGAAAACATGATATCTAGATTTACACTGTCTAACAAGCTCTTGAATCTGCCTGTTTTCGGTCAGAAACTCCTCTATAGGTTTATCTATCTGATCTCCTCTAGTGAACAGAATGATGGAGTAATCAGCAGCTTTTTCTCCAAAGTTCTCCTGAATCCATTTCACAGTTTTCTTCTCCTCGTCTGTGAATCTCACGTCCAGTCTGATGACCAGCAGAAACACATGAGGACCAGGAACAGACATGTTGACACATTTCTCAATCTCATCCTTCAGTTGTTTTTCACTGATTTTTGTATCAAACAGTCCTGGAGTGTCGATCACTGAGATGCTTCCACCTTTCACCTTCTGCTGATGTTTCTGGCATGTCTTAGTCACAGATTCAGAAGAAAACTTTTCTTCAAACACCTTTTCTTTCAGGATGGTGTTTCCTGATGCACTCTTTCCAGCTCCGGTTTTACCAACCACCATTATCCTGAGATCTGACATGACTGGAGAAGATAAAAAGACAAATGGTTCTGGTATTAACATGTGTTTCAAATGCATGTCCCGTGACTGCTGGTGTTCGGATTTCGTTGAGACTCTCTCTTATTTCATTACACCCTGTCAATTTCATTTAATGCCCTCGACTTTACAAGTCATGATTCAGTTTTGAAAGATATTAATACAAGAATATATTTTTGACTAGACAACTGATATCTACAATGATGACCAAAGATATCTACAATGAAATTTTGTCTAGTCATATTTCTATGGATTTACATTAGAAAATATTTTCTGACATCAACAAATGATTTTGTACTAAGTATAATTCTAATTCAGGAATCTATAATTAACTTCATCCTAGTGAAATTGTAATTCTAAATATCTCTAAATGAATTCCCCAGAAGTAAAAAAAATATATATAATTTGAGATATCACTGCTTTACAATTAGATGTAATTCAAATTGTTTAGATATGTTTAGATTGTCAGATATGTTTATTCCATCATAATTAAACATATCCAAAATTAATTTTAAAATTAGGATATTAGTAGTCAATCTAGCATTGTAGATATATTTATGTAGATTTATGACTGGTAAAAAATTTTACCGCTGCCTGCCCACGGCCCTGGGATGGAAAGCCAAGACTGTCCACCCCTCTAATGAGCGTTCACACCAGACGCGACTTGCGCGAATACATCGCGCTATTCGCGCGTAGTTGGACGCTTGAACATATTGAGTTTACTCGCTTCATTTGCGTGTGAAATTCACTTCACAACAGGCGCGAATTCGCGTCATGAGAGGGGCTCTCCCTCTCCTTTAAATGTGTGTCCCTCAGACTCTTCCACTTCTTTCTGTACACTTCCTCTGAATAAACACATCAACTCGTCAGCGGGAAAGTAGTTGTAAAATACGTCGAATAAGCTCAATTTGCCGCTTTAGCTAGCTTGTCTCAATATGTATACAGAGCTCTACGGTAACATTATTCTTTAGGAGCACTTGTGCTCCTAATAAAAAAAAATTAGGAGTACAGTCAAAAATTTAGGAGCACTTTCTGATCAATAACAGACACTAACTTTCCCATTACAGGGCGATATTTGCCCCTTTTAAATTAATTTCCACAGGCATTTTTACCATTATAAGAGCAATTTTTTTTTCTAATCTTATTAAATGTATGCATCATATATCGTCAATTTCTTAAATTAAAATAGAAAATTTGTTTTTAAATGTTAAACAATAAATTCAGAACAATAAGACCCAATCAGACTGTTACCTATCAAAATAAATCTTCAAAAATCTTTGCACTGCAGAAGTGGCACAGAAGCTCCATCTGAAGTGGTTTTTAGACACATTTACATAGACTGCTTAATGCAGCTCATTGGTAAATAATGTTGTACCAATGTTTTTAAATATAATTTTGAATTTAGAAATATGTAAAAAGTTGAACTTTAAAAGTTTGATATTTTAAGTAAAAACAGTCTATGTAAAGTGTAAATATGAAAATAAATGTATTACATTTACCGCCAGTAGGTGGCAGTAAATCTTAATGTGTGAGTCATTCGTTCAGTCGTTCAAAACGCAGATTCATTCAGTCACCGTTGCTTGGAGATGCGCAACAGTTCTGATGTGGCTTTGTTTGAAACTATTTTCACGAAATAGAGCAAAAACAGACATTATTGTGTCTAATGTTAAATCACTTAATATCAACTTGTTTATTGGCCTTCAATAAGATCAGTAAGTATCACATTTGCAATCATGCCAATACTCGGAGAAACAGGAGTCTACTCGTGTGATATTACTTAACTTAGGCTACATATTAGACTTGCTGCGATAGACGGTGTTACTGGTGTTCAACACCTCACTTCGCCCATTTCGCCTCACTTCTCTGAATGACGATGGATGAAGATTTGGTTGCAAAGCGAAATGTAAAAGCATATTTAAGCGAGTTTGTCATTGTACTGTTTTTTTTGTTGTGTTTTTTCATTAAGAATAATAATGAACCCACCCACCATTCAAGCAATTGCCTCCTCCGAATTGCCGTTACTTTAAAAGCGAAAGTAAAATGTCACCTTTTAAACATTATTTGGAGTGTAGTCCATCCCGCACGTCTTTTGCACTTGCTCTGCTGACCAGTGGCGTGCACGGGGGGTCGCTAAAGTGAAAGTGCCCTTTGCGGTCGCACAACACCCAATTGTCCTCCATTGTTGTTTCGGATTTCTGCCTCCGCTCGCTACGCCGTAATCACATCACTACTAGAGCAAGCTCCTGATTGGTTAACGCGGCGTGAATATTCGCCAAAGTTCAGATTTTTCAACTTGCACGATTCGTGCGAATCACACGTTACGCGCATCAAACGCCCGAAACGCTCAATTCGCGCCGCGTCATTCGCGCCGCCTCATTTGCGCCTCCTCATTTGCGCGAATCGCGCCGCAGAATGTCTATTCGCGTCTTTGCATTGACTTAACATGTAAATCACTCACGCTTAACGCTTCATTCGCGTCTGGTGTGTACACACCATAAGCCATGCAGGGCCACATCTGCCTAAATGGCCAGAGACTATTCTGCAGCCTGTCAAGCTGTATCCGCTTTCCACACGATGGTGGTCCTTCAAGTATTCCAAGCCAAACTCCTCCGCGCTATGGATGAGTCCGGCCCAGACCCTGCTATTTTCAAGGAGCTACGCAGCACAACTGACCTCGCTCTGCACTCTACTAAAACAGCAGCCCAGGCGATTGGCCATGCAACAGACAGTTTGATGGTGCTCTAGTGCCACCTATTGATGGAGATTGAGGACAAAGACAAAACAGCTCTCCTTGACTCCCCAGTTTCTACCACAGGCCTGTTTGGCTCCGTGGTGGACAATTTCCGCCCTGCTAAGCACTAACCATTTCCAAAACGGCAGGGACCCCGCCCTAAAAAGCCCAAGTAGCCCTGATGTTTTGGGCACAAAGATGAGGAGACTGAGTCCGGCTAAGACAAGACCACCCTCAAACCAATCGTGTTTGACTTCCAATCCCCTGTTCCGGGCATTGGAGGCACTGTGTTTGTTGCTGGTGCTGGGCCCGCCCCACCAGTAGTGTGCACACCCAAAGGAAGTTCCATGGTCCACAGCGAGTCAGGCTTTTACAGCCGCTACTTCCTCGTTACAAAGAAGGATGGTTTTTGAGACGTCTGAACTGCATCCTGATAAGCTGGCCGTTCAGAATGTTAACCATGAAGCAAATCCTCTTGCAGATCTGCCCAGGACGCTTACTTTCACATCCAGATACACAAACAAAATCTCCCCAGCCAACGACTCTCATTCCTAGGGGCAGTTTTCAACTAAGCCCAAATGCGGGCCTCGCTTTCGCCAGAGCATTCTGAAAATCCAGAGACTAACAGCATAATTCAGCATTAGGGACGTCTTTCCCCTCAAGAAGTTTCAGAAGTTACTGGGCCTTAGGGTAGCAGCCTCCTCAGTAGGTCCCTTAGGCCTGCTTCATATGCGGCCGTTCCAACACTGGTTGAAAGCCTGTGTCCCACAACGAGCATGACACAAGGGCAGCCTCAATCTCAAGGTGACCCATGGCTGCATAAAAGCCCTGGTCTTTCTTGAGCCTCATACTCGTTGGTCCCATTCATTGTCATTACAAAGCTTTGATGTGTCAGGATATTTATTAATGTAACTCTGATTGTGTTCATCAGAAAGAAGAAAGTCATATACACCTATGGCTTGGGGTTGAGTAAAGCTTGGGGTAATTTTCATTTTAAAGTGAACTAATCCTTTAAGTGAAGGCGGCGCACGTGCCGGGCTCCATGAACACGGGAGCAGATGTGCTGTCCTGGAACGGACCACCTCCTCCTATGAAAGCTCCACCCCCAGATGGTTCGCATGATCTGGAGCATCTTCAGGCAGGTGGATGTGGATTTCTTAGCATCGAAAGAGAATTCTCACTGCTTGGTGTTTTTATTGAGGGAAAAGGACGCATTAACCTACAGGTGGCCCCCGTTTGCACCTTTATGCCTTCCATCCGGTAGCTCTGCTCCCTCAGGTCATCAACCAAATCAGGGAGGACAGATGCTTGATTCTACTGGTGGCACCGCGCTGGCAAAACCAGCAGCTATCAGCTGCCCTGTGACCAATCCCGCTGAGGAGGGACCTCCTTTCCCAGGTGGGAGTGACAATCTGGCATCCCCAACCCGAGTTGTGGAGCCTCCAGCTATGGCCCCTTGACGGGAATTTCCACGCCTTTTCCGAGAGGTTATGAATACAATCTCAGACGCGAGGGCGCCCTCCACTAGGTGCCTATATAGTCAAAAATGGTCTCATGTTCCAGCTGGTGTTCTGCTCGGAATATAGACATCATATCTTGTGAGATCACATCGCTACTCGGATTCCTGCAGGAGCTGTTGGGCAGGGGACATACCCCTTCCACACTCACACTATCGCAGCAAACCGTGCTCCTTTAGTGAGCCATTCAATTAGTTAACACGACTGCACACTGTGCGTTTTTGGACACGATTTGGTCGTTTGAGACAAATTTTGAAAATCCTTAAAGTTTTCTATAATCCTCGGCTAAAATCTGTAGTCTTTGATCGCCAGTTTGACATGTTCACAGACAGCCGATTAATGACCGTTGCGATCAAATTTTACCTCAGACGGAATTCTGGCAGTGTCAGAAGATTTGGCACACAGTCCTGCAGAGTGACTTCTCCTACGACGAATGTCAAATTGTCTTCGTTTTTCAAGACAAGCCATGATCAAAAGTAACGCTAGAGATGTCTTTGTTAGCCACCATTTCAGTCCCGCATGTAATGCAGCTCACTGTCATCGAAAGTGTATGGGTTGATGATGTAATACTCTGGACAAGTTTTCATGCGCACATCCGTTTTTAACGTGTCCTGACTGTCGTACAGTCTGACATAAATGACAGCTGAGATCCCACAGTGTGACATCATGAACGTACAGTCTGACAAGCAACAATCGTGAAGGACTATTATAAATAGCACAGTGTGCACCCGGCTTTAGTCGTTAAGTTTCTCAGAGGGGACAGGAGGCTGAATCAACCTCACCCCCACATGGTTCCATCATGGGACCAGTCCATAGTCCCGAAGGCTCTTCAAGGCCCTCTGTTCGAACTGCTTGCAACATCACTGGCTCTTAATGCATCATGTTTCCTTCTTGAGCATCAGTGAATGTTTGCAGCTTTTGTAATAATTGTGTTTGAGTCCCTCAATTGTCCACAGACTGAAAAGATGGATCTTAAAATCATACAGCCACAGCTGAAAAGGGTTCAAATATGCAAAAGATGCTGGAAAGCCAAAGAATATGCAGTACCTGGAGGATTTTTCTGAAAAACAGTGGGCGGTTTAACTGCTCAGGACAAACAAGGGACTCATGAACAACTATCACAAAGCAAAAAAACAGTCATGGATCATTCAGGTAACAACACAGAATCAGAATTACGAATCAGTAAACTTTTGAACAGGGTCATTTTCAGCTATTATTTGTCTTGTGGACTATGTAAACATCTGTTGTGTGAAATAGCTTATTCGGGACAGTACTAAATAAAAAATAACGTAAGTTTTATGATCCTTATTTTGTTAAAATGATTAACATTTTTGCATATTCTGCAAGGGGTATGTAAACTTTTGAGCACAACTGTACTTCATACTTAACTATAAAAAAGTGACAAAAATAGACAAAATTTTAAAATGTTATAACAGTGATTTGATAATGTCTAAAAATAAATTCAAAAGCAAACATGTGGGGGAAAAAACTAAATGAGGGAGTGGAAATGGCTAATGAGCCAATAAGTGCTCCTCTGCCAACATCTACTTGTTATAGTGGTAATTTAATGTCTTTTTAAATTTTAAAATAAGTGTTTTTTTTTTCTTCACCAAGTGTTACATGTAGTTTTCCTACATCACGAAACTTTTAGTTTTACAAATGGGAACAATCTTTGAAGAATGAACAAAAAATGTTTTTGGTCATCACATTAAAAAAATAAACAATTAAATTGGGTAATATTCAGACTTTTGAGCTTTGAAATGCTGGAAAAAGTTGTGTGAAGTACTTGAGAGTCTTTGAAAAGCATCTGAAAAGGTGTGTCAAAACAGTGTCAAAACTATATGTCAGGGGTCTCCAAACTCTGGCCCGGAGGGCCACTGTCCTGCAGAGTTCAGCTCCAACCCCTAATCAAGGTCTAATTAGGCATACTAGAAACTTCCAGGCAGGTGTTTTGAGGCAAGTTGGAGCTAAACTGTGCAGGACAGTGGCCCTCCAGTTTGGAGACCCCTGCTATATGTGATTCATCTTTGGACGCACCACACACACACTTGTCGTATTTTAAGGCTAGTGATGTTTTCAAAAGCATTTTGGCTGTTTTTCTCTCTGCTATCACTATACCTTTGCAGGTATTTCGATTTCATGCATTTCAATTTGTCAAATGGCTTCTATATATATATATATATATATATATATATAGATGTGCTTGTGGTATTAGAGAATGGCTGCTGCAGCAGCATGTATCAGGATCAGGAATGAAATAAAGTATGTGGGAGTAAGACTTGATGAGTTTGCCATACCTAGGATTTTGGTGAATTGATGCCACTGGTCTTTTTCAATCATTAGATCATTGAAATTGTCCTGTAAGCTGTTGATAGTTTGATTGAGCTCTTCAACTGTGTTCTTGTAATTCTTTAACAGGTCTCTCTGTTCTGTGATGGTGCTGTGCTGCAGTATGATGGCGACCAGCAGAAGAACACAAATGAGCACGAGACACACTGTTGTCAACACCCAACATCTACTTCCTCCTGAAAAACAGGAAGAAAACACACAAATCAATTATGAACAATTCTATATTATTACATATAACACCTAAAATCAGCCTTCGTAAGTAACTGACAGGGCTTTTTAAAGAGTGTTCTTTTCAGTGCTCTTTTATAATGACAATCATTGGAAATTAATGTATGGTAAAATATGCAACCAAGAACATGCTGAAAAAGTAAAAAGAAAAAAAACTTTGTTAACTTAATATACACTGACGCATTGTTCTTAGAGAACAATGACTAAAATTTGATGTAATATTTCTCTGTATGTAATATTCCTCAAAAATTAACACCATCTCTGCTTCAGAATAAACTTTCTGCTTACTGCACTTTTCCTTCAGCATTTCCTTCGGCTATTAAATCATTTTATTAATTTGTCTATTCATTAAAATTCATTTGAAACATGCCAACCTGTAACATGTCTACAGCCAACATTAAGAATTAATGACCATTTCTACAGTAATTGCAAAGAGAGTGAGAGCAAGAGAGTCTATTTGTCCCTCGGCAGCAAATAATCTCGCATTCATGTTATTTTTTTACTAAGCGGTACCTTATAAACCACCCTATAATGAAAAAAACAACAACCACTCCTCATTTTTTAATCCCCATAAATCATAAGCAGTGTCTCAGAACAAGCTGTTCGCAGATTCTGGGCAAAGTCATGTCACTTTGCACAGGCCCCGTCCACATCTGCTGACGGACTCTGCCGTATTAGCATAGACCTCGCCCTGAGTGAGTTGTACACAGTGCGCCATTTTCTCCAGGCCATAGCAGCTGTAGCGACAACAATGTCTTGTAAGCAACTCAGGTGTTTTGTTGTTGGATGTGTAGGAATTGAGCACGAACCAGACAAATGAATCTTTCAGATGATTCTTGCAAACATAACTCCATATAAGTCTTATCTCAACACTGAAGACCCAAACTCAGAGAAACTAATTTACGACTCTAGTCAGTCTATGAAACACCTCCCTGCTAAGTACTTTTATCGCCATGCGTGCTTCCTGGCTGAGGAGAGAGGTGTCAAACTTAAGCCATTTGTAAAGACCAAATGGTCGAAAAGACAACGCAACTGGAGCCCCAAGAAGATAACACCAGAGTCTTTGATTTCCAGATCAAAAGAGACAGAGATACAATGCAGGCCTGTTTCTTCTGAGTGACCTCTGAGTGACAGTTGAAATCCACAGGAAAAATCACAGAGACTGTTTTTACAAATAAACTGCATCAAATTGTTCCAAAACAATTTGAAACAGACTTATCAAACATCTTTCAGTTGCATAATGCTATATCATGTCTACACATTATACATGTGACCAGTTATGCTTAAAACATACACAATTCATGTAATTGTTATAACTATTGAATGGGTGATTGAAAGTGTGCCTTGTTTGATATGAATTTAAATCTCTTTTCCTAATTCAAAGTTTGGCTTGAATGAAATCTGTGTAAAATGTATCAGATTCTTTTATAGAAATCATGGCTAAATTGTATTCTCTGCCGAGAGCCGGAATTTAAGAAATCAGGAGATAAGTTAAGGGGAGGAGAAAGCCAACTTTGAAACAAAGACGATACCTGATTGGTCAGAATTCCTCAAAGAGGTGGGACAAACACCTAAGTTTAAATAGTCAGATCAGAATGACAAATTCAGAATAAGGATCAGTTGGAAAAAGAAGAAGATAAATAAGACAAAGAACAGACGATAACGGGCAGACAAGCAGTTTCATTCAAGCCATCCAACTTATTCTCGTATCGCTCACTTTTCCTTTCTTTTACTTTAACTTTCTTTTCTTTTTCTGTTGAGAGTCTCGTGTTATAAGTTAAGTTTTGCCGCAAAGTTTAATCAAGGACCCTACAGTCTTTTGCCGACTCAACTTTAAACTTCAGCTATGAGGGAGACTCCATTCGTTGCCAGCAAACCAGAACATGATTGGCTTTCCCACGACATCAATCTGGACCCGAAAGGACCTGCAACAAATCAACTAACTCGGAAAATCCCTTTTCTCCAAGCCAAGGACGCCGACAAGAGAATCCGCATTCAAAGACACGAACGACAAGCAAGTACCTCCAGATTCTATAGCTGAACTGGTGCATTTGATATGAAGTATAATAATCCTGCCTAAGTACCGATAAAAGGGTTAAATTAATGATTGCTGGTTCGTTCAGGTCAGGTCTTATGAAGTGCATATTTTTTTAGAAACTTAATTGGGATTTCATCATTTAATTCTCTTAAAACTCTTTCTTTTCTCACGTCCTTTCTTTCTGCAACTTGTATGAATGTGTGTGTGTGTTAGATATTAGTTTGTGTTAGAATAATCAAAGTCTCCTGTAGATTTTTAAAGAGAAGTGTCTTGTGTTATGTGCTTAAGAATTTAATGCCTTAAACTGCCGATCTATTGTTACCTTGCTAATAAATAGTGTTTTCACGATAGTTGGATATTCATATCCGCTACAGAGCTTAGTTACGGCCGTGCAAATGAATGCTGGACGATTCAGTTGCTCGGTCCTAAACTGAGTGACTCTTTTAAAATTCCCTTTAAATTAATTAATTTCATTTGAGCTGATTCGCTTACAGATGTAAGAGTAAACATAAGTCTTGATGTACTCCCGACATCAGAGCCGCTGAAGACTCAGTGGATTAGTTTTATTTTTGAAGGGAATGTGCCCCCACATTTATGTCTGCGCAAATCATTTTACACCAGACTGCTTTGTGAACGAGGGTCAATACAATGGGACAATAGAAAACAGGTTTTGCTAAAAAGTTTTTTACTCAAGGATGGATCAGTACCATCTGTTCGTGATCCATCTTATAGTATCTGGTTCGATACTGGTTATGGCAGTAATGAAGGGGAGAGCATGCAGTTTATTATAGTTCATTGGAGTTGATTTACGGATTTAAAGCTTACCAGTTTATTAAACTAAACTATACCTGTTCTATCTCCATGCAGCATTCTCTTGCTCTGTAGGTATTGTCTGACTCCGATTAGAACTGAACACCATTACTGATAGTTTCAGACATTTTCAGTGCTTGAGATTGTTCTGTTTGTTTGTTGCATGAGCTCTTGAAGCCCCGCCCTCTTCTTGAAAGCAGCCAGGAGCAGCAGCTCATTTGCATTTAAAGGGACGCACACAAAAACGGCGTGTTTTTGCTCACACCCAAAAAAGTGGCAATTTTAACATGCTATAAAAAATGATCTGTGGGGTATTTTGAGCTAAAGCTTCTCATATACACTAGGGACATAAGAGACTTATTTTACATCTTGTAAAAAGGGTCATAATAGGTGTCCTTTAACGATAGATCTTTCCTTTTCTTGGAACAAAACAAATGCTTAATGTTGATTCAATATTACCCTTAATGAAAAAACAAAACAACAATAAAATAGTACAATGACAAACTTTTATTAATAAAACGAATAACTAAGACTGATAATATGGTATACCCACGTTGTAACAAATAAATGAAAGGTCTTACTTTAAAATGAATGCTTAGTTTGTGGTTCATTGTTTTAAGAAAAACATCAAACAATAAAATAGTACAATAACAAATTTGCTTATATTAAACTATAAACTTTTATTAACAAAATGAATAAGACAGATGATATACTAGCATTGTAACACAAATAATAATAAAAAAAAGATCTTGGGATTTTTCCCTTACTTTAAAATGAATGCTTAGTTTGTGGTTCATTGTTATTTTTAATGAAAACACAACAACAATAAAAAAAGACAAACTCATTTATATTAAACGAAGAAATGCTACTTTTATTAACAAAAGTTCTCTTGCGCTTTTGCCTCCACGATCGTCCTATCAGTCATCGTGCCTCATGTTAGTCACGTGACTCCTGCGTTTAGATGAATATGTAAATATATGCTGCGTGCTTTCCTCTCAATAACAAAATAAACACAACAAAATGACAAAACAGCAAGCATTTTTTTAATAAAGCACAAGAAAAGCATCCGATAAGAGAAACATTGATATGTTTGCATGAGCTCTGCAACTGACACTTTAAGTCACGTCACGTTTATTTATATAGCACTTTATACAACAGATTTTTTAAAAGCACGCAGCGTTACAGTATTAAACATGAAAAACTGTTAGTGTCTCATTTCATCAGAAGTACAACTTCATTTTCTACTATCCCGCGACTCTCCAGTGTGTTCGTGTTTTTACCCACGGACATCTGACCTTGACGGACTTAACAGAAAAGCTGAACCAGAGAAGACTTCTACTTGAAAGAAGGTGGGGCCTCAGGGCACACCTACCTATTACATAATCACCACAGACCAATGGGAGTTCGAAGGCGTTTACCAGCCGGAGCAAACCGGAAAGTTCACTTTGGCAAGCCGTTTTGAACTCCTGAAACGAACTCCAAACGCTGAATTATGCTTGTCTATAAGTCGATGTATCAGAATAGTAATGCGTTTTATGTATCGCCCTTTACAACGTTGGACACATAACGGTATTAATATGATTAGCCTTTTGCTTGACTACGATATCAAACAGCTAATAATGTGCTAATGTTACACAAACCATGTTCCCGTTCGCCATCTCAGTCAGTCCTTAGAAACGCTTTGAACAACTTAAAACATCAGTTGAGAAAGGCATATAGTTCATCATAATATATAATTCACCCGCTATATTGCTAAATGTACTAAAAATACCACATAGACATACAAACAACATTAAAAACTTGATTTTCACTACAGGGTAGTGAAAGTTCTCACCTGCTCGAGTTGGATGTTTTTTTCCTGTTGTCTGTTGTTTCCCCTGGCATATTTTCCTGCTTTTACCCTGTTTTTGTTTCTCCTGGCTCGAGAATTTCAGAAATCTATCTAATGAATTCCTTCTTTGTAGATTTGCTTCTTCATCAGTTGTTTTCTTTCTTTGTCTGACATTTTCTGGTTCAAACACAGCATGTTTTGCTTCTTCCATTGCACTGCTCATTTCAAAAGTTTCCCGCAATACTTGCTCTGGTCTCTCTTGCTCTTTTTTTCTGTACTTCTTTTCTTCTTCTTGTTTTTTTCTTTTCTTTTGTGCTCTTGTTATTGTAATGTTGGCCATCATTCTGTTCAATGAATTCATCAATCTTCTTTAGAAGTTTTTTGACGTGAGTTTGATTAATCTCATTTTTACTGCTGATCTCATGATATTGTTCTCTGAAGTTACTGACTAGGCCCTGAAATTTTTCACTAAGTGTAAAATCGTTCCATTCTTTGTTTGACATTCGTTCTCTTCCAGTAAACAGCACCATTGTGAACTTCAAAGCTTGAGCTCCAAAGATCTCCTCAATTTCCTCCACAATGTTCCTCTCGTCCTCCTCAAAGTTCTTCAGGTTGACGATGAGCAGGAACATGTGAGGACCAGGATCAGAGAGATCCTGACTCTTCATCATCTGCTTCTGCAGCTCTTCATCTGTCAGTTGAGTGTTGAAGAATCCTGGAGTGTCGATGATGGAGATGTTTCTGTCTTCTACTCTTTCTCTCTGTATCTCACTCTCTCTGGTTCTGCTCTCTTTAAAAGCCTCTCGACCCAGTATTGCATTTCCCGTTGAACTCTTTCCAGCTCCAGAGACTCCAAGCAGCACAATCCTCAGATCATGTGCATCACCTGTCAAACAGTTCATAACATTAACTACAGCTCTTCATGATAATGATAAATGCTTCCAATATTGAAATTTTATCCTAATTTAATCCCCAGTTAATAACATCAATACAGTCTCCTGCTACTGTGTATCATGCACAATTTCATGCTATCATTTGGCATGCTGTTTTTACACCAAAGCATTGGCGGATAGAGTATCATATTAGGACATTTAATTTACACTAACCTTCATTTTCTGATTCCATTATGTCTCTCACAGTTTGTTTTTTGCTGTGTCTCACCGTCTTTGTCTGTGTGAACTAGAGAAAGAGAAACTAAAAGTGTACTATTTGCATAACTACTTGTGCATTCTACTTATCACAACTGAGTTTCCAGCGCACCTACATACATGAGAACGCAGATTATTACTATGTTTTATGGCTGTCAATTGATTAAAACAATGAATCATACTCTCTGCATTAACATGAATTATCTTGAACTTGATGAAATGTTTCTATTTTCTTTCCAACTGTGCATTCAGAATAATAAATAAATTTCCCAACTAACCTGCCGTCACGACCTGATGGTGTAGATAAACGCGATGAAGGCAAATGACATTCAAACTCAGACTTTACTTGATAATCCACCCCTTGATAATATGTTCACTGGTTGATTAGTTTGTAACCCTTTGTAATCTTTAATATGTGTATTGAGATGGATCTATCTGGTGTTTTATGTACACTTGCATGTGTACATTTATATATACCATTTATATATATTTATAAATACATTTAACAATGTTAAATGTGAAATTCATCTTAAATAGTAAAGCACACAGCTTAGAGGAGAATGACAGTCAACTACTTTGAATATTAATTAAGCATTTTGGGTGTAAATTACAGTAAAATGATTGACAGTGAAAAATGACAGAATAGTGATAAAAAGAGGAGAGAGACGTTATGCATTTTGCCGCCTTCTCCTGCGCCTTCGTTACTAGGCAACGGAGTAAACAGCTGCTGGTTTGATGACGCAAGCGAACCGCGGGTTGGACCCAAATAATATAATATGAACACAGTCCAGAGGGGGCAGGGGGAGGGGGGAGCAATCGAACTCGGGTTCGGTCCAGGCAATCGAACCAAGTGTGAAAGCACCCTTAATCACGTGCGGCTCCTCTCAGCCTATCATGTAATGGCAGTGACATCAGTCGCAACATTCCCTAGTCTGCCTTCTCTTGAAAAAATACATTTTTATCAAGCTAAAATCTACATATAGTTCCCAACGAAAGTATTGTTTAATGTAAAACATGCTGAAGATTAGCGAACAGGCTGTCGATTAATTAAATGATTAGCTATTTCCCCACAAAAGCTGTTTAATCAGCATAGTGAAGCCTCTCATCCATTGACATCCATTCAAAAAACAGCCTCTGGTCTCCTTCCCTGCGTACCGCCAGAGACGGAGCGTTAGCATTAGCCGTTACGCTTTTTTGGCTAAAGGTTGCAGGCTTGCCTTCCAGTGGCTTGGCTTAAGCCTTGATTCGTGTCGCGTTTTTCTTACAGCATTGTTTAAATCAAAAGTGGCGGCGGCCTTCGTTTACATCAAAGACAGGACAACAACAATCCACAACACGGTATGCAATTACCGGGAAATATTTTGTATTTTTGATTTTTAAATCGTCTCCAAAATCAGAACGAGGTCTGTGGTACGTTGTCTAAATTTATCTGTAGCAACCCAAATTTAGCTACCCTCTCATTGTGTAAAACTGTTTCTTTAAAAAAAAAGAAACACATTTCTCAAGGACACGTGGAGTAATGCGCAAAAATTGGTCAACAAACGGAAAGAAGAAGGACACATGGAAAATGATATGCATGTTTAACCTCACTTTTACTTCTAATTAAAATTCTTACAATTGAGATGTGTAACCATTCTCTCTCTCTCTCCCTCTCTCTCTCTTTTTTTTTAAGGGACCAAGATGCAGAATGAATTGGAGTTGTACCCATTGGTCTGTCCAAACCCTTGTGTGTGGAAGACTTACAATGCAATGATATTAATTAGATTTGCTAATATTGTGTTTTATACAGAGATTTATAGTATAATGCTGTTTTGAGTTGTCTTGCAGGGTATTTTGGGCTTTGCATATTTTTTATTTATTTATTTACTTTAAATGGAATAAGTTTAAATGTTTGAATTATTTAATATTTTACTACATGTTAGAACCTAATGATACTTTTAAGCAATGTACAAATGTTGGCTGTTTTTTAGTTTTTAAGATTGGTGTTATTTACAACAGAAACGTCTTGGTTACAAAGGTAACCCTCGTTCCCTGAAGGAGGGAACGGAGACGTACGTCGGACAGACCGACGAATAGGAATCTCGCTAGAGAGGCCAATCTACTTCGAGTGTAACTACAACGAGCCAATGCACATTGGCATGCAATCATATGCATCAGCTGCTCGCCTCGCAGCGCGGGTATAAATGAGCAGCAGGTGTGTTGCATCTTCAGGTTTTCGCTGAGGAGCCGAACCAGATAGGCGGCAGCATCAGCGGGGTACAGGGACTGTGGCGACGGGACGTACGTCTCCGTTCCCTCCTTCAGGGAACGAGGGTTACCTTTGTAACCGAGACGTTCCCATTCAGTCGGTCACGTTCGACGTACGTCGGACAGACCGACGAATAGGAATCCCTACCAAAGCGCCACAGGAGCTGCCCCCTTCCAGCGCTCTGTAGTAAGCCACCTGAACCCCCTTGCCTAAGGACGGTGGGACAGGGCTAACACAGAGAGTGTCGATCACTGCTGTTCCCCAAAACCCACTCAGTGAGACTATTGGATAACGCTGGGAAAGCGTACCCTTCCGTTGGGAAAGGAACACTGCGGAAGCCACATCCTTCGAAGGAGTTATGTGGAGAAGTACATATGGACTAACCCCGTAGGGCTGTACTACATATGGAAGTACTGGGGTGACTCCAACTCGATGAGAGGTGGGTTCTCCCAGAGGGAAGACACGGGCTTCGTTTAGGAGCAACCATGGAACCAACCATATGGGATCCCCGTAGGGTCACACATATGGAACCCAGCCTAAATCCGGTTCTCAAGGATGCAACGGAGTATAGGCCTGGCGCCAGACGCTCCGCCACGTCGGCTGCCGAAGGGAGATCGGAGGACTCAACAGGGTCTGCCTTGTAGGGACTCTCTGGAGAAAGCGCGTGTAACGCAGCAAGCCGACACTAAGCCGGGGCCTCTCCGTGCCTCTGACCTGAGGTGAGAACACGGGAGGAGACCGGCTCGACACGAAGGCTATAGAATCTAGCGAACGTGTTAGGTGTCGCCCAGCCCGCAGCTCTACAAATGTCTGTCAGCGAGGCGCCACGAGCCAGCGCCCAGGAGGATGCGACACCTCTCGTGGAGTGAGCATGCAACCTGAGCGGGCAGGGCACGCCCTGAGCTTGGTAAGCCAGGGCGATGGCATCCACTATCCAGTGGGCCATCCTCTGCTTGGAGACAGCCTTCCCTTTCTGCTGGCCTCCGTAACAGACAAAGAGCTGGTCTGAGGTCCTGAAGCTTTGAGTTCTGTCTATGTACAGTCGCAAGGCGCGAACTGGACAGAGCAAAGCCAGGGCTGGGTCTGCCTCCTCCGAGGGCAGCGCTTGCAGGCTCACTACCTGGTCCCTGAAGGGAGTGGTAGGAACCTTGGGCACATAGCCAGGCCGGGGTCTCAGTACCACGTGGCCGTCACCCGGCCCGAACTCTAGGCACGATTCGTCGACCGAAAATGACTGCAGGTCCCCTACCCTCTTGATGGAGGCCAATGCAACCAGCAGCAAAGTCTTCATAGACAGAATCTTTAAGTCTGCTGATTGCAAGGGCTCAAAGGGAGCAATCTGAAGTGCTCTTAGCACCAGAGCAAGGTCCCAAGAGGGTATGGAGGGAGGACGAGGAGGATTTAACCGTCTCGCCCCCTAAGGAACCTGACGACCAGGTCGTGCTGACCAACAGACTTGCCATCTATGTGGTCGTGGTATGCGGAGATAGCAGCAGTATGGACTTTGAGGGTGGAGGGGGACAGCCTACGCTCCAACCCTTGCTGCAAGAAGGAAAGCACGACTCCGATCGAGCATCTTCGGGGGTCTTCTCGGCGAGAAGAGCACCACTCGACGAACAGGTTCCACTTCAAGGCGTAAGCACGTCTCGTAGACGGTGCACGTGCCGAAGTGATGGTGTTAAGTACCTCGGGGGTAAGTCACCTAGAACCTCCGCGTCCCGTCCAGGGACCAGACATGGAGTTTCCAGAGGTCTGGACGCGGGTGCCACAGAGTGCCCCGTCTCTGAGAAAGAAGGTCCTTCCTCAGAGGAATGGGCCAGGGAGGGGCTGTCGCGAGGAGTGAGAGTTCTGGGAACCAGGTCCGGTTGGGCCAATAGGGCGCAACTAGCAGGACCTGCTCCTCGTCCTCCCTGACTTTGCACAGGGTCTGTGCCAGTAGGCTCACTGGGGGAAACGCATATTTGCGAAGGCCCCGGGGCCAGCTGTGTGCCAGTGCATCTGTCCCGAGTGTTCCCTCGGACAGGGAGTAAAACAACTGGCAGTGGGAGGTTTCTGGTGAGGCAAACAGGTCTACCTGAGCCTCTCCGAACTCTCTCCAGATCAGCTGGACCACCTGGGGGTGGAGTCGCCACTCTCCTGGCAGCGCAGCTCGTGATAGCTCGTCGGCCACACGGTTGAGCACACCGGGGACATGAATGGCACGAAGCGACCTCAGATGCTTCTGACTCCAGAGGAGGAGATGGCGGGCGAGTTGCGACATGCGACGGGAGCGTAGACCACCTTGACGGTTGATGTACGCAACGGTCGCAGTGTTGTCCGTACGGACCAGTACATGCTTGCCCCGTAGCGGCCCTTTGAGGCGGCTCAGAGCAAGGCGTACTGCCAGCAACTCGAGGCAGTTGATGTGCCAATGCAGATGGGGGCCCGTCCACATCCCTGACACTGCATGCCCGTTGTACGTGGCACCCCAGCCGGTGGCAGAGGCATCTGTGAATACCACAGCATGCCGGGACACCTGCTCCAGGGGCACTCCTGCCCGAAGAAACAAGGGGTCCGTCCACGGGCTGAAGGCTTGGCGGCACTCCTGAGTGATTGCCACCCGGAACGTGCCGCGTTGCCACGCCCATCTCGGGACTCGGCCGTGAAGCCAGTGTTGAAGCGGTCTCATATGAAGCAGACCGAGCGGGGTTACTGCCGCTGCGGCCGCCATATGCCCCAGGAGCCTCTGAAAGAATTTCAGTGGAACCGCTGTCCTGCCGTTGAACGTATTCAGGCAGTTCAACACCGACTGAGCACGTTCCTCTGTGAGGCGTGCTATCTGTTCGACCGAATCCAACTCCATACCGAGAAAAGAGATCCTCTGCACAGGGGAGAGTTTGCTCTTTTCCCAGTTGACCTGAAGACCCAACTGGCTGAGGTGACTGAGCACCAGATCCCTGTGATCGCACAACTGATCCCGCGACTGAGCTAGAATGAGCCAGTCGTCGAGATAGTTGAGGATGCGAACACCCTGTTCTCTCATGGGAACAAGGGCTCCCTCCACGACTTTCGTGAAGACGCGGGGAGACAGGGCCAGCCCGAAGGGTAGGACTCTGTACTGATATGCTCGACCTTCGAACGCAAAACGCAGGAATGACCTGTGTCGCGGAAGAATCGAGACATGAAAGTACGCGTCCTTCAGGTCGATCGCTGCAAACCAATCCTGGGGACGGATGCACTCGAAAATGCGTTTCTGCGTGAGCATTTTGAACGGTAGCTTGTGAAGGCTCCGATTCAAAACTCGCAGGTCCAGGATAGGCCGTAACCCACCGCTCTTTTTGGGTACAATGAAGTAGGGACTGTAGAACCCTGACCTCATATCGGCTGGAGGGACCGGCTCTATCGCGTCCTTCGCCAGTAGGACCGCGATCTCCGCACGCAAGACAGGGGCATCGGCAGCTTTCACTACAGTGAAGTGGACGCCCCTGAACTTGGGGGGACGCCGGGCGAACTGAATCGCATAGCCGAGCCTGACGGTCCGAATGAGCCAGCGAGACGGACTGGGGAGCGCTAACCAGGCTCCCAGAGACCGTACAAGCGGGACCAAAGGGACCGCAGGCGTACCCGCAGTGGGGCAGCGAGGTGGAACACAGGGACGCTGCCCGGGGGCTCTCTTTGCGAGGCGGCCCGAAGCGGCGTCACAGTGTGGTGTGCAACACTTACCTGGTTCCACGGATGGACAGAGGGAGCAGTCGAGGCTTTGGTTGCCCGCTGCTCGCTGCTGTCCGCTGGCGACAGAAGAGGGGGATGAGAGTGGTGAGGTTCTTGCCCTCCCACTGCTCTCCGCGCCCTCTTCGGACCCGGAGATGAAGGAAACTGCTCTTTTGTTGAGAATTTGGGTACCGCTGGCTGTAGGGCCAGCGGCGGAACAGAAACAAAAGGGAACAAAAGATTCTCCACCCGGCCCTCCTCCGGGGGAAGGAGTGGTGCGGTCACCATCTCCCGAAGAGCAGTCCCATCCATCTCCGGGTCGCCCGTCCTAGGGCCTCTTGGATTTGGCCTTGCCACCCTTCCTCTTGGGGGCGGGCTGGACGGGCTGGGCACCCTGACCGCGACCGGCTCCACGGCGCCGCTTAGATGAGGGCTGCTGCTGGGGCGCGGGAGCGGGGGCGGCCGAGGGAGGGCGCCCTCGGCGACGAGCAGCCTGAGGTGCTGCGGGCGGTGGAGGTGCAGCAGCAGACCGCCTCGGCAGGATGTGACTGATGGCCTCAGACTGCTTCTGTACAGCCGAGAACTGCTGGGCGAAGTTCTCGACCGCGTCGCCGAAGAGGCCGGTCTGGGACACGGGGGAATTAAGAAACCTGACCTTGTCGGTATCCCTCATGTCCGCGAGACACAGCCAGAGATGGCGCTCCTGGACCACTAATGTGGACATCGCACGACCCACTGACCGCGCCGTAACCTTCGTCGCACGAAGCGCGAGGTCCGTCGCGGCACGAAGTTCCTGGAGAACTTGTGGATCATGACCACCCTCGTGCAGGTCCTTCAGTGCCTTGGCCTGATGGACCTGCAGCAACGCCATAGCGTGCAGGGCAGAGGCGGCTTCCCCACAGGCCTGATAAGCCTTGCCGGTAAGATCCGACGAGTACTTACAGGCCCGGGAAGGGAGAGACGGCTCCCCCCGCCAGGTGGAGTTAGGGCACAGTTGCATAGCAACGGCCCGTTCCACAGGGGGTATGCGCGTATAACCCTTAGCCGCCCCGCCATCAAGGGTGGTGAGGGAGGAGGACCCACCGACACGGTTTCGGGCAGTAAAAGGTGCCGTCCATGTGCCAGTGAGCTCTTCATGCACCTCCGGGAAGAAAGGAACTGGGGTGGGGGGCTGAGAACCAGCCCTGGCCACCCCGAGAAACCAATCATCCAACCTCGAGGGTTCCACGGTGGAGGATTCCACACGAGCCCAACCCTGTTGGCGGCCCGGGAAAGCATAGCCATCATTTCCGGGTCCGAATCGGGCACAGTTGTCACCCCCGAAGGAGGCAGCTGCGCCGAATCATCATCCCCCGAAATATCAGGCTCACCCTCCGATGCAGCGATCGACATTCTATCATCTTGGGGAGCTCCGAAGGATACGGATGGTACACACCTCTGGGGTGGTCCACCACATTCCCCCGGCAGCTCTACTGGCTGCGGAGTGCAGGAGGGATGAGGGTTCCTAGGGGGTTGGTTCCCCGAAGGAAGCGCGCTCACCGTGATCCTCAGATCACCAGCACCGCTGCCCGAAGCAACCCTCTGAGGAGGATTGGAACGAGGCAGCGGCACCGGGACTCCGCCCCTTTGCAGGAACTGGAGTCTAGATCGCAACTCCGAGACGGTCATCTTCCCACAATGGGTACATGACTCGTCCACAAACGCTGCCTCAGCGTGCTTTAAGCCCAGGCACGTGATACAGCGTTGGTGACCATCCCGCGGTGACAGATAACGACCGCATCCAGAAACACACAAGTAGAACGACATCTTTAAAAAGACGCGAATCTACTTGTGTAAGCTCTTTTAGGGACTGCTCCTTTAAGTGCTGAAGCACGCAGGGGAATGGCCGCTGCAGCACAGACAGGGAAAGTGCAGCCTGTCGTGTGCACTCTCTCCTTGAAGCCGCTCTCTTACCAGCTGTCAAAACAGCCTTTCAGCCTCAACAGCGCACCGTTTACCAGCCGTGAGAATGGCTCTTCAGGAAATGCTGCACAACGAAGGCAAACAAAACAAAAAAAAAAAGAGAGAGAGATCGACCCCGCTGCAGTGCTGTCCGCCTGCACCAACGAAGAGCAGTTTCAAAAGGCTCGTTCTTTTAATTACACACTCCGTAGACACCCAAAAAGGTTCGGCTCCGAAGCGAAAAGCTGAAGATGCAACGCACCTGCTGCTCATTTATACCCGCGCTGCGAGGCGAGCAGCTGATGCATATGATTGCATGCCAATGTGCATTGGCTCGTTGTAGTTACACTCGAAGTAGATTGGCCTCTCTAGCGAGATTCCTATTCGTCGGTCTGTCCGACGTACGTCGAACGTGACCGACTGAATGGGAACTGTATTGCATTAAATGAAAATAGAGGGGGACCAATTAATATTGATTGTCTGTAATAAATTCATTTTTGTGAGTGTGACATATTTACGTGATACATAACAGCCTTAAAACATCAAAGATAAAAAAAATTGTCATAGCTTAATGTAAAATGACAGCTGGAAGCCATAATCATGATACCATATGTATGTTATATTTCAAATCATTGCAACTTATTTTTACAAGTAAAGCATTTAAACTTAGGGTGGAATTTTTAAAATAAAGTGCTGTACATGTAATTCTAAATTATGGTCCATTTCAATTCATTTTTTTTTAAATATTGGCTGACACATGTTATTTCAATTTACAGTCAAAATCTGTTAAACAACGATTTAAAGTTTATTTCAGTTTACAGTCAAAACATGCTTTCTTAAGTAATGGGTTTACATGTTATGTATATCTATAGTCAAAATTGGTTTAGTTAAGTAACTGTTTAACCATGTTTTTTAAAACATGTTTCATGAAATAAGGGTTCAAACATGTTATTTACATTTTCAGTCAAAGAATGGTATTTAATTTAATGGTCTATGCATGTTTCTTAATTACACAGACAAAACATGTCATTTCAGATTACACTTTAAGCATTTTTTTAGATTGTATAGTCAATGTACCATTTCTCATGTTGCTGTATAAACACATCACTTCAGTTCATGGTGTATCACCGTTATTCCCATTAATGGCAAACGTTTGGCACCCTGTGCTGCCATGCATTGCACCTTTTTTTATGCATTTTTTTTTTTTTTAGTGTACCCAGGTCTCACACACTTAATGAGATACCCTGTGATGAAATAATCGCTCATATTTACCAGCCGCTGCTTTCCCAGATAGCAACATAGTGTGGCCCAGATCTGGCCCACATCTGGTACATGTGGATTACACGCGGACCAGATGTGGGCCGGATCTGGGCTGACACTATGTTGCTGTCAGGGTTCTCAGATCGGCTTGGGTTGGATTAAAACTTCATGTTCTGTTGAGTTTGGAAAATTTTTTACACAGTAATCATCAGAATATCCCTTCTCCTGTCTCTGAAAATAGGTGACTACAGCACATTGAAAATATACATAACTGTGCAAGCAGTTCATTGAACCTTGCCCAACCCTGTTAAATCTTTAATTTCACGATATAATGATATTGATGATTAATGTTGCATTTGTAAAAGTGAGAAGGAGTTTTTTGATTGTAAAGTTGTCAACAGATTTTGGGTGGAACTGGCAGAATTTATCTTTAAGTCAATGAAAGTTAAATACTATTTTACATTACAGTACAAAAGTAACAAAGACCTATTCTGTTACAATGGAGGCAAGGACGAGGTGAGGATCTAAATGCAGCAAAAGTTTAAAACATAAACAAAGACAATCCAACCAGGCAAGCGTAAACATAACCCTAACCAGGAAAGCAAACTGCAAAGGCAGCGACTCACAACAACACAGGGCTATAAATACAGGGAAATTAACAAGATAACAAGGAAACAAAAAACGAACAATAAAGGGAACAATAAAGAACTAGTCGGGGTTGCTATGGTAATAAACAAGGGAGCCAACACAAACAAGGGAAACAGGAACTTTTTTTGTTTTGCAAATTAAAGGTTACAGATATTAAGATGATATTATTACAGATATTATTCAAGATATACAGAGTGGCCGTTACACCTCGGGTGTGCATTAATAATTCAATGGCCCAGACTCAATTATTCTGCTTATTCTACGGTTACCACACCTCAAGACACTGTTTCAAGACATTTGTCAGGTTTTTGTCCTTAAAACACCCTTTTGTGTGGGACTAATTTCAAAACGTCATTTTAGAGCTAGTAACGGAGGATTGAGCCATTGATAGCAGACTAATACAGTTATTATCGCAGTTTATCTACCTCAAGAACTGCACCGTTAATACCTCGATGATGGGAAATGTCATATATCTTTTAAGTTGCTAAACTATTTTACTGATTAATTCGCAGAGCAGCGCTGACAACACATTTCTGTGTGACTGTGTGTGTGTGTGTTTGAATGAGAGAGAGAGCAGGGGAAAGAGAGTATGACCTTTCAGGATATAATAAAACGTATTTTGTGGCAAAAACCATGACAATAATTTGACGTTTTTATCCTATTGTTTACTATATTTATTTGCTTGGTCAGTGTCAGGTTTTGTTTCCTTTGCTGTTGTAGGTTCTAGGTTGTAAGGACCTTTTGAAATAACTGAAATAACATGGCGCCGCGCATGGCAGCCACGGTGCTTAGCTCTCCAGTGTTTGTGCTGTTTTTGTTAGTTTTTCCTGTTTTTTGTTTTTCAAATACTATCAGCTTTACCAGGGATGAACTGCTGAACATTCGGCAGTACACACCACAAAATCTTTAACCGGATTTCGATTATTCAGACGTTTTGTTGAATGTTGTAGTCGGTGGAGCGGCAGCGCTGTTTAGACGCTTCAGGACGCGCAGACGGGGGAAGCGCGCCGGCGCCCTCGTGAAGCTTAGACAGCGCGGATTAAGAACGCCGCTGCCTAGCATCCATCTGGCGAATCTCCGCTCTCTACCCAACAAAACGGACGAACTCCTTCTGCTCTCCCGGACAAATAAGGATTTTTCAAACTCGGCTGCTCTGTGCTTCACGGAAACCTGGCTGAACGACGCCATTCCGGACAGCGTGTTAAGTCTGCCGGGCTTTCAGCTGTTCAGTTCAGCGGGACGTGCTTTTACATCAACGAAAGGTGGTGTTCAGATGTAACTGTGTTAAAGAAGATGTGCTGTCCCGATCTTGAAACACTCTTCATTAACTGCAAACCGTTCTATTCGCCGCGAGAGTTTTGCTCGTTCATTCTGGTGAGTGTCTACATTCCTCCGCAAGCGCACGTGAGCTCGGCTTTACAGAGACTCGCTGATATGATCACAGAGAGTGAGCAACAACACCCGGACTCTGTTTTAATCATTCTCGGGGACTTTAATAAAGTGATTCTCTCACGTGAACTTCCAAAATACAGACAGCATGTTACTTGTCCCACCAGAGACAGTAATACACTGGATCACTGTTACACAGCAATAAAGGATGCATATCACTCTGTCCCACGGGCAGCTTTGGGGCTCTCTGATCACTGTTTAGTTCATCTCATACCGACCTACAGGCAGAAACTGAAATCAGCTAAACCTGTAGCAAAGACTGTGAAGAGATGGACCACCGAAACAGAGCGGGCTTTACAAGCCTGTTTCGAATGGACTGATTGGAGTGTTTTTGAAGCTGCTGCCACCGATCTGGATGAGCTCACAGAGACTGTTACATCATATATCAGTTTCTGTGAGGATTTGTGCATTCCTACAAAGACTCATTTAACTTACAACAACGACAAACCGTGGTTCACTGCAAAACTCAGCCAGCTCCGTCAGGCCAAAGAAGATGCTCGCAGAAATGGGGACAGAGTCTTGTACAAACAGGCCAAATACACACTGGAAAAGGAGATCAGAGTGGCAAAGAGGAATTATTCCGATAAACTTCGGAATCAGTTCTCTTCTAATGACACGGCTTCAGTGTGGAAAGGTCTGAAAGTCATCACCAATTACAAGACACCATCCCCCAGCTCTGTGGTGAATCAACAACTGGCAGACGATCTGAACGAGTTTTATTGCAGGTTTGAAAAATCACCATTCACACCTCCTGTAACCCCCGTCTCCCCCACACCTGCAATTCAGTTCAGTGAAGATGACGTGCGCCAGGTCTTCAGAAAGAACAAGAGAAGAAAGGCACCAGGCCCAGACAGCGTTTCACCAGCCTGTCTGAAAACCTGCGCTGACCAGCTGGCCCCCATCTTCACACAGATCTTCAACAGATCACTGGAGCTGTACGAAGTCCCCTCATGCTTCAAACGCTCCACCATCATCCCCGTCCCAAAGAAACCCAAAATTACTGGACTTAATGACTACAGACCTGTGGCTCTAACGTCTGTGGCCATGAAATCATTTGAAAGACTGGTTTTGACTTATCTGAAGGACATCACTGGACCCTTACTGGACCCCCTGCAGTTTGCTTATCGAGCAAACAGGTCTGTGAATGATGCAGTCAATATGGGACTGCATTATGTTCTGCAGCATCTGGACAGACCAGGGACTTATGTGAGGATCCTGTTTGTGGACTTCAGCTCTGCTTTTAACACCATCATCCCATCACTCCTCCAGCCCAAACTAACTCAGCTCTCCGTGCCCACCTCTGTCTGTCAGTGGATCACCAGCTTCCTGACAGACAGGCAGCAGCTAGTGAGGCTGGGAAAATTCTCATCCAGCACCCGCACCATCAGCACCGGCGCCCCTCAGGGCTGTGTCCTCTCCCCACTGCTCTTCTCCCTCTACACCAACGACTGCACCTCTAAAGACCCCTCTGTCAAGCTCCTGAAGTTTGCAGATGACACCACACTGATCGGCCTCATCCAGGACGGTGATGAGTCTGCTTACAGACTGGAGGTTGAACAGCTGGCTGTCTGGTGCAGTCTCAACAACCTGGAGCTCAACACGCTCAAGACAGTGGAGATGATCGTGGACTTCAGGAGGAACCCCCCTGCTCTCCCCCCACTCACCATCATGAACAGCACTGTGACTGCAGTGGAGTCATTCAGATTCCTGGGCACCACAATCTCCCAGGACCTGAAGTGGGACAACCACATTGAGTCCATTGTGAAAAAGGCCCAGCAGAGGTTGTACTTCCTTCGCCAGCTGAGGAAGTTCAACCTACCACAGGAGCTGCTGAAACAGTTCTACTCTGCCATCATTGAATCCATCCTCTGCACTTCTATATCTGTCTGGTTCAGCTCAGCTACCAAATCTGACCTCAGAAGACTACAGAGGGTAGTCCGGTCTGCTGAGCGAATCATTGGTACAACCCTCCCCACTCTCCAAGAACTGTACTTATCCAGAGTGAGAAAAAGGGCAAAGAAAATCACTCTGGACCCCTCACATCCAGCACACTCCCTCTTTGAACTGTTGCCGTCTGGTCGACGCTACAGAGCCCTGAGCACCAGAACGACCAGACACAGGAACAGTTTCTTCCCTCAGGCAATCCATCTCATGAACACTTGACAAACACGGAACTCACAACACTATTATACATTCTTTACTTAAAACACATACTTATTTATATTTCAAATTTGCACTCATCATAACTGTACATACAAATTGTCTATATTATATATTGTTTTTGCTTTTTTTTTTTTTTTTTTTGGCACTTTGTCTATCTTGTATATTTGTATATTATACTTATTATTTTTGTTATCTGTGTCCTGTCTTGTCGCTGTCACTCTGTTGCACTGTGGAGCTTCTGTCACTAAAACAAATTCCTAGTATGTGTAAACATACCTGGCAATAAAGCTCTTTCTTCTTCTAAATCAATTTCTCTTTTGTGAGACACACAAACACAAGTCCACATACTTAATGCTATTGCTCTTCTGATCTGTCTTTCTCACACTGGATCCAAACACAGCACTCACTCGTCTTTCTCTGCCTGAAGCAAAAAGAAAAATTAAAAAAAAACTGTAATGACATAACCATTTGAAGCACTAAAATATCCATTCAAGAGTGTTTTGTTGTAATTTTTGGCTCACTCTATGTTTAACAATATTGTTGTAGGAACAAATCAGCTCAAATGAAATAATTAATTTATAGGGAATTATGAAGAGTCATTTAGTTTAAGACCGAGCAACTGAATCGTCCAGCGTTCATTTGCTCGGGCCGTAATAAGCTCTTGTAGCGGATATGAATATCCAACTATCGTGAAAACACTAATAGCTCGGTAACAAGATCGACAATTTAAGACGTTAAATTTACAAGCACAAACACAAGACACTTTGTTTTAAAATCTACAGGAGACTTTATTGATTATTCTAACACAAACTAATCTAACACAAACACACACACAAACATTCATACACGTTGCAGAAAGAAAGGAAATGAGAGAGAAAGAGTTTTAAGAGAGAATGAAATGATAAGCATGATTTCTAGCAAAGTATGCACTTCAAAAGACCTGACCTGAACGAACCATGAATCATTAATTTAATGCACCAGTTCAGCTTTAGAATCTGGAGGTACATGCTTGTCGACTTTAAAATGGGGATCTCATTGTCGGCGTCCTTGGCTTGGAGAAAAGGGTTTTTCCGAGTCGATGATTTGTTGCAGGATCTTTCAGGTCTGGATTGTGGTTAGGTAAAAACCAATCACGTTTGTTGGCAAATGAAATGAAGTCTCTTGTAGTGGCTGGAGTTGAGGCGGCAAAACTTAACTAAGAACACGAGACTCTCAACGGAAAAGAAAGTTAAAGTAAAAGAAAAGGAAAGTGAGTAAAAGTTGGATGGCTTGAATGAGCTGCTTGTCTGTCCTTTGTCTTAAGCCAAATTCGTCTTTGTTCAAGGATTAGTTACTTCTCTGGTCTCAGTCTTCATCTCAGTCTTGTCTTAGTCTTGTATTGTCTTAGTGATGTGACCATTTAAACTTAGGTGTTTGTCCCACCTTTTTGAGGAATTCTGACCAATCAGGTATCGTCTTGTTTCAAAGGTGGCTTTTCTCCGCCCCGATCATAAAATAAGTGTTATCTCGGGCCTCTGGAATTGCCAGTCTCGGCAGACAGTACGGTTTTAGACATAATTGCTATTAAACGGAATATGATACATTTTACACAGATTTCATTCAAGCCATGATTCTGAACAGAAAATAGAGATTTAAATACATATCAAACAAGAAATACTTTCATTCAACCATTCAATAGTTATACAGTTACATGAGTTGTGGGTGTTCTAAAACATAACTGTTTGATGAAAGACGATTGAATTTCTAAATCGTTTTTTAATATGTTAGCCTTGAAGTTACCTATGTGCTAGTTTACTCGCATTTAAAAGATATATAGTTCAATATTTACAGCAGGGCAAGATAATCCTGCTTGTTAACGTTCTGCAGAGTTCAGCTCCAACCGCAATCAAAGGCCCTGTTTACACCTGGTATTAAGATGGCTAACCTGCTCCGGAGCAGCTGTTTTATACTGGGTTAGATATCGCAAACCAAAACTGGACCAATCAACTGTGAGCAAAGTGACATATATATATATATATATATATATATGATGCAATAAAGCCTCTGACCCTGTATCTCTCGCTCCAAATTAAAGCAGTTTAGAGTTAATAGAATTTCAGAGACAAAATTGCCCATCTTTTGCTGCTAATTATTTATTAGATTTATATTATATGAATTATAATTATGTATAATTTATATAATATATTCATTTATAAAACGGTTAGTTCCTGTCCTTGATTATGATTGGTCAATAGCTGTGTTTTATTCACGATAAACCACGGCTATGACCGCTTCACCCAACGGTTCTGTGTATCACTACACAACACCCTTAGCAACCACTCTTAGCAAACTGTATGTTCTCAATTGATATTGTTCATTGAAGGTTATGTAGAAGAGTTGTGAGAAAAAGATCGAGTGAGTGACTTTATTACCTGCATTCAGATTTAGCATTTTCCTTCAGGTCAGTATGTTCATAATAAAAAATCTGTTTAAATGTCCTTTTAACAGTTAAGGGGTTTTCCCATGACTAGTCAAAGCATTTGTCAGTAGCGTCTTGTTCCGTGTTCACAACAATTCAGTCTTTTCAATGTAAAAGTCTTCGCTATTGACTGACACACTCATAAAGACAGTCTTTGCCGCCATCTAATGGCGTGAAAATGTAACTTCTGTTGCTGTTCACGATCAGGGACTATTTTTCCGGCGGAAGGAAGGCTTTTGGTGAAAGTTTAATTCATGAAAGTTGCATTGATACATATTTCTGGCTTTAATACTTGTATTGTGTGGTAACTGTTTTATAAAAGCAATAAGGTACTCGAGGCTAGTGCTGTATCGTGAATAAGACTTATTCACGATACAGCACAGCCTCTCGTACCTTATTGCTTACATAATTATTATATTAATTGACAATATTAAACATCGCTTTTAAATTAGAATAAATATAATACATGCTTTAATATATAAATCTTTTAAACAAATTAAGCTTATGTATACTTTTGAGCTCTTTGTGAACCTATATAAATTATTAGGCCTATTTGTTAGATTCATATGGAAGCCCGTTTCCGCCACTAAATGAAAAAATAAAAACAGTAATTGCAACTTTTTATCTCAGAATTCTGACTTTTTATCTCGCAATTGCGAGTTATAAAGTCAGAATTCCGAGATATAAACTCGCAATTGCGTGATATAAAGTCAGAACTAGTTGCATGAAAATAGATACTAGTATGAAAGTGCCAGAAATGTTTAACATTACTTACTTTTTCATGCATTACAAGCTATTGTGCAGATTTCATGTAATATGTCCGCAGTGAGCGTATTTGGACTCTTTTAGGTTGTTTTAGAATGTTAAATGTAATTGTGTTTTCCCTTTAGGCAAAAACAATAATGTTGTATCCTTTGTGAATATTCACGGAATAACAGTCCATGAACAGTAATGAATGGATAGATGGATGGAAAAGAGAGAGGGAAGATAAGACAGAAATAACTGGTCAAAAGTTTGGAAACATTACTATTTTTAATGTTTATGAAAGAAGTCTCTTTTGCTCACCAGGGCTGCATTTATTTGATCAAAAATACAGAAAAAACACAGTAATATTGTGAAATATTATTACAATTTAAAATAATGGTTTTCTATTTTAATATACTTTAAAATGTAATTTATTCCTGTGATCGAAGCTGAATTTTCAGCATCATTACTCCAGTATTCAGTGTCACATGATCCTTCAGAAATCATACTCAGTTATTATCAATGTTGGAAACAGTTGTGTTGCTTCATAATTTTTTTTTTTTTTTTTTTGGAACCTGTGATACTTTTTTCAGGATTCATTGATGAATAAAAAGTTCAAAAGAACAGCATTTATTAAAAACAGAAATGTTTTCTAACAATAAAAGTCTTTACTATCACTCTTTATCAATTTAACACATCCTTGCTGAATAAAAGTATTAATTTCTTTCAAAAAAAGAAAGAAAAACAAATTACTGACCCCAAACTTTTGAATAGTAGTGTATATTGTTACAAAAGATTCTTATTTTAAATAAATGCTGTTCTTTTTTTTTTAAATAATTTAATAAATTAATAATTAGATTTATAGTAGCCTAATGTTTAATTACCACATTTATATACTCATAAGGTATTTATAAGAATACTTTTGCATGTTTTAAGCCTTAATCGACACCAGCTCTCATCTGTGCTGCTCCAAATCCTGCTGTATCTCTCTGCAGCTTTTAGTGTGTTTTACTTCCTGTCCACCGTCTCCATGATCATCTACAAGACTGAGTACTTCATTTTTAATATTAAAAACTGTTTTTAGGGGGGGTTTAGATGTTTTTGCTTAGTCAAGCATCACAAGTACTGTTGCATGTATACGGTTATGATTTGAACTAGCCAGTATTACTAATTTGTCTTGTTAAGGAGAGGTGTACAAAATTCAGAGATGAAAACACATGAATATCTTGTGGTTTTTATGCTGTTTGACAGCTCATGTGTTGAGTTACCCTGTTGGCCGACTCGCTCTAGACGTGTCTGCTGTTTCTTATGGCCAGTCTTGAGGTCCTGAGGGTGTACGGGGGTGAGTCTGGCGAGATCCTTTTATTGTTTTGTAAAAACATTTTAATTGTCTTCACATCAGTCTCTCTTCCTCAGGAATCAGGGGTAACCTACAAGAGAGTGAGGGCTACACAGGTTCGAATCTGATCGCCACAGGGGCCACAGTGCTGCTGGCGCTCTATTTTGTCATTTGGCAGTAGTACATCCTGTGAGCTGATGTCATCATTGGCGCCATCTTGCTCTGCTTGTACGGCCTAACAGGAATTGTGGGGCTCGGGACGCTGGCGCGCTTCACCAGGTCAGAGTTCACATACTTGCAGTTTTGGACACTTGGGTTCTGTTTTAAAATCTAGTGAGCTCCCTTGCTTAGTAGCTGCATCATAACTGGATTTGGATAACTGGAAGATGGATTTGAAATGTGTGTCATCCAAACACGGGACACTAAACTCGCAATTGATTTCAGTTGAGTTTGTCTGTTAACATGTTGGTAAACTAAATGACACATAATAAACATAAAAATATATAACACCCATGGATAATTAATTCTAATTATGCTAAATGATTTCCATTCCAATACATTTCGGTATATAAATTATATTACACTGTTTTACACAAGAAATTATTTTTACCTCACTGTAGAGTATAATGTGATTATCTCAACAGAAAAGACTTTAAGTCTCATGTGTTATGTAATGAGCACTGCGTATTTTTGAGTTGTTGTGTATGTCTTTGTAGATCTTTTTTTTTTTCAGTTCTACCTATGTAGGCAGCTTGGTAGGTTTTGGAACAGAGCCTGTAAGTTGTATATACAGGTGCTGGTCATATAATTAGAATATCATCAAAAAGTTGATTTATTTCACTAATTCCATTCAAAAAGTGAAACTTGTATATTATATTCATTCATTACACACAGACTGATATATTTCAAATGTTTATTTCTTTTAATTTTGATCCCAAATTCAGTATCTCAGAAAATTTGAATATTACTTAAGACCAATACAAAGAAAGGATTTTTAGAAATCTTGGCCAACTGAAAAGTATGTACATGAAAAGTATGAGCATGTACAGCACTCAATACTTAGTTGGGGCTCCTTTTGCCTGAATTACTGCAGCAATGCAGCGTGGCATGGAGTTCATCAGTCTGTGGCACTGCTCAGGTGTTATAAGAGCCCAGGTTGCTCTGATAGTGACCTTCAGCTCTTCTGCATTGTTGGGTCTGGCATATCGCATCTTCCTCTTCACAATACCCCATAGATTTTCTATGGGTTAAGGTCAGGCGAGTTTGCTGGCCAATTAAGAACAGGGATACCATGGTCCTTAAACCAGGTACTGGTAGCTTTGGCACTGTGTGCAGGTGCCAAGTCCTGTTGGAAAATGAAATCTGCATCTCCATAAAGTTGGTCAGCAGCAGGAAGGATGAAGTACTCTAAAACTTCCTGGTATACGGCTGCGTTGACCTTGGACCTCAGAAAACACAGTGGACCAACACCAGCAGATGACATGGCACCCCAAACCATCACTGACTGTGGAAACTTTACACTGGACCTCAAGCAACGTGGATTGTGTGCCTCTCCTCTCTTCCTCCAGACTCTGGGACCCTGATTTCCAAAGGAAATGCAAAATTTACTTTCATCAGAGAACATAACTTTGGACCACTCAGCAGCAGTCCAGTCCTTTTTGTCTTTAGCCCAGGCGAGACGCTTCTGACACTGTCTGTTGTTCAAGAGTGGCTTGACACAAGGAATGCGACAGCTGAAACCCATGTCTTGCATACGTCTGTGCGTAGTGGTTCTTGAAGCACTGACTCCAGCTGCAGTCCGCTCTTTGTGAATCTCCCCCACATTTTTGAATGGGTTTTGTTTCACAATCCTCTCCAGGGTGCGGTTATCCCTATTGCTTGTACACTTTTTTCTACTACATCTTTTCCTTCCCTTCGCCTCTCTATTAATGTGCTTGGACACAGAGCTCTGTGAACAGCCAGCCTCTTTTGCAATGACCTTTTGTGTCTTGCCCTCCTTGTGCAAGGTGTCAATGGTCGTCTTTTGGACAACTGTCAAGTCAGCAGTCTTCCCCATGATTGTGTAGCCTACAGAACTAGACTGAGAGACCATTTAAAGGCCTTTGCAGGTGTTTTGAGTTAATTAGCTGATTAGAGTGTGGCACCAGGTGTCTTCAATATTGAGCCTTTTCACAATATTCTAATTTTCTGAGATACTGAATTTGGGATTTTCCTTAGTTGTCAGTTATAATCATTAAAATTAAAAGAAATAAACATTTGAAATATATCAGTCTGTGTGTAATGAATGAATATAATATACAAGTTTCACTTTTTGAATGGAATTAGTGAAATAAATCAACTTTTTGATGATATTCTAATTACATGACCAGCACCTGTATGTGTATATATATATATATATAAAATGTCCATGGCTTGGCTATCTGACTAACTCGGTACGGTAATGTCATTGTCAGAACAAAAGAATCATAAAATGAGCTTGGGGACAAAGCAAAGTAAATCCGTCGATCCACGCCAAGCTGCAGTTACCGTGAACAGCCTTCTGAATGAACCACACTTTGATAATTCAGGCTCAGAGCCTGGCCCTCAGAGTTTCATTCACGGAAAAACACGGGAAACAAAAGAGAAGGACAACATTAGTAACATTAGGCTCCTTAAAGTCAGACAGCGTAATCTCACGCTTACCTTAAAGTTTCCGAAAATCTGCATGCAAAAGTCAGATATCTCAATAAGTCTCATGAAATTCTTCCAAAACTAAATTTGAGCTGCTATCCACATTCATTAATAGCTTTACTGAGACAGTTTGATACTGAGTTGAATCATAACCATTAAAGTCTCATATCCATTGTGTTTTGTGATTGCTTTAGCCTGGTTCCTCATGAGATGTATGCACACTATTAAGTGTGCTTTATATTGAGTAAGTGTCTGTGGTGTTGATTGTGTGTCTTGTTCTCTTTTCTAGTGCTTACTCCTGACTCACAGCCTCTCTGTGGCTACAGCTGACAGGCCGTCGGAGATTTTTATTGCTATGCAACAGACTACCGTTTCCATATCTTTAAATCCAAGTTTGATTACATTTTGAAATCTGTCATATATAAGAGTATTTTTATTAAAACTGTTTGCTTTTAAACAATACCCTGATGTAGAATTGAACAGCTTTTTCTGGAACACTTACCTGTAGAGCAAACTAACTTTTTGCCACACCTGCCAGTGGCCGGTGACTTAAATATTTTTTACTGGCCATTAAACTGGTTTTGCAAAAATAGCCATTTATGACACCAACATTTTAGATTTTTTTAAGAGTGATTATTTTTTTATTTATTTATTTATTTTTTTCCTTTTCCTTTTTTGTTTGATTAACATTAAAAACACAGGCAGCAGCAGAAATATTAGGCTGCCGTCACTTTAAGACTTAATGCACGGATCCAACATACTGATACTGTACACTGTTTACGTTCACTCAAGCCATAACCGACTATGTTTACTTCCGATGTTTGCACAAAATGCACACACTAAACTTCCCACACAGCGCATGAGTAACGAATTGAGTTCCCTTTTGCATCTTGTTGCACTTGAATAATTAAATTGGCAAGGCTTAAACTTTTGTGATGATGACGCACTGGCCCGTCAACTGTCCCGAGCGTCGTTCATGTTTGTTCATGTTTGTTCACGTTCATGTTCTCACAACAATGCATTGTTAGAATTCATAAAAATGTTACCGGCCAACTGATGATTGACACCGTTTCATATACTCATCAACACCGATTTTACTCTCATTTGGCGCTTGGTTAATTTTAAAATTGTTAATTTTAGGCCCTGCTTACCTGTATAAGACTGGAGCTTGCATGCCATGTGTACGTCATTTAAAAACGGATTTGTCAAAAAATTATTTATTATTATTAATTTTCTTGTTATTTATTTTCTTTTTGAAGTAGACAAAGTCAGCAAGTGCACTTTTAATGTGTAAGATCCCTGTTTGTTTTTATAAAAAGTACATTTTATTTCATTTGAGGCAGCCGTGACAAGAACGTCTAGGACCAGGCAGTCATGACAGGAAGCTTAGAGACCAGGGTGACTGAGACGACCTTGAGGCAACAACAGGAGCCTTTGAAGTGCCTGTGGCAGGAATCACTGGGGCTGCCAAAACTGGGAGTACTGGCATCAGTGCGGCTGAGACAGAGAGCTGGCCAAGACAAGGAACCTGGGCAGGAACCTCTTGAGTGACTGGAGCAGACATGAGTTGGCCATCACAGAAACCTTTCGAGTGGCCATAGGAGGAATCTCTGAGGTTCGACAGACTGGAATGACTGGAATATCTGGGACCAGATGGCCTTTGGTGCTTGCTTTGGCTGGGGCCTTTGCAGGAATATCTGTGGAGGCAACAACACCATTAGGGTGCCTGTGGCAGGACTTGCTGGGAGCACTGGCATTGAGGAGGCACTGACAGACAGGTCTGGAAACCTATTTAGTACCTGTAGCTGGCATCAAGGTGGTCGAGAAGGGAGCTCTGATGTTGTGGAGGTGGAGACAGACAACTCTTGCATTCGTACAACTGTGACAGGAACCTCAGGAACAGAGTGGCCAAGATGAGGAAAAAAAACAAAAAGGGGCAACCAAAAGAAGTATGTACACATCCCTCCGGGAGCAGTACCGCCAGACGAAAATACTGCTCCCTCAAGCCAAGGCACAAGACGCAACACGAGGCTTGCTCGCCCCGCAAGACGCAAAGGCGAGAGGAGGGATGAAAGCGTCTCCCAGCCCTCCGGGAGCAGTACCGCCAGACGCAAATACTGCTCCCTCAAGCCATGGCACAAGACGCAACACAAGGCTTGCTCGCCCCGCAAGACGCAAAGGCGAGAGGAGGGATGGAAGTGTCTCCCATTGCAGCCCGCAAGACGCCAAGCTGCCACGAGAGACGCCAACTGGAGTGGCCTTATGCGACGACCTGAAACAAAACAGAAATAAGACTTGGCAAAGTCTTCCCATGAGAAAATAAATGATTTTTTAGCCGATCTAAGGTTCACTACCTTAAACCAGTTGTGAGACAGGATTAGCCCCAGTCCAAGTCGTCGACTTGGCTTGTCCTGCAGGAGAGCCCTGAGTAGATGACAGCATTCTGTGCAGGAAGACGGGAGGGACGTCTGATTATTACCTTAAACTTTACGACTGCTCTATTTAATCATGTTAAGATGTTTTGTATGATTCTGGATGATTAATTCTAGATCTCACCTGGTGACAGGCCAGGTTTGGACCAGAGCTTCCGTTTAAGGAGCAGCAGGTCATAGTCACTTGGGTAATGTCCGCATAACATTACAAACATCAAAACCCCGAGTGACCATGCCGTCGCCTGCCTGCCATAATACATCCCTCTCACATGGTACTCTGGAGGGGAGTACACTGCTGTGCCTGGAGGTACGAGATTTTGTCTGATGTGTAAGTTTGATTTACCTCGTAACTCATCAAGTCACTCAAAGCTGCAGTTTGGCACAACACATACCAGAGTATGACCTGTATGGTGAACTCCTCAACATGTCCCCACATCCGAAGTCAATAAGCTTGACTTCAGATGTCTCACTGTTAATTAATAGGTTGTTCAGTTTTATGTCTCGGTGGAGTACTCCACGAAGGCAGCACATGTTTGCAGCTTGAGTCGCCTGCCGCATGATTTGCCTTGTTTTCTCTTCGTTGAGTCTCCCACCGTGACGCTTCATGAACTGAACGAGATCCTCACAGGGAGAGGGACATTCGAGGACCATTACGAAGTGGTCAGGGCGGTCCTGCCAGTCCAGCAGCCTGATGATCTCTGGTGTGCTGGGACCTTTATTCGCCAGGATGGTGAGGGCGATCTCT
This sequence comes from Mylopharyngodon piceus, assembly GCA_039654765.1. NCBI lineage: Eukaryota > Metazoa > Chordata > Actinopteri > Cypriniformes > Xenocyprididae > Mylopharyngodon > Mylopharyngodon piceus. The sequence continues at coordinate 28,547,493 of CM077453.1, forward strand.
CTTGGAAGGGGGTTTGGATGATCAGGCTAGAAGACAAACAGTTTTCATCATCAATAGATGGAGGTGGTTTTCCAAACAGGGATTTGTTATTAATATGAGATGTTTTATAGTGTAATGTACTTACAATTGATAAACATTTTGTGTCCTTGGTCTTCATGACATATTTCAAAGCCACCTAATGAAAAAAATTAAAAGATACACTAAGAGGACGTAGGGTAGAAGATGACGATAAGACAGGGCAAACATTTGCTGGCTTGATAATGTGTTTTTTATTTTTACTTACTTTAAGATCATCATCCAAACGTCTTCCTTCATACACCACACCAAAACCACCTTTCCCAAGCTGATCGCCAACACTGTAGCGGCTGAAGATGTAGTCTATTAAAAGATAAAATAACATGACACTTCACAGTCGTGAGAGGAGGGTCTTGTGGCATGCTAAATTTAATCTAAAACTACAATAAATTTCCTATAAAATTTAATAGAGAATATATTGAATATTTACAATTTTAACATTTGTACATGTAATCATGTTTTTAACGTCATGGAGTAAAGATCTCATCATGGCATCGATGTGGATTTTGGTATAATATTTACTGATGTGTATTTGATATTGTGTGTGATTGTATTGATAGTGTACGTTTTTACATGATCAAAGTAGAAATGTAGTAATTTATATTCTCATAAGATGGTCGTGTCATTTACCATCACTACTTCTTCCTGTCCATGCTACCTTCCTCTTCTCTCCCTCATCCTGCTGCAGCTTCACCTCTCCCTGACCTGAGCTGCTCTCTGGAGGATGTTTTTTGACAGCTCTGAAGAAAGAGGTCAGCCTCCTCCACCACTTCTTCTTCCTCTTTCTTTTCTCCTGCACTCTCCCTGACTCCTTCCTCTCCTCCTCCTTACCTCCTCCTCCACTTTTTCCTCCTTCTCTCTCCAACACCTTCTCCTCCTCCTCTCCTCCTCTCTCCATCACCCTCCTCTCCTCCTCTCCACCTCCTTCCTCTCCTCCTATCTCCATCACCACCCTCTCCTCCTCTTCACCCCCTTCCTCTCCTCCTCCTCCTCCACCTTCTCTCTCCATCACCCTCCTCTCCTGGCCGTTTCCCTCACCAGCACCAACAGGGGTCTCATCGCGAGGATGAGGATGTTGAACCGCCGTGTTGATGCTGGGTTTTGGGGGTGTACTTGGATGTTCATCGTACACCTCGCCAATCATCGGACTCACTTTACAAACTCGCTGTCCCATCGCTGTGAAAAATCACTCTCGACCACTACAACAAACCCACAAAGAGTGTAAGAATGTCACGCACTTATAAACCCCGCGCGTTCTATTCGAACGCGTTCTATGACGTCATGGGACACAAACACACACACACACACAGCGGCCTTGAGCGTCTCAATAATGTATTAATGATTCCCTATCAGTCCCATCAATAAAATATAATATTAAAAATGTATGTTTCAAAAATAAAACATGGTTTACAGGTCCAAAATCTTTAAAGAACAGTGAGATAAGGCAAATATTACATATATTATAAATGCTTAATATATGCACATACATATGCATTATCCAGGTGTTTTCGATGTTTTGAAATATATTTAAATATTTAAAATAGATATTTTTCCTAATATATCATAGTCAAAAAAAAAATAATTTTTATATATATATATATATATATATATATATTTGCTGAATGCAATCTATTAATAGGAGTTGTTGCTGTTAGCCTATTTTTGTCTGGTTTGAAATTACAACAAATATAAGTTGGCCTAGTTTTCGCCATGAAATAAAAATAAAGGTAAATGCGACTTTTTATCTCACATTTCTTAATTTTTTCCTCGCAATTGCATTGCGAGATATAAAATCAGAATTGCGAGTTATAAAATCAGAATTGAGTGATATAAAGTCAGAATTGAGTGATATAAAGTCAGAATTGAGTGATATAAACTCGCAATTGCAAGAAAAAAGTGTAATAAAACAATCACGTTGCGAGTTTAAATCTCGCGATTCTGAGAAAAAAATGGGAGAAAAAAGGTCAGAATTGCGAGATAAAAAGTCGCAATTACCTTTTTTATTTTTTTATTTAGTGGAGGAAACAACTCGTATGAAAAAATACTATAGTAATTTATTGTAAATATAGTGTTTTTGAACCATAGCTAGTAAATTGTAGTAAATTCTATATATAGTATTTACAACACTTTTGAATGAATGACAGCATACTGTAGTATTAACTATAGTGAACTGAAACTGTATTAAATACTGTAGTATACTTTAGTTTTTACTACAGTAAACTGTAGTGTATTGTAGTATTAAATACCCTACAGTTGTAGAAAACTTAGTACAGTACTATTGGGTAAAGTAATTTGTTTATATTACTATATTACCACAGCAACTAGAATTACCACAACAAATTAATTCAAGTACTTTACTATAGTATTTACTATAAATTACTATAGTATAGCTTCCATATACATTCCTACATGTGGCCAAACTTCTATAGCCGTCAGTGTATTTGGCACGTTGTTAGTTTCTCCAGTAGAGGGCGTCTATTTAACATGTAAAATGTTCAGATTTGATTTTATTGTGTGCAGCCTTTGGTTGTACTGTGAAAGGTTTATTGGTGTAAATCTATTCTTTACCATATTAAATTGATTTTACTGTGTGAGTGAAATCGTGGCAGTGCTCTACAGTCAACTCTTTTTGCAAACTGTACATTTAAACCCACATGCAAATCACTCTCTGCTCTCCTATAATTCCCATTTTCATCAAACCTCAAAGTCATTTGCTTCTGAATTTGTCACCCTTCTCAAACAGCAGAACCACACACCAAATCTGCAGAACCATACACTAATTCTCAGCCTTCATCAGTTTTCAATTTCATAAAACACTTTTTGCAAAACACAACACACAATTCTCTATGTAACACACAAAAATCTAACAGGAAGTATCTTGATTTCCTTTTTCAAACAACCATTGTTTCTGTCCAACTACACATGGTTGATGTATTTCTTTTCTTTCGTACTGTGTAATACTGTATTCACAACCACAAATGCTTACAGTAAAAAAAAAAATAGTTTGTTTTCAATCTTGCTTTCGTGTTTACCGTGAATTTTTCAACAATTACTTTCAATCTTGTACAGAAATGTACATAGGAGCTCATGAAAGAAGAGCTTCAGGTTTTGAATAACTGTCTGTATATGATATATCCAAAAATAGAATATTATGGCAAAGTTGTTTGCAATGTAAGACAAATGTTTGCTTTTGAGATGTGTTTGTGATATTTTGAATGCAGTGCTACATTTTGCAAGAGATGTGAAGCATTTTGTGTGTCCAATTCTTGGATTTGTGTGTAAAAAAAAAAAAAGATAAAAAGTTTTCTTCTGAATCTGTGACTAAGACATGTCAGAAACATCAGCAGAAGGTGAAAGGTGGAAGCATCTCAGTGATCGACACTCCAGGACTGTTTGATACAAAAATCAGTGAAAAACAACTGAAGGATGAGATTGAGAAATGTGTCAACATGTCTGTTCCTGGTCCTCATGCGTTTCTGCTGGTCATCAGACTGGACGTGAGATTCACAGACGAGGAGAAGAAAACTGTGAAATGGATTCAGGAGAACTTTGGAGAAAAAGAGGAGATCAGATAGATAAACCTATAGAGGAGTTTCTGACCGAAAACAGGCAGATTCAAGAGCTTGTTAGTGTAAATCCAGATATCATGTTTTCAATAACAAAGATAAAAATCCAACACAGGTTAATGAACTGCTGGATAAGATAGTAAGAATGGTGATGGAGAACGGAGGAGAACATTATACAAATGAGATGTACAAGGAAGCTCTGAAGAGGCAGAGAGAGGAATGAGAGACGGAGGTTGGAAGAAGAGAAAAACAGATTCAAGAACGTGAATGAGGATAAAAAAACAGCATTTATGGGAGGCAGTAGGTTTGGGAGCAGTTGTTCTAGGTTTAATATTCTTATGCTCCTGTTTATATTCAAAACATGAATAGCCTACACTGAAAAAAAGTGAAATGCATGGCAGCACAGGGTGCCAAATGTTTACCATTATATGACCCACAACTCCTGAATCACTTTAGACACGCAGACATTAAGAATCAGTGTATGAATCTCAACAACGGTAAAATAATTAATGTTGCAATGCATACTGGGAGCCATGGATGAGTTTTGTATAGTGCACCCAGGATGCATTGCATCCTGAATCATGTGACCGTTGCTGACATTCATACACTGATTCTTGATGTCTGTGTGTGTTTATATGATGCAAGAGCTCAAAGGGTTTGTGTGTCCTTGTAAAGTGTGTTTTAATTTTCTTCAGACTATCACAGCTGAATGTTAAGATGTATGCTCTGAGAGAACTGGGATCGCGCGCGCGCGAGAGTGCTTCTGGTGTGTGTCATTCAGCGTGATTCCGCCTATCCAGCCTTCACTAGCGCCAAGTTAATCAATAACGAATTGTGATTGGCTGGTAATTTTGTTCTACGACGAATTGATTGGGCTGTTCTCGCGTGATAGAACACTTCTGCTACTTGTTGATTAGCTACCCAGTCATAAAGAAATTTTAGGAAAGATGAAATACAGGACAAAACATGATTTTTTCTTAAAGGGAACCCCTGGTATGGCTTAATATAACGTAATGATGTCTCTTACTGAAATATTTAGTAGGAAACCCATGAAAGATTTACGTTATTTAAAAAATCCATGACATATTTGGACAATGGGGGCGCCATTTTGTTTAGGTGCACAGTTATTTCTATGTCAATGACGTCAAATGGTTGCACTTGGTGAGCTACTGACACTGTCCTATTGCTATTTTTACCGCAACACAACTCGGAATATAATATAAGATGCCACCTTGTGCAGCTTTTGGTTGTAATTTTCAGTCAATGAGCCACAAGAGAAGCGATGAAAGTCTTCTAATTTATTTCTCCTCTTATCGCTATAAAGCAGTAAAGACTATTTAATTGTGTTGTGAACTTTTGCAGCGCATTTCTGTATTTGGTTGTGTTGTGAACTTTTGCAGCGTGTTTTTGTATTTAATTGTGTTGTGAACTTTTGCAGCGCATTTCTGTATTTGGGTGCGTTGTGAACTTTTGCAGCACGTGTTGTCAAATTGATGAAGACGTTTTTCTTTTTTTGCTGACGTTTTTTTCTATTTGCATGTGTTTTCTTCAGTTGCAGTGTGTTGAGCTCTCTCGGCCACTGTAGGAAACAACTGTGAAGCTTTGGGGGTGTTGATGGACTCTGTCTACTTATGTTTTGATCATCGTTCTGAATCTGATCCGTGTTAAAAATGCGATTTTCTCAGATTTTTGTTTAAAATGTTACCTTTTTTATGTAACTTACCCACATTCAAGTGCTGATAAAAAAAGATCCATGAAGCTAGAATAAAAAGTTTTTAAAATGGACTTGTAGACTTGTGGAATTTGTTTGATTCAGTCATTTGTCACTATTATCTCCTCATTCTGACTTTTTTTCACTCAACTTTTTTTTTTTTCACTTTTAATTCTAAAATGATGGAAAGCATTTTGAATGTTGTTTTTTTTTAAATATGCAAATAAAAAAACCTCAAGAAAGTAGGAACTCCATCACAGGATCACAGTGCATTAGGATCTGAAAATCTTGCTGCAAGCAACTGAATGTGAACACTATCACTGGAGTAACAGTGAGGTGGGGCAATTAACATCTCAACTTATCAAGAGGAACTCAATGCAATCTGCTAAATGCTCTTAATGGAAAGGGGAAAAAGATAAATAATATCAGGACTCCATCAGAGATTGCATGGACCAATGCACACAGTATCTGCAGCTGACAGTTTGGACTCTTCAGAGCAGCTTCAATCCTGAATCCTGTAGGTCATTGTTGCTCAGGTCCAGCTCTCTCAGGACAGAGTTTGAGGATTGTAGAGCTGCTGCCAATCTCACAATCCTGAGCAGTGAGATTAAAGCCAGCAAGCCTGAAAGAGAGCAGAACACAATTTTCTGTGAGTGTAAAATCTCTAATAGTGAAAATGCATCTGACTGAAGTTCTATCAGGACCACTATCATCAAAGATGATTGACAATAGCATGCGGTTTAGATTGGTGGTATGATTCTGTTCTGCGCAAGAACTGCCCATCCATGCAGCCTATAGCAAGGGAGAGCAGCGAGCGCAGCGATAACCCTTTAGGGTAAACAGAACAGAACCAACATAAATGTATTACAGACATCATTACATTTTACAGTTTTAAAAAGAGTAAACATTCCAAGATGTGCAAATTGTCCTGTAGGTATTTTGGTGGAGAATACAATTCATCAGAATCATGAAGAGCTTTAGGCTACAAGAACCTGCAGGGGGACATTTTTACAATTATACTACAAGGCCTTTTATTTGCTAAAAAAAAGTATGAACTATCAATCAGATGACAGAAGGCACAAAGTAGATTGTGTACAACAGGTTTACCAACAAAGTTTTGATCATGTTGATCATTTAGAGGCCTTAGAAATTCATGTATCAAATGTAATACAGTGGGCTTATAGGGTTAAAATCGTGTATTTCACACCCAGCCATGGATTGTCTCTTACTATACAGCACTGTGTTCATACACTATTAAACAGTCTTCTCATTTAGAGCCCCGCAGCCACCAGTAAATAAATACATATCTACACACACACACACACACACACACACACACACACACACACAGGTTTGTTTTGCTATCTTAGTGAGGACATTCCATAGGCGTAATGGTTTTTATACTGTACAAACTGTACACTCTATCCCCCTACACTACCCCTACTCCTAAACCTACCCATCACAGAAAACATTCTGCATTTTTACATTTTTAATAAAACATTGTTTAGTATATTTTTAAAGCTATTTTAAATATGAGGACTCATGAAATGTCCTCATATTTCATGTTTACGTCGTAATACCAGTGTAATACCCATTTCATTATACAAATTTGTGTCCTCATAAATCACAAAAACGCACACACACACATGCATGCATAGATAGGATATATATATATATATATATAATCCCGTTGAAATACACAACGTTAACATATTTGCAACATAAGATATTTTTCTTCAAAAGTTTTTGTTAAAAGCAGTCTACTAAAGACGATGCAATTGACATCACTGGCCGCGACACCGCAGACTCGCATCCTGCTGCCACGTCTAAACGGACTCTGTTGGCAGGTAACTAAACGACAGACAGCCGAATCAGCCAATCAACGGTCACAAGATCAAGGCGCAGCCTTCTTTCTCACCCAATAACATACGTTGTGGGCGGGCTTTGAATGACAGCGATTTAGAACGAGGAACTAAACAGCTTTTGGCAGCAGAAACGGAGACATGTGTGGTGAGTATGGCAATGAAAATTACATTTTTTATGTTATATTTACACTGATAATATACGTGACATTTATTTAAATCACACGCGGCATTGATTAAAGACGTTTGTATTGAAAAAGTGAGATAGAAAAGCCGTTCGAGGGAAAATCTACTAGCATTTAGCATCCGACAGAGGCTGTGTCTGAAATTCTACAGAAGTGAGCCGCCTACCTAGACAGCATTTTTGGGCATCACATCGAATCTACGAACGCTGTTATGATGATAAAACGTTTTCTAGATAGACATGTCCTTAATTTATTTACGTTATATTTAAAGTTCTGTGTATTGAGTTTGTTGTACATTTTTTGTTGCCTTGACTCTGTTTAAACCATTTAGATTATAAATATATTAAATTAAAGCACACTGTGTAATCTTTTAGATAAGATAAATATTGTTTACCATAGTGTTTATTCATTCGACATCAAATATCCCATTATTTGAAGATGACCAGACCACTCTTTCCAGTGGAACAGGTCACAAAACTTCATTTTAAAGGACCACACCTTTAATTCAAGTTTGGTTTGTTGGCAAATATCACAGACTGACTGCTTATGTCAAAGCCAAAGAGAAACACACTAAAGATTAAGTTACATATAGATACTCTGTGCTTTTAAAAACTTTAAGGAGAAGGGCTCGAATATTCCTTGTGGAAGAGGTAAGGAAGTGATAAAGAGTGATAGAATGACCAGCTGGAAGTTCTTTTCCCAGAGGTTTTTTTGTGATAAGCCAAATCTGTATGACCTCTCCTTAAGATAGACAAGACTTTCAGGGGTTTGCAGACACAACCTTGACGAATGGCAGGGATTGTTCTTTTTGGCCGACACAAAGTGATTAATAGACTAAAGTTTTGGACCAGATGTGTTCTAACAGGGTCTAAAATACAAAACAGCATTTCTTTGCTCTTTTGGGGGGAAAGAAGAGCTCAGTATATCATGTAGAAATACTCTAAAGGTCATGCACATATAGTTTGCATACTGTATAGATGGCTATTTACATACACACACATAAGTACAGCTATAAAATCCTATTTAATTCTATGGGTCAAAGAGATGGCAGAAAAATAGTTGTGAAAATCTAAATTATAAATTTTTGCTGCAAGAAACATTAACTTGTTTAGTAACTAAAGTGAAAATGCAATGCTAAATGTTTAGAATATGTCCCTTTTAATAAAATCTGAAGTTCATGTTCTTTGGAAAAGTGAAGTACTATTCTTCATACTTACTAAGATTATCCCCCTAAAGTTTACATTACTATTCAATAGTTTGGGAAGAGTAAAACTAATACAAACTAAACTAATATAGCTAATACTTTCATGCAAGAACACATTAAATTGATCAAAATTGACAGACAGTAAAGACATTTATAATGATTTCTGTTTCAAATAAATCCTTTTTTTTTTTTTTTTTTTTTAACCTGAGCTGTTTACCAAAGAATCCTGAAGAAAAACGATTTCAACAAAAATATTAAGCAGCAATATTTGAAAACTGTTTTCAGCATTGATGATAATGAGAAATGTTTCTTGAGCAGCAAATCATCATATTAGAATGATTTCTGAAGGATCATGTGAGTAATGATGCTGAAAATTCAGCTTTGCCATCAGGAGTAAATTACATTTTAAAATGTATATTAAAAATAGAAAACAGTTATTTTAAATTATAATAATATTTCACAATATCACAGTTTTTACTGCTGTCAGATAAATTCATAGCATAAGAGATTTTGAAAAACATTAAAAAAATCTTACAGACCTCAAACTTTTCAGCGGTAGTGTAAAAGTATATTTAAAGAACATCTTTTTGATTGATTTAGGCCTCAGGTTTAATTTTTTTTGAAGATGTGGGGGAAAGAAACTATATTAACAATCCATCTTTTTATTCATTTTAGCTAGTCATCTGTCTTAATAAAGCAGAGCCTTGTTTGACTACCTAACACACACACACACACACACACAAGTATATATATGCAATGCCCGCATGCAGACCACTGAATGGGGCTACTGTGACGTTTCTGTCCTTTCATAGTGCTGTACTTGGAGTACATTTATCTCCTATGAAGATATGAACATTTATACCACTAATTTTCTTTATTTTCACTTTCCTTATCTCGCTGTTCACACTAGATTTTGCTGAGCTGATTCCTTCCTGACACTGATTTTGTTCTGACTGTGTGTATCCACACAGATGGATGTTTCTTTCCATCAGGCTTCTTCATTTTCTTAATGACATACTCCATTCCAGAGTATCAGTTTTTTGTTTGTGGTAATGTGTTTGTAGATTGGCATCTTTCTAGCGCATTTCCTCAGTGGTTATTTAAAAGATGTCAAACCAGTTTTGTCTTCTTTAACAGGCCACTTTCAGAGTCACACTTTGTTTGCTTTTGTTTTATTTTGTCTAGCTGTCACTTCATCAGGGAGAGTCTTTTGCTTTCTTTACTGATTGTCACTGTTTTTAGAGACACTGCAGTTTTCCAAGGAATAGCAAAGGCAGTTGATGTTTTGTATTTGTTAACCATGACGAAGACTTACACACCGAAATATTTTTAATTGTAATAATTTTTCATGGAAATTTAATGAAAGCTCCAGTTTTTCTCACTTGAATTAGTTTTTTGTTTTGTTTTTTTCATTAAATTTGCAATGAATCGGAAGTAGTATCAGATTTTTTTATTCTTTAATCCTTATTGTGATGTACATCCGAGTGTAACAGATTTTTAAAAAGTAGGAGGGCATATGTGTTCATGATCATGTTCATATCTGCTCCTCAATGAAAAAGTAAAAAAAAAAAAATCTCCTTAGTACAAGCGCTTTTAATTAGCCATTGCCGGATGAATTTGGCCTATCCTAAATTACATAGCTTATTTTTATAATTCACTATAAATGTACAGGGTGATATATGGAAAATTAATTGGCTAGACCAATATTTGGCCATTTTATGAGAGACTTATAACTGCCTGCTTAGCAGTTTAATAGCTTGTGTGAGTTTTGAAATCTACTGACCTCTTTGAATAATGGGCCTATTTTTTTCTATTGTCAAATGCATTTGTGAATTTTGAGTTAATATTGCCTTAATTGTTCATTTAATTTAGTTTCATTTCCTGTCATTAAATTGTATTTTATATATACGTAATATGGATGCACAAGTAGGTTATTGTTTATGTTATAGTCATAGGTTAATGTTAATTTATAGATATACTATTTTTGATTTTACTTAATGTTTGTTCATAACTGATGTTTTTACTATATTCTACAATTTTTTTTTTTTTTTCAATATTTTAAAAATATTTCCATTTAAAGGTACACTATGGGTGCGTTTGAAGGCTGCATACGTCATCGAGGTGGTCTCATTCAATAAAAGTAGCCGTTAGATTGCAAAGTAAGAAAGAAATTACAGTATTTTACACCTCACAAGGAATGTCAATTTTATTACGGTTACTTTTCTTAAATTAGACAACCCTGATGATGTACGCAGCCTTCAAATGCGACCTCCAGAGGACGTAGCCTTCAAATTGAGATGCACCTTATGAAAATATTGGCACTCTAGTGGTTAAAAAACAAAACTGCATGCATTTTGCAGAAGAACATTATTTTGGTTGTGCTTCAGCTCTGTGTGTAATGCAAGTTACGTAATCAGAATACTTTTTTCAAGTAACTAGTAAAGTAATGCATTACTTTTAAATTTACAGCAAAATATCTGAGTTACTTTTTCAAATAAGTAACGCAAGTTACTTTGTTTCCCCATTTATTGACTGACACCTCACCTGTCCCCAAGTTGAGAGAAATCGTGAGTGCCGAAGCGTTGTGTGCGCTGTGTAAACATGATGGTTATTGTAGACTAGGTCTAGACTAAATGTGAGCATATATTTACTTGTTCTCGAGCATCCTATTCTTCTGTATTACAGAATGTCAGCACAGCTGAAAGGCTTGTTTGTTTGAGCTGCGCCCTCTACTGTACAGGCGTGAATTTGCATTTCCTTCAGCCTGAGGCTTATTCATTTCACCTTGGGTGTGAAAGGGCCTTTACATTTGCCAAAAACAGAACTTTTTTGTTATAAAAATCAACAAACAGCCCAGCCCAGATGAGGAAAAGTAACGCAAAAGTAATGTAAAGCATTACTTTCCATAAAAAATAACACAATTAGTTACTTTTTAATGAGTAACGCAATATTGTAATGCATTACTTTTAAAAGTAACTTTCCCCAACAATGCTGATCACAGAACCGTGCTTCACTGCCAAACCAGTGTTGAGCTCTGTCACGTTCACTTTTTGCCAGCAGATTCTCCTATTCGGCGTCTTTTTAAAACGGGTGATTCCCCGGAGGTTGGAGATTTAGGGGGTGTTTACTCGACACCGTTTTCAACTAAAAATGGAAAACATTTTATGCGTATGCAATGGCGTTTTGGGGGCCTGAAAATTCTAACTTTTGAAAACTGGTTTCAAAGTGCAAGTTTTTGAAAATGATACCATTATCATCTCCATGTAAACGACAAAAACTTGGATCTGTGAAAACGGTGATGGCAGGCACAAGCGTATTACGTGTTTAGTCTATAGGCATGCGCGTTTGGCGCGAATGCTCTGTAAAAGAATGTGCGCTGGTGCGTAGTCTTTCTTTACAAAGTGACATTGCCAACCACTGACCTGGCAGCAAAATACTGTGGTTTTAGTCGTTTTCGTGGATCCGTGTAAACGGGGATTGTTTTCACATTGTTGTCATCTATACAAAAAAAAAACTTTTCCGTTTTTTTTTACACTTGGCGTGCTCCATGTCAGCTTCTCACTCGTTGTGACAACTAACCTATGCCACTCCCACACAATATGTGTGTCAAAGAAGTAGCCAGAGCAACTTTTCTCTATTTAAGAATATGAAGAGACACGCATGGGTGAATGATGTATGTACACAATTTCCTGTGAAAACCATCCTAACAGGTCTAAAATATAAACACTTGTAATAGGTTTACCATAGTGAATAAGAGTAAGACAACAACATGTTTTGGAAGAAGGACTGATGATGTATAGACTCATTATTTAAATTTTGTTAATTTTGAACAAAGAAAAAGTTACACAGTGTACCTTTTAATATAACACCGACTGTGAGTGTGTTTGTGCACTTTGCCACAATATTACATCAGCCAACTTTTTTTTTTTTTTAGATCTTTGTATCGGCCATTTAAAAACTCCTACGAGTCTACACAAACCAGTTTAATATCTAGATGTATTAATCACTTTGAGGTCCTTTAGGTTCATCTCTGTAAAAATTGATGAAACAGCATTTACATCTGAAATCGCATTTTGTTTAGTATTTCTAGTTTGTGAACTGAAATGCAGCCAGCTATAGTCTTTGATTTAATTGCTGAATTTACAAATAAACAAGAGTTTTTACTGCATTGTCCATAATGAAAAACACACTTTCTTTTTCTCTCTGAAGGCATCTTTGCGTATCTGAATTATCACGTGCCTCGCACTCGCCGTGAGATCCTTGAGGTCCTTATCAAAGGTCTGCAACGCCTGGAGTATCGTGGCTATGACTCCGCAGGTCAGGAACAAATGGCTCATAAAAATGATTACAAACACACAGACACACACAAAACACAATTAGCTCTTCTGGTACAGGACCCACTGATCTTGAAAAGAGCATTTTCTTTCTGGCTTGCAGGTGTGGGCATTGATGGGGGAAACAATAAGGAATGGGAGACCAACTCCAAGAGCATCCAACTGATCAAACAAACAGGAAAAGTGAAAGCCTTGGATGAGGAAATCCATAGTAAGTAATGGTGCTCATTTTGCAGGTTCAGGTTAAGGCCCAAAACGCATTCCATGCCATTATGAAAGCGCTTCTAGAAGCTTCTGTCGCATTCTCAACACTGTCTTCTAGTTTCTGTTTTCTTTTACAAATAAACAGTTTAAAAAGAATCTTGATGAGCAAATTAAAGTTGATGACACGCCTGTCCAATTGTTTCAAGGAAAAAAAAAACACTTTAACAAATCTGCTTCACTGCTTATTAATATGTAAAAAAAAAAAGTTTGTCCTTAAAATCAAAGAATATTTCTATTTTCTAGCCTTAGTGTGATCGTGCCACCATTTATTTGAAATATGATATGAGCAGTTTGTATTTGAACATCTGTTCCACAGGGCAACAGGAAATTGATCTTGAGGTGGAGTTTGACGTGCACCTGGGAATCGCTCACACTCGATGGGCCACTCATGGCGTCCCCAGCCCTGTCAACAGCCACCCGCAAAGATCAGACAAGAACAACGGTCTGTTACCAACAGCCTGCTTTTCATAAGTATTTAGTTTCACAAATCTGTGAAAGAATATTTTGGATAATTTATAATTGTGATTACTTTATTTGCTTGCAGAGTTTATTGTCATCCATAATGGAATCATCACCAACTACAAAGACCTGAAGAAGTTTCTGGCAAGTAAAACATTTTGGCATCATCTATTCATCCATTCATCCAACCAACATATGTCAATATTTTGACCACTTCTGTTTTTGTGTACAGGAGAGTAAAGGTTACGAGTTTGAGTCTGAGACAGATACAGAGACCATCGCTAAGCTGGTGAAGTACATGTATGACAACCGGGAGAGCGACATCACCTTCGCTACCCTCGTGGAACAAGTCACCCAGCAACTAGTAAACACCTTTTCTGTCACCTTGACAAGAGGATCTAAAGGTCTTGAATAATGAGAATGATGTGGTAATAAATGCCTTCTCTGTTTAGGAAGGAGCTTTTGCCCTTGTCTTCAAAAGTGTGCACTATCCAGGAGAGGCAGTGGGCAGCAGGTAAGTCCCTAGTAGAGCTCCTGTTATCAGTGAAAAGGTGAAAGACATTCTCTATGGGCAATTCTAAATTAAACCAGATGGGACATTTAACAAGTCATTTGCGGTATGGTAAAGATTTAACACTTTACAATAAAGTTCAATTTGTTAATATTAGTTAACTAAATTAACTCACATGAATTAACACTGAAAAATAACTAATGTCTTAGTTGATGTTAATTTCAACATTTACTAAAAAAAATTAACTAGTTGTAGTACACTATGTAACTCTTGGCCCTCTAGCGGTTAAAAAACAAAACTGCTTGCATTTTGTGGAAGAACATTGTTTTGGTTGTGCTTCGGCAAGCAATGCCAAGTGTGCCATCCTAAAATCAAGTTCAGACAAAATTAACACCTTTTAAACAGACTTTTTTAATATGATTTGAATTGATGTTGCTGAATGCATTAACTACGAAAATATTTACCAATTGTTTGACAGCTGTCAACAGTACGATATGACAATACAACTAAAAGCAAATCAGCCAGTTTTTTTTATTTTAACTATTAAATTTTAACTCAAACGGATATTTCTCTGAATCCATCCAGGAGAGGAGGTCCATTACTGATTGGAGTTAGAAGTGACCACAAGCTTTCCACAGATCACATCCCTATTCTGTATCGCTCCTGTGAGTTTGCACACACTGCCTTCATAAGGCACACTGACCTCACACTGCATTCAGCACAATTTATTTTTGCAAATAACTGACACATATATGCTGTACAATCATTAAGCAAGTCTGCCCTGCAACATGCTCAGTTTCCATTGGCCTATCTCTGTTCAGTGGAAGTAATTTCCTTTCAAATATTTCTGTCAAATAGGTCCAGAAGTCCAAAAATAAAGTAAAATTTGATTTTGAGTATTGAGAATTTGAGTATGTTGTCATGCATAACTCGTGTAGTTTGCAACTTTTACTACACTCTAAAAAATTCTGGGTTGTTTCAACCCAAATTTGGGTCAAATATCAACAAACCCAACCATTGGGTTGAAAATTTAATTTAAAAGAGTTTGACCATATTTTACCCAAATTTGGGTTAAAACAACCCAGCATTTTTTAGAGTTTAACATCATAAATATAATTCCTGCTTATATTCTCTTTAGAGTTACCCCAAAAAAACAAAAATGATGCAAGTTTCTGTTAAATTTCCTTGTTATGTTATATAATGAATGGTAATGTTATTTGTATCTTTTAAATAGCTGGTAAAGATAAAAAGAGCTGCAGTACTCTGCCCAGGATGGACCAGGACACTTGTCTATTTCCCGTGGATGAGAAAGCTGTGGAATACTACTTCGCATCTGATGCCAGGTCCATTCCTTTCTGTTTCATTTCATCCATTCACTTTCTTTGTTGGTTTTATCCATATATTGTGCATTTTCTTAGAATGGGGCAAAACCCAAGAAGAATCGAGTGGATTTACACAGAATAGGTGTTTAAATGCATTTCTATCATGACAACTCTCTGAGGAGTTTAGCATTGTAATGAATATGACAGTGTTGATGCATGTGGTCTTGGTGGAATAGATCTGTTACGCTGCTTCTGCTGCAGAGCAAGTATAGAAACTTGCTACTGCCAATACATACACAGACACACTGCTGTGAATGTAAATGTTGAGCAGCAAGCTCATCAGCTACAGATACAGCAGAAACTAATCAGCTTTTGTCGTGTAGTTAATGATGTGACTGTCATCAGGTTGGGGTTAAGGACCCATCAGCCTGTGCCATCTAGAGTTTCATGACAGAACTTGGTATTTATATGACTGCTTTTGTCACTGCAGTGCTGTCATCGAGCACACCAATCGGGTCATCTTCCTCGAGGACGATGATATTGCGGCTGTGAGTGACGGCCGTCTCTCCATTCATCGGATCAAG
The DNA here is from genome assembly GCA_039654765.1 of Mylopharyngodon piceus. Taxonomy (NCBI): domain Eukaryota; kingdom Metazoa; phylum Chordata; class Actinopteri; order Cypriniformes; family Xenocyprididae; genus Mylopharyngodon; species Mylopharyngodon piceus. The sequence goes on from CM077453.1 coordinate 28,563,570, forward strand.
CGCACAGCGGGAGACCATCCGGCCCGCGCCATCCAGACCCTTCAGATGGAACTGCAGCAGATCATGAAGGGTAAGGACAGATGCATGTTGTACACAAAAATGGCAAGAGCTGATTGAAATCACCAGTTCCAACCTGATTGATTGGTTCTTCCTCTTTACTACTTATAGCATGAAATAAACATGAATGAACATCAGAAGGTATGTTGAAAGTATAACGTAGTAAAACGACTTGTAAACATTGTTACATAACGTTACATTCACCTCAGAAAAGCAATTCAATGACCATAACTTGTTAGTCAACTAAACAAAACAACTCTAGAGAGGAGCTTTATTATTATAAAACCTGCCTTTAATTTATTATTATAAAAACTGCCTGCATTTAAATTGTTTGTACAAAAAGCAGTTGTTAATTTTAACCTTTTAATAGGTTTTTACAGGTTTTCCCGTATAGTTTACAGCATTAGTTAAGACATTTTTTTCCCCTGAGAAAAATTGCCATGTACTGTACAAATATATCTCCATATCGGATCAGTTTGAATTGTGAAATTTGTCAATACCCAGCCCTAGTCTTATTCAGTTTGCTGGAAATAAAATTCCAAGGTAGGAACTTTCAAAGGAAGCACTATAGATTGTTTGCAAAGTCACTTCTCAGGAAAAATTTATTGTTTTAAATAAACTTAATTGTCATTAGTACAACTAACACATTCTGGACTACAAAAACTGTGTGCAGTGCACTTAAGTACAGTTAACCATTAATTTATTACTGCTAATATCATGTATTAAAACCACAGATATGCCGAGCCTGCAAACAAGTCACTTCAATTGGCAGGCAAGAATATGATCAGACATAAGGCCTGTTCTCCCCAAGAACAATAACTATAACGATAACTATATTAGCTTCCAGATGATAATATTCTGTTTATAATAAGCACGCTGCAGTTTTGCTGTCAGTTGTTTGAAATGCTCGAGCACTTCAAATTTGGGTGGGTTCTTATTGGCTGTCAATGTTTTTATCATTCATCAAGTTCAAAAGAAAATAGTTCTGAAAGTGATTCCAACGATATTATTCATTTGTGTCGTTATCGCTGTGGGTGTGGACTTCCCTGTTCTCTTAGAATTAAACGATTATTAAACATTTATAGTTATCGTTCTTGGTGTGGATGGCACTGCCAGAAACTGACATGCACATTTCCCCTGTATAGTCTGAGGTTACTCCTCTGACGTGATTGAGTGACATTTTCTTAGAAATCGAAGAGGCTTTTAGACGTGATTAATCTCCTTTTACAGAACTGTCATGGGAGAAATACACAGATGATTGGCTATGAACCAACCACACCCTGTGTGACCCACATTAAGATTGCATTGTTAAACATGTTTTCAGGATGTTGAAAGACAAACTTCTTAATACAGCTTTTTTATTTACTCTTGCCATACAAGAGAGAAAGAGAGAAATGACTGGCATAAATCAGAGAGAGAGTCAAAGAGGGCAACGCACCAAAACGCATGTGCTCAAACATTGATTTGTGCCATGGCCTCAGGAAACACACCAGTTTCATATGAAAACTTGGCCTTTTGGACCACTATCACGTTGTTTTGAAACATCTGGACAAATTGAATAGCTGAAATTGGACATTTCTCGCTGCATGAACTAATCCCCATTTCAGGAACATTTTGTCATTTTTGCACATAAGCAACTCTTGTTTTAGCTAATGTTAAAGGAGCTGTAGGAGGTGCTTAATTTCTCTTTGTGTCATTTTGAAGTAAATTATTGCAAATTTTTAGCAGAGGCCTTCGTCTCTTTGCACTACTCATTTTTTTTTTTTTTTTTTTTTTTTTTTTTTTTTTTTTGCTCTTTGAATTGATTGTGTTGAATTGATTATGCCGTTATTATTGCACCAAATGTTTAGAGAGCATTATTGTACCAAATGTTTAGAGAGCATTATTGTAACACGAGAGTAAATCTAAGTAATGCACAAGTGTAAATCTCTTCGCTCACACATGAATTTTCTTCGCTCTTGCACAAAACATAATAACAATATGAATAATAATACATTTTATTAAAACAATATTTAAGGAATATTACATTACTATATATTATGTTTTAATTAAATGCTTTTATACATTCATATGCATTCATTTGATTACCATAGTTTTTGATAATAAATTTGTGTTAAATTATAAAACACAGAATCCATAAAAAACAGACAGAACAAAGAATTTCTGAAAAAAAAAAAAACATATTTCATAGGTCTCTATTATTGTTAATTTTAGTAAATTTTTTATTTATGAATTCAATAGATCCAATAGACATCCTTTTTGATTATTAAAATTTAATCAAAGCATTAAAATGGAATCAGAAAAATTAAAACAGAAATTATTAATATTATTTAATAATATTAATCAAATGCATTTTAGAAATGTCTAAGAATGGGCCATTCATGTCTTGTGCACTTAAAATATTAAATATACATTTTGATTTAAAGTCAACATGAAAATAAAGTTATAATAGTCTTTCCTTCCCTATTGTGATGTATATCCGAGTGAAACAGCTTCTCAAACAGGAAAAAGTGTGTCTTAAGATACATATAATACATGCAGGGCTTGACATTAATGCCCGCCAAATGCGGGTGTACTTCAGCAGTGGCGTGTAACGCAGTCACTCCTACTAGCCACTTTGGCATGTTGAATTTTATATATAATATATGCATTTTATATATAATATAAAAAGTCTTCCAATACTCATTTTCCGCAGAATAGATACACGATATCAGCTGAGCTTTCTCGCTCTCTCATCTTTTCGACAGTGAGTTGACACACAAAACCCGCCTCCCCTCACTCACTCGTTTCATTTGCTCCAGATGAATATTGTTGGTGTTACAGGGTTTGAATTTCGTCATGGGATTGCGCGTTTTGTGTATAATTTAACTCATTCCCGCAGATTTTTTTACTCACACCAAAAGTGCATGCACATAAAGCCGCCTCTCAGTACTAAATTTAGTTCTTTTTTTTACTGATTATTGTGCTTAAACAGTCAAATACACACAAAATGATGTCAAAATGCCAGTCTTGGGGAGTATTCACGTACACACAGTAAATTATGTTTTAAATCAACGTAAACAGTTGAGAAAGAAAACGCATGTGTAACAGTATAATGGATCTGTGTGTCAGGTCTTAAAGTGACAGCAGCCTAATATACCTGCTGCAAAATTATAAGACAATATTAAAAATATCTATATGGCATTTTTCCCCTGGTATGGTATCGATGTAAAATTGTGGCTAGTAACTTTGGAAAACCACTAGCCCCAGTGGCTGGTGAGCAAAAAAGTTAGGCAAGCCCTGAATACATCATATATTACATATAATACACACAATACACCTTCACAAGCACAACTTGTGCAGGACACTTTACAGTGGTAATTCTTTATTTTATAGCTTTCTGACATTTTAGATGTGATGTTATAACTGTCGTTTATAACATCTGACCTGCATCGTACTGAATGTTTCAGAAAGCTGTCGTTAGAAAAATGGTGAAAACACACAAAAAAGATTGTGGTTGTATACTGCTGAGGTTCCTCTTTAGATGTCTCCATCCAGGTAGTTCCTGTCAGGGAGTACTGCCACCTACATGTCAAAAAGCAGCTATCAGTTTCAGTATACAGTCCGGTCCACTCTACCTTTTTAAGTGAACTGATGAAAATTTGTGCACCCTGACTCCTGGAAGTGACATTGCAGTTGAGCATTCTGATTGACTGAGGACTGAGGCAGAGACTAGCAGTCTATAGTTCTGTTCTGCCACCAGAGGGAAGTGCATTGCTTCAGATGTGCACTGCTTTGTATTTCTCTTCCTTTTTTGCTCCTCCTCCATCCCTCCATCCACTTCTTCCCCCATTTCTCCTCACCCCCCTAAATTTCATCTGACTTATTGTGAAAAAAGCCAATTCTCATGACCTAAATTCGGGGGAATAGCATTCTTGCTGTGTTTCTCAATAATACTGTGAGAAAATAATTAATGAAGCATTTATAATTGAGCAGAAAATGAATGGCTTTGGTTTTGACCGGCGTCAGTGGCTAAAATCTCTTGATTTTATCAAAGAGACCTGTCTGTAATCAGCAATTTATGATTTTTCAGTCATTGCTTATAACGCCTCCCGGGTGCCATTTGAGATGAGAACAGTTCCAGATGATATTTCCTCAAAAATATGACATAATTGACAACAGAATGAAGTCCATTTCATGCTTCACCACAACATTCTTCAATATTCTAATGTGCTTTACCACTTACTAACATCACCCTGGTTCTTCTTTACAAACAGGAAACTTCAGTTCCTTCATGCAGAAGGAGATCTTTGAGCAGCCAGAGTCAGTGGTCAACACCATGAGAGGAAGAGTTAACTTTGAGAACAACACAGGTGAGACCAGCTGTGCTCAGATCAGTGAATCATTTCCCGACCAGATGTGGGTAAAGTTTCTAGGGAATTTACAAGTATTTACAAGGGAAGTTCCTTAGAAACACTTACATGGACTTAACAAGAACGGTATATGTATTTCCAAACATTGACCAGCTGACACTTAGATGTTTTCCTTTACACTTACTTTGTGTTGAGTTTGGTAAAACTAAATGATCAATTTGTCCATAAAACTGGACTCAGATTTCAGTAGAGTGATTAGTAGCAAGTTTACTGGAAATAGCTGATTTTTTTTTTTTTTCTGGATTTTCTATTTGTTTACTGGATATTCTTAACGCGTATATGTGTGTGTGTGTGTGTATGTGTGTGTGTGTGTGTGTGCAGTGATCTTGGGAGGGCTGAAAGACCACATTAAAGAGATCCAGAGATGTCGAAGGCTCATCATGATCGCCTGTGGGACCAGTTACCATGCTGGAGTTGCAGTATGTACATCACTAAACAAACAAACACAGGCCCACTTCACACCTGACATTGGTATGGGTTGAACTGAAGACACATTGTGACGCCACATTCGGGGCTGTAAATGATGATTCGTTCATGAAAACCATTTATTTTAAAAGTTTCAATTAGTGAGCAACCAATATATCACCAATGGCTGAAATGTCAATATAATATAAATTATTTCTTAATTATCGCCCGATAAATTTTTCCGTTCCCTCTGTAATTTGGATTTTGTCATTTGCATAATACATTTTGACAGCAGCGGGACTTTTAACATGACAGTGCTGAGAACATCAGCCTTTCTCCCTTCTCCCTTTATCTGTCTTTATTAGGTTTCTTTGTTGAACACTACTGGCTAATAAATTATTTGTCCAAATTGTTAAACAAAGAAAGTAAACATATGAAAAAGTAGTATAAGTAACATATGCCTTTCTCTGTGCGTGATTTGCTGAGTCTTCACTCATGTCTCGTGTAAGACAGTTTCTAAATAGGGAAATGCAATAGACTAGATATCTTATTTATTGTCTGTCATATGACAGAAATCATTTTGAAATATTTGAATCCGATCACATTGGAGACTTGGAATCCAAGGTGACAATGCAGTCCAGCTGAAGATTGTCTGGATATAAAACACATGTTGTTGTCAGGTGTGAAGGGGCGACAGAGACATGTACAAGTTTAAATTCAGCTTTTAAATGGGGTCATATAAGGAGAAATCAATTTTTTCCTTGATCTTTTGAAATTAGAGTTCAGTGTGCTATGAAACAACATTTTCTGTAACTTTCAAAACTTTTCCTTGCCATTTTGAAAAGATCATCTACTGACTCTAAACTGCAGAAACAATATAATGTTATGTAAATGAGCTGCTTTTGAAAGATGGGGAAGCGCAGCATATTGGACCTGCTTTTATTTATTTTACATGCACATAGGGAATTTACAAAAAGTCTCATTTATTGTTCAATAAATGTTTTCATTTCAATAGAAATCCACATGATCTGGAATTTCATAAGATTTCACCACTCAGATTTTGTAATAGGCTCAAGTTTGTTTTGCAGATTCGCTGTGTTGGCCAACAGAAAGATGCTTGGCTTGAAAGTGATTTCATACACTGCTACATTATTGACAATAAACACTTTTTACTTAAAAAATTTCTCTAAAAAGAATGGAATATTATTGTGAAAACTTTTTTTTTTTTTAAAGGCTGTGACAAAGTCATAAGTTGACTTAAAGGGGGGGGTATAATGCTATTTCATGCATTTTGACTTATTTGCACTGTTAAAGAGTTTGATTATCATGCTAAACATGGCCAAAGTTTAAAAACACGAGTTGGACGTATGACGGAGTATTTCTGTGCCAAAAATACTCTTCCAAATCCTCACGAACTTCGGGGTTTTTTTTTTTTTTTCGAGTATGGGCCTGAGTGACGTAAACGGGGGCGGAATTCCTTGTACGGGCACTTCTCCCGGAAGGGCGCGCGCGCACACGTAGACCAGAGAGAGCAAGAGCACGCCCATCAACGCGCGTTCGGCTTTACGGAAGTCATCGGCAGTGCTGCACAGGTCACAGGACTGCACGAAATCAACAATGTCACCAAAGAAGTGTGTTTTTGATTGTGAGGGAAAGATAACCTTGCCTCCCAAAGAACCCAGTGTTAAGTGGAGCTGAGAGTTTTGTGCTCACGCATTACATTGATGCGCTCTCGATATTTGTCATTAAAATAACCATAGAAACTGATAGTTGCAATCATGTTTTTATTGGTTAAAATGAATGGAGAATATCTCGTGTTTTTCCGTGGCTGTTCGAGCCCTTGGGATCGGCGCTTATGGTTTCATAAACAAGGCCCAGTTCTACGCTGGATTTACAGATCGTTTGAAACTGAAAGATGGAGCGGTCACAGCGATAATGATCCCGGTCATGAGTCGGAATCGCAGGTGTTGAGTAAAACTGCTTCAAATGTCTGTTTTGTTGGCAATAGGCGCCTAAGTGCATATAATGTAAACAACACGAACTTAGTGAATTCATAAATTATTCATCATTCACTATACGCTATATTCATTATAGTGATTCAAAAGTTATCCATGGATAACGCAATGGTGTATTAAGTGTGTTTAAATATATTTGTTTAGCTAACCATTGATAGCTTGCAGCCGATCTATACACAAAAGCTGCGCGTGCTCGTCGACACTCTATCTCCGCTCACAACGACATGCCTCCAGGCACTCGGCTGTTTTCGGAAAGACTCCGCGTATGTATCTTTTAAAAATATGATAAAACTAAAGACTTTTTGGCAATATGAAGGATGCTATACTACTCTATAGGTACTTAAGATTAACATGAGATTGGCAGAAACTGTGTGTGATACCCCCCCTTTAAGGGTAAAAACAATAAAATGATTTTTAAAAATTTATATGACAAATAAAATGTCTTTTTCACATTTATTTTCATTTAATTGTCATGTCTAATTACACATAATAAGGTTCTTGCTGGCTCTGTTTCCTGCTTAGACACGTCAGGTACTGGAAGAACTGACTGAACTTCCTGTCATGGTGGAGCTGGCCAGTGATTTCCTGGATCGAAACACGCCTGTCTTCCGAGATGATGTGTGCTTTTTCATCAGTCAGTCAGGTTAGCTCATGTGTCTGTGTGTGAAGCTGTGTATTATGTTTATAATAAAAGACAGGCATCTGAACTCTGATGTGTTTGTTCAGGAGAGACGGCAGACAGCCTGCTGGCTCTGCGCTACTGTAAGGAGAGAGGAGCTCTGACAGTCGGCATCACCAACACTGTGGGCAGCTCCATCTCAAGAGAAACAGACTGTGGCATTCACATCAACGCTGGCCCAGAAATTGGTGTGGCTAGCACCAAGGTGGGTTCTGCTTTTTTGTTTGTTTTTTAATTTATCAAGTACTTTTTTGTCATCTGCCATCAGAAAAGAAATGTGTGTGTGTGTGTATGTGTGTGTGTGTGTATGTGTATATATATATATATACACACACATACTTACACACACATACTTGTACATGTGGTTTACAGGGACTCTCCATAGACATAATGGTTTTTATATTGTACAAACTGTACACTCTATCCCCCTATACTACCCCTACCCCTAAACCTACCCATCACAGAAAACTGTCTGCATTTTTTGAATTTCAAAAAACACACCGTTTAGTATGTTTTTTAGCCATTTGATTTACGAGGACACGGAGTGTCCTCATAAACCATGTTTACATTGTAATACCCGTGTCATTATACACATTTGTGTCCTCATAAACCATGTATACAAGAACACACATATATGTGCACCATCTAATACTGATACTAATGCTCTAGCAGCCCACAGTTTCTATGGTTACCTCCTAAGTCGAATTTCCCGCTCTTTTCGTAAGCATTTGAAAATACACACTCTTACTTTCTTGTAATCTAACTTTTTGGGTTATTGAAATATTGTTTGAAAATGGTGTTGAAATGTTCCATATGTAGCCTGGAGGATTTAAACTGTTAACAGTTAACACTTTGGAATGTCAAGACTTAATTAGGGGTGTCAGACCCCCCTACAAACCTCCTCGTAGTTCATACCATTCTCCAACCCATTTCCACCAATTTGCTAGCATCCAATGCTCAGTACAACAGATTCTTTTAACAGTTCACTTTGTATTACCAACTGAACGGCCCACATGGTAACCCTCATTATGTGCTTTAAATTACCTGCAGCTATCCCATAGCCAGGGAAACTGTTCAAGAAACATGTCCAAAATGCTGCAGTAGGGCTGGGTAAAAAATATTGATTTCTCCATTGTATTCGTTTCTTATTTTTATGAGCCGATATCGATTCTTAAATCCCAAGAATCGATCTTTTAGTCTATGCTGTTTTCAGCTGATGAAGGAACAGAATATTGTAGCACACCTCCTATCCAATAAATCACAATAAGCTTTGTTTTGTTTTTTTGATATGTACAACGAACTGGAGTACAAACATAATTATGTAATTATTAGGGTTGGGTAACGAACTCGGTACTTGTAAGGGCACCGACTGAATTACGTCGGTACTACCAAGTACAGATTCACATTAAATCAATCGGTGCCAAATTTCGGTACCTGAGAATGCATCTGGGCACGAGAGTAAGGTACATAAGAGAGAAAGAGAGAGAGAGACCATGCAACGTCTCCCCAGCAACTTGTTCAAAAACAACACAGAGGGCAATGCTAAACGTTCTGAAGTGTGGTTACATTTCACAAAACTAGATGCAAACTGAGACAACGCTATATGCAATATGTCTATAAAAACTTGAAATGCACTTACTCCAGTCTGTATATGATGTATGGTCCGTGTTGCAAATGTTGTTAATCTCATCGCGGAGTTCCACGAAGAAACCGCTCTCATGCGCGCTCTGCCTGTTGTTACATACTAAACATTGTCACAAGTCATATTTTCCATGTGGTGTTAGTCAAACTCCAGCTCTGACAGCATTGTGGGGAAAATGAAACAACACTTTTGTGCTACTGTGCTGCTGAGGAAACATACACTCAAGGCAGTGTACGAACGCAGCTGAACAGCAGTGAAGGAAAGTGCGAGAAACTCTTTCGTGGCATTTGAATTCTCCACTGTAATACATTCTCATGCATACTACAGCGCACACATAACAGTTTATTTTGTCTAGTGTGTAAAAATTCTAAATAAAAAAAAATGTTGAAATTGTGAGGTTTGGACTTATTTTTCTTCACTGAAATAAATGTTTTTGTTATTACACAGAGAGTAAAGTACCGAAAAAAGGTACCGTTGGGTACCGGCACTGAATTTCAAGTACCGATACTGGTACTGGTATCGGTCAAAATGTGAACGGTACCCAACTCTAGTAATTATGAAGTCAGTATTAGAACTTTATTATTATAAAAACTTCGTTGTGTATAATTTAAGCATTTCTATATAAATTGGTCATTTTTAACCTTCAATATTATAGTAACTACTAGGGGTGGGTATCGAATTTGATACTTTTTAGGTACCGACCGAATTGCCTCGATACTATCGAGTATCGAAAAGTGTCTTGTCATTCGGTACCAAATTTCGATACCTCCAAACGGAGCAGGGGAGAGTGGGCGGAGAAATGCTGTCGCTGTCTCGTTGAGCAATGTAATAACGTTGCACTACATTGTTATTTATATCTAAATATATAAAACTATGTGCGCGAGAGAGACCCTGAGTGCAAGAGAGCGAGTGAATCAACGGTTTCACTTTCAGTTTATCTCCGAAAAGGACGGGTGTACCGGCTGTTTATGCGAGCAGCTGGTTCACTACAGTCACTCCAGATACTGTGAACAGCAAAACAGAAGTGCCGTACTGCCTGCACAAACAGCGTGATGCGCAATGTTTTTAGACTTGTTATAGGCAGGTACAACACACAGCAGCGTTACATCAGCGTTCTTTCCTCAAGTCTATGGAAACACGTGACCGGTTCCTGATGGGCTCTAGTTCGCCTGCACGAGCACAGGCTCTGGCTCCAGAACGCAAACAATTCTGGTGGAAAAGGGGTATCAGCGTTCTCCTGATACTGCCACTGTGTGCAAGCATCAACCACACCCTCAGAGCGGACATTTTGAAACGGTTGTCTCCTGAAAAAGCATATATATATATATATATATATATATATATTATATATATATATATATATACAAACCCGATTCCAAAAAAGTTGGGACACTGTATAAATTGTGAATAAAAAAGGAATGCAATAATTTACAAATCTCATAAACTTATATTTTATTCACAATAGAATATAGATAACATATCAAATGTTGAAAGTGAGACATTTTGAAATGTCATGCCAAATATTGGCTCATTTTGGATTTCATGAGAGCTACACATTCCAAAAAAGTTGGGACAGGTAGCAATAAGAGGCCGGAAAAGTTAAATGTACATATAAGGAACAGCTAGAGGACCAATTTGCAACTTATTAGGTCAGTTGGCAACATGATTGGGTATAAAAAGAGCCTCTCAGAGTGGCAGTGTCTCTCAGAAGTCAAGATGGGCAGAGGATCACCAATTCCCCCAATGCTGCGGCGAAAAATAGTGGAGCAATATCAGAAAGGAGTTTCTCAGAGAAAAATTGCAAAGAGTTTGAAGTTATCATCATCTACAGTGCATAATATCATCCAAAGATTCAGAGAATCTGGAACAATCTCTGTGCGTAAGGGTCAAGGCCGGAAAACCATACTGGATGCCCGTGATCTTCGGGCCCTTAGACGGCACTGCATCACATACAGGAATGCTACTGTAATGGAAATCACAACATGGGCTCAGGAATACTTGTCGGTGAACACAATCCACCGTGCCATTCGCCGTTGCCGGCTAAAACTCTATAGGTCAAAAAAGAAGCCATATCTAAACATGATCCAGAAGCGCAGGCGTTTTCTCTGGGCCAAGGCTCATTTAAAATGGACTGTGGCAAAGTGGAAAACTGTTCTGTGGTCAGACGAATCAAAATTTGAAGTTCTTTTTGGAAAACTGGGACGCCATGTCATCCGGACTAAAAAGGACAAGGACAACCCAAGTTGTTATCAGCGCTCAGTTCAGAAGCCTGCATCTCTGATGGTATGGGGTTGCATGAGTGCGTGTGGCATGGGCAGCTTACACATCTGGAAAGGCACCATCAATGCTGAAAGGTATATCCAAGTTCCAGAACAACATATGCTCCCATCCAGACGTCGTCTCTTTCAGGGAAGACCTTGCATTTTCCAACATGACAATGCCAGACCACATACTGCATCAATTACAACATCATGGCAGCGTAGAAGAAGAATCCGGGTACTGAAATGGCCAGCCTGCAGTCCAGATCTTTCACCCATAGAAAACATTTGGCGCATCATAAAGAGGAAGATGCGACAAAGAAGACCTAAGACAGTTGAGCAACTAGAAGTCTGTATTAGACAAGAATGGGACAACATTCCTATTCCTAAACTTGAGCAACTTGTCTCCTCAGTCCCCAGACGTTTGCATGTTTATGATCCGCGGGTTGGGCCAAGTAATAAAAAAAAACATTCCAATTAATTGCGGGTGGATGAGTGATAAATCATTAATGTGTTGATTTTAATAAAGACACGGAACTCTCATTTCACGGCAAGACGCAACGCACGTGCGTCACTCTTTTACTTTCGTTTTCAACTGAATGTATTTCTCTTTAGAGAAAACCAATCAAGGAAAGCATGTGCCTAGAGCACCTCTTAGTGGTCATTATATAAAACACAAAGGAAAACCCTACATGAGATATTGCTTTATAACTTAAAAGCTTTAACTAAAAATATACACAAGCTTAACTAACAGAAATGATATAATTATATATAATTATATATCCAACAATGATGTAAGGAAACATTGGCAAAATATAAGTTCGAAGGGAGTAAAGCCTTTGTTTAAAGGTTGTTAAGGAAATGTAATTTAGCCAAATAAGAACTTTAATTTTAAATAAATGTTAATTTATAAGTAGACCTTTTTATTCCTTTGTGCAGTGGCTCAGGAGACGAGTCTTTGAGTCTGTAAATAAAAAAAAAAAAAAAAAGTCAAACTTAAAATATAAAACCAAAGATTTTTTGAGGTAATGTAATCTTGTTAAAACCGATTTTATAAAATTGGTATCGAAAAAGGTATCGTTCAGGTAACGGTATCGATATCAAATTTTTGAACGATACCCAGCCCTAGTAATTACCTACTGACTCCCTATGTAGTTTACAATATTAGTTGAGAGATTTTCTTTTGTTTTGCTTTAACAGAGATAGTTGAGTTGAACACTTCTGATTTGAATGTGATAAAATGGTTAAGAATTGACAACTAGAACATTTGAGCGTCCCATGCCGTCTTGAACCATTGTTACATGACATATTCTAGATTCACACACGTGTCTCCTTCATGACCACTACAGCTCAATAGGTCTGTGAGCATTTGTTTTAACCACTATTCCATTGCTTTGACAACTGCATACAAGTCTAATGAAGTCACAACAAATATGTGAAAAGAAAAAAATGTTTTTGGAATCATGAGTCTGAGGAGCAGCTGGATTTTGCTGGATAAGAGATATTAATATGGAGAGAAGAAAGTAGACTGCACTTTTCATAATCTTGCTGCTCTATCCTCTCTACCCCTACTTTTTCACCCTTCTTAAAAGGAAGAATATTGTAATTTTTCACTGCTAACATGTGTCACGCAAGAAAGACGAGAGCTGCAATTGATTTATGACAGAGCTTCATTAGGATAGAAATATGGATGCCTGCAGGCTGAATTAGGTGATATAATTGCTCATATAAGTATGAGTGAAATAATGAGGGTGAGGAGATGGGACATCTGCCAAAATCCTGCACTGGTATTTAGTTCCACTTTCTGGGCAGGCCATTTTCATTGAGTTTAAACGATATGTTACAGACTCGGACCTCGGATATGTTCCAGGTTTCAAATGAAACGCAGGACTCTACAGTTGTGGATCAAACCCTCATCGGTGGTTTATTTGTTTCTGTTTTTCGAAAATAATTATGATGAGGTTGTGAGAGACTCCCAAAGGTTGTTAATGACCAGGTGTTACAAAGTTTTAAAAGAACCCCCCCACCTCCCGCTTCAAACCATAAAATTTTGGATTTATACTCGCATAGCAGTGAACATATGCAGAGATCATATAAAAGATTGTTCGTTAGGTCATATTAAAGTCTGTATGAAGTCCAAATGGACCCTTTTTACTTTTCATATTACTCCAAAGAAAATGGTCTTAGTATTTGTTCATCCTGTACTGTCAACTGCAAAATCTCATTTAGGTCATTCTGGCATTGATGCCCACTTTTGCAGATCCAAGATTCCTGGTTATGTTAATGATAAACATACAATCATGTTGTGATTAAGGTAAAAACCTGGTAATCAGGTTGTTGCGACTTCAAAGAAGTGATCCATGGGCCATCAACCCTGTATCCTTGAGCAAGGCACCTTCTTCCCAGGGGTGTCTGTCCTGGTAAAAGTTTCATAATGCCATTCTGTGGTGACAGGGAGTACAATTTCTGGAAATCAATTACTTGAGCTTGGTTTGGCATGGCACGATTACAAACCATTCTTGGCCCGGGATTCTCAGCACAGTTGGCTAGAATGCGTGTAGTGACGTCGCCACTCAGGATTGGTCACTTGTGTGTTGCCTGGCTGCTAGTTTCTCTGTAGCTGGCCAAGCGTGCTATTTGAGCGAAGTTAACCCAAGTTATTAATAAAATTAAAGAAAATATCTGATCGTCCTCCATAACGTGGTCGCTATTTACATCTCATATCATCTGTATATTCTTACATTACCAAGGCAGCGACTGACACATTTGTATTGATTCCAAAGAGGATTTCAAAGAGCTTTGTTGTCAGCCCCACAGTGGAAAATGAAACCATATCTGTACCGGCTGGGCTGGATCAGAATGGAATGGTTAAGCAATGAGATTGGTTTGGCCCGACAGTGGAAAGGCGACTTTTTGTTGCACTGTAAAATGGTGGTCTGTTTCCTGTGGTGCATTGTCATTGTAATAATTTCTCAAGAGTCTCAATTGAATTCCCTTTGGAGGAGTTAAGAAACACCATGATCATTCTGGAAGCTGTTTCCCAACTGGAACTCTCATCACAAAGAGAATGACACTCTGACTTTCGCATCTATCCATCAATGAAAGTAGAAATCCATCTATCCGTTCTTTTATCCTTCTACCTTTTGGTTCCAGATTCATGTTTTTCCAGATCAAGGGCATGAAGTGTCAGACTTTGGTGGGTTTTTTTTTTTTACATAACACCCACCAAACATGCACAATCATGCTCTTTTAAGTCGAAAGTTATCTGGCCTGCTTGCTTGTGTGAATTACCCTTAAACCAAATTTTAAAAATGTTAGGACCTTTGAGAATTGTTGAATTGCTCCACAGATGCAGACAGTTGCTCACTATCCTCCCATGTCTACACAGCACTAGAGCAGTCCCTCAGGGGGAACCTCTAAACCCACACCCACAACTACTTGGAGTGTTGAGCTCCTGGGTTTCCAGATTTCAGCTGTAATAATTTGGATTGCAACTGCAAAATTGGGAAGTTTAAGTTGGGGGAGAAGATAACTCTCTTCTGACTGAGAAATAGTAGTGTCTAGCTGACGGCAGTTCTTTTTTCACTCTTTTGACCAAAACATCCTAAATGTAATGTTATTTAATGTAATGCAGTCATTTGTTTTCCAGGCAACAGATACCCTCCAACAGTTTTTTTTTTTTTTTCCACTTACACCAATATGCACCAGTTGTAGCACAGCTTAGAGCCTGTTAGCTCATGTCCAGCCCATCTTGTGAGCCACTGTATTTGATGTAGATGTGATATATTGCTTGGTTTGCCTGATTTTGCTGTGATTGCAGTCCTCCCTCTCCCGTGAGGCAACTTTTCTTCCAGAATATTCCTGCTGTGGCAAGCTTTTTCCTTTCAAGATTCCATACAGAAAAACATAAGTGCTTCCCTATGGAATGTCACTGTTTTCAAATTTTTAATAGCGTCATGCTGCCCATTGACTCTTCTGAAGTTGAATTGTTGTTGAGGTTTTTTTTTTTTCAAGTCTGTTGTGGCTCTGCTTGTCCCTTGCTGGATCCATTTTCTGTTCTGCCTCTTTGTTTTCAGCTACCACTGAAATGAGTAGAACTGGAACTTTTCAATGGTATCCAACTGTATCACTTCTTGTGCTCCCATTGGTAGTCCCGCTTTACACCGCTGCTCATGTGCGTAAAGTTACTCTTCTTAACTTTTGTCATTGCCTAAGTGGTTGTCCCTTGTGGTGTCTCTTCGCTTTCTCACAGCAAATCACTGTCAGTGTGAACCCCTCTTTTAGAAACATCTAGAGAAGTGTTTCTTAAACCTGTCCTGGGGACCCCCCACCACTGCACATTTTGTGTGGGATGTCTCCCTCATCAGACACACCCAATTCAAGTCTTGCAGTCTCTACTAATGAGCTGATGAGTTGAATCAGGTGTGTTAGATGAGGGAGACATACAAAATGTGCATGGTGGGGTGGTCCCAGGTCTAGAGCAGGGGTAGGCTACCTCCCTGCAGACTTCAGTTCCAATATTGATCCTGAACACATTAATTAGCTTGTTCAGGAGTGTGTGATTAGGGTTAAAACAAAACTGTGCAGGATGGTAGCCTTCTAGGAGCAGGGTTTTCTACCCCTGATTTAAAGGATACTTGTTCACTTAGTGATATATTAATAGGTGGATATATAGTACATCCTACTTTACCTGCATACATACAGTACACTCATGTAAAGCTATATATATTTATATCAAATTTTGGCTGTATGATTGTTTATATCTTTGCAAAAAATTAAAAATGTATTATCGCACAGCTCTGCATAAAATTTTTGATACATAACTTGATTTGTGTACTGTACACTCACTTACAGTGGTATATAAACTATATAGCAAATCTCAAAAATACAAAATCGTCATACAAAAAAAGTGCCAAACTTTGACAAATTGATTTCTTGATGATTTGATATTTTATAATAGTGATTTCATAATGTCTAAATATAAATTCAAAAGCAAAATGTGTGGAAAAAAAATAAGGGTGGAAGTGGCTAATAAGCCAATAAGTGCTCCTCTGCCACCATCTACTGGTTATAGTGGTAATTTAATGTCTTTTTCATTTTTAAATAAAAGTTTGTTTGCCACCAAGTCTGAATTTTCCTACGTCTTGAAACTTTTAGTTTTACAAGTGGGAACAGTGTTTGAACAAATAATGTTTTTGGTCATCACATTAAAAATAACATTTAATATATATATTAAAATAACAATGTTAAGAGCTTTATAGTGCTGAAAAAAGTATGAAGTGCTTTTAAAGTCCCTGAAAAATGCTTGAATTTCACTCTCAAAGGTTGTACAAACCCTAATGTAAAAACATTTGACACTTTCTGCCAAAATAGCGTTACAGTTAACGTTACTACATTAAATCCATGGTGAATGTTGGTGATTTCTGTATTGAAAAGCTTTCTCAATGTTTCTCAATGTACAATGTTTCTCCTGGTTTCCATGTCAATGCTGTTGTAGCTGATATCTATGGTTAATAACCGAGAAATCTGTACTGAATTTGAATGCTTCTCACTGGATCTCCTAGCACTGTTTAGTAATGGTGTCACGTGATCAAAGATTAGCCTGTGAGTACCTGTTCTGAGCTTGCGCTGCTCAGAGCTGATAAATGGTCGACACTGCGCAGCGCAAACGAGTGGCGTGGTTTCGTTCTGCTTTCGTTTGCCAATTGATGTTTCTCATATGCAACAGAAATGGCAGCTCTTATCAGTTGGGCAACATGGTGGTCGCACCAGTTAAGACCTAACAAATTTAGTCGCACTGCCAGGAAACAAAAGCCGCAAAATGCGTAGTCATTGTGAAAGTCCCATGCTACTTCTATCTCCTGTTATGCCTCTTTGTTTTTAGCTTTCACTGCCCTGAATGAACAGACAACAAATATACACTTTCAAACTAGAAGTTTCATTTCAGAATTTAAGTATTACACCTTATTATAATAGCCAGAAGGTTTGTTTGCATTGGAGACAGCTGGAGGAAACAAACTTTTAAACTATGATTTGGTCCCAGATGGGGCTCTCAGCCTTTGTAGTCGGCCAGTAATTCTTCGCTTTGGTGACATGGACTGGTTGGTAGTACACCACTGTCCACTGCAAAGTAGTTCAGTGGGAGCAAACAGAATGACTGATTTCGAGTTGAGTTTGTCTCCTTTTTTTATATATGTAACTTCAGGTTTGCAGGTTTGGGTTTTTAATTTCAACAAAACCTGTGGAGGTTTTGATTACTATGCATTGGTCCTCTTTTAAATTGGTTAAAGACAAGAAGGTTGCTGGTTTAATGAGGTCTATCAGCTTACCAAGATCATATTCTGTCAACCCTAATTACTATCAAACCTTTGACCAAGCTACTTAACCTCAGATTTGCACAGGAGCTCTGTCACTGCAGGTAGTGAACCTTCACAGATGAAAAGCATCTGCAAATAATAAGCGACACAGTAATGTCAATGGATCAGCTCTCATGTGTTAGTGATTTGTCAGGGTGGGTGTATTGTCCATGGCTCCTCTACCGTCACTGGAAGTGTCTTGCGTGAACTCACAGAACCTTAAGTGAGCCAGAGCATGTTGTCAGACGTCCTGAATGCCTTATAAATGTGCTTCATATTTGACTGAGAGTGGCTTTAATATGCTCTGAAAGATGATAGCATAGTGCTGGATTACAGTTAGACATGTAATGTGACAACGTATGCATTGAGGAATGCCGTTAAAGTGATTTTAACAACCACAGAGGCTTTGGGATCAAAGGCGCGTGTGAGAAATTGGGACGGAGAGAAAAATAGGAAGCTGATAGGACATTATTCACCTTTCCTTTCTCTTTTCCCTGGTCTTATTTGGCAAATCATTCAACCAAAAGAGTTTCGTTTTCTTTTTTCTTTATATTTTTTATAACAACTCTTAGACTGAAATACAATATAGTGTCTTTCACAACCCAAGTTCTCTCGTGTTATCATTTGACCAGTTGTGGATCATAAAGTTCTTGGGACGCTCAATCCACTGTTAAAAATGTCTGAGGGTACGTTTACACGTCAAAGATGTACGTTTTTGAAAAAAATTACTTAGACATTGTCAAAACAATCCCTGTTCATGCAGATCCGCAAAAACGACTAAAACGCAGTATGCAATACTAAAACATTAATTCAAAAGTGTTTGAATCTGTTCTTCAAAGTCTAATTTAAACCTAAAAAACAAGCAAACTAAAGGATTTTGACAAATGTAAAACAAATTTTATGAAAAATGGCTTCAGAAATAAAAAGGTTCTGCACTATTTCTATGCTAGCCATCAACCATATTCCAAAAAAACCTCAAAAACTTAAAAATGGCACTTCATGACAAAAAGGTTGCCGACCCCTTTTTTTTGTCTGTTTCAAAGAGAACGAAGTGAGAGTGAAACTCTAAACAGTCTTATCTTGCTGATGTGTCTTTGCTGATGCATCTGGTTGTTAGTTGCAGTTTGGATGATTGCATGTCTGATCTGTCTCAGGCATTACAGGTCACTGTGGGTCAGAATATAGGAATGACCCCATCTGTAACAATACAAACAAATTGCATTTTGAGCTCATATGAACTCTATTTTGTGCTGTTTGTTTTGTCTATTGCAGGCGTACACAAGTCAGTTTGTGGCTCTCATCATGTTCGCCCTTTTGATGTGTGATGACAGAATCTCCGTACAACCACGGAGGCGAGAAATCATTCAAGGCCTCAAAGTGCTGCCAGGTAAACACAAATACAGCTGTGTGTGTGTGAATGTTTTAGAATTATCTGGAATTGGCTATATGCACGGAGCGTTCTTTAGAACTTTTGCAATAATATAAGCCATCTGGAAAACTTCAGGTGAGATGTCACTTGCTGGTGTGTTGAGCATCAATAGTGTAATACTTAGTTTATAATCAGAATATAGTCACTTAAATAGTCAGGCATAGCATAAATTTAGTATACAAACGCAAGACGACATAAATAAATAAATAATAAAGACGTACCTCAGTGTTCCTCCTCGGCTAAATTCAATTCGACCATCAGTTTTCACACTTTCGTGTGGAAAAAAAAAAAGCGTCAAAAATTAAATAATTTATTGTGCACTTTAGATTCATTGAATAAAATGTGAGTTTTCACAAGTGTGCCAAAATCATTGATCTTGCGCTGCACTGACTGACAGCTGCTGTGATTACAAAGGGAAAGCGCGGTGCTCGCTTTCTGTGTAATTCATTCACAAGAAAAGTTGTTTTGTGAGTACTTCATACTTCACCTTGACAAAATGTATTTTTAAACCTAGTTATTTTATAATGTTTAATATTTATTCAAAAGCGAAACTAAGTGAAAAACTATTACAGGAAATGGCTAATATATGCGCAAATAAATGCTACTCTGCCGCCACCTGCTGGTTATAGTGGTCATTAATGTCTTTTTTATTTTTAAATAAGTGTTTTCTATCAAATGTTGGATTTCCTACATTTTGAAACATTCAGTTTTACAAATGGAGACAATCTCAGAAGGATAAACAAATAATGTTTGTGGTCATCACATTAAAAATAACATTTGAAGTGCTGGAAAAAAATTGCGTTTGAGTGTCTAATTTCAGACACGGCATTTCTTAAACGGTCCCAATAGCTTCGTCTTTATTGCAATCAATAAAACTGGTTTATTGGCAAATTAGGTAAATGTGATAATTGCGTTAAAATATGAATACAACATTAAAAAGTCAACCACTGATGGTTTTGTGTCGATGTACAGCGAGTACAGAATGAACAGCTAACCATTCACCGGAAATGCCCAAGCTGGCTTTACGACAACCAGGAAGTAACCTTGCATATAGTCAATTCTACAAGAATGGCTGCTAGTGTGATCTGTCATATGTCGCAATATATGAATTCTAAACCTCTTTTTTTTTTCTTTTTTCTTTTTTTTTTTGTACACATTTGCTCTTTGTGTATATTTATGTTGGTGAGATGTTGATGTCATAGAGCGTGTAAGTGCTTGTGTTCACGGATTGGTGTGCAGGGAGGAGCAGATGGCCTCGGCCAGCTCTCTCAGTCACTGTTGGAAGTCTTTATTGGACCACAAGTGTCTGCTGGGGCGCTCCCCTCCCTCTCCTTTCTCCAGTTCTTTCGTTCTCCCTCTGTGGATTTTTTGTTTGGCTTCCAAGCCAATGAGGTCGGGAATGTGTTGGCAGCCAGTTACTAAAGTTCCCCCTGCACTCCAGCTTACTATTCATGCTAAAAACTGCTGATTCTGTCATTAATGCTTGCATGTTTTGGTCACTGTATTTACAGTCTTTGGCCCAAAACATATGTATGCAAGTACATGAACATAGTTGCATTCTGAAATGTGTACACATGTATGTGTCCTATTCTCAGCCTTGCCACAAGGGGTGCTGCAGCAGATATTATATCTGTTGTTTCCTCTGAAGTTCAACTACTGTTGTGGTAGAGCAGCAGTTTGAAAAGATTCTTGCAAGTTAGTTAAACTGAGCAAGCAACCATTTGAAGGAAAAAAAAAACCTTGAGGTTTAAGTATTTCAGTTGAATGGATCCTTTGGCCAATTGAGCAGAAACATAAAATTACATTACTGATTAAAATAAATCAAAATTGCATTTATTACATAAAATAAATGATTTACTGTGTATGTACAGTATTATATAAAGTAAGATAAATAAGATAAAAAGTATCATGTAGATTATGAAAAATATATAATTAATAACATTAAAAAAACCCAAGGTTAAATTTTGTCAACAACAACAACAACAAAAAAAAATATAAAAAAATATTAAGCCCTTTGTGAACATCCATATGTGCTGCTATGAACTAGAAACAGCGTACTGTTTGTGGAAATCGTGAATTAATAATCACTACATATTTTTACAGAAGATTTCTGACAGCCTCTGTTCCATACAACAAAAAAAATCAATGAAAATCATTTAGCTCTGATTCAAGAAATCTTCATTAATGCAACATAACAACATAATGAAACATGACTACTTATCTGATGATTTTCTGTAATTGGTACCCTAATTTCTGCCATACTAAATATTTGTACAAAAAGCACAAATTCTTTTACAAGCTACACTGCGTCTCTCTTTCTCTAGATCTGATCAAGGAGGTGTTGAGTCTGGACGATGAGATTCAGAAGTTGGCAACCGAGCTGTATCAACAGAAGAGTGTTCTCATCATGGGCCGAGGCTACCACTACGCCACCTGCCTGGAGGGAGCTTTGGTTAGACCACTTCTTCCCTCCTTCTTCACCCATCTATCACTCACTCCCTCCTGCCCCTGTTTCAAGTTTTACACCGTCATTCTAAACCCATATGACTTTCTTTCTTCTGCTGGATATAAAGGAAGATATTTTGAGAAACGTCTCAGTATTTTTTTCCTCTTCATACAAGTGAATGATCGCCAAAACTGTTTGGTTACCAACATTCTTCAAAATATATTTTATGTTCTGCAGAACAAAGAAAAAGTACAGGTTTGGAACGACATGAGGGTGAATAGTTCTAGTTCTGTTTGGAGAGTAATTTACACTGATTGATACTCTGCTGTTTCACATTCAAGAATGATTAGACTTGGACTATTTAAGTCTTACTAGGAAAGTAAGAACAAGGAAGAAAATAAGAATCTTAACTGATGGACTTTAGAGTTTTCCAGAAGTTTGGCCTCATTTAGTTTAACTGCAAATAAACAGAGGAAGCAATTTGACTGTGTTGGTTAAGAAAAGCCCCCACTTACACTGGAAGTGAGGATGAGGGAACTGTCATTGAGGCATTAGCTAACTCTGACCACAAAAACATGCCTTTGAACCTAAGATGTGATGCAGCTATTTTTTTTCCCTAATTATGATTGCGTAACAGTTGTTTTATTTTGAATTTTGTCTTGTCTTGTCTTGTCTAATAGTTCCTGTCTAGTCCGTCTTCTCAGGTAGCATGATATTGCTTTTGTTTGTGTGTCATGTAGAAAATTAAGGAGATCACGTACATGCATTCAGAAGGGATTTTGGCTGGAGAGCTGAAGCATGGGCCGCTGGCTCTAGTGGACAAACTCATGCCTGTCATAATGATCATCATGAGAGACCACACGTACAACAAGTGCCAAAATGCACTGCAGCAGGTGGTGGCAAGACAGGTAAGAGCCATTCAGAAGTCCACCTTTATCATTACTAGATTTGCATGTCCTGTCACTGCTTGCAAGATATAACATAGTGTTAATTTTTAGGTAAAATGATTAAATAGGTTGTAAACCAAGTTGCAGTCAAATCACAATTCAGTACACAAAAACATGTAAAGGTGGTATACACTGCACTACATAATTTTCGTTCCATTCATACGTAATGCAGGAGGCAGTAAACACAAACATATTGCATGCTCAAAGTCTAGTATGCCCTCGGCTTAAGAAGGAAGAGATTATCGTTAAAAAGCTTGCTATTGTACAGCCCTAGTTACCTCTGAAGTTTTTGCTGTTTAAGAGGATATGGTTATGTTGCTGTTGTAGGGCCGTCCAATCGTAATCTGCGATAAGGACGACTATGAGACCATCAACAACTCCAGCCGCACCATCAAAGTGCCTCACTGCGTGGACTGCCTGCAGGGAATCCTCAGCGTCATTCCTCTACAGCTGCTCTCCTTCCACCTTGCTGTGCTCCGCGGATTCGACGTGAGTCTCTTAAGTGCTCGCTTTCATCTCACTTCCTGTCTCTCTGATATACACTCACCAGCTACTTTATTAGGCACACCTTGCTAGTAGCGGGTTGGACCCGCATTCAGAACTGTCTTAGTTCTTCATGGCACAGATTCAACAAGGTGCTGGAAACATTCCTCAGAGATTTTGGTCCGTATTTTCATGACAGCATCACACAGTTGCTGCAGATTTGTCGGCTGCACATCCATGATGTGAATCTCCCGTTCCACCTCATCCTAAAAGTGCTCTATTGGATTGAGATCTGGTGACTGTGGAGCCCATTTGAGTATCATGAACTCATTGTCATGATCAAGAAACCAGTTGACGACAGATGATTTGAGCTTTGAGACATGTTGTGTTATCCTACTGGAAGTAGCCATCTGAAGATGGGCACACTGTGGTCATAAAGGGATGGACATGGTCAGCAACAATACTCAGGCTGTGGCATTTAAACAATGCTCAATTGGTACTAAGAGGCCCAAAGTGTGCCAAGAAAAATCCCCCACACAATTACACCACCAGCAACCATTGATACAAGGCAGGATGGATCCATGTTTTCATGTTGTTTATGCCAAATTCTGACCCTACTATCAGAATATTGCAGCAGAAATTGAGACTCATCAGACCAGGCAACATTTTTCCAATCTTCTATTGTCCAATATTGGAGCCTGTGTGAATTGTAGCCTCAGTTTCCTGTTCTTATCTGACAGGAGTGTCACTGGTGTGTCTTCTGCTGCTGTAGCTCATCTTCTTCAAGGTTGGACATGTTGTGTGTTCAGAGATGCTCTTCTGCAGACCTCGGTTGTAACGATTGCTTATTTGATTTACTGTTGCCTTTCTATCAGCTCAAACCAGTTTTGCCATTTTCCTCTGACCTCTGACATCAATAAGGCATTTTCACCCACAGAACTGCTGCTCACTGGATATTTTCTCTTTTTCGGACCATTCTCTGTAAACCCTAGAGATGGTTGTGCGTGAAAATCCCAGTAGATCAGCAGTTTCTGAAATACTCGGATCAGCCCGTCTGGCACCAACAACCGTGCCACGTTCAAAGCCACTTAAATCACCTTTCGTCCCCTTTCTGATGCTCAGTTTGAACTTTAGCAGATCTTCTTGACCATGTCTACATGCCTACATGCATTGAGTTACTGCCATGTGATTGGCTGATTAGATATTTACGTTAACGAGCAGTTAAACTGGTAAAGTGGCCGGTGAGTGTACTTTCAGTCTGCTGTACATCTCTTCCCAAGCATGACCACACAGTTTTCTAAGGCTTAAAAAAGCAATGTATATATAAAAATATAAATGTATATTTCTGATACTTGACATAAAAATACACTACCTTTCAAAAGTTAGTCAGTAAGATTTCTGTTTTTGAAGAAATTGAATACTTTTATTCACCAAGGACACATTAAATATATTAAAAGTGACTGTAAAGGCTTTTGATTTAAAAAATAATGATAATAATATCTATTTGAAATGCTGTTCTTTTAAACGTTTTATTATCAAAGAATCCTTAAAATATATCACAATTTCCACAAAAGCTGCAGAACTGTTTTCAACATTGATACTAAAAAGAAATGTTTCTTGAGCAGCAAATCAGCTTATTAGAATGATTTCTGAAGGATCATGTGACACTGAAGACTGGAGTAATGATGCTTTAAATATATCTTAAAATATATCCAAATAGAAAACAGTTATTTTAAATTGTAGTAATATTTCATTTTTTTGTTTTGTTCCATACAGGTTGATTGCCCAAGAAACCTGGCCAAGTCTGTGACTGTTGAGTAAACGCTTCTTGATCGATGCCCCAAACACACAAACACACACACATATTCACAAGTACAGACTATGAAAACATGAAGACAATGAGTTTTATACATGCCAGCTTTCATATAACGTTCCTAAAGAACCTGAAGTGTACCTCCTATCTCATATCTCATCTCAGAGCATGATTCTGGCTTCATATCATTGCTGTTGACTGGAATGTGATTATTTTTATTTTTGTCTTTTAGTGGTGGCGTGTATGGGGTGGCAATACTAGATGTCACAAACGGTGTGGCCTATAACACGTTTGTCTTAGGGCTGTTTATTGTTTGTTTGCTCTGTTCACAATATTTGTTTAGCCCAGAAAGACTTCTAGATGCTTATCATCAAATACACATATGCATTTGTGTAGTAAAGATGGTGTTCCAGTTTGCTTTTAGTAACAAAAGAGGCTCAAAACTCTCCATTAGCTGCTTTCCATACGAGAAAAAAAGCAGGATTCTAGTGATGTGTGGCACTGAGAAAAAAAAAACAAAAAACTGTGAATCAGTGCTTAGTGGTAGTTTGCACACTATTTAGTTTATCCGGTTTGCTGCTATTTAAGGGGATGCACTTGTTACTGATGAGCATGTTTTTCCCGGGATGACCTCTAATCATCTGGATTTTCATATCCACAGGGATTTCCATAGTTAACCTTCTTTACTCAGAGCACACAGTGGCCTTTAGGGGCATTGATACATTTGTGCTTTTGTCTGAATTTTAAACCAATTCTGATGTCCACTAGAGTTTGGTCTAGAGATCCTGTCTTCTCAATCCATTGCTTTGAGATATTAATATATAACTTTCATGGTTTTTAAAATAGTAGGCTAATACTTTACAATAAGGTTAAGTACTTTTATTAGCATTTACTAATCTTGGTTCATGTTAATTTCTATGTATACTAATACATTTTTAACAAATAAAGATATATAAATTAACATTAATTAATGTATTCTGAACAAACATGAATTAACAGTTAATAATAGTATATTTATAAATTACCTAGATTAATAAATGCTGAAAAAAAAAAAAAAAGTTCATGATACTTATCTTTAGAGGTTTTTTCAGTCTTGTTGCAAAGACCTGAATGAATCCCTGCCGGAAAGGAAGGCAAAATGACTACAACCCCTGTAAATGCATGTGCATGAAGGGTCAAATATGAAGTGAATGTATGATCTGATTTACAGTATGTGACTACATTTTAATTAAATTTCTGTGCTTTTGCCAAACTGGGTCATAGAAACGGTCATGTTCGGTTTAATTTCACACAAGGAAATCTACTGGCCTTTTAAAAGACCAGTCAACCATTTCTAAATGAAATGAAATGTTTACATCGCTTGATGAAGAGAACAAAATGTTTGAATATTGCCTTTTGAAGTACTACCTATTAGTTCCCACAAAAAAAAAAGAAAAGGAAAAAAAAGTAATTTCATAAAAATGATTTAAACACATATAGTGATAGTGAATCACTGCAGTTGGTGACTCAACTGTATCGGTAGTTACTGTATGAGTGTAATATTTATAATCAGTTACTGACATTAACACTTTAGTTGTGTACTTGAAATATATGGGTGAACATTTTGGCTTGATTCCTTTATTTCAGGAAATTCAGAGGCCTTGTTACAATGTGTCTCCGGTTTACAGTAGTACTGCCAAATAACAGAGAAAAACCAAGAACATGAAGTATGCTATGTTACATAGAGCCTGCCCCATACAACGCCACCATCATTTTGATTGTTTCCATGGGACCATTTTGTGTTTTGTCTTTCACTTATGTTTTGTTTTTATTGGGTATAGAAGGGTTATATTTTATATACTACTTTATTTGGGATTAAAATGCTTATGTACTTCCTTTGATTCAAATATTGTGATTTTTAAATTTCATGATTACATTACTGTGTTGTGCATAAAATCAACATGAATAAAGATTATATCATCTGAAACTTCTGTTCAAAGCATCAGATGAGCGTTAACCAAAAATATCTTCTCTTAATGGCATATAACCAAAGGTTGAAGAAGGGGCATATGGGGCAATAGCTATGAAGGTACAATTACAGTTCTGTGGTTATATTCTTGTTATATTCTGAGACTAAATATTTAAGTTATGCCAGCTCATGGAAAGGGTTTTAAATATTTCACAGGCTAAAATACTAGTATTGCTCTTTGGTCTGTGGAGCATTGAACTGCATTGCTTTTAGATTTTACAAGAGCATCTTATATATGTGTAGCTTTATCTTTTCACCTTGAAGGATTGTGTGGTAAGTTATGTTTTCCAGATCAGTTCTGTCATCCACACACAACATTCCCCACACCCCCAATTTGTAGTGCAAAAAAAGGTTGTCCAGCCTCTGTGTTTGGGCAGTGTGTACAGGATTTAACATTATGGTCAAAAAGTTAATAAAACATTCAGTCTTTCTAACTCTCTGGTTGCTTTCATTCAACTTTGGCCAAGTCATACTGTGGGAAAAATTCTTTGTCTAGAGTCATTTTACTAGGGTACAAAATAGGGCATGAAACTCTTCTTTTTCAAGGAGGTGCTTGCCCTTATGTTAAGGTCAAACTAAATATTATGTGAGCTGTTTTAATTTATTTTCACATTACATAAAGTTTGTAATTTTGCAGTAGTCTTACCAAACAGGCAATACACAGTTCTCGAATCTGATTGGCTGAGAGCCTTTTCCAGCCATGCGATATTCTTCTAATATCACACGGAATTCTATAATTTAGGGTTCATCTATATTTATTTCTTCAATCTAAATAACTTAGAAAAATAGATTGACTTTACATTTAACTTTCTTTCAAATACGAAAATGTTTCATTTTATTAATCTCTGCAAAAATTCTGTCAACTATGTTACTAGGCAAAATGGTGAAATTGTCAACTATGTTACCTGTCAACTAAGTTACCCTGTAGTGCCAACTCAAATAAAATACTGTGACCCTACTGTGTGAGTATGGCAAATAATTCATGATCATGTGTGTACGTGTACGATCATGTGTGAGGGTGAGTCAAGATGAGGACGTTTCACTAATTTTACTAAAATAACTATATATTGTTTATTTGCAAGTTGAAACATAAGAGAGCTTCACATATAAATTGCTTGGATGTCATTGTAACAATGTGTCCAGTCAACTGTTACTGTCATTGTCAACTATGTTTTGACACATTTTTTACATTTTAAATATCTAGACTGCTGCTTTTGATATTATTTCAAGGTATAGTTTACATCTACATGAATGTCTCGGTTACTAATGTAACCCTCGTTCCCTGAAGGAGGGAACCGAGACGTTACATCAGAACTGAACCGATGAATTGGGATCTCGCCTGAGAGCCTAATCACCTTCGAGTGTAAACTAAGTGATGAGAAACTGCGAGATTTGAATTGCACACCCTGCCCCGCAAAGCAGGTATATAAGGAAAATCCTGTGCATTCGCACATTCAGGTTTGCGCTGAGGAGCCGAGACGGTGTGTCCCGGCCATTCAGTGGCGGTACAGCAATTGTGGCGATGGGACGTAATGTCTCTGTTCCCTCTTCAGGGAATGAGAGTTACAATAATAACCGGGACATTCCCTTTCACTCAGTCACATTCGGTGTTACGTCAGAAATGAACTGACGAATTTGGATCTCTACCAAAATGCCACAATTGCAACTCTTCCAGCACCCTGCGCAAGCTGCTTAATCCCCCCGTACCCGCTGGGGTGGAGAAAGGTCAGGGCCTAACGCAGAGAGAGTGTCAATCACTGCTGTTCCTTCTGACCCATACAGTGAGACAATTGGATAACACTGGAAAAGCATACCTATGGAGATACCTATGGGATGCTGCAGAGACCACATCCTGCCCATAGGGAGGTATCATGTGGAAATTACACATATGGACTGGCCAACAGGGCAGTGTTACATAGAAAGGTCTCTGTGGTAGATTCAGCCTAGCTAGGGTGAAGTCAATACCGAGCAGAGAAAGCAGAATGGGCTCTGCCAGGGAAAGACACAGCCTCGCTAACAGGGGAACCATACCATGGAAGAATACACATGTGGGATCACCCAAAGGGAATCACAACACATGGGCACCTAGTCTAGCACAGGGGCTGGCCTTCTGGACATAAACACAAGTGCTAGACCTAGCATCTGACTGCCGAGGGTGCTGGAGGAACTCCATGCAGGGTTTGCCAGGTGGGGAACTCACCTGTGGAGCATATAAGCTCCGTATCCAGTCCTAAGAGGGGAATGGCGCTGCAAGCGAGACACAGAGAAAGTCCCCAGTGTTACTGGCTACTTGTGGCAAGTACACAGGAGGACACAGGCTCTGCACGGAGATTGTAAAACCTCGCAAACGTGTTAGGTGTCACCCAGCCCGCAGCTCTACAGATGTCTGTTATCGAAACACCGGCTGATCTTGGCCTTGGTAAGCCAAGACTATGGCGTACACTATCCAGTGGGCCAGGCTCCGCTTGGAGACAGCCTTTCCCTTCTGCTGTCCTCTATAACAAACAGAGAGCTGTTCTGAGGTCCTGAAGCTCTGCATACGGTCCACGTACGGGCGCAAATCAAGAACGGGACAGAGCAGAGCAAGGGCTGGATCTGCCTCCTCCAGGGGCAGCACTTGCAGGTTCACCACCTGAACCATGAAGGGAGTGGTGGGAACCTTGGGCATGTATCCGGGCCGGGGTCTCAGGATTATGTGAGAGTTGGCCAGTCCAAATTCCAGACACAATTCGTCAACCGAAAATTCCTGCAGGTCCCCTACCCTCTTAATAGAGACCAGTGCAGTCAGGAGCGCCATCTTAAAAGACAGGATTTTAAACTCTACTGACTGCAGTGGTTCGAAGGGCGCTCTCTGTAAGAACTCTAAGACCAAAGATAGGTCCCAAAAGGGTACAAGGTGAGGGCGGAGAAGCAAAAAGCTTGAATGTGTGAATGCACGCAATCTTCCTTAAATACCCGCTTGTGGTGCGCGATGCAAATCTTGCATGCCAATGTTCATTCGCTCGTTTACTTTACATTCCAGGCGAGATCCTAATTCGTCAGTTCAGTTCTGATGTAATGTCAAACTTGACTGACTGAAAGGGAACTGGAGTTTTGTATGACTTTCTTAAAACTATCAAAATGATATTTAAAGTAGATTTATGATTAAAAAAAATTCCTTAGTGAATGTGCTAAGAATTTTACACAAATATCTGCAAAAAAATTCTTAGAAGTCTTTTAAAATAATCACTGTACATAAATAATAATAATAATAAAAAAAACATTGAATATTTGAGTCACTTAGTGTAGCACTTAATCAGTGCATGTAGTGGCATACAGTTTGTCCGTAGTTGACAAATTCACCAGGGAAAACCTTTTGTAATATCAAAATTTTTCTGCCATGCTGTACAAAGAGTCCAAATGATGTTACCTTATGTCTGTCACACTTTTATGGAATATCACTTTATTTTCACAAAGGGTGAAAAATATTTCCAAGGTAAAATATTTCCAATGCTATGCTAACTTTTAAGTATTATGATTTACTATGATAGACTAACTCTATTTTCCCCTCATTTGATGCCAAACAGTAACCAGAGTTTTGATGACCTGGGGCCGTATTCACAAAACATTTTATCTTACCACTAAGAGTTCTCCTAAAAAGCAGTAAAAGTTCTTACTGTAGCTAAGAGTTTTCTCTTAAAACCTATTCACAAAGCTGCTGAGGGAAACTTTTACTAAGGAATAGACCAAAGTCTTAATCTAAGAGAAAGGGCGGAGTTGACCTCGTTGCTATGAATGATGTCAACACGCTTACTAACTATGCACACAGTGATTGGCGGAGGGGGAGGAGTCTCTGTCAGCGATTTAATCATAGAAATATTGTAGAATGAGGTATCATGTTTCTATATTCAAATAAAGGTTTTAAAATACAAATGTTGCCATATTCAAATAAAGATTTTAACATGCAAATGTTGCCATATTCAAATAAAGATTTTAAAATGTAGGCTAAGTGTCACTAATTAAACTAGTATATGTTCAGCTAATTGTCCGCTTCTTACGTGTCTGCGTCTCGAGAGATTGCAGAATTCAAGAGACAAATGATGTTTTTTAAACAAAGTTTTGAAGGAGCACGTTCAGATGGTCTATAATCAGCTCGAGTGGAGGCATATATACACAGACGAGAGCCGACTCACCTATAGTTAACTCGACAGTTTTCTGCATCCCTCCGCAACCCCGTTCCTCACTCTTGGCTGGGGATACAGGGGAGATCTCTGGGTTTGGGCTAAATTCCAAGCTTGGAGTCCTCGATCCCCTTGGACAGCACGCCAAATATGCTTATTATATTTTTTTACTCTCCGATCATTTGTAAGTGTGAACTCGTGAGAACCTGCCACAGGTAATCAGACATTATTTATTTATTTATTAAAGATTTATTTTTGGCATTTTATCGTAGATTCAAATCTATAAATCAAAATATGTATTGCATTTATGAAGAAAATGTTCAGCACCCAAGGCTCTATTGCTACTGCCTCAATGGTGTACAGTGTCTTTGGGTGGATTGCTGAGGCGGATTGGCAGCAACGGCCATTAGGATTGTTTGTGATTTGGTCTTAGTGACTTGGGAGTCCTCTTGACAACTCCTAATGTTTCACAGATTTAGGAGCTAGTTTTAGCAGTTTTTAGAGTCCTAAAATTAGGACTGACGCCCATTATTTTTAAGAGTTTCTCCTAAATCGCCAAGTTAGGAGCTACTTTTAGCCTTAATATGTTTTGTGAATACGGCCCCTGAGCTGTATGTCCTTTGGAAATTTTGTACTTTAAGAGCAGAGAAATGTTTAAGCTCCGACTCAAAGGATCTTGGCAGTGCGGATAGATTGAAACTGTCTGTGTCGTTGTTGTTGATTGCTTTATTGGCTAGAGCAGAAAGTGGGTCAGGGAGTGTGACGCTAAACGCAAACTCCACCAAATGTCTAAACAAAGAAAGCCAACCAACAATGGCCTGTCACTCACAGTAAGACACCTCTGGCATGCCACCCACTTTGTATATGGTCACTTTGTCAGTACGGGTAAAATGTCAGTTTACGGCCAAGTCTGAGCTCACTTTAACTCCCTTAGGTGTTTAAATTCACTGTTTCTCTAGCCACAACTATTTTTCCTTTGGGTACAGCGTCTGCCAGTTACATAAATGTAAATATTATAGTGGGCTTGTTGCCTTTTAAGTAATAGTTTATTAAAATCAGCAGAGAGAAGATAATAATCGAAAAGTTTTCCTGTGAGAAAACACCAGACAAAAATGAGTGTAAACATTGGTACTGCAAACACAAAATGGAAACATCTGATAACAGAGGATTACTAAAATCCTCTGTTAGTTGGACAGGTAAGAGAATTATTTATTGTGTAGACCGTTTTCTAAAACTCACCATTATCAGTGTGGTGAAACTCAAGAGACGATCACGATGAACCACGTCAATAAATGGCAGTGCAGCGCCTAATACCGTTGTGGTATTTGTAATTTAAGTACACAAAAATAGTGATGGTAACGCTAGCTAAAGAACCTTGGCTGCATTTAACTTCACTTTTAGACTCTACTTTTATGCTATTTACCCCCCACCCCACACAACTCTAGTGTATGATATGATATCAGGAGTTATTTTGACATTTATCCAAATAATACTTATAGCTACCTTAAGCTGACAGTTATAGTTTATTGTATTGTTATTATTGTTTTCATTTTGTGTAATTTTTTATATTTTCTTCAACAGCCCAAGCATACATACAGGCCTATAGAATGGTGCGTAAAACAAATTCATAAGAAAAAAAATAATAAATCCGCTCCATTGTGGAGTCCAAGTGATCAAGGTCTTGGGGCGTTCCACTTAAACACAATGCAAGGGTTCAGCCAGTAGTGGGCACTCGTGCAACGTAAGCAATGACGTACATCCAAGTGAATGAGACGGAGGGAAGTTAGCGAGGGCAGTGCATAAAAAATGGACTTAAACGCAGCCCTTGAATGCACCTTTAAAGTCACCATGAAATCAAAATGGACAGTTCTTATTTTTATGGAATATTGCCATGTTTATTTAAATGATTTATCCATACACATCTTTTTTTTTTAAATGAATGTGCCGTTGCTGTAATCAAAGTAACTTCCCCTCCCTCTTACAGCGACATCTCTTCTCTTCTCTGATGATGTGTTTACTGCCGTGAGGGCGGGACAACCTGTCACTCACATGAGATCCACCAAATGCAAACCACAACTATCCAATCAAGTCTTGATGGACAAAATCAAGTCCTGCCCTATATTTCTTGTTTGAGAAGCCTTTTCACTCGAATATGCGTCACAATAGGGAAGAAAAGATGAACTTCTCTTTCATGCCGACTTTAAAGGGGCAGATTCAAGTGCATATACAATGAGCATCAGGCCTACATTAAACTAGGGGTGTTTAAATTATGAGATAAAAATGAATGCAATAAAAATATGCCTATTATATACCTGACTCATACTTAAATTCCAGGGAGAGGGAACGGTGGGATAAGGGTAGAAAAAAAAAACGATAAATATCAGGGTGAAAGACAGAGACACAGAGTTGAATTAACACCATCTATACAGAACATCACATTAGACTTTTGTAATAGATCTGAACACAAAAAAGGTTACACAGGTCCCACTGCACTGCTGGAGAAAATGCATACTAATCCAAATTTATTTTTCCAGAATAATTGAATTTGCTTATCTTTGGCTGCACTTGAAACATTTCATTCCAAACCTTGCTGGGCTTGTGCGTATGACACTGAATAAAAACTGGCTTTTGACTTCTTTTGAAATTGGACACATCCATGATGGCGAGAGTGGTTTTTAGTCTCCGTCTCATGAGACGCCAGCTTTCTGGACTGCGGCTGTCTGGACTAAATTACACCTGGTCTGAAGGGGATTAGTTAAGGAAAGGAGGCCGAGCTGCCGGAGATGTCTGATTAAAAACAACACAGGAAAAGAAAGAAATTATTTGTTTCATTTTTTTGTTTATTTCTTTTTGTTCAGACTTAAGATCAGCTAAAGATCAGATTATATTTTATAAGCAAATTATGCAGAATCCAAGCAAATCCTGTGACTCTTTCAAAACATGTTGTCAACCCTGTTACTGTACATTAAAAATGTTTTGGGGTTGAATGTTACAGGGTTGAAAATCAGTGCAAGATTGTCTTATAACTGTCCTTTTAAATGACACCACATTATTTATAGTCAGTTTCTAGCGCTTTATGCCAAGAACACTTTTTTCCTGTAAATGTGATTTATTTTTCCCGTAAATGTGATTTATTTTTCCCATAACAGAGTTGAACTCTTGACATTATATAAACATTGTAAGAAAAACAAACTTCTGTTTTAACCATGTGGTAAAACCATTTTTATGATGTCATTCCCTTAAATATGACTTCGGAATGATCAAACCATTATTTTTAAATGTTTAAAACGGGTTGAACAAAACGATTTTAAGGCAATTATTCTTCTTTTGTTTAAAACTCCATGCGCGCCATCCACGAAACGCATGCAAACAGTAAGACCAGTATGACTTTTATGACAACATTTTATTTCAAAACAAAAGAACATGTTAAAAAAAGTAAAAAATAATGCAGTCATGATCCAAGTCATTTGGAGAAAGATTCATTTACATGATTCCTTTTAAAAGCATATATGATTTCTCTGATGTTAATTACCCATAAAACCATCATCATAACAGAGTTTTGGAGTCATATAAACACAACACTGACAATGGGACCGCAATAACTTAGACTCAGAGTACAACGGAAAATGACGAGCTCTTTAAAAGCAAAGGATTGTGGAATCTGACACTGTGATGTATTATGACAATAATATATACAGCATGTAATTATGAACAAAAACAAACTTATATATCAAATGTATTGGACTCTGGGTTGTAAATAGTTTCTAATGCGAAAAGCTAATTGTAATCTTCTCCTGTGGTTATTCATGGTGGATAAAATGCAGAGGCTTTAGAACTCTTGCTGGGAAAAATGTGTCATCTTTTGTTTTGCTTCTACATGATTCAAAATTGCAATCATGCCACAATAATAACAAATGTTAAAAAAAAAAAAAATCACAAAAAGGAAAACTACACAGGGATACAGAGATTTATACATACAGCATGTGTAAAGTATGATAATTTGTACTTATTTTTTTAATAATGCACCCATACACCATTACAACTGTGACATGTGCAAAAAGTAAGGTGATGTTGCTTATAGTTTACATACATTTCAGATTTTTCTGTTTCAAGCCCATCCCCATAAACATCTTAGTCTCTTCAACATCATCCAAGGTAATAATTCAGCAAAAAAAATGTGTTTCGAATGACATGAGGGTCAGTGAATTTACATTTTTGAGTAAACTATCCCTTTAATTCATCATGGTCTGGTACTTTGTTAATAAATTCAAAAAGCAACATGCCCCCCCAACAACCCCCAACCCAATCAAAGCCACTAAAATCACTATTGCACAAATAAATGTCAATGACCTGAATTAGCAAGTCTTTTGCCTTCCTAAAATGCAAAGCATTTTATCAAAAAATGTTTGTAAAGTGATTGTATTTTGCAACTGCATTTAGTTTGAAAGAAAACCGTTTCAAAAGTTTGTTACAACAGATTTTTTTCACCATCAGTGGAATAAAAATACATCAAGAATAATTCAGACAATGGGTCTCATCCACTAACCACAGATATATGCATATTTGTGCGTAAAATCAGTGTATGAATATTTTCACGTAGAAATCATGATTCATCAGTATGTTCTCATTAAAACATTCTGAATTTATAAAATTTAGAACCATCTGAAGTCACATGTATGCTGCACACTTCCATTGTACATAAAACCCTTATATGGAGATGGGCGTGTTTATGCAAATTACAGTAGGGGCAAGTCTTTCATTTAGAATAATTCCAACTTATTAACATTAGAAGGTTAAAAAACCGATCTGTGTGCATAGTATACGCACTTATTGTGAATCCGGTGGAAATTTTTGTGAAAAAATTTCCTGTGCATTTAAGTATGCATAATTCATGAGTAATTTTTAGTGAATGAGACCCAATGTAATGTTTGCCATTTAAGGAAGTTGACCTGTATACTAGTTAAAAACGTGCATATATTTTCTCAACTGTTCTGAACAAGAAAGCTCCTGAAATGTTACTTTGTTTCAACTTTCCTCTTTCGTGGAAATCTCCTTTATGAGATGGTCCCATGTGCGTGCAATTGTGAAACATCCATGAATCCATTAATGGAACCAGCCACTTCCATTCTCAAAGCTTGGTTAAACTCACAAATGGCTCCTGCTGTGAAACGGGAGCTTTGTACGTGATTTTTTTTGTTTCTTTGCAATGCCTGGTGTGTGATTCTGAGTGTTGCTCCCTGTAGAGTTTCATGGTGGCTTGTGTTCCATTTCATTGTTCTTTTCACAGGAGCAAAAGCCCCTGATGCCACAGGTGAGTAACGTTTTATTGCGTTAGGCCACACAGCAACGGAATCTTGAGGAGGGTATGGAAAATTTATATTTCCTGTTTACTTCCAGTCCTTGTCTTTAGGCCCTCATAGTAGTCCACACACATTAAACACAGGGCCGTGGAGGTGGACGATCTGGAGGAGGAGCTCTGCCTGGAGGCGGGGCTTGAGGGGGTGGGGGCAGGGAGGACGTAGGTGATGGTGGAAGAGATGTGGGCGGAGAAAAGTAGAGGGTAGTAGGGGATGAAGACCAGACGGGGGGTGGAGAATAGGATGGAGGAGGAGTAATGGGTGGAGATGGGTTGATAGTGTGAGGAGGAGGAGTAGAAGGTACCGGAGGAAAACTGGAGGAAAGTGAGGCCGGTGGACTGCGTGGAGGAGGGGGCAGCTGGCCCTGTGGAGGGGGTGGATTGAGGGTCCGTGTGGGGGTGTAGATGGGTGAAGAATGGTGGTTGTAGGATGGATACTGTGGAGGAGGATTAGACTTGATGCGGGTGAAGTTCATACAGCGACCCTGAGAGAGAAAGATAAGACAGAAAAAATTATTTTAGAATTTTAATGTCATTTTTCTGAAGTATGGTTTTTCCTGTAGTCAAGGTGTTGCTATGAGGCAGCTTACATATTATAGGTGGTTGTCAAGGTGTTGCTATGTAGTGGATAGGATGTTAGGTTGTTCAAGGTGGTTGCTAGGGTATTATGTGCGGTGTTGTGTTCTTTGTGGTTTTTAGCATATTTTGTTATGCAGTTGCTAGGGTGTTCTGGGTGGTTGTCAGTGCATAGTTATACAGTGAATAACATGTTATCAGTGTTGCTAGGGTTTTCTCAGTGGTTACCAGGGCATTGCTATTCGGGGCTAACATATTCTAAAGAGTTTTTAGTAAGTTGCTATTGAATTGCTAGGGTGCTCTGGCATTGCTATGTGGTGGCTAACATTTAGGTCCGTTTACACTAGTGCATTTTCGTTTTAAAATGCATAACTTTTGCTACGGTTACGCCTGTTGACCCTCGAAAACTGAGACTTTTGAAAACGCTGCAGAGCCTATTTTAGTTAGAAAACGCCAGGGTTGCATTTCAGTGTAAACGGACCAAAACTGAGACTTTTGAAAACGATGGCGTGGCTGCCCACGTTCGCTCTGCATATCCTTGACGACCGTGTAAACAATAACTTGGAGACTGAACTGCAATCTTTATTTAGCAGCCATTGTGCAGTTAAACTCTGCATTTTTTTAATACTGCAGCTGCCTACATGCGCAAGACGCAACTGTTTACACTTGTAAGCGCATGCCCAGTGTGCATGAACGGTCATGTGATGTGTTTTCGGTCATGTAGTGTAGACGGAGATCATTTCTGAAATGCTGTGGAAACGCCAGTGTAGACGAGGATCGTTTTCATTTTAAAACACCGTTTTAAATCGAAAACGCACTAGTGTAAACTGGGCCTTAGATTAGATTCTCTATGGATTTGTTCACACTGTACACAAATCATATTTATTTATTTATTTTAAGAACTGACTGTCTGTACTGTCATTTTAAAAATGTAATGAAACTGGATCTGTTTCTTTAGACAGTTGTCAATATGAGGTGATCTGCATTGGTTGCTATATTAACAGTGACTGTGTAAGCATCTGCACAACACAAAGAGACTCTTTTCATACAATACCCAAAGTAGCATATGGAAAGTGAGGACAGAAAACTGGAAAATTTGATTTTGTGTATCATGATGTATCTCAGACTTGAGATCCAGAATGACTATTTAGACTGAGAAACATTCCCAAAAAAACAAAAATCAGTTTACTTGGATTTCAGACCAATTATGGATATAAACCCATTGATGGGTTTTTAAAAAAAAAAAAAAAAAAAAAAAAAATTGAGTCAAATTCTCCAACAGGCAAGCTGCTCCCCTCATGATGAAAACACTACGGCTTTGTGTTGAGGTAAAACTCTTCTCTCAGAGCTTGCAAAATAACCGTAACATTGACTGGCAATACGCCTTCCATGGAATTTGTCATCTTGCATTAGAGAACTGACTCAGAAGCTGAGGAAATCAGCCTCAGAAGATAATCGTAAGAGGCCTGTTTTGTTGCCATCATGTAGGACAACGTGGCAGAAGAGAAATGTGTTATGTTATTTGGTTTCACTTCGGATGAAGTGAATAAGCCAGGGACATTTATCTCAAGTCTCCACATGCATGTGGCTGCAATCATGAAGGACTTTACTGTCAACATGACAAGCACACACCCAGAGGTAAGACTAGAGGGGTGAGAGGCGTCTTTCTGCTCTTTCTGTCTGCTAAACTGTAGCTGTAGGAAGCTATAAATGCCAGACAAGTTTTAATGATACACAGAGGAAAAAGCTAGTTGTTGGTTGTTTGCTTGAACCACTTATGGAAAATTAGTGCACTCTGTCCCAATTTCCTGTCAACTAATGAAAAACTCCCCCACTGGCCCCAGGAAAGGCACACACAAACACACACACACACACACTGAAAGAGTTTATGCAGTTATGAGCTCATGGCATGTACTGTAATTGAGAACATCAAAAAATGAAAGGATTTGGTATGTATAGCTCTAGTTTTCATGTGACATCAAACCTTTATAGGAACGCCCACTTGGGGGACAAAACAAAGATTTCCTCTGCTGCGTGCCAGTTATTTTTACCAGGTTTGTACTAAGTACTAATGTAACAACAAGACCAAATTCAGTATACACTTTATTAATAAAACCTACTATGTACAGACAAGCAGAATAGGAACGGAACTCAAAGTTTCTAGTTAAGTGTTTTCCCATAGAAAACCATTATGAGGAAAACGCTTAACATGCAATTTAGTGTGTTGCGTTCATATTCTGGGCTCATCTGCTTGCCTGTATAAAGTATGCATCATCAATAAGGTGAATATTGAATTTTATATTTTAAAGGTGCAACAGGACATTGTACAGTTAAGTAGGATTCGGCTGGAACTGTAAAAGGTGGCTGCTGTTGTTTGCAGTGCTCTGTGACTGATGTCTGTCTACATAAACTCTGCCAGGGGCGTTTCCTCCGAGGAGGCAAGGGAGGCAGTGCCTCCTCAAAAAATTAGGAAGAGAAAATAATCCATATTACAAAAATAAAACAACGCAAATATTACAGAATGTGACAATAAAAAGTGTACAAGTCACTAATTTTTCTAAAGGAACACTGTGCAACAGCGACACCCGCAGGTAAAGTTACAGTGGGTGTCTCTCGTGCCTCCCTTCCCCTTATAGAAAATCAACAGACCCCCTAAAGTGTGCGGTGGGTTTTGTGGGGGTAATAGAGAATGAATGGGGGAAAGTCATGTGAGAGGAGGCAATGCTATGATTGGATATGATCGGTTATGATTGGATATGATTGGTTTGTGTGATAAATCCCGCCTCTTGTTTATGTGAGTGTTCCGCGCGTCAGTCTGAATGAACAAAATGATGGCGTCAATGGGAAGACTAATTAAAAAGTAAGTAAACAGCTCACCCACTTAGATATCACCGCTTTATGTCACATCAAAATCAAACTTGAAAAGACCTGAAAACATGATGTCTGCTGGGGGTTTTAGTGAGCAATCACTATTGGTGAAATTAAAAATACACCTTCGTGTCTGTGACAGTGTTTACCGAGCATGACTGATGATTCGAAATAAGTTGACTATTAAAAAGAACAGCTGGAAATCAATACACAAATAAAATATATTGTTTAAATTGTTACTGCCTTTAGTTATTATTTTGGAATAAATGTAAAAATGCTTAAAACACTAACTTTTTTGTTTATGAGATGTAA
Source organism: Mylopharyngodon piceus (assembly GCA_039654765.1). Taxonomy (NCBI): domain Eukaryota; kingdom Metazoa; phylum Chordata; class Actinopteri; order Cypriniformes; family Xenocyprididae; genus Mylopharyngodon; species Mylopharyngodon piceus. Next base: position 28,603,792 of record CM077453.1, read on the forward strand.
AAATACAAAATAGAATTGTATTTGGTTTCTTTTTTCTTTTTTGATGTAATGTAAAGTAATGTTCATTTAATGAGGAAAATGTGACAAGTAACAGACATGAATTTACATTTGATTTATAAAAAATAAAAAATAAATAAAAAACTGAGGTCATTATTTGCCTCCTCATTTCAGAACACCACTGCACGCCACTGAACTCCGCATAGCATGAAAGACGTATGATGTCTGCGTGAACAGGGTGTGCGAGGGTACAGTTGTGGTCAGAATTATTGGCACCCTTGGTAAATATGATCAAAGATGACTGTAAAAATAAATCTGCATTGTTTATCCTTTTGATCTTTAATTCATAAAATTAGCAAAAATCTAACCTTTCATTGAAGGAAAAGAATTGAAAGTGGGGGAAAATCACATTATGAAATAAATGTTTTTCTCCAAAACACACTGGCCACAATTATTGGCACCCCTAGAATTTTTTATGAGTAAAATATCTCTGAAGTATATTCCCATTCATATTTTTTAGCACTCCAGGGTGATCATGAACATGAAATTGTCCAGCCATGACTTCCTGTTCCACAGGAGTATAAACATGAGGAGAAACAAAGGCCAAATTCCCTTAATCATTCATCACAATGAGCAAAACTAAATAATATAGTTCTGATGTGCAGCAAAAGATTGTTGAGCTTCACAAAATAGAAAGTGGCTGTAAGAAAATAGCTAAAGCATTGAAAATTCCCATTTCCACTATCAGGGCAATAATTAAGAAGTTCCCATCAACTAAAGATGTCACAAATCTGCCTGGAAGAGGACGTGTGTCTAAATCGTCCTAATGTGCGGTGAGGAGGAAAGTTTGAGTGGACAAAGACTCTCCAAGGATCACAGCTGGAGAATTGCAGAGATTAGTTGAGTCTTGAGTCTCAGAAAGCCTAAAAAAAAATTATCAAACAGCACCTACATCCCCACAAGTTGTTCGGGAGGGTTTCAAGAAAAATCCTCTGCTCTCATCCAGAAACAATCTCCAGCATATTCAGTTGTCAGACACGACTGTAACTTAAAACGGGACCGGCTTCTATGGTCAGATGAAACTAAAAAAAGAGCTTTTTGGCAGCAAACCCACCAGATGGGTTTGGTGCACACATGGATAAAAAGTACCCCATGCCCACGGTTAAATATACTGCTGGATCTTTAATGTTGTGGGCCTATTTTTCTGCTGGAGGTCCTGGACATCTTGTTCAGATACATGGTATCATGGATTCTATCAAATACCAACAGATAAAAAATCAAAACCTGACCGCTTCTGCTAGAAATCCAATAATGGGCCATGGTTTGATCTTCCATCAGGACAATGATCCAAAACAAACATCAAAACCAACACAAAAATGTGTCACTGAGCACAAAATGAAGTTTCTGCCATGGCCATCCCAGTCCCCTGACCTGAACCCTATAGAAAATGAGTGGAGTGAACTGAAGAGAAGAAGCACCAACATGGATCTGGGAATCTGAAGGATCTGGAGAGATTCTGCATGAAGGAATGGTCTCTGATCTCTTGTCAGGTGTTCTCCAAACTCATCAGGCATTATAGGTGAAGACTCAGAGCTGTTATCTTGGCAAAAGGAGGTTGCAAAAAGTATTGAATAAAAGGGTGCCAATAATTGTGGCCAACGTGTTTTGGAGAAAAACATTTATTTCATAATGTGATTTTCCCCCCCACTTTTAATTCTTTTCCTTCAATGAAAGGTCAGATTTTTGCTAATTTTATGAATTAAAGATCAAAAGGATAAACAATGCAGATTTATTTTTACAGTCATCTTTGATCATATTTACCAAGGGTGCCAATAATTCTGACCACAACTGTATGTAAAAATATACGTTGACAGGCAGGTAGGACATCGTATTATTTCATTTGGTCCGAATATAATTATTGAACATCTTAGGGTCCTACACCTTCCACAGACGATATACATTTATAAAAATAGACCGTTTAACATAGTGATCAGGATATGAGGAGACTTTCAACCAGTATAACAACAACAACAAAAAATGTTTCTGTGGAGAATCACCTATTGTACCTTAATTATCTCTGTTAATCTACATTAGGCGTTTTAGAATGTTCCGCTGTTAAGTGATTGAAAAACTGCGACAGGTGCTGTATATGGATCACAAGTGCCCAAAACTTACAGTTTGTTCACATATCATTGTTTTCTTCTTTTGAGAGGTGATCTAAAAATGTATGGTTTGAATCAGATGGAAATTGATAGGCCTGCTGCAGTTTTATGGATATTTTGGGGTTATAGATATTATAGGGTTGAGGACACCGACCTCTCATAGAACAAAATAATGGAAGAAATAGTAATAGTAAATGTGGAGGAACAGAAGTCCTGCCTTTTAGTTAAAAGAACCAATCGCACGTTTAGTTACCTTGAAATGTGCATGCACAATAGCTGGTCCTGACAGAAAAATGTAATTTTTCAGTGTAATTTGAGCTAAATCAGCTTTATTCATAATTTTATTGTCAGATTTTGTGATTTGACACATTATTAATATATAATCTTGACAAACAGTTACAGCAATTTCAGTGTTTCCCAAAATAGATAGGGTGAACTTTGAAGGGACTTTGGCAGTAAGTAAATTCAAACTTTCAATACACTTATTAAAACAATATAAGTGTCCATAGTTAATTATAAAATTTTAAACAAATTGGCAACTTGTCAAAATTATATTAAAAAATTCAAATGGTTCTGTTAAATTATTAGAACTTTCAAAAATTGTGTTTTGTGGGTTGAATTTACACATTTATAAACCAAAACTGTCTTTTTATTATAATTTTGCATATTGTTTTTCTTTTGAAGTTCATTATGATTTTAGTGTTTACTTTTTGATTGCTCTTGTATGCAAACCAATTTTGGCATTGCGTAGGGTGCACAATGAGATCAAGGGTTGTGCCTTCATTTCAGAACGTTCATCTGCAGACGCATGAAAGCTGCTCTCTGTCTCCACACTGTCTTTCTCAAAAGTAACCTGGGACAGCAGCCAGCTGTAGTTTCTTTTTAATTTTACAGTCACCAGACCCTACAGTTTTTTGCTAAATAACAACATGCCTTCCTTTGTTAATGTCTGGTCTTCGTTCCCAGACTTTTGTCATCTGCTCTGCTCAAACTGTCCTTATTGTCACCACTTGCTCAACTTCAGAGTGAATAGGAAAATGATCACATTACAAACCAAAAACATAATAATACTTTCCTGTTGAAAAGGAAGTACTGATGATATTTAACCAGTGCACATGTTAGACATATGTGCAGACAACAGGTTAAGATTTATGTGCACTGTAGCCACCGTAACAATGCATCTTTACACTGCAAAGGTGGCGCAGAATCTGCATCTGAAGTGACGTACAGTACAGTATACCATGGTGCATTAACACAGACTAAAGATTGTTATCGTTAACTTTCAGACTCAGAGAAAAAATATTTTTGTTATCTAAAATGAAAACGGGTTTAAAAAACATTTTGTCTTATTTTTGCTCCATTTCACAAATGAAAATACTTCCAAACAGGGCCACAGCTGCGAATCTCCAAGCAACAGTGGTGTTTTGTTACTGAATGAATCTGCGTTTTTTTTAACGAATCGAGTGAGTCAATGATTCAGTGACCCATTAATAAACACAGTGGCTACATCCGAAACTGCATACTTCCCCATTACGTAGTAGGCGAAAAACAGTATGTGACAAAAGAAGTATGTCCGAATTCACAGAACTCATAAAAGAGTAGGTAAAATGTACCTGGATGACTGACTACTTCCGACTGACTACTTGAAAGACACTTTACTATGGGAGAGGATTTGTGATTGGCAGTCAGACTGATGCTGGTAGGTCACATGATAATGACAAAATGGCAAATATAGTACGTCCGGATTACATTCATACTACATACAACATACTTTTTTAGTGGTCGTGAAGTAATTACTTATTCAAAATAAGTACCTACTCAAGAGAGTATGTGATTTTGGACGCAGCCAGACACTTTCTTCGCTCCTGAATGAATCAGACGTTTTTAACAAATCGATTGAATGAACGACTCAATGACTCACCCATTAAGACAGTGACTTGCTGCCACCTACTGGCAGTTTTAGTTTCATATTTTAAAGTATAATTTCTTTTTTCACATCATTTTCACATATTTCTATATTCAATTTTATATTTAAAACAATAATCCCATAACATTATTTATGCTATTGTAATTGCAGTATAAATGTATGTCACCTCTGAGCTGCATTAAAGTTTGTGTAAATAAATATAAATACCACTTCAGATGCAGCTTTTTTGCCACTTCTGCAGTGCAAAGATGGATTATTTTGATAATAACTTCATTTGAGTGGTGACAGCCCGATTATGTAATTGAACTTATTGTTAAAATAATTTTTTTTAAACAAATTTATAAATTTAAATTCAAGAATTTGACAAAAGATGATGCATACATTTAATAAGGTAAAAAAAAAGTTGCACTTATAAAAGATTAATAAATGCCCCCGACAACCAATTTAAGGGGGCAAATATTGACCTAAATATTGGTGTAAAAATACAAAATAAAAAGGCTTTTTTTCTTTGCTAGAACAAGATATCACAATACATTTTTGAATTCAAATGGCAAAGTCTTGGGATCCTCTTTCAACTTCAAAGATAATTTGGACCCACTTATTATTGAATTTAGAGACAAGGGACAACTGGAGCCAAATTTAATGATGAAATAAGAAAAATAAAAACAACAGAACATGAGGAAAAGACTAACAAGACACACCTGGACACAATCAGGGAACTAATCAAGCAAGAAACTACAAGGGACTACAAAATGTGGCAAACATGACAGGAAACAGGAAATGAAACAAAATCCAGGAACAAGCACAGAGGACATATAACACTGTAACTACATCTGTAATTTTTGTAATTACATCTACAAATATACTGTTGACCCTACTCCTACCCCTTAACCCCCTATATCTACTCGTACCACGAAACCTGTCCCTAACCTGTCCGTATCAAACCTCAATAGCAACAAATGCTAAGCATCACTGTATTGCTCAATAAAACATCATCTGCTTCTAATTAGCAACAGATCCATGTTGTTCAATGATTTTGTATGTAGCATCAACTTGACCACTTTGCCTAGTTGAACAGAAGCATTTGGCAGTAACTTAAATTAAATAAGTTAATTTCCCATTTTGTTATTGTTTTCTTTTTTGAGAATGAAAGATGTCTTGATCCACTCAAAGCTCGACAGACATGTATGACCACAGTTGCTATGTAAACCAAAAGACACAACCACTGAACTCACGTCATCATAATTTCAGGAATCTGGGTCAGACACACCAACGCAAGAAGTCCCATCACTGACACATCCACTAGAGTGCTGACTATGCAATATTTTTTTGGTAAGTGGCTAAATTTACTGAGTACAATGAGGTTTAATTTGTTAACATTAGTTACAGCATTAGTAGTTAACATAAACTAACAATTAAAAATACTTCTAAAGCATTCATGGTAACACAGTGTCTTTGTTACACGTTACATATATTTACTGTAGTAATAATAGTAAACTATATATAATTACATGCAACACAATAATCCTAACCCTATAGTAAGTACATTGTTAATGTTAGTACCTAAATGCATAATTACACTGTAACAAGGACACCTTAAAATAAAGTTTTCCCTGCATTTATTAATCTTAGTTAAAGGGTTAATTCACCCCAAAATCTTTTTGATGAAATCTGAGAGCTTTCTGTTTCTATATTGACAGCTACGCGATTAATACTTTAACACTATATAAAGAGATTGTAAAACTAATCCATATGAATTGAGTTGTTTAGTCCAAATTTTCTGAAGAGACTCAATCGCTTTTTATGATGAACAGATTTAATTTAGGCTTTTACTCACATATAAACATTTATCAGTGAACATAAACAGAAGCTCAACCAAACCTGAATGACGGAAGCTCAAACGTGATGCGTAACATGAGAATGAATCTCATTGGTTCTCGCACACGTCAAGCAAACATGCTTGAGCTTCAGTTTACCACAACTGATGTGTGAGTTGATGAATGTTTACATGTGAATAAAAGCCTAAATTCAATCTGTTCATCATATAAAGTGAGTCTCTTCAGAAAATTTGGACTAAACCGCTCAGTTCATATGGATTAGTTTAACGATCTCTTTATGAACTTTTCTCTCAGATTTCATCAAAAAGATCTTCATTTGCGTTCAGAAGATAAACAAAAGTCTTATGGGATAGGAATGACATGAGGCTGAGTAATTAATGACAGAATTTTCATTTTTGGGTGAACACTTTAATGTTAATTTCAACATTTACTGAAACATTATTAAAATAAAAAATAGTATCTGTTAATATGATCTGTCTTTCACTTCATTTTTTTTTTTTTACTGTTTGTCAAACAAACATTTTCGTCAGTAATTTTATAAATGTAACAGTGGATATACATACATACATTTTTCAGAGGAATCAGTCATGATGCACGTGTTTAGGTGAGGTGGGTGAAGTGGATGCTTCCTTAAATGAAAGATTATAATAGCTTTCAAAAAAAAAAAAAAAAAAATGTTTGCAAAGCCCCTTAAAAAGTTAGCTCAGACTCCCTCTACCTCCTGTGCCCCATTATATAAGCAGCATATTTTAAAGCTGGCTTCAAATACTGGAATCTTCTGATGGGTTTGCCAGACAACAACATCCCTATCCGGCAGCATAACTGTCTCTGTTTGTTTTACGGCTCACAGCTGTTTGTCCGGTGTAATGTTCTGAATATGCGCCTTTATGATCAATTTAACTAACGCTGCACCAAAAAGCACAAACCTAAAAAAAAATATCATTTATCAAACATAATTGCAACTCTAACAACATTTAACATTTTAGAGATTTGAGCTACATAATGTACATTGTTTGGACATGATTCCATGGGAACACCAAGTGTTTTAGACAGTAATATTTTGTTTTTTGGAGATATAGTAAACTTCTTTGAAGGTATGCCATATTCTTTCATATTCAAATTGAATATTCTAAATAATATGGTAATCATACAGTACTATGGTATATATCAAAACAGTGCTCCCCATGGGATTTTGTAAGACTATGGGGGTTGGACCTTGGACCTTGGGGTTGGTCCCACTATTTTGTTTATTTTAAAGTTAAATGCATCAGTCTGGTACACTTTGAGAGTTGAAAACTAAGAGTTCCAACTTGTTTTCAGTGTCCAAATTGAACAGAGTAAGGCCCTGTCCCAAAATGGCACCTTAAGCACTTGCAGTCTTCCTACGAGTCTGCACTTTCGTGATGTAATGCCACTTTGACTGTCAGGAAGCAGTGCGACAGAGCGGAGCTCACTTCAGTGTGTGCTCAGCAAAAGTGTACATCGAAGGCGCATATCAGCTGCAAGGGGGGCACTCACGAACACCCTTCTGAAACTTAAAATGACAAATGGGACAACCTGCGGTTTCAAGGACTTAACGGACACGTTCACACGGCAGCCATTGTAAGTACACACAGCCGAAAGTGCATATGAAGTGTGCCATTTGGGACAGGGCCTAAAAAGTCTTTGCATTGACTTGTACCTGGACTTTAAAGGTGCGGTATGTAATATTGACAGCTAGTGGTTGAAATGGGTACTGCAGTCCAAATTCAAAATATTGGAGAGAGTTGTCTCCCCCACCCCCTCCTCCTCAGACTCGACACTCAAGCTGGTTGCCAGACTGAGGACATGTAACAGGAACGAGCGCAATGGACAATGGACTAGGTGCACAAGATGGCGCCGGTGAGCTGCTGCGATGCGACTGCGCGCATGGTTACTTCTGGTCTTAGCGACGCTTGCATTTGGTGCAAGAAGAAACTTAAATATGAAACTTGGCTAGATATAATAGATTTTTTTTTTTTAAATTAAAGAGAAGATGGTGGTCTATCAGAGACGAAAGAAAACATCCTTGTTATATTATTGTGTAACGTTACCTCTGTGTGGTAATTCAACGAGATACGCGATCTTTGACTTTCAATCTTTCTCCTGTTGATTATGTGGTTCAGGCTCAACGGTGATCCACAAGGATCTCTTTATCCATACATAACACTCAAGTATGTAATATATATCTCCTGATTTTGTTCTGACAGCTGGGGGACTAAATGGCTCAAAAACTGCCTTCTCTTTCTGCGTGGAACAACACTCGACCTTCACGAAGATCTAATGATTGCTATTGTCAACTGAAGTATCAATCCTCATCAGAGATAAATAAACATGGGAATATGATATGGACTCAGTGTATGCTTAAGTAACTTTATTTGGTAACATTATTATCGCTAACTGTATTATTTAGTAGCCAATGTAATTTAAATGCATACAGTAATTTTCAGTGTTTGTATTTCCCCTGTGTGTTTCTATTAATTACTGCATTTATTTAGTTCAAGTGAGACGAGTAAAGAGTATCTGTTGCATACATCATTATCTGTCTCGTCTAAGCAGCAAAAAACGTATTTTACTACGGGTAAAAAAAAAAAAAAAGTACCTATATTAAACTGTTTGCGCTACAGTTAAAAATGTAAATTAATCGCAATCTTTTCACAGCCCTTGTTTTTATCTAAAAAGATAATTGATGCAAAGAAATCGTAAAATATGTAGTGATCATATTGATGGAGCAATTGATGTAGGTAAGTGAAAATATATGCGCAGAATTGAGAAAATAGTATTTATGGAAATAAATTTATCACAGGGCATTTTATGCAGACAACTCTAATCATAGTTGTATATTTACAGGCATTATTGTCATTGTATATGTGTATGCACCATGAGTTTGTTAATCTAACTAACCCATGCATGCATGCATTTAAATGCCATTGGCTCATGTGATTGTACTATATATCTTAGTTGTATTTTAAGTGATATAACAGATTCTATAAACAACTATAAGAGATCATTTTCGGCTTTCCCCGGCACTCTGCACCGGCATAAAGCGAAACCAGAAGTGTATATGCGTACACTCGCTGATCGAAAATCCAAAATGGCGGCCACATGCTAGTCCATGGAGGGCAACGAGCCTTACACTGTAAGTTGATGACATGATTTACCCGCATTTTAATATATCTCTGGATATAGAGCTTTTTAGATGGATGCCGAAGCTTTTAAGTCAGGTAGAGTCTGCGATCTCTGACCAAGTTTGTTTGCTGGCTTCCATGGCTGCAATACGCTTTGTTTTCCGCCAATTATTGGGTAAATTGGCAGTGGGTAGGATCACACAGACCAAAACAAACACAGACATTCTGACGCACATTTCAAAGTAGAATAACTGGCTGTAGCATTGTTTTTCAGAGAAACGAGTATGTGAACTTAGCATGTTTTCTAAATCTCTGCAAACATATTATGGTATTTTTTAAAAAATTACATACAGCACATTTAACACGGGTTTGCACATGGGTTTGCAAACAGGTTTACAAACCCATTTCAATAATGTTATTATGAGAAGTGTAAACATATTTTCTGTTCAATATGAAACTGTGGCGGGACAGATTAGACCAGGAGTGTCCAGACTCGGTCCTGGAGGGCCACTGTCCTGCAGAGTTTAGCTCCAACTTGCCTCAACACACCTGCCTGGAAGTTTCTAGTATGGTTCTGGCTGGTTCAGGTGTGTGGGGCTGGAGCTGAACTCTGCAGGACAGTGGCCTTCCAGGACCAGGATTGGACACCCCTGGATTAGACTGTAACAGGCTGCCAGAGTCTAGGTAATTAATGGGAAATACTGCAAAGTATAGTGTTATTGCCATTCCATAACATCACCCCAGCATAGTACTGTCACAGTATTTTCTTTTAAGGCCTGTGAACACTCAGTCATCCAGATCATCACTGAATATCTTTTACTGTTTAGTTTTGGAGCATCTGGATGTGTTTTTCCATTAGGTATTGGCATGCGTCCAAGTGGCTTCATCCATTGTGGTGAAATGGTGATGGTTTAACCCCATACTGTGATGTCATCATACTTTATAATCTCTGAGGGTGTCGCCTCCCTGATGGTGTTAATCACTGTACTATGTTTGGCTGTCCAATTGTATAATTGTCCTGATATACAAGTCTAGACTCTATTGTTTCTGCCCTGTTTCTCTGTATGATCTTTTAGGCCCAGGTCTCTTTTAAGCTTCTTTCTTGACATCTGATTGCTTTGTTGAGTAGTCAGTTGTGTTGAGTATCACTGTGCATGTCCTTTTAATAAAAACCATTCTATGATTCAAGCGCAAATTCTTGACATCACTTAGCTAATATCTGATCAACTCCATCTAACCTGCAGATACATGGAGCAGGATAGCACAAGACGGTGAGGAAGTGATTTGTTGGTGATTTTCTGAAACATCTCTTTAAGAGAATTAGGTCCAAATTTGAAGCCAAATGTGACTCACAGTGGGGATGACATTTAGGGCTACTAAGCAAGCTCCTCAGAGAAAACGAGGGTGTGGGTGTTGAGTTTTGCACTGTGCTTCACATTTATAAATGACAACACCCTCTGCAAATGGTGTTAAGTCCAAATGGGTCTGTTGACATTGGACCTCATCTTTTTACTTTGGTAATATAAAGCTGCACATTTTTCATAGCGGAGAAAATGTCAGCCTGTTTTAGCAGCTCTTGTAGGAGCCATCAAGTTATTGTTAGTGCACTGTACAATGTGATGTATCTTCAATCTAGATTTGATGCACTTGGTTTTCCTAACTTTGTGAAGAAATTGTGACTGATGGTTGCATATGCAAAAGTTGCTGCCAAGGTTGCTAGGCTGTTGCAATGTGGTTGCTAAGGTGTTCTAAGTGTTTTTTTGTGCACTATGCAGATGCTAGACTGTCCTACACTATTATTTAAAAGTTTGGGGTCGGTGAAAAAAGCTGAATTTTCAGCATCATTACTCCTGTCTTCAGTGCCACATCCTTCAGAAATCATTCTAACATGCTGATTTGATACTCAAGAAACAATTCTTATATTATTATTAGTTTTTAATTATATTCTTTATTGGCATTATACAAACACACAACGAAATTATGACTTGCCAACATATACAGATAAAAGAATAGCTAAAAGTGCATATTACAAACAAAGGCCATATTGCACATAAATGAAATAAAGTGCTCAGTGTTATTGCACAAAAATGGTTCTTTCATGTCAAGGATGTATTGTAGTTGAATGGTGTGCTTTCAGTTCAGAGTTCAGTATGGTGATAGCTTTAAAATAGAAACTGTTCATGAATCTTGTGGTGCATGTTTTGATAGACCTGTAGCATTTCCCAGATTACAACAGTTCAAACAGGTGATGGGCAGGGAGTCCTTCAGAATGTTGTGTGTTCCCTTTCGAATGGGAACTCGCACTGTGGCCTAGGACGCTAATGTGGAATGCCAAAACACAACAATGGCATTGGCTGGCGACAGCCCATAGTCACTACCAGTACAACCAGAGTATAAATAGGGCGCCTGTAGTGCACGTCATCCTCTTTCTTATCTTTAGGGGCCGGTTGTTTGTTGTGATGTGTTGAAGGCAGTATGGCAACTAAATCTTTCAGGAAGTGTGTTCATCCGTGCCAGCGCGAGCTCTGCGTGATTTGCTTGGGTGAGGAGCATGCTCGCTCTGTCCTCGAGGGGACTGAATGCGAGCATTGCGAGAGTTTTCCTATTAAAAACTCCGCTCTTGTTTGTCCCTTTTCTCGAGGGAATTCAAGCCAAGAAGAGCAGGATATGGCTGTTGAGGATGATGTTGTTTCTGAATTCTCACAGCCTGCCTGCCTCGCATACGATGAGTTGCTGGAGGTTATGTCTCGCATCACAGACAGATTAGATCTGATGTGGCGGCACAAGAGATGTGATCTGCTGAAAGACCTGGACCAGGGGCTCCCCACTGAGGCGTAGCAGAACTGCGCCGCACTACAGATCTTGCCCCCTATGCCACCAAAAAAACTGCTGCTGCGATCGGCCAATTGATTGCGGCAATGGTAGCCATGGAGGGGAATTTCTGGGTGAACCTGGTTGTGCCAGGTTGTATGGTTCTCTTTGAGCCTCCTTGGTGCAACCACCCTTTTGGGGATCGTTGCGAGGTTTCCTCTCAAAGTCATCATGCTGAAACCTCCGCTCTTCAGAGCCCTGCATTAGATACCTGTCTGAGTTGTGTGGCTCTCTTTGAGCCTCCTTGTTGAGGTGGTCTTTTAGCGTAGAGTGTAGTTAGGTTTCCCCTTGCTATAGAGGGTCGTTATGCTGAAGCCTCTGCTCTGAGAGCAGTAGACTGGGTGTTTGGCTCTCTTTTGGAGCCTCCCTGGTTTACTGTTTTCATGGTGGCATTGCTAGGTTTCCTCTCGCTTAGAGAGTTTTTCCCCAAAGTTCCTCGTAGTAGTATCGAGTGTTAGGCTTTTTTGGGCCTCCTTGGTAAGCAGTCCTTATTGTAGAATGTAGCTAGGTCTCCTCTTACTTTAGAGAGTCGTTTTTGCTGAGGCCTCCATTCTTTGAGCTCACCTAGGGGGCCATGAGCCTCCCTCGTCTAGCCACCCCTAGGGAAGCTTTGTTAGGTTTCCTCTCGATTTAGAGAGTCATCATGCTGAGACCTCTGCTCCCCAAGCTCCACTTTAGATAACCGGTCTAAGTAGCATGGCTCTCTGTGAGCCTCCTTAGTGAGGTTGTCTGTTAGTATAGAGCGTAGTTAGGTTTCCCCTCGCTATAGCTCTGCTCTGAGAGCTCTGTGAGGGCAGTAGATTCCCTGGTTAACTGTCCTCAAGGTGGTGTTGTTAGGTTTCCTCTCACTTTAGAGTCTTCCTGCTGAAGCCTCTGCCCCAAGGGCTCCGCGTGGATGGCAGTATCAAGTGTAAGTCTTCTTTTAGCCTCCTTGGTAGGCAGTCCTTAGTGTAGAATGTAGCCAGGCCTCCTCTCGCTTCAGACAGTCTTTCTGCTGAGGCCTCCATTCTTAGAGCCCCCTTGAGTGTTGCTCCTTTCATGAGACCTCCACTCATTAGGGTTGGGTATCGTTTTAATTTTAGCGATTCCGATTCCGCTTATCGAATCCGGTTCTTATCGATTCTCGGTTCCGATTCCAATGGAGAGAAAAAAAGAGCAAATACCTCAAGAATAATGTTTTTACCTTTAATTCTTGCCACATTTAGTCTATAAATAACACTTTCAATAAGGAATGACCAGAAGCAATTACAAACCAAAACTATTTAGGTATAACACAAAAAATACAACATGAAATATATAACAGGCAGTTGCTATTGGAAGCAGTAACATAAGAGAGATTAAAATGCAAAGTCAGTAATATTGAATACATTAGTACTCCACTAGGTGGCAACAAGTGATTGTTTAAATATTAATTTTTCATTGAATCATTCATTCAAGAGTCATTCAAAACGGTGGATCATCCATTAACTAAACAAGTATTTATGAATAAAACAGAATTAAATAATTTTTAAAAAGTGATTGAATGAATGATTCAAATTAATATAGGCTAATTTAAAATAAACTAGAACATGTTGTCCTGTAGCTGCGTGAATGTATTTAATCGTGATCACTATTTAAAAAAAAATAAAGACTGATTGTCACTTTATGCAGAATTATGCGGCTCTAATTCAAAGGTGAATGTCTTTTCATCTGTGTTTTGTACCCGAGTGTGAGACGCTGCTATTGCTAACATTAGCTGTATCTGGTGTTTTGTAGCAGGACTCGTGGCTGGGAGAGTTAGGGGCCGTTTACATATCGTTATTTTCCAAGTTCGTTATTTTAAATGTAGGCGCATTATTTCAAATGTTCGTTATTTCAAATGTTTCCAGGCGCGCTTATGCCGTGGCGAGATGAAAACATCTCAACTTTTCAGAATGCCGCAAGCGCACCGCAGGTCATATGACAAGAACCAACCGATCAGCTTCGGCCTTTCTGTAACAAAATCGAAAGCTTAGCCGAACAGCTGATCATAGCTGTACAGGGCGGGTTTTATTTCTCATCTCCATAAATATATCTAGTAGTAATGCTAATGCAAGGTCTAGAAATCAATTAATCCTTTGCTGATACTTTCTCGTCATCTTGGAGAGCGCAGTTCATGGTTGCATAGCAACAACAGACGCCATGGGAGCACAAGCGCTTTGGAAAGGAGTGGCGTGGCCGTGCTTTCCATGTGTTTTTAGACGCGACATGTGAACGGCCCCTTAAACACGGTGCATTCCTTCAGATTAATGCAGTGTTGAAGCAAAAGTCAGTGCCGATTGTAATGAACTGCGCATGTGCGTGATGAGATATGGTCTTTGTTGCAGGTCCTAGCAGATAGATACAACCGTAAAATGCCCACTGCCATTCGCCGTGCGAGAATGACTGAAAAAAGTCAGGAATCGATAAACAGAATCGAAATGCGCACATCGTATCGAATACCCGGTTCTTTGAAATTTGGAACCAGTTCTTGATACCCAACCCTACCACTCGTAAGGGGTGCGTCCCCTGCAGCGACTGGCAGGATGTTTTATCCTTGGCCATATTCCCTTAAAGGTATTTTTACCAGGCCCTGTGCTAAGCTGCCCTTCATAGCCAGGGTTTCTGGCCATAGGGAATAGAGTCTATGATGATCACTGGTGCGTACCACTAGGATGGGGAACATGACTCATTGACTCAACATAATGTCATTTGTCACGGCACTCATTCCTTCAGCATGGCGGAGTGGGCATTTGTTCCCCATTAGCATCCTAGGACGCAGTGCGAGTCCCCATCCGAAAGGGAACGTCTCGGGTTACGAATGTAACCATGGTGCCCTGAGAAGGGGAACGAGACACTGCGTCCCTTTGCCATGCTTCAGGCTTGCCTGCCCACATCTTCTTCAGACAAAAAGCATATGACGTGCAGGTGCCCTATTTACACTCTGGTCACACTGGTAGTGATGTCATGGGCTGTCGCCGGCCAATGTCATTGTCATGTTTTGACGCGTGCTTCAGACACCGGCATTCCGGAGACATTCCCCATTAGTGTCCTGGTGACAAAGTGTCTCGTTTCCTTTCTCAGGGAACCATGGTTACATTCGTAACCCAAGACGTTTTCTGCAGGCAACGGAAGATAAATATGACGTCCAGGGCAGGGAGCTGTTGGTTTGTGATGTTCTGCACAGTCTTTATGACTCTCTGCAGGACCTTTTTTCATCAACTGCAGAGCTGCCTCCATACCACACCAGCATGTCATGTGTGAGGACACTCTCAATGTAGCAGAGGTAGAATGACACCATGAATGAGCCTTTGTGACAGGTTTACCTTTCTGAGTGTTCTTAAGAAGTACAGCAGCTTTTGTGCCTTCTTGACCAGCACCGTGATGTTTATCGTCCATGAGAGGTCCTCTGTTATGTGTCTGCCCAGAAATTTAAAGCTGGACACTCTCTCCACCATCTCCCCGTTGATGTGCAATGGTGTGTGAATATCCTGTTTCTTTCTGAAATCAGTAATGAGTTCTTTTGTTTTATTGATGTTTAGAGTCAAATTATTCTCTGTGACCACACTGTCAGCCTCTGTACCTCCTCTCTAAAGGCAGACTCATCGCCTCTGGAGATCAACCCCACCACAGTCATGTCATCCGCGAATTTGATAATGGTGTTAGTGTTATAAGATGGTATACAGTTATGAGTATATAGAGAGTAGAGAACAGGCTCAGCACACAGCCCTGTGCTGAGTGTCAGAGTAGAAAAATGATGCAGGCCAATCCTCACTGACTGTGACTGGTTCGTTAAGAAGTCCTTAATGCACAGGCAGATCATCTTGGAGAACAACTGCTGGGTAAGATAGTGTTAAATGCAGAACTGTAACCCATGAACAGCAGCCGTGCATACGTCCCTTGGAGGTCCAGATAGCAAAGTACAGTGTGAAGGACAGTGGAGATAGCATCATCTGTCGACCTGTTGGCCCTGTATGCATACTGCTGGGGGTCCAGAGTGGGTGGCAGAGCAGCCTTGATGTGATGCAGAACCAGCCTCTCCAGGCATTTCATGATTATGGGTGTCAGTGCAATAGGCCTATAATCGTTGAGGAATGTTATGGCAGCCTGCTTTGGCACTGGCACTATTGAAGGACGTCTTTAGGCAGGTTGGAACAGTGCACTGCAACAGAGAAAGGTTGAAGATATTTGCAAATACCTCACCCAACCCTGCAACACTGTCTCTGAGGATGCACCCTGGGATGCCATCTGGACCAGCTGCTTTCAGTATGCTGATTTTATGAAGAGTGCGTATCACCTCAGCAGGCTGGATAATGAGTGCCTGGCTGTCGGTGGCGGGAACTGGGTTGATGATAGTCCCAGTTCGTTCTACCTCGAATCGGCTGAAGAACTGGTTGAGCTGCTCTGCTACTGAAGCACTGCTGTTGGTCAGGTTGCTGGTGTTATTCTGCCAAGTGATGTGAAGAATCGCCTGTCATATCCAGCGAGGATCCGAGTTGCCGAAGAGGTTCTCGATTCTCTGCCTATAGGCTGCTTTAGCATCCCTGATGCCCTTCTTCAGGTTCATCCTGGCTGCGCTGTACTGCTGCATGTCACCGGACCGGAAAGCAGAACTGTGGGCAGGAGTTTTAGGTTCTTGGTCCTCCACAGCTTGCTGTTAGGAAACATGCGAACCCGTTTCGGGGTGGTTACATTGTCAATGCAGCATTTTATGTAAAATAGCATAGAGGATGTGTGGATGTCAATATTGTTGTCCATAAATACAGTCCAGTCAGTGCAACTGAAGCAGTCCCACAGCCACTCAGATGCCCCCTCTGGCCACATTTGCATTGCTCTAGCAGTTGGTTTGACCCTGTTGATAAGCGGTCTGTATGCCGGAGTCAGAAACAATGAAATGTGGTCAGACAGTCCCAGATGGGGGAGAGGTGATGTCTTATATCCATGCTTGATGTTGCTATAGACAAGTTCAAGTGTGTTTTTTTCCTCTTGTGGGACACTGGACATGCTGGCAAAATTTTGATACCAATGTTGACAATAGTTTTTCTGATTAATTTTTTTTTGGTGGAAACCATGATACAGTACATTTCTTTCAGGAATCTTTGAATGATAGAAATTTCAAAAGAACAACATTCATAGAAATCTTTTGAGACAATGCAAAAGTCTTTACTGTCACTTTTGATCAATTTAATGCTGAAAAAAACAATTAATTTCTGTAAAAAAAATCCTTAGTATTAGTAAACAAAATCATAGTATCAGTTACATTTTCTGAACTACGAGATCTGACTGAGCCCCGAAAGTGTTCATTACATCTCCAACAGTACAAACCAGTCTAGGAACAGTATTGTATATGGGGTCCTGTCCTTAAATGAGCTCTGTTTCGCAGTGGATTTGACCTGCAGTCAACTTTTCAAATCATCCGTTGCATAAGTAAGAAATATCATACGAGTCCACCCTAAAGAACTTCATATTTCATTTCATGCACATCTTCAATTGGGATATATGATGCATTTCCTCTGTTTATTTGCTTAGTCCAGAAGACCCAGCATGCAACAGGTGGGCTTTTACTCTTGGTCTATTGTTGTTCTCCATCCAAGCGAGGATAGAAGAATGTTTAAAAGAAGCACCGAGTGAAAGCAAATACATGCTATAGAGACGAAGATGATACATTTTTTAGCAAAGTTGACCTTGTTTGAGTAAACATTACATAATTTACTGAACCCTCATGCTGTTCCAAACCGTATGATTTATTTATACATGTAACACAAAAGGAGATTTTTTTTTTTTGTCAACAAAATTGGATGGTGAGCACAATTTCCAAGAAGTACAAAAAAGCTCTTTGAAACTGAACTAAACAAAGATCTAGGGTGTCTATATCCGTGCTGTGTAAAGCTCTATCAGTGTGAGGCTGGTTTTCATTTCCTATCAAGCTGTAGAATAGTGTTGTATTCATCTTTTTATTTCTGCTTTTCATCACTTCAGTAAAGCCAAGTCATATTGAATTAACTGACAGTTATAATAGTGATTTAGCAGATTGCTCAGTTGGACTGTGAAGATGAGTCTGTTGAGATCCTTTTTTAAGCTTCAGTGTCCTTAAGTGTGTGCTCATCTTTAAAAAGAAATTAAGTGAAATGGATACCACTTCAAACTATTCGCAGATAATTTAATGACAGATTAAACCCCATTCAGTTCTAAACCCCCCAAATGCCATCCACTTTCCCCACATATTCCCAACAACCGCATCCTACTCACTCATATTACCAACAACTCATGAAGCAAATATGGTACTGTATATCCATGTATCCAGAATTTTTTTATTTCCATATTTTAGTTACTTTAAAATAAAATAAGAAATTGTTTCTGATAACCTGATAAAGAAACAAAATTTTCTGCGATACAATATACAATAAAGAGTCTTACCTTGTCTCCGGGTTGTGGTCGCATGATGGACACTCGATCATACCCTTTCTTTAGAAGCACCCACAATGCATCCAGTTTTCCCTGCACATTAGCACACACACCAAAGACATGAAAATCAAGATCGAAAAAGCAAGTGTGCTTTTGTTTTGTCTGACTCAGGTCTTTATTGACCCTCAGGTGTTGATCATTCACTAAACTCTGTCAAATGGGTTTTATTATATATATTATATATTTATTATATTTATTATAAAAGATTTGCTGAACTCAACACCCAACATGTGGCCACTCTGTCTCAATATCAGATGAGATGGATAAAGCTCAAAGCCATAGTTTAGAATAAATAAATGCTTCGCTATCTGCCTCACGGTTATTAAAATGAAACAGCATTCTAATGTCCCTCAGCCTTGACCCAACTCTCATTGCACAAGAGCTGCTGTCTTCATCAAAAAAAGAAAAAAAAAAGAAAAGGAAACAGAAAATTAATGGGTGAAGGAAAGTGAAGAACAGAAGAATGTCTAAGAAGATTTAATTGTAAAGTTCGGTCACAAAAATTGCACATACTGGTCACGTTGCCTCTCTCCAAATAAACAAATAACAGGCAGACACATGAGATACAGAGATGAACAAATAAAAAGGGAATAAATGAAAAATACACAGACCAAAAAAAGGGGGGGGAGCTCTTGGAAGGCAGGATCTTTGAGAGTGAGCGAACGGAGAGAGGTGAAATGAGGGAAACCTGGTTTTGAGTGTAATAAAGTCCTGACTCCACATGCCCAGTTTCTTGGAGGTCACCACAGTTTCTGGTCTGTATTACAAATCCCTGAGCTATGATTCATAGACGCTTGATTATAAACATTGACATCTCAAGTCATGATTTCAGACATATTAATTCAGCGGGAGACCTGCATGGTGGGGGGCTGCTCATGTATAACTGTCAACAGAATTAGTCTCACCTAAAGTCTTACTTTTCTATTCAATGGAACACAAAGAAAATATTTTGACAAACATTCTCAGTGTTTTTGTCCATTCATTGAAAGTGATTAGGGCCAATTTTGTTATTTTGTTCTTTAAAATATCTTCTTTTGTGTTTTACAGAAGAAATCAATACAATTTTTACATGCATACATTCTCTTCGTACTGTTGCCCAACATAGAAAACCATAGAAAAAGACTATAGCGCCCCTTGTGGCAAAGCTAAGACTACAATACGTAGATATTATAAATTGCAGTCTGACACAGAACACGGCAACACACAAATTTAACCATGCGTAGCTAGATGCAAGTGCAGTCACATGCTTATGTAGAGTATGTCTTGGGCCATATTCAGTACTCAGCAACGTGGCCTATCCTAATGAACAACAGTGTGAGCTACAATCGAATACAGAGATCAGCAAATCATAACAAAGGTAATACATATATGCGAGGCATGTTCATTGTCCATCAACAACAAGATTAAAGGTTAAAATTTATGCGAATGTTTGGGGGAAAGTGGTCAACATTTCTTGGATTTTTTTTCACCTTTTTACTTTCATTAGTTCATTTTGCAGTGAGAAAAATGTATTTTTTAATATTCCAATTAATATGATCTCATAAAAGCAGCATGCATTATAATAATTATAAAAGAATTTTATTTGAATAGTTTTAGGTGGAGTTTAGCATGTCACACTGAACAACATGAGTTTTTCATACTGACTATCCAAATGTCCCTTTTAAAGCACCTTTAAAACATCAGCCATTTTTCAACACAAAATGCTTTTGAGTTTTAGTTGTCATGTTGTTCTTCTCACCTTTATAGGCGAGTACCATTTACGAGGGCCTGGTGGTTTCCGCATGCCATTATTTAGGATGCGAGCAGGAGGAGCCTCAAACTCTTGTTCAGGCATCTTTACTCTTGCGTTCTTCGCCTTTTCCAGTTTAGCACCCTCCTCGGTCGAACCTTTCTCACCCCAGCGGACCTGAAATGATGGCAATGATCATGTTATCCAGCATGATTTGACAATGATCCAAAGAGCTTTAAAGAAAGCAAGAACATCTGACCTTCTGCACAGAGGAGTTCACATGATCAGTGTTACAATTTTTACTCTGAAATATTTCTTATTCATTTTACGCCACAACCTTTCTGTTATCAACATGTGAAAATGCTTTTCAGGCTTATTTAGAATAGAATAGAAAGCCTTTATTGTCATTATACCATGTACAATGAAATTAGGAAGTGCTTTCCTTGGTGCCTGAAAAAGAATATACAACAAAAACATACAAACATTACATACGGCACACATATTAAACATATAGTACAAAATGTAAACAGTTTAAGTATTTATCAAGTATTTATAAATATTGCACTATGAAGAGATATATTGCACTAAAACTGTTCATTGTAGAGTGAAAATATGCCCTGAACTGCATGTGTGTGTGTGTACACCGATCAGGCATAACATTATGACCACCTTCCTAATATTGTGTTGGTCCCCCTTTTGCTCCCAAAACAGCCCTGACGCGTTGAGGCATGGACTCCACTAGACCCCTGAAGGTGTGCTGTGGTATCTGGCACCAAGATGTTAGCAGCAGATCCTTTAAGTCCTGTAAGTTGTGAGGTGAAGCCTCCGTGGATCGGACTTGTTTGTTCAGCACATCCCACAGATGCTCGATTGGATTGCAATCTGGGGAATTTGGAGGCCAAGTCAACACCTCAAACTCGTTGTTGTGCTCCTCAAACCATTCCTGAACCATTTTTGCTTTGTGGCAGGGCGCATTATCCTGCTGAAAGAGGCCACAGCTACCAGGGAATACTGTTTCCATGAAAGGGCGTACACTGTAAAACCTAACAGTTGTTCTAACTAACCTTTTTTAGTAAACTTTACTTAATGTCCAAGAATTTGTTGAACTTACTTAAAACAATTCAGCAATCTGTACTGTTTGCATCGAACAGTTGTTCTAACTAATCCTTTTTAGTAAACTTTATTTAATGTCCAAGAATTTGTACTGAATTTGTAATTTGTTGTACTGGGTACTGTAGTTGCGCATCTACCTTATTAATCAGAAAAAATTCACTCTTGTGCAGATAAGCCTGTACCCAGAAAACCGACCAAAATTCTCAAGCAAAGATAGAGCTGCGGGTAGAGAAGTTTATGGATTTGAGATAAAAAGCAGTAAATCGTATGCATATAAAGTTACCTTGTGCTCTGCCTCACCGCGGGTAATTCCAGTAATCTGCTGACTCTCACGTAGAGCGATTGCTAAAGGCTCAATAGCTAGAGCGAACAGTAATGGGCTTATCGGACAGCCCTGTCAAGTTCCGCGGTGCAAGTTAAATGGTCTAGAGTGCAGACCAATGGTCAGAACTACTGCAGAGGGATACCTATAAAGTAATTTGATCCAAGAGAGAAAGACTGGGCCAAATCCAAATTTTTCCAAAGCTAAAAAAAAGGTACTCCCACTCCACCCTGTAAAACGCCTTCTCGGCATCCAAAGAAACAACTCATTCTGGAATGGCCTGATGCTGAGAATATACCACATTAAGTAAGCGGCGGACATTAAAAAATGACTGACGATTCTTTATAAACCCTGTTTGATCAGGAGAGATGATGTTGGGGAAGACATCTTCGAGTCTTGTGGCGAGCACCTTTGCTAAAATTTTAACATCACAGTTGAGCAAAGAAATCAGCCTATAAGAGGGTCTTTATCCTTTTTAAATAATAAAGAGATGCAAGCTTGATTTAATGTTGGGGGAAGAATCCCAGACTTAAAAGATTCAGAAAAAACAGATGTCAAAAAAGGAGCAAGCTGAACAGAATATTTTTTATAGAACTCTGACGGAAAACCGTCAGGTCCTGGGGATTTACCAGATTGTAGAGAAGAGATTGCAGCCGCCACCCCCTCCTGAGAAATCGGCGCTTCTAAGCGGTTTCGAACATCAGAGGATAAAGTGGGGACGTTTAGTCAGCTGAGAAACTCTTCAATGTCCCCCCGCGGAGAGGAATTAGACGTATACAGAGTAGAATAAAAGTCTCTAAACTTATCGTTAATAGTACTTTGATCAGTTGTGACCTCCCCATTATCTGGACAAAGACCACTTATAATTTGTTTTGCCCTGAGCCCACGCAGCTGATTAGCCAGTACTTTCCCAGATTTCTCCCCACTTTCATAAAAAACACTCCTAGTTCTCCTCAAAAGATCCTCTATCTCATTGGTTGAAAGTAAGTCAAGCTCTGACTTCAGTTTAAGACGTCTCTTATACAGGTCTGGAGTGGGAGACCTAGCATATTGTTCATCCAACCTAGAAATCTCATTAGCGGGAAAGATTTGCTTTTCTTTAGAAAGCCTTCTTTTATTAGTGTCATACAAAATAATTTGGCCTCTTATATATGCCTTGAGGGCCTCCCACACTATTGAATCTGAAACTTCGGCCGATTTATTGACACTTAGAAAAAAAGAAATTTGGTCAGCAGCAAAGGAGACAAAATTCTCATCTGCCAAGAGGGAAGAATTAAAACGCCAGTTCCTCTCAGGGGAGGGCAAATTCAGAAAGGTCATGTCAAGAATAAGAGGAGCATGGTCCGATATAATAATACTTTGATATGCGCAAGACCGAACTCTAGGAATTAAACCGTTGTCCAGAACAAAATAATCAATCTGAGAGTAAGAGTGATGGACATTTGAAAAAAAAGAATATTCTCTCTTTTTGGGGTACAGAAGCCGCCAAACGTCAGATAGACCATATTCAGAAAAAAAATTATTTAGATAAATGGAGGATTTGCTTGCAATGCATGGCTTAGATGATGAACGGTCCATCACCAGGTCAAGACAACAATTAAAGTCTCCCCCAAGAATAAGAGAATGGGAATTTAGGTCAGGAATAAGAGAAAGAGTATGTTTGAAAAAACTGACATCATCGAAATTCGGGGCATAAGTTAAACTCTTATCGCATAATGTGCCTACAACAATTAAATAGCGCCCATTCTTATCTGATATAATATCATTTGGTACAAAGGGCATATTTTTATTAATCAAAATAGCCACACCTCTTGCCCTTGCCTGGAAAGAAGAATGAAAAATCTGCCCCTCCCAACAACGATTTAGGTGATTTTGATCCATACTGCGTAAATGAGTTTCTTGCAAGAAGGCAACTCTGCTTTGAGTTGCCGAAAATGAGCAAGAACTCTGTTTCTCTTCACAGAATAGTTTAAGCCCTTGACATTCCAACTCAAAAATCTCAACTCTCTACCCATTAAAGTACAAATCAGAGGAATGTGATCAGATAATGGAAACAAAAAAATACAAAAAGTAAAATAACATAAAAACAAGGGAACACAAAATATAAGTGCAAAGCCAGCATGACGCCACCCCATAAAAAAAACCCACCCTCCCACTAAATCAACCCAACCCTCAAAAAACATTACAGTAAAAGCCAAACTACCCTCTAGAACTATAACTAAAGTATTTTGCACACTTCCTTATTTCACCTTACCTTATATAATCCTCAGTCCCTTAAAGCAAAATATCCTCATGATATAACATATAGATAACATTACATCATCAAGTAGTAGGCTTAACGTATAAGCAGAACCATGGCATGACGATCCTTAGACATATTACCAATAAAATAGTCACATGGCAAATCAAAATAAATAAGTAAAAATGAAAAGAGAAATAAGAATCTCCTCTAAAGTGAACAAAACTTGTAATCTAAACCATGCTAACAGTAATTATGATAACACCAAAAAATAAATGAAAAAATTGTATAACAAATATAATTGAGCAAGTGGAATCAGATCAAATGCAACAGCACGAAACAGTCATTAGAAACGCAGAAATGTCTGCATGATGTAAAGCACTGCAAATGAATAGTAAACTATTCATGTAATGTCAGAAAGCCCAGAAAAACATCTGGTATCTTTAAGTCAGTGTTGTCCAGCAGTCCCTTGTAGCACAGTACAGTCATAAATGATTGTTACAATCTAAGAGGCGCTACGGTGAGCCATCAAAAATTTCTTGGCCTCATCGACCGATGCAAGCAGCTTTTGCTCACCTTCCTTGGTCAAGATCCTCAGCCTTGCGGGGAAAAGAAGAGATGGCTTGAATCCCAGATTGTAAAGCTCTGCCATTACCCCACGATATTGAGCACGCTGCTCCAGAACTTCTGGACTGTAGTTGTCGTAGATGGCGATCGGTTTGCCACGGTATTGCAAAGATCCTCTTCTCTTACGGGCCTCTTGAATCACCGCCTCCTTGATCTGGTATCGATGGAAATGAACTATTACAGCTCTCGGCCTCTCTCCCTGCTTCGGCTTAGCGATCAGAGCGCGATGAGCCCTGTCAAGTTCCGGGGGGTGATGGCAAAATCTGCTCACCCATTATTTCCGACAGCATCTCGGAAAAGAACACTGTAGGTCGAGGACCCTCAATGGACTCTGGTAAGCCAATTATCCTGATATTATTGCGCCGACTGCGTCCCTCCAAGTCTGCTGTTTTGGCCTTGAGCTTAGCGTAGTTCTCAGTTAGTTCGGTACATACCGCTTCCAATGAGTGAATTCGCTCACTGAGGAGGTCTGCGTTGGATTCCAGTGATGCTATTCGTGGTCCATGGTCCGACACCGCCGCCTGGACGAGGACAAGTTTTGCCTCTAACGATGTCAAAGCAGTTTTGAAATCGGCAGAGTGAGCGGCTCTGTGGTCTTCTAATAAGCTAGTCAAGGCCGACATGCTAACCTCGCCATGAGCCGCGGGCACGTCATCTTTAGCGGTGGCATCTTTCTTCGCTTGTTTGGCTGATTTAGATGACATTTTCTGCTTCCTTAGTTATTAGACATGTTATCCCATTACATTCGAAAAAAATAAACAGATAGAGGATTATTAAATGGTAACAAAGAATAATCTGTACAGGGAGCACGAGGTAGATGCGTCTACTCCATTTGCATCCAGAACCGGAAGTCCATCCAGGCCACCTTCTTCCATTGCTCCGTGGTCCAGTTCTGATGCTCACGTGTCCACTTTTGGCACTTTCGGTGGTGGACAGGGGTCAGCATGGGCACCCTGACTGGTCTGCGGCTATGCAGCCCCATACGCAACAAACTGCGATGCACTGTGTATTCTGACACCTTTCTATCAGAACCAGCATTAACTTCTTGAGCAATTTGAGCTACAGTAGCTCGTCTGTTGGATCGGACCACACGGGCCAGCCTTCGCTCCCCACGTGCATCACTGAGCCTTGGCTGCCCATGACCCTGTCGTTGGTTCACCACTGTTCCTTCCTTGGACCACTTTTGATAGATACTGACCACTGCAGACCGGGAACACCCCACAAGAGCTGCAGTTTTGGAGATGCTCTGACCCAGTCGTCTAGCCATCACAATTTAGCCCTTGTCAAACTCGCTCAAATCCTTACGCTTGCCCATTTTTCCTGCTTCTAACACATCAACTTTGAGGACAAAATGTTCACTTGCTGCCTAATATATCCCACCCACTAACAGGTGCCGTGATGAAGAGATATTCAGTGTTATTCACTTCACCTGTCAGTGCTCATAATGTTATGCCTGATCGCTGTATGTGTTTGTGTATATGTGTGTGTATATATATATATATATATATGTGTGTGTGTGTGTGTGTGTGTGTAGAAGAGTGGGATCAGTATATGGGATCATGATGGTTATGGCTCTGGGGAAGAAACTGTCCTTGAATCTCTTTGTCCTCATTTTGATTGACCTGTAGCACCATCGAGTCAAACAAATGAAAATCAGGGTGTGAGGGGTCCTTTAGAAAGTTTTTAGCCTTTACTGAGGCATTTACAGGTATAAATGAAAAAAAAAAGAGAGATTTTCAAGGTCAGCTCAGGAGTAATGACAATAATGTGTGTATTTTATGTTGTTCACTCAAGTACACAAATATTTTCTGAGACAATTAAACTGCTAGCTTGGCAGTGCTGGTAATTGAGGGAGAATGTTTAACAGAAAGAAGTATTCCAAACAGCAGATGATCTGTATAATGCACGCACACTTGTTTTCCTCAATTGTAAACTCTGTCTTGCTGTTATTGTAAACTGGTAACTCTACCGGCAGCCATGATTTAATGAAAAAAATAAAATGCTTTAACCAGCCTAAAGTGGTTTAGCTGGTCTCCCAGCCCAGTTAAACTGGTGTTCAGCTGATTTAGTTTAGTTTATCTCCAGTGTCCAAAAGCCATCTAAAACCAGCAAACTACACCAGTCTTAGCAGCCAGCTAAGACCAAAAAAACCCATTTTCCCCTTGTTTTTGTCATAGCAATTGTCTGGTGTTGTTGACGAGGTTTGCATAGTATATGGTTTATTTCAAGCATACTTTTTGTAAATGAATGCATTTGACAAACATTACTTTACCTTCTGTATTTCCTGTTTTTCATCACAGCTGTGGGCTTTTTATTCACTTTCAGCAGCATTGCTGACTTCAATTATGACGTGGTGAAGTCTCTTGGCAAGTAATGTAAACAACAGTGGTTTCATTCCAAGTAGAGGCAAACTGTCAACTGGAGATTAACTGACAGAATCTATCGCCCTTAAGAAAGACACTTAACCTAAGTTTCCTCTAGAGACACGGCCCTCTTCCTCTAGATGAAAAGCATCTGTTAAGTGACTGAGTGTGTGCTAATTTAGTGGCTGGTGTCCTCTAGTGAGTAATAAAACTGTTGTTTACCTCCATTCTTTTAATGCCGCCAACTCCTCTTCCTCCATAGTAGGACGCATCGACTGTGGGCCACTTCTTTTTTGGAGTTCCATCCTCTTCTTCATCCTTACAGAACAAACAACAACGAGGCAATGAATATGTGATATAGAGCCCAATGGTTCTCAACTGGTAGGCTTCAAGGACAACAGGTAAAGAGTTTCTTTTGCTGCAAATTACTAAGGTAGCCAAATTAAGAAGATGCCAAAATACTCATCTTCGAAAACCATGAACAAAACTACACAAGGTAAAAATAAAATACGACCCAGACTATACTAAGTAGGGGTTACAGATTTCGTACGTTTCATACTAAATCTGGTTCTCCGTTCTCTGTATGTTGAGAACTGATATCCACATCTTGTTGAATGAAACAAGAACACTATTGTGAAGATTTTTGTTTGTTTTAATAACATATTATTTTGGGTCTTATTCAAATGGCACAGCATTTTCCTAAATGAGGTGTGACTCACTCTTTTAAAACATGACTTTTTCATTTATTGCCTCTCAGAAAGGCACGAGCCACGCTTACGCCCTCCCTAGCTCTTCCTGATCCAGTAAAATAAGTCCAGCTTGGCTCACTGAAGTTATGACTTTATTTTTCCAGCTCTGAAGAAATTTAACCCTGTTTTACAATCAGACCTCGGGATTTAAACAGCCATCTTCTATCAATGCCTCCATACTTAATCAAAAAGGTTAACAGGTCCCCTCCCTTCATATTTCAGACCACCCACTTGATTCCTCATCACATTTTATATCCTGAAAGTTTAGCGCAACTTAAAGAAACCTTTGGGGAAAATTCCCCAACCCACAGCCATTCCACATATGACATTCCTATGGTCTTACAAAAGTGACATCACAAATGAAAGATTTATAAAAAATATGCTATCATATTACAAGTTTTTAATAAGGCCAGACTGAACTAATTCATTTTAGCACAGCAGAGCCAGTACGGTTAAACAACAGCCTACAAAGATCTGGATAGTTTTACAGAGTTCAAAGTCTCTCCCAAAGTTCCTGTTAAATAGCTGAAACATTCTGGCCTTCAGAAAGAGTTTAAAGTCAAAATAACATTGTTACAAAATAACATCAAAATTTACACTCTTAATACACATTTTTCATGTTTGGATTTGTACAATGAGACCTCAGGGATTATTTCATAAACATGGATTAAGCCTAATCCAAGATAAACAAGAGTTAAATAAGTCAATCACCATGAACTCTGCAGTGTAATCTGGTAAACACTTTTAGCTTCCAAAGTATAATTCAGCAAAACTATAAAAGTCGTTATCACAAAATAAACTCTTTTAGGGTGATACAACACCCCTCCACACCCCTCTTACGTCATGATCTGGTCTGGGTTTATTTAAGCGATAATGACTGGCTGGCTATACGTTATCCCACTTATTCCACAACTGCTTACCAGGATGTTTGTCAGCTTACTTAGAAATAACTTACAGCCACATTTTCCCAGTAATAATGTATTAATAGTAATCTGAAATCCAAGTTACTTGTCTTTCTCTGTTTCAAGTTATCTCTTTTCCAGCTCTATGTCAGAATTACATAATTACGAGATTCCGACTTGTAAAAAGCATTCACGTCCTTGCAAAATGGCATGAACACGGCAACTTCCTGGGTCCTTGTTCTGTGGCCTTATAATCTTATAGCCATCTACCAATGTTTTATGCTGATCATATAAAGTATATTAAAATTTAAAAATGTATATTAAAGTTTGAGTCATCGTAACCATTCTAAGGTCCAGGTTGCCATGGGAAATATCCAGATTAGAAGTCAATAAACAAAATTGACCAATCAGAATCAAGTATTCCAGGATGCCATGATAAAGTGCTGATATTTAGTACAACAGCACTAGGATTTCATAGTTTGTATCACACCACTTGTCTTCCAGACCAGAGTATGTGAGTGGTGGCGTGATTATGGAGCTTTGAGCAGAAAGAGGAAATCTCCTTTGTTCTGCTCCACTTATATGTTGTTCCAGACCAGCTTTCATTCTGTGTGCTGCTTTGTGACAGGCAAATATGACAGGTATGTTTTAATGTTTTAATTTTTTTACTTTGATGATGAGGGTTATAATGTGTAAAGCTCAAAAAAAGTTATTTTCTAGGGTGTAATGTGACAAAAGGTAAAAATTTCCACAGGGTATAATGACTTTCTATAGGCACTGTAAGGCCAGATCATAGTCGTGCTGATATTCAGTAAGACAACACATATGCAAGTGTGATGCTGCTTAATCAGATTGTGACATGTGGCAATTACAATAAATCAAAAGTTCTTACCGAACTATCTTCCACTATTGGTGGTGGAGGTTCATGGATAATCTGCAGAGAGAGAGAGAGTGAAGAGAAGAGAGGATGAAAAGATAAACAATATCACATGAGCCCACTCATGCTGGCATGTCAGACCACGTGCTCTCCAAAGAAAGAAAAAAAGAAAAAAAAACTGTTTTTTTCTTCCACTGACATGTCAAAGGACCCAAGTAATGTTTTCAATGTGTGCCAGAAAATCAGGTTACACAAAAACACATGGCTAAGGAATTGCACCCCTCCCCTCCTCGTTTTCAGTGTGTTTACAAGCAAGTTTAAATGACCTAAAAATCTGGAGGCCAGATCTAAATGCTAAAAGGCAGATCTCAACATTAAGCTTTTCCTTTCAGAACAGTAAAACTGATTATTTACTGATTTACCAGAAGTCACTTGTACAACAACATTTTAACAATAAAGAACATTACAGTAATTAACAAAAATACCATCAGGAATACAAAGTCAACCATATAATAATCTATTAATTATGCATGATTCAGTTGACCTATACTGCCATGTGAAAAAAAAAGTTGTTTTCCAGCCCAGATTAATGTTCCTCTGGGTACGGGTCACTGATCAATAATAATAATAATAATAGTTTTATAATATAATTATAATAATTTTTAATATTATATTGAATATAATCTTATAATTAAACAATGTACTTCTATATTGATTTCTTTACTAATAAATGAGATAAACACAGTTCTTCACTAATCTATCCTCTTTAGACCTCAAGAAACAGCTGTTTGTAAATTCTGATTAAATAGCTGGTTGCATTATGACATTTCTTGTTATCCTTTTGCTAAACTGTGTGTTGTATGAAATTAGCAGACTAACCAATAAGTGTATTCAGCTAATTAGCTATCAGCTAATTGGAAAACACAAAAAAAGATTGACCATTTATAGCTTTGGTTACAGTATATGATGTGACATGCATATATAATTTAAAAGACACAAATAAAGATAATTTAAAGGTTAAGGCAACATCAGTTAAAAATACTGTGGAATTCCAGGTCAGGCACCGATTATAGTAATCACAAGAAGACTTTTGGAAAACTAATACTAATAGTGCTAAAGAGTGTAAAAAAGATATAATATTCATCCACATGCAAAACAATTGTGAAAGAGCACATGTTGTTATTGGTTTGAAACTCATCTGGAATTCTGGGAATCATGTGAAAAACATTTCAAAGATAGAGACATCCAGAGTGTAGTAATAATTCCAGCTCTTTTGCCGTCTCTTTGGACTGAAGGAAAAATTATTTGATTAACTGAGTGTTTTTATAAACAATTCTGTGGTCTCTTGCTGTGATGTCGTCAAGTCAAGATGATTGTATTTAGGAGTGAGAGCATATGAACAACAACACACTGCAAAAAAAAAAAAAAAAAAAAAAGGAGAAAAAAAGAAAAAAGATTTTCTGTTTTGTTTTCCATTACAAATATTGAACAATTATAATCAAAATACATTTATTTGAGAATGAAAATTACTTAGTTATTAAGTCTTATTTTCTGAAAAAAATATATCAAATTTAAATGTTTATGCTTAAAACAAGAACAAATATCTGTCTGAGGGGTAAGAAATATAATTCCCTTTGAGTTTAAGTTTATTTTTCTCACTGGGTTTGTTTCTGTTTTGGGTGGGTTTGTCACATGTTTTAGTTCTGTGCCCTAGTTTTCAGTTCATTTTCATGGTTATTCATTTTTTTATTTATTTGCGTGCCTGTTATTAATTTCGTTGATTGGTCTGTCTGGTTATTTAAGCACTGTGTTTCTTTCAGTTCATGGTCAGTTCTCGTCACTTCTCGTTTTATCTGGTTGTTCTGTTCATGTTTTTAGTCCTGAGTTCTTTCTTAATAAAACTAAAACTGCTGCTATTGTATCCATTCATTCATCTTTATTTTGCAATCATAGTTGACAGAAGGACAGACCATCAAAAGTGGATCTAGTGGCAGTTCGTATCCTCCTCCTCTCCCTGGGGGACAGCTCCCTTGAGAGACACACGCAAGCCTTCCTGGATTTATGCCACCTAGTCCACTATGGCAACGACAGCCTGTATGTGTTTTTCCTTAAGGGAGCTTGCAGGAGTTCATGGAAGGGGTCCTATTTCACTGTGGGTCCCCCTTTACCATCAGTGAGATGGAGGAGAATCACCACACTACAGCCCATGCAGCACACTTTGTGCCACCTGCAGCCACCGTCCCGACGAACAAAATGCCAGATCACACCACAGACGCAGAGCCAGAGCCTACGCCTGAGCCACATATCGCCCCGGAGCCCGAGCCTAACATGTCTGACCAGGTGCGTGAGCTGAGGGAACACTGGTGGAGTATAAGGAGAGCCCTGTCCCATCAGCTAAGGCGAGTGTGGATGAGCTGAACTCTGAGCCCCTGATTGTGTTTGAGGATATGGAGAATAATAGCACCGAGCCCGTTTCATCACCCAGTACCAAGTTATTGATGTCTGTGTTCCCGCCCTGCTTCCCACTCCCACCTCCTCTGCCTTTTCCGAGTCGGCCAAGAGAGCCGTTCCTGAAATCTCTGCCTGTTCAGTGTCAGGCAAGACAGCCGTTTCTGAAATGTTTGCCTGTTCTGCGTCGGCCAAGAGAGCCGTTCCTGAAATGTCTGCCTGTTCCACGTCGACCAAGAGGACCAAGATTTCTGTCTGTCCTGTATCGATCAGGAAATCCATTTGTGAAACCCTTCAGCCCTGCCTGCACTGCCTCTCATCAGCCCTTTGTCTGCTCCTAGGATACCTGCTCGGTGCTTCGTGGACCCTCCTTGGGTTGATAGTTCATCAGCTCTTGGACTCTCATCAGCCTTGGACTGTCGACCTGTTTGTCCGCCTAGAATCTCTGTGCCCGTCACTCCACCTTGAGCCGTCGACCTGTCGACTTGACCATGGCTCTTCGTCCCCCCAGCTCCGCCTTGGTTAGTCGTCGCTCTGCCTTCACCATGGACATCTGGGCCTTCAGCTGTGCTTTGTCCCTCCAACCCTTTGACTCCATCGGGCTCCACCAGCTCTGCCTCAGTTCTCCGGCACCCCGGTTTAGCCTTGGCCGCTCATCCCTGTGGCTCCACCTTGGTCCCCATGACCTTCAGTGTCGCCCGGACTCTTCGGTTGATCCTGGGTCTCCATTAACATCAGCTTAGTCTCAGTCGGTAGTCCAACCTGGTTCCGTCTGCCAAGTCTCCACCATGGCTCCTCCCTCCCTTGACTCTACCGTGGGCTTTCGTCCTGGGGTTCCTGCTGGGGATTCCACCCTACCCCTCCCTCCCCATCTGCGCCCTGGTTCCTCCTGTTGTTTGCTCTGCCCTGGCTCCTGTGTTTGTCCCTTGTGCCTGCCCTGTGCCCACCTCCTAAGCCCCCTCTCGCCCTCCTCTGTTGGACTTTGTTTATTGTTCATGAAGTTGTAATTACCAGTGAGAAATGTTTCTTTAAGCCCCCAGTTTCCGAGCTGGGGGAGTGTCAATTAAAGAATTAATGGTAGAAGCAAACTGCTATTGAAGAAGTCATCATGAATGTTGATGCTACCATTTAGTTTTATACACATTTGTTGTTCTGCTGATGAAGATCAGCAATAAAGCTTATTTAAATACTGCTCATTTGGTTTAAGACAAGCCTGTGCAACAAATCTGCCCAAACTTTTCGTTGGCTGAGAAAGATTAAATACTGATTTTTTTTAATATTAAGTATAATTTAACCTAGTGCACATCAATTACTCTTCATTTTGTTGCACTAGTGCTACAAAGTTTCCTGTCTTTGTTAAGATATAAAAATGATGAAATTAGCCATCATATCCATTTTATTACATGCAAATTCACATCAAAACACATTATGTTGTAATTAAAGGTGCTTTATGTAAGAATGACAGCTAGTGGTTGAAATGGGTACTGCAGTCCAAATTCAAAATATTGTTTGCCCCGCCCCCTCCTCCTCAGGCTCGACGCTTACGCGGGTTGCCAGTTTGAAGACACTCAACAGGAGCGAGCTCAATTGACATTGGAAGGCGAGGAGACTTAGACACTGTAAGATAATTAGTTGATTTATTGATTTATGATGAGTTGATATCACGTTTTTAATATGCTCCCATTCATAGAGATTTTTAGATGGATGCTGGGACTTTTTAGGTCGGGTTGAATCTGCGATCTCTGACCCAGTTTGTTCGCTGGCTTCCATGGCTGCAATTCGCTGCATGTGTTTTCCGCCAACTGGCAACCCGGGGTGGCGAAATACTATTGGGTAAATTGGCAACGTGCGGTCTTGCACAGAACAAAACAACAGAAATTCCGACACGGAACGCAAATTTCAAAGTAAAATAACTGGCTGTAGCAATGGTTTTCAGAGAAACGAGTATGTGAACTCAGCATGTTTAATAAATATCTGCAAACATATTATGGTATTTTTATGCTTTAGTACAGTCAAAAACTTACATAGAGCACCTTTAAAATATTCAAATTTGTAGGTAGATTTGAAGTCGACATTTATGCGATTAAAGTCGAGTCGACTATTTGTTGATGACATCATTAATGAACAAATAAGCCTGAAGTGGCTCGAACGCGGGTTGCCTTGTGCACAGCTATGCATATGACACAGCACTGCCCACAAGGGTATTGCTCCTACAAAACAGCTGCTATTGCTAAGAAATATATGCTAGAACTTTTCAGTTTCTAAGCTATTTTATTGATAAATCACAGAACAGAGTTGACAATACATGCGCTAATGAATGTTTCTGTGTGCACGTGATCTTCATGTGATGTGCGCACTACTATCTGTATATCTGTGTGCATGTTACAATGTAGCAGCGCATTATTTTAGAACAGCGATTAACTTACGTGTGCAATAAGCTGTTTAAAACAGCTTTATTCATTAAAGAGGAAGCATTCCAGTTTTGTTGTGTCACACTGCAAATATGGCTCTCCACCTCCATTAAAATGTTAGCATTAGGTTACTTGGCAATTTATAGATCTTACTGAAATTGAGAATAGGCACTATTCCTCCTTGTTATTTCAAAGGTCAAATCAATTTTATTTTCCATAGTAACACAGGATAACTTTCCCAAACAGAGCTGTGCCCCCTTGAAGTTCACGGAGAGATTTCAAGTGGCAGACAGTCTTTTTCCGTTTTCTTTTTCAAGACTTGTAAAAATATTCATTTCATAAGGCATTTTGCAGAGCAGGTTTGAACTTGACCAACACACATGGTTTTTAAAGTCTAAAAGAACTTTTGTTAATAAATAAAGCCAAGCTATTTAAACATAGCAATAAGCTAATGCTAATTCAGTCCATGATAGCCAACAGCTGGTCTCTATGGAAATTGATCATGGCTGAGCAGGATTTTAGCTGGTTTAGCTGATTCAACCTTCCATGAACTTCACTCCAGAGCTTTACAATCCTCTAACATGACAATGACTCATTTCTTCTCTTTTCCTGTTGTGCCTTTTCAGACAAATTCCAGACAAGTCTAGTTCTTCTGATATTCCTCAGTTGGACCTCACTGTCAGTCTGAATTATTATATGTCCCTCAGAAATCAAGAGAAAGGCCAAGCTTGGGTCTCAAGCAGTGGAAGCACAATGTCCTGTGGAAAATGTTTACAACTATTTATATAGGCCAACTATTATACAGGTAAGCTGTTTAGTGCCTTTGTTATTGCGCCTTCCTAGGACCAGATACAATGGTACTGTGACCTGGATGGGAGTGAGGTTTAAGAGGGTGACACCGTGTCACCGTGTCCGTTGCAAATTAATTTGTCCTTCATGCCAGAAGTAACACAAATGCTTTGAGCAAGTCAGAAATAGAATGGGGCATCGGTTTACTGTCGGGGATTTGTCATGTTGCATTGCGCCCTGTCCAGTGTTGACAGCATCACTTACTATAATTGTCTTTTGTTATGTTGCACCAGTCACATCCATTGTAAACACAGTGTGAGTGCAGAGCTATGCAGGTAAACTTCCCTCCCCTGGACTTAAGAGGCACAACTGACACTAGAGGCTGCACCCTTCTTAGTGCACCCACCTCCCATACCGGTTAACACTGGTTTGATTCCTGCTCAGAGTGATAGGACCAGTTAGACTAGTAGAAGAGCAGCATTACCCAGTAGTTGAGACCAGCTCATTTGAGTCAGAGTCAAAACCAAGACCAGAAGAGTGTCAAATCCGAGTTAAGACCAAGTCCACATGCTCCCAAGTCCATGACAAGACCAAGATAAATAGTCTTGAACTCTGACTTGAGACTGAGTCCTGTCTTGAGTACTACAACACTGTAATTCAGTAGCACCTACACAAGTGAACTGTAATGATAACAAATACCAATCATCAGTAAGTGTACAGTTATGTTCAAAATAATAGCAGTGTGTTTAAAAAAGTGAGTAAAGCTCAAAATCCTTACAATAACCTTTATTTCAATACACACAAATGCATTGGGAACACTGCACATTCTATTCTAAATCAAAACATGAAGAAAAAAATTATCAAATTGAATGTTACTTTAGGGAAAGTGAAGAAAAAGGAATATTAGGCTGTTAAAAAAAATAGCAGTGTCTGCATTTTTCTTTACAAAGTCAAACATTTACTGTATAAACTGAAAAATGCTTGAAGATTTAGCTTTCTTGTGAATCATTGAACTAATATTTAGTTGTAGAACCACGGTTTCTGAGAACTGCTTCACATCTGTGTTGCATGGAGTCGACCAACTTCTGGCACCTGTGAACAGGTATTCCAGCCCAGGACGATTGCACTACATACCACAGTTCCTCTGCATTTCTTGGTTTTGCCTCAGAAACAGCATTTTTTATGTCACCCCACAATTTTTCTTTTGGATTAGGGCTGGCCACTCCATAACGTTAATCTTGTTGGTCTGGAACCAAGATGCTGCTCGCTTACTGGTGTGTTTGGGGTCGTTGTCTTGTTGAAACACCCATTTTAAGGGCATTTCCTCTTCGGCATAAGGCAACATGACCTCTTTAAGTATTTTGATGTACTCAAACTGATCCATGATCCCTGGAATACGATAAATTGGCCCAACACCATAGTACGAGAAACATCCCCATATCATGATGCTTGCGCCACCATGCTTCACTGTCTTCACAGTGTACTGTGGCTTGAATTCAGTGTTTGGGGGTCGTCTGACAAACTGTCTGCGGCCCCTAGACCCAAAAAGAACAATCTTGCTTTCATCAGTCCACAAAATATTGTGGCATTTCTCTTTAGGCCAGTCAATGTGTTCTTTGGCAAACTGTAACCTCTTCAGCACGTGTCGTTTTTTTCAACAACGGGACTTTGAGGGGGCTTCTTGCCGATAGCTTGGCTTCACATAGCGTCACAGGTAACTTTAGACTTTCTTTGATCTCCCTGGAACTGATCATTGGCTGAGTCTTTGCCATTTTGGCTATTCTTCAATCCATTCGAATGGTAGTTTTCCGTTTTCTTCCACATCTTTCTGATTTTGGTTGCCATTTCAAAGCATTTGATATCATTTTGGATGAGCAGCCTATCATTTTCTGCACTTCTTTATATGTTTTCCCCTCTCTAATCAACTTTTTAATCAAAGTACGCTGTTCTTCTGAACAATGTCTGGAACGACCCATTTTACTCAGATTTTCAGAGAGAAATGCACAGTACAACATTTGTTGCCTTCGTCCTTAAATAAGGGCCATTTGTTTAACATCAGTTTTTTCACAGAATTAATTGAAATTGATTAATCTCTAATTGAACTCCACACTGCTATTATTTTGAACATGCCCATTTCAATTAATGATTCAATTACACATAATCAGCAGCATGCATGTCATGACTATTGGGTCTGTTGGTTTTCTATTACTCTACTACACCTATTAGTAAAATATTAGCCATGTAGAAATATAATTTCTACCAAAAACAGTGATTGATCTGGTTAGTGATGTTGGACTGCTATTATTTTGAACACAACTGTACATGTGCAGGTGATTTATATGATGTTTTATTAACAAAGTTTGGGAGGTACACATTCAGATAATCAACCTAATTAGCATGAGAGGAGGTGTGTGTATATATATATATCTATATATATATATATATATAGCTGACTTGCCTCTATCCCACAACAGTTTTCTAGCATCTTAACTATTTCCTATCCCAGCCAGTACTTCCCAGTACTCTGGGTCCGGGCCAAATTCAGAGCTCAGTGCCCTCCCCCGGACAGCATGCCAAATATGCATACTTTTTGCTATATCTGATTATATGTAAGGGTGAACTCATGAATCAAGGTATGTTAAGCACAAATGACACCAGCAGTGGCTGGCACATGGACCCTCTTCTGGTCTCGGTCTGGTCTGAATAAGAAAAAAATCTAAAAGTAGTCAACCTCACTAATCAACACTGATTGGTTTTTGGATGTCCAGCCACATAATCAACCATCTTGACCCACCCCTAATTCAAATCATCTCTAAATTCTTGTTGAAACTTTCTTTGTGTAAAAAAGGTCCCACACATCTGCACCTTTGCTGGAAATGTAATGAGGAAAGTCACTTTTGACATTTGACCTTGAGAGTTCAAAGGTGGCATAAGATCCAAGAGTTGTCGGGCCAATCTGTCCATAAATCCCAGGTGGCCTTGACCCTGTGTGGGTCTAATATACCCAGTCAGGGCTTGACAAGTCATTACAGGACAAATAGGGCATGAAAACTAACTTAACACAACCTGCAAAGAATGCCTAGACACCACTGGAATTTAGGTTAGCAACAGAAAGGCTCATTACATGGTCAAAACAAACAAACCTGGAAAGTCATGGCAACAACCAAAGGTAATTCGGAATAAAGGTGTATTTTGTCCACAACCCTACCCTTTAAAGAAACCATCTCTTAACTTTCCCTAGGCCTAGGATGTGTAAAATGTCTCTTTAGGTAATTGTGTTTTGCTAAAGTCATCTCTCTGTATTTGAATAATTATTGGAAATAGAGAAATCCAACAAGCTTGTCAGATATGAATCTTAAACAAACACATGAATCTTATATGCTTCAGGAGGGTGCGATTTTAGCCCAATGTAAGCAAATCATCTGGACATATAGGGATGTTCCAAACATTGGGTGGTTTTCTATAATTGGATAACTTTCTGTGTAATTCATACTTTCTGAAAGATGAGTACTCTCCACATTTAATGAAATGACCAAATCTTCAATTAAATCTTCTCAAATTGTTATTGGTTCATTCTCAGTCACCTCATAACATGGCTGCAGTCCATTCTGTATACTTATGTGCAAAATAATATGATTTTAAATCTTTGGTGTATTGTTTTCTAACCAATAAATAGGCCCACACAGAATCTGCACATTTTTTCCCACACTGATTGTGGGGGGAAATCTGTGAGTATCTAAGAAATGGTTATAAATATTGTAAAATGTGTTGGAAACAACTTAGAGTACTAAACTCTTAGGGGCCGGTCACACAGAAACCAAAAACATTTGCATTCCAATATGCTACTTTTCATTGTTTTTCTAAGTAAAAGTGCTAGATCAGGGCTGTCCAAACTTGGTCCTGGAGGGCCACTGTTCTGCAGGGTTTAGCTCCAACTTGCCTCAACACACCTGCCTGGAAGTTTCTAGTATGCCTAGTGAGACCTTGATTAGCTGGTCAGGTGTGTTTAATTGGGGTTGGAGCTAAACTTTTCAAGCCAGTGGCCCTCCAGGAGCAGGATTGGACACCCCTGTGCTAGATCAGTGGTTCCCAACCACGCTCCTGGAGCCCCCCCCAACATTGCACATTTTGCATGTCTCCTTTGTCTGACACACCCATTTCAGGTCTTGGAGTCTTGACTAATGAGCTGATGATCTGAATCAGGTGTGTTTGATTAAGGAGACATGGAAAACATGCAGTGTTGGGGAAGCTCCAGGAAAGTGGTTGGGAACCCCTGTGCTAGATGGATGAGAGCACTCACATGTCGCATCTTTTGCAGCGTCTTGCACATGACACGGCTTCCTAAAAAGAGTGACGTTTTCATTCCACTGTCCTATGTCACCTGATGGAGTTTGGGTTCCTTGCCGCTGTTGCCTTTGGCTTGCTTAGTTGGGGACACTTGACATTTGACTTGACATTTGATATTCAACAGTGCTTTGATCTGCCTGCATTGACACTATTCTTTAAGAGCTGCTGTGCAGCCAATAATGTACCAGTTATCAATGTAAAGCTGCTTTGACACAATCTACATTGTAAAAAGCGCTATATAAATAAAGGTGACTTGACTATGTGTCACATTTTTAAATGCAAAAACGCATTCTATGTGAATGGCCCCTATTGCTGGCTGATAATTGTTAATTATTATATTAATGTGAGATTAATGTATTATTCCTGTAAATAACGAACATGGCATTTTTGTTTTCCATTGTTTTTTATTTCCAGATGTTTGATTTATTGTGGGTTCTCTCTTACGTTATACTCCTTCAAATTTCCCCTGCGGACTCGAGCACATGCACATTCATCTATTTAAGTTTTCATGAGTTTTCTGTGTAATTCTGCAGATGCAGATTTGCGTATAAGTCCTAATATGTAGCAGCACTTCTACTTGAGTAAACTAGCACATAAATTGAGCTGTTCCACGCAGAGGACTCACCACAGTGCAGCACAGAGGCCAGAACCACCACAGGAGAGCCAGAATCAGCAGTAGCATCACTATCAGTAGTGATATGGCCAGGATTGTACCATCGGACTGCAGGGAGGAACAGATGAACACCACTCTGAGTAGGACCATTTTTTGTTATCACATCAGATCCAAATGACATGCAGAAAATTATTAGGGAAATGTAATGGAATAAAAAGATGATGTCAGTCCTCCAATCTCCAGTTCAAACAATGGTTCCATGTAAGTGTGCTAGCTGTGAAAATAACAAATGATGCATAACGACAGGGATGGGTAATAAACGAGGGGATGAACTAAGTTACAAGTCATCTCGCATGGAGATCTCATAACCCATTGACTTGTGGGAGGCTTTTGGATTTGGCCAGTGGGAAACGTATTGTGCTCTTCTAAAGAGCTTTGACTGGCACCACTTTACAGGCATCAGACATTCCAGCAATCCATTTAATAAATAGTTAATTTTTTATCCTTTGTTTGCACAAAAGTTCCCAGCCCGCAGTCTGTAGTTGGACCCTGTTATTTTCCTTTAACGCAAAGTAATTTGGCTGCATTTTCAAAAGCTAAAATGCTGCAGCAATGACTGTTAGCTAGAGAATCCATTCAAGTAATAATGCTGCTTCAAGCATTGTGATTGCCAGTTGTGATTGCCAGTGATTGCCAAACAAGCTACTTCGTCCAACGTGTAGCAGTACAGTTTGATTACTATCACAAACTATCACACCCGCACTTTTCAAAACTTCTCTTTCCACACTTCATTTAGCAGCATAATAATTTTCAAATAATTCTAGTAAGAAATGTTTTTTGAACAGCAAATCAGCATATTAGAATGATTTCTGGGGCCAGTTGTTCAAAAGTAATCTGATTGGATTTGATCAAATCTTGAAAATGGGTTGTTTAACAGGAAAAAGGGATTCTGAAATCAGATTAGATCACAAAATCCAATCTTGGTTTTGATCTGGACAAAATCATCAGCTTGTGTTGTTCAAAAATTTTAGTAAGATTGGGATACATTTGATCCAAAAATTCTGGATTATACTGATCCCATAAGAAGGGTGGATTTCAAGAACAAAAATGTAATAAAACTTTAAAACTTGTCAAAAAATACAACATTTGTATCATGTAATATGCATACACATACATATTCTTTATTTTGCTCTTGATTAGTTAACTTTTAAAGTAATAAATTATAAGTAGACATTAGGCTACATTATTTAACATTTCGGACACCTACTGTAAAGTAAAAAAGAGAATTTGGTGCAATGAAATAATCCTCAAACAGCTGTAAATATCTAACAAAAATATTATATTTAATTCAACGTGTTTTTTTAATCATTGTTTGTAAACTACATTGGCAATCATAAGAAATGAACCAGTCAAAAGTTCTTCGCAAACAAACGCAAAGTTTCTCGGGTGAACGCTACGTGGAATTTTTCTGAGAGAATGCAAAAGTATTGAAATGCCCCCATCTCATATTCTTTCTATCACCATGTCCCTTTAGGTGCTCCGTAGAGCACAAGTAATCCAGATTTGGTATTCTGAAAAAGTGTGTATCTGGATCAGGGTGATCCAATCCAATTTTGCTTTGAAAAACCAGCACAAAAGTAAGATGGATAACCCGATCCTGGATAGCAAAACATGGGATTTCTACTTTTTGAACAACTAGCCCCTGAAGGATCATGTGACACTGAAGACTGGAGTAATGATTCAGGATTCACAGGAAAAAAATTGATTTAGAAAAAATATATAAAAATAGAAAATAGTTATTGTAAACTGTAATAATATTTCACAATATTTTACTTAATTATTTGTTAAATAAATGCAGCCTTGGTGAACATAAGACTCTTCTTTCAAAAACATTAAAAAAAAATTTACTGGCTACTTTTCAACAGTAGTGTAGCTTTCCCAACATTGGTTCTCAAACACAAAAACACAAGAAATAAAGAAAGAAAGATGATTCAGAATAATACTTACACAGCTTACAGTGGTGATAGTAACAGAACTAGAGATAAAACTCAGGCCTTCGTTCATACTAACGTAAAGGGAAGCTGCCCTGCAATACACATAATGGGAAAAAATGTCACGACAACACGACATTACGTTCCTTCACGAATACAGTCAGAGTTAAAATTTTGTTACTAGAAAGAATGCAAATAGTTTTATCTGGGACACTTACGTTCCCTCCTCACGAAGAACAGGAGCTGGACATAGCAGATATGTGTCCTCCACTACCAAAGGCTTCACCACTAATAAAAAAGAAAAATGCAGAATCACATTTCAAACTGTAAATCTGGAAAATACTACATTAAAAGTCATCATATTTATTTTGTTTGATTGCTTGTTGCATTATTAGAGGTTAGTTG
This sequence comes from Mylopharyngodon piceus, assembly GCA_039654765.1. Lineage (NCBI taxonomy): Eukaryota > Metazoa > Chordata > Actinopteri > Cypriniformes > Xenocyprididae > Mylopharyngodon > Mylopharyngodon piceus. Next base: position 28,646,120 of record CM077453.1, read on the forward strand.
AGGACATACTGCATCTAATTTTTACTTGTTGGAAAACGTACCCCACTATATTTTTATCACCTTGAATTTGAATGTTAACATTTCAATTTAACAAGCACTGCTTCTACTAGTGGATAATGCTCAGGGCTACAAGAAGCTTCCCATGACCTTTCAGCACTGGGCTCTTAAGCAAGGCATTTAACCGCTAGTGACCCTAAAATATCCGAATGGGAAAGAAGTGGGCCATGGATTACAGAACAGGAGAAATTGGGTCAGAGCTCCGGAGCCTCTGACTGTCAAAGGCCTCCAACTGAGAAGCCGGAGAAGGCCTAAAACCACCCAAAAACAACAAATGATTGCAGATGTAAAGGTACATTCTTTGCTATTTTGTATCTTGCAATTGCTACACTTCAAGAAATCAAATGGACAGAGGTCGATTTGTGCTTTAGCACCTGACACAGCCAAAGTAAGAATGCAGAGGTCAATTTACAAATATTTACAAAGACACTTCAGCTTTTTCCTTTATCCAGTGTTTGTTGGTGTAGGAGGTTGGCTCAAATCCCAAAGAATCCGAATTCTGGCAGAGGGTCCTGTTGTCATTGTGCTTTACTGGGCTGTTTACCCATAGCACATGAGGGAGTCATGTTTTACTAAGCAAAGACATGTGCACATGGTTGCGACTTGCGTGATAAATTAGTAAGAATTACTGATGATACTAAATTGCATCTTAGCCTTTTGAGAGGGAAATGGCCTGCACTGGGCTCAAGCCTAAGGGATGAATTTAAGAGCTGTGCTTATTATGCAATCTAATTGCTTGAGGATTTTCTTGAGGTAAAAGAAAAGAAATGCAAGTCAAGGACAGCTAGTCTAGACATCCGCAAACTGCCCCCAGTCCATTCACTGACCATCAGTTGCATACTGCACACAAGCAAAAACCTTTGAAGAAGAAGATAAAAAAAAAAAATCATAGATTTAACAGTTTTATTCCTATAGTGTGTGAGATCCCGTGATGTGACCAAGATGGCACACCACACACTAACAGATTGCATTCACAATCAACCAGAGTTCCGACTGTGAACACGGGAAATCATGCAAAATCTCTTGCGGTCAAGCGTGACTTAAAGGGTTAGTTCACCCAAAAATGAAATTTCTGTCATTAATTACTCACCCTCTTGTCATTCCAAACTCGTAAGACCAACTACATGAGGGTGAGTAATTACTGACAGAAATTTCATATTTGGTTGAACTAACCCTTTAATGCTGCCTTCGCATGCTATTCTTACTTCCCACTTCTGAAGTCGTGATTACGAGCTCATCGCATTCAAGTTTAGATGTGAGAGGGCGTTCATGTGCAATTTTTACCTAGGAAACTCGTAATAATTCCGATAGCACGTGAAGTCATGTTATGCTTCCATCAGCTCACTTTCTGATTGGGTATTGTTTCGTTCCACGTGACAATCTACAGAGTGCGCGCGCGTTTGCCCTCGGGGTTCCCCCTCACACAACAGGATTTCTGATTTGAGATTGGCACGGCTCCAGCGTTGTTCTGAGCAGACTCTATCACTCTTAACGTCACACCAGGGCTCTGAACCGGTTCAAGGAACGAAAACGAAAACCGGAAACGAACGAAATTTTGACCGGAATGTAACCAGAAACGGAAACGAAATCAAATTTAATCGTTCTGAACAGAAACGCTAATTTGAAATGGCCATTAACCGGTTAATAATGTTATTTTATCATTCTGTTTAATATTTTGATTTGGCAGTCAACCAATCACGAATTCAAATAGTACAGCCTATGCAAATGTTACGTTCTAAAGTGTGTGAAATGCCCGCGCTGACGCGCTCATGCTCAGCTGTCAAGTCATCATAGGTTAGGTAAGTCACAATGGCAATGCCCTGGCGTTAATTTTTCCAATGATATATGTCACCAACCGTCAAGCATTAGGCCTACATTTAAGTGAAAATGAATTTCAAGTAATTTGCAGCTTGTTGTGCGTTTTGAAACCAGCGAAAATTGCAGGATATGTAGAACATGAGTTCACACAACGCCACATCACGCATCTGCGCTTCTGTGAACAGAGAAAACAGAATAAAACAATAGGCCTACATAACACACATAAAATAAAAGGGAATAGGCCTATAGGCTACGCGAAATATTTCACTTAAATAATTAGGTCTATTAACAAAACGAAAGTGGTTCATTGTGGCGCACTCCAAAGATCTAGGAAAGAAAACAGACATTCTGCTTGTTTTCGTTATTTGAGTGTCTTTTGTAAATGTATGAATTATGTCTTGCTTTTACCTGTATGACCATAAATTATGAAGTACAGTTTACTAGAAGAAAAAAAAAATTACAGTGGTCGCGCCGGCGCCTCACGCGCACACACACACACAAATTCTTGCATTGCTTAGGCTACTTGATATCGCAGCTGTTAAATATTAAAATAAAATACAATCAGCCAAACATATAAAACGTTACACTGCTCAGTTCAATTCTGCAATAGGCCTACAATCTGCTGTTTACCACCCGTGACCACCGCCTGACTGTGCTGTTATGAAGGATGATGTCGATACTGCGAGTGAAATACAAGCTTACATAATAAAGTTTAGCATTCGTCTCGAAAATGGAAACAGTTGGATTCGTGCCGAATGAGAAAGGTAGGCTTCAGATTCACTTTAAATTTATTCGTTTTGCATCTTATTTAGTTTTATTTCTAATAAATAAACCTGTTTCTTGCCTTGAATAGCAATATAAGCTGGAATGGCCTTAAAAAAGAAAAGATAATTTTTTTTTAATTCGTTTTAGCTTGACGTTTATTTAGCCCGAATAGGTCATCTGTTAACTTTAGATGTTTTCAGGTAAAATAAAATAAGGCAGTTTTGTTCATAATTTATGTTTACAAACATTATAAACAAAGCTATATAGGCTAGGCTATTTGTAAACATTTTACTTTATTTAGTTACCGATAAATTACATTATTTATGAATAATAAAATGTGAGGTATACGCGACTTATCTTTTTTCCTCTCAGGAATAGCGTCGGTATTTTTAACCATGCAACAAACATTTTAAAATATCTTGAAAAAATACTTTAATTTATAAACCATTGTTTTTCCTTTTGTTTAATAGGTTTACATTAGGACAGAATCTTGTTATAAAGATAATTGTAGGCCTATTGGCTAAGACGGCAAATACTCTCTTTGTTTTTTAATAAATAAAATGCAGTACGTATTATTATTATTATTATTATTATTATTATTAAGTAGGCGCATGCAAACAAAAAAAAAAGTTAAAAAATAACGTTATTAACCGTTATTTTTCTGATCAAACCGGTTTCGGAACGTTAATAATGCAGAAGGAACGCTGGAACAGAAACGTTAAAATACCGATTCTGCTCAGAGTGAAACGATTGAATTTTTTTTCGTTTTTAAGCCCTGCATCACACCACAGGACAATCTAATAAGATAATCTTTAGAATAGGGTGACCATATGTGCCATTTTCCCAGGACGCGTCCTGTCCAGGATTTCTAAGTTGCATAAAATGTCCCAGTTTTGGTTTTGTTTTCATATTTGTGGAAGGTAATGACTGAAAAATAATTTGACCATTAGCGCGCATTATACATAATCGACCAATCGTGGCTTGCGAGAAGGCTGGATCTACAGAGAACAGTCAAAGCATTGCAAATACGACAACATTTTAATGCATTGCATGAAGACTGTCAATAAGAACAGTGGCTTGCACAGACCTCCGTGTAGAAATCGCGTTCCTAAATCGCGTTCCGGGGGCACATCGATATGACCACTTTCATGATTAAAGAGGCAAGGGCTCAAGCCATTTTAGGCAATTTAGAAATCCTGGACAGGACACGTCCTGGGAAAATGGCACATATGGTCACCCTACTTAAGAACCATCAAGATAATCGGGACTTTACCTATTTGTCGGAAGGAAGGGGGCCAAAATCAGCCTGATTTTGTAGTGTGCGAGTGCCTTTAGAAACAAAGCAGTTTTAACCAGTTTTCTGTAATTTATAGGGATAGTTCACCCAAAAATGAAAATTCTATCATTAATTACTCACCCTTTTGTCGTTCTACACCCGTAAGACCTTCGTTCATCTTCGGAGCGCCAAAGTCATGTGATTTCAGTAAACGAGGCTTCGTTACGTCATAAGTGTTTTGAAATTTCAATAGTTCACGTGACTTTGGCAGTTTGATACACGATCCGAACCACTGATTCGAAAGATTTGTAAAGCTTCGAAGCTTCATGAAGCAGTGTTTTGAAATCGGCCATCACTAGATATTTGCCATGAGGTGCCATGTTGAACTTCCAGTGACCAGTATGAGAGAGTGAGAGCGATAACACCAAATTTAACACACCTGCTCCCCATTCACACCTGAGACCTTGTAACACTAACGAGTCACATGACACTGGGGAGAGAAAATGGCTAATTGGGCCCAATTTGGACATTTTCACTTAGGCGTGTACTCACTTTTGTGGCCAGCGGTTTAGACATTAATGGCTGTGTGTTGAGTTATTTTGAGGGGACAGCAAATTTACACTGTTATACAAGCTGTACACTCACTACTTTACATTGTAGCAAAGTGTCATTTCTTCAGTGTTGTCACATGAAAAGATATAATATTTACAAAAATGTGAGGGGTGTACTCACTTCTGTGAGATACTATACATACATACAGGAGAGAGGGACAGAGGGAGAGAGGAAGCTAAGAATAATAAAAATAATAATAATAAATTAATAATAATAATATTATATTAAATTATATTTCTATAATTTTGTGACTTTTTGGGAAATTTCCAATATTCGCTCCTTTCTTCCTTTGATTTCTGCTCCAAGAAACTGGTACCGTCGAATAATTTCCATTTGGAGTGGCATTCTGCACTTTTCTTCTAGTGAATATTCCTCTCAAGGCACACTTCCTCTTTATCTACGTGATTGCTGAAATCTCACTAGATTATTGGTCCAGATTGCTTTGTTCTCCTGTAAGGTAGTATCACTTACCTTGTGCGACATTATATATTGCTACTGAAACAAATATCAAAAAGCATCAAGTTGAGTTGTTTGCTCATAAAGCTCCCCCTCTCTCTATCTCTGTCCCTCTCTCCTATATATATATATATATGTATACCAAGATTTGGATTGTTCTAGAAAAACAGTTCTATAAAATTCCAGAAAGTTCTCAACAGTCCTAGAAAGTTTTAGGAAGTGCTACTTACTTATAAGCAATAACGTTTGTTATATGGTTGTTCAAATTTTTTATTATTTTTTTTTTTATCTGGGGTGACCTTTTTTTTTTAAACTTAGAGGAATTAGGACCTTTTTCATTCTTCTTAAGCAAAAGTTCATCGATTTATGATACAGGAAATCTTTTATTTGAAAAGTCAAAAAGTTATAACCCTACTGCATATTCTAGCTTTCACATCAAAACTAAAAGTATACAATCACAAACTTCTCTTCAGTAGCACAAGGGGATATATTAGCCCAATCAGCATGCAAAGATGCACATTAGTACACTATGAAACTGTATACCATCCAAGAACCTATATCATACTATTTAAAAAGTTCTACAATTTTAGATGCGTTAATACTAATCTTATATTCTAATTAGGAGAAATATTATGCAGATTGGGCTACTTCAAGAGCTACATCTTCAGACTGAAAGTCAGATGCTAAACACGCTGTAACCACACAGGGTTCTTTTCCGACAACCTACAATCAGCCTTGGGCTCAAAGTAAATGGATCAGGTTGTGCATGATGGACGTTATCATTCATCGACAGGATATACTCTCTAGTGTTTACAGTGGTCAAGAGTAAATAAACAGCATGCCTCCGCAAAGTCGGAGTAAATTTGTTGCAGGTCAGGAAATGTGCCTTTAGGATGGGAAAGTGGGACTGGTTTGCTGAAGGGTGGACAGAAAAAGTTTTTTTTTTTTTTTCAAATTACTTCCATGACACAGTTACACTCATCAACAGGATGTTCTGGTCTTAATCGGGACACAAACAATTAGCATGGTGCCACGTTTGAAATGTCCAGCTTTAATCAAAGCAAGGACAGGCAAGATGTGAAGCACCAAAGCTGGTACCTATTACTGATACTGTAAAATAGGATTAAAGGCAGATGACTGGGGTTTGATCTCATAACCAGCGGCAATTTTAATGAAATTATGATTGTTTAGAACGAATGAGACCCTCCCTGAAGGCTTTATACCATTACAGTATAGCGGCATATGAAATGTCAACATAGAATCACTTGCACTTTAATAGTTTTACTTCAAAAGGAAAGTTGCCAGGCAAATATACAATGCATGCACATCTTTTCCATAACTGCCTTAGTAATTAATTTGTGCCATCATGGATGGGACATATGTGAACCTTGGCAGCAGTCGCTTGCCACTGATGCAGAAAACAGCTCTTTGTTTTTGTAAAGGCAAAGCTTTTTGAAAAGGTTCTCAAGTGGTGACCCCAAAATGTATCACAGGTCTGTTCTGAGAGTGTAAGATATTTTGCCTCCAACACAAGCTCGTGGCAATTTGAAACTACTTTAAAGGGGACCAATTATGCCCATTTTTACAAGATGTAATTTAAGTCTCAGGTGTCCCCAGAATGTGTCTGTGAAGTTTCAGCTTAAAATACCTCACAGATCATTTATAATTCCATGTTGTAAATACCCATTTCTGACTACAGTCAAGAACAGGCTGTTTTCGTGCATGTGCCTTTAAATGCAAATGAGCTGCTGTGCCCCGCCCCCTCTCTACGATCACAGTTCCTGCCTCAATCAGATTGTCTGCCAAATATTAACAAGACATCTGCTTGGTTTTGATTATCATCTACATCGCGATCACTCTCACGGATAGCATAGTTCTTTCATCATTAAAGTTTATTATTTCCACACGTTTTAAAGCTATATCAGTTTAAACATCTAATGGATCGTTTTCTGGCTGTCGGACGTCAAGTCTCGTGACTCGTTAGTATTTTCACATTTTTTGTTTTGTTTAAACTGTCAAATACACACAAGGTTCTGTCAAAAACACACACAGTTCACATAAACACAGTCAGTTATGTCTGTGAAAGTAAAGAGCAGGCAACGTTACAGAAATCGTATGTGTATATTAGATCTGTGGCGCATTCCCTTCAAAAATAAAACTAATCCACTGCGTTCAGCGGCTCAGATGTAGGTCAATGACGACTGTTATGTTCACTCTTACATCCAGCAACAAAACATCTCAATTACTTACCAGACATTGTTGTTGCTACAGCTGCTCGAGCGCGGAGAAAATGGCGGACAGCGTACAGCTCACTGAGGGCGGAAACTATGGTAATGCAGGACTGTCAATCAGCGGTCGTGGGCGGGGCCTGTGGCTAATGTGACGTCACATTAGCACCATGGCTGAAAACAGGTAGTTGGGAGACACTGCTTATGATTTATGGGGATTAAAAAAAAGTAGTGGGTGGATTTGGGTGGGTGGTTGTGTTCACACACTGCCAACACACATTTATGTCCAAACACCATGCAAAAGTAAATTTTGCATAATAGTTTAAGTTTTGCCGATTTGGTGGCTAATTCGTATTAATTCATATGATCACATTCGTACATTTTTGTAGAATCCGCTTACACCCTAGTGATGGTAATGTTTACGGGTGGGGTTAGGGGTGGACCTTCATGCTTTTTCTAAAAATCATACGATTCAAATCGTACAAACTCAAACGAAATCGCCTCCTCATAAAATGGATGTTTTCCTGTGAGACTGGGTGGGTTGCCACTTGATGTCCAATATAAAGTCTGCAGAACTCTGCATCCTGAAGCAATAATCAATTGAAATTCACTTCCATAGAGCAGTGTTTCTCAACTGATGGGTCACGACCCAAAAGGGGGTCGCAAGACTGTTTTGAGTGCGTTGCAGAGTATGCAGTCAAAGAAACATCATCAACAACAAAAAATGTAATTCTAAATGTTTTTCTGATGCAAGACTTCTATTTTTAAAGGTGTGTGTGAAAGCCGTTGACTCTTCTGTCAGACGCATTTTAAGTACAGAGTGTCCTGCGTCCCAATTCAGAGGCTGCATCCTTAGAAGGCCACATTCGAAGGCCAATGCGGTGTGACAAAGGCTGTCCCAATTCGAAGGCTCCTTCAAATGAGGCCTTGAAATGCGCCCTTCATTTTGCAGGCAATGAAGGATACAACGGATAAATCCTTTGCATCCTACCCTACCCAAGAATTCATTGTGCACCGGTAACGACAGGATTTTTTGAGAGAACTTGCTGGATTACAATTTAAATGTAAGTATTGGGTTCTACTTACTCAAATTTTCGAATGTATCGAGTGATACACATGTAAAAACAAAATATAAAGTGGTTAAAATGTTGACATATCTTACCAAGATGCAATTTTATATAGTTTATACTCTTTATTTTATACATAAATGGACCAAGGTGAACATATTTAGACACGTTTTGAACCCTGTTTTTTTTCAGGCAGTTGGATATAAAAACGTTAATGCTACTCGTCAATGGCAGCAGTCACAGTTGCTAGGCGACAAGAACAGTCCTCCGTAGGCTAGACCATTCCATTTAACAACACCCTGTCTGACCTTTGCAGTCTTCAAAGGCATGGCCTTCAAAGTCCAAGTCCTTCAATGGATGCAGCCTTTGAATTGAGACACAGCTTCAGTATGTGATGTCAGATGAGATGTTGTCAGACTATATATTAGTGTCATTATTCTAACATCATTTTCGTAACTTGTTATGAAATAAACATACTCAAAAAATGATCTTTCTTGTCCTATCAGATGTTACTGTGCTCGTAGCATGCACTCTTCAATTGCACAGGCAAATGCGGAGGCGGGCGCTGTATATCACTAAGCAAATTTGTTATTTTATATATATATATATATATATATATATATATATATCAGAGAATAGCATCAAGTCAGTTAAACTCCTGGGATATTGATCTGGTCAGTTAAGTAGCAGAGGTGGTCAGTTTCAGCTGCTTTGATGTTAATGAAATTAACAACAGGTGCACTAGATGGGCAACAATGGGACGACCCCCAAAACAGAAATGGTTTTACAGGTGGAGGCCACTGACATTTTTTTCCCTACTCATCTTTTCTGATTGTTTTTCACTAGTTTTGCATTTGGCTAGGGTCAGTGTCACTACTGGTAGCATGAGGCGATACCTGGACCCTACAGAGGTTGCACAGGCAGTCCAACTCCTCCAGGATGCCACATCAATAGGTACCATTGCCAGAAGGTTTGCTGTGTCTCCCAGCACAGTCTCAAGAGCATGGAGGAGATTCCAGGAGACAGGCAGTTACTCTAGGAGAGTTGGACAGGGCCGTAGAAGGTCCTTAACCCATCAGCAGGACCGGTATCTGCTCCTTTTTGCAAGGAGGAACAGGATGAGCACTGCCAGAGCCCTACAAAACCAAACAATCAAAAACAGAGTTCATGAGGGTGGCCTGAGGGCCAGATGTCTTCTAGTGCCCGGCACCGTGGAGCTTGATTGGCATTTGCCATTGAACACCAGAATTGGCAGGTCCGCCACTGGCGCCCTGTGCTTTTCAGACGAGAGCAGGTTCACCCTGAGCACATGTGACAGATGTGAAAGGGTCTGGAGAAGCCATGGAGAATGTTATGCTACCTGTAACATCGTTCAGCATGACCGGTTTGGTGGTGGGTCAGTGATGGTCTGGGGAGGCATATCCATGGAGGGACACTCAGACCTCTACAGGCTAGAGAATGACATTGTCAGACCCTACACTGGTGCAGTGGGTCCTGGGTTCCTCCTGGTGCATGACAATGCCCGGCCTCATGTGGTGAGAGTATGCAGGCAGTTCTTGGAGGATGAAGGAATTGATTCCATTGAATGGACCCCACGCTCGCCTGACCTAAATCCAATAGAACACCTCTGGGACATTATGTTTCGGTCCATCCGACGACGCCAGGTTGCACCTCAGACTGTCCAGGAGCTCAGTGATGCCCTAGTCCAGATCTGGGAGGAAATACCCCAGGACACCATCCGTCGTTTCATTAGGAGCATTCCCCGACGTTGTCAGGCATGCATACAAGCACGTGGGGGCCATACAAACTACTATTTTGAGTTGCTGCAATGAAATTTCAGCAAAATGGACTAGCCTGCTGCATCATTTTTTCACTTTGATTTTCGGGGTGTCTTTGAATTCAGTCCTCTGTAGGTTGATAATTTTCATTTCCATCAAACGATGTGGCATCCTTTCATTCCTAACACATTACCCAGTCCATATCAGTATAGATATCCAGCATGATATTTTTCCCCATTGAGATCTGATGTGTTTTCAAAGTGTTCCTTTAATTTTTTTGAGCAGTGTGTGTGTGTGTATATATATATATATATATATATATATATCAAGTCGACACTTGACGGAGGGCGTGTCTGAAGCTTGGTGCTGACGTGACCGTCATAGTGACAACAGCAATTGGCTAGCTTCTATGCTAGGGTATTTGCATAAGGCGATCTGATCTGATCTTTTCAACTTCTACCGCGAGCAACGCCAGTGACGCGACGCAACAGAACCCACAATTCAGTTCGGCAACACATGACATCACCCATTCAAAGTAAATGAGAAGCGTTAATGCAGACGCCCTATGTGAATGCACCGTAACACATGGAATTATATCAAATTCCTAAAAATTTAGGTCGCGGCTTAATGACCATGGGGAAATGTGGGTCCCATGGCCAAACTAGTTGAGAACCACTGCCATAGAGTATTCTGCTAGCATACTAGTCTAATATCATCGTGCCTATGACTCATCCGCCAGGCTCTGCAACACTGCAAGAAAGGACACATATCCTGTTTAAAGACGAGACCTACAGTAAAAACTGCAAGGGGTCGAGCTGACATTTGCCTGACAGGCTTTGCGAACTCTGTTAGCCTCTTGTGTGGCAGCCTATCTTTCTTATATCTCCTTCTTTTGGCAGGAATCCATCCTGTAAAACTCCTAATGTAGCCTTTAAAAACTGCTATTAGCCAAAAAAAACAAAAAAAAAACGAATGGGACTGGCATTTGTCTTGGCATGGTCGGTTGTTCCAGGGTTTCTATGAAAACTAGTCTACTGGGACGTTCGGTGGAAAAATGATAGCTAATCAGAAGGGTTTATAGATTCTGACTCAAATCATTCCAACCATATGGTAATTATGCAAGGAAGTCACGGAAATGTCTTATGTAAGACTGCTGTCATCCCACATAACATTTAACCCCCTTTTTAATAGTCTTTACCAAGCCAGTGATGTGTTCAGCATACATGTTCTTTGTAATTCAAGACGTATGTAAGCAACCAATTCAGTTCAGCTTAAAGGGATAGTTCACCCAAAAATGAAAACTCTCAAGTTGTTCCATAACTGTATTACTTTCTTTTTTATGTGGAACACAAAACATCTTTTCCATTAAACAACAGTTCAAAGTTACCAAAGGGCTTCAAAAAGGACAAAATTAGAAAAGTATCATAAAAGTAGTCCATATCACTTGGGTGCTATATTTGAAGTCTTCTGAAGCCAGATAGGTAGCTTTAAGTGAGGAACAGACTGAAACTTAAATAACTATTAGTCTTCACCACAAGCTCTCAAATCAAATATGGCACAAGTTACAAGATCCTGGAAAAATCAATGACGTTTCATATTACTGACGTGCAACCTGACATCTACATTTTATTTGAGAGCCTCAGAAGGTCTGTTTCCGGTCTGTACACCGCACAAAGCTATGGCATGGCTGCAGAAGACTTAAGCACATGAGTCACATACTGTATTCTATGTTTAAGGTACTTCTTTAATGTCTTTTTGTAGCTTGACAGTCCTCGGTCACTATGAACTGTACTTAAATGAAAACGGTATCTATTAAAAAAAATTTTTTTTTGTTCCATGGAAAAAAATAACAGCATACAGGTTTGAAACGATTTGAGGGTGAATAAATAATTGCCAGAATTTCATTGTACTTACTTCTGGTAAGGGTGTCATTTATTCTGAAGCTGCAAAGAACCTTGTCCACATTTCTAGCATGAAGGAATCCATTTCCTCTAACAACAACTTGGAATGCCTCTATAAAACAGGAAGTTAACATATAACAATGTTAAATCATGTAGCAAATTTTGAAAGACACTTATCAGAGCCATCAATACAATTTTTATTTTAAGTTTTATTTTCTAAAGGAGGAAGAAACTGTATGCTGCAAAGCATAATACATGATAACATCATCAATATTTTGATTTAAGGTGTGGTCACATTAGCAAATTTCTCAAGCAAAAAAGGTTGTATATTGTTAATAGTGTAGCGTTTGTATGAAGCACAACCCACACAGAAGTCACTTTGTTGGTCAACATGGTGAATTTGAACCCGTTGCAAAATCTGCATGGGGAAATTTTTTGTTCTTACTACTAAATATTATGCATTTAAATATTATTACAATTTGTTTTTAATTGAATTTAACTGCCTTTTCAGTCTCCTTATTAAAATATTTAAAGGTGCAGTAGGTGGTCTAGGAAATGCTAACGTTAGCCTGCTAGCATTGAAAGCATACGATCCCAACCTCCCTGCAAATCGCTGTCCAAAGCCACGCCTCCTCGAAAACACATGAATGCACACACACACACACACACAGCTGCTCTCGGCATAGTGTCACAAGAGACGGCGTTAAACTACCTCATGTCTTAAAGCACATAACATTACAATAATAATGAACGTAAACAACTTTGAGAGCTTGTACCTGGCTGCTGCAGATTCATTTCGGTGTTGATACTGTTGACATGGTAATGCATAATTCCGAGTCTGATGCTGCCTTCACGTGCTCTCGAAATACGAGTTTCCTAGGTAAAAATTGCACAAAAACGCCCTCCCATTTCAACTTGAAAGCGATGAGCTCGTAATCACGACTTCAGAAGTGGGAATTATATATGACGTGAAGGCAGCATAAGGACGGGAACAGCTCCGGTTAGAACGCCACAGGTTGCCTTTTCTTAATTACGGTAGTTATGGCGAGTGTCTTGCGGCGCAGGATTAAATTTCTGAATGAAAGGCGGTAGCGGTCGGTAACTCTGGTGTACTTTGGACGGGAGCGGGCGGTCTTACAATAGTCCGGCCACTCCCAAGATGAGATCCTTTGACAACAGCGCATCCGGACTTGCACTTATGCAGTGGTGGCATTCACACAGTTCTCAGTTCCCTGCCCTGATCAACCTGGGAAGATATGTTCTTTGCATCCTCACCACGAGTGCACCTTCAGAGAGAACATTCAGCCTTTGTGATCGGATTTTGGAAGAGAGACGTTCGGAGGGATACTGAAATCGTCGTCAACATTCTGTTCTTGAGTGTATGTTAAAAAAGATTTCATTTTGCAGTATAGCTAGTAAGCCAAGTTTTTGTTTATTTGTATTTTTGGCTTAGCTTATAGTTTTGAATGACAGATGTCGTATTTAATTTAGCCCATTTTTCTATGTGACATTTTTTCTCTGTGACATTTTTGACGGTGTTGACAGTATCATAACACAAATAACTTGTATAGCCAACATTTTATATTTGTTATCCCCAATCACTCTCTCTTTCTTTAGGGGAAGTTTAAATGTGATATTCTGGAAATGAGATCTAAATTTAGTGAGACCCGTCGGGTTGGGAAGAAAGTCATTATAAGCGGATAATGGGTGAACACAGAGTGAATTTTAAGCAGGAGCGGGTGGGTGCGGAATAGAACCTTGCCTCCCGCAAGACGATAAAAACAGTCCACCGCAGACCTCTAATGTGAACGCAGTATAAGCTCGTTGTTTTGATTCGGTAGGAACTGTAAACTGCGGCTGCTGTTTGTTTATGGTGCTCCGCGACTGACGTCTGTCTGTATAAACTCTGCATAGCATGAAACACGCTGATGACGTATGATGTCTGCGCGAATAGGGTGTGCGAGGGTATGTAAAAACATATGTTGACAGGCAGGCAGGACATCGTATTATTTCATTCGGACTGAATATAAAGATTGGATGACCATTTTAGGGTTAGTGTTATATATATTTATAAAAATACATTTAACATCGTACACCATTTAACATAGTGATTGCTATCAGGATATGAGGAGACTTTTAAACCAGCTATTGCACCTTTAAGTAATGGTTTACAATGTATTTCGATAGTCCACTTTAGACATTCTACTTTATTTTGACGCTCCCACAGCAGACATTCTACTGACGATAAGTAACTTTGTAACTACATGTCAAATAAATCTCATTTAGAGTATTTGTAGAGTGTTAGGTTAGTGTTAGGGTTAGTAGAATGAGAGTATGTTTACACGACAAAGATGGACTAAAAACGGAAAAGTTTTTACTTTGCGTTTTTTGCATACAGTTGTCAAAACGATTCCCCTTTTACATGGATCTGGGAAAACGACTAAATACGCTGTATTATGCTGTCAGGCCAGTAGTTGGCGATGTCACTTTGCAAAGAAACACTGCGCGCCTATAGACTGAACACATACTGTAATGCACATGTGCATTGAAACTGTTGTGTAAATGAACGGCCAAAACGCATAAAAAGTTTTCTTTTTTTAGTTGAAAATGGCCCCTAAGTACTTGCAAAGTTACTTATAGTCAGAATGTCTGGCGGAGCATCAAAATAAAGTGTTAGCAGATATTAAGCAGACAGTCTACTAACACTCTAATGGCTGGTAGTTGACATGTAGTTCCAAAGTTACTTATAGTTAGTAGAATGTCTATGGTGGACTATTAAAATAAAGTATGACCAAGTAATGTATTATATGAGTAAGGTGTGTAATTTTTTTAGTCGTTAAAAATTTTTGAAACACAAACAAACCTCACTTCTGGGCTTTTGATCAAACTAAATCAAACCTATTAGTCTGGAGGATTGTTCACTACTGTTGAACAAACCTTGAAACTGTGGCTCAAACTGTTGATATTGAGCAGAACAGAACTGGACTCACCTCCAGCACAGATACTGGAAGGCTCTGCAGCAAGAATCTCTATGCATGATTTCTTCAAGATCTGATGGGTACAAAGAAATTTAGCAGGTAAACAACTAGGTTGGCTGACCTATTGAAACTAACTGATCACTTAATTCCATGTCCTTAAATTCATAAAACAAATAGTAGAGAAGACTTTCCATTTACTTTTTTTTCAGAATAAGTTTATTTTATCTTGAAGGATCCACCAATCAAATGAAGCAACACCTCTCTTGCGAGTGCCTCAACAGGACAATCCCCATGTGGCGTTTTTGTTTTGAAATGTACATCTGCTTTCTCTGTCTCCTTTCTCTCGTCCTGGAAATAGCCTTCATCAGCCATACCAGCACCTAAGTGTGGCAAGGTTGTTTTGATCTACATGACTACCGCCTTCCTCTGTCATCTATGGAAGTATGCTTTCAGATCCCAAGGTCCCTGCTGATTTACGACACTCTTCTCCTGAGCTTCAGCCAAAAGCTTTCAGCATGCAGCTAATTGAGAGCAGATGGAGGCCAGATGGACTGACCCCAGTCTCAGCTCATGAAACAGTCAACCTCTGCATGGGTGAGACAAGTCTTTACCCAAATATCTCCTCTTTTCTTCCACCTTCAGAGCTTAAGAAATATAAATCATTAGCTTTCATTGTAGAAAGAAAGGACATGGTGAAGAAGCTTTGATCGTGTTTGGGCAGACTCCAGCAGACCGTGGGATCAAAGAGGTCCAGGCAGGGCATGGCAGGTCTTTGTTAGAATTTTGATACTGATACAATCCATCATCTTCCGACGGGACTCAATGAATATTCTTGTTTGTTATTCTATGGTTCTGTGTTTTTCTTTAATTCTTCTGTTGTTTTTTCATCAAAATACTGTTTCTTAGCGTGATTTTTACCCAAGGGGTCAAGGTTTGGCTGGTTGGCATGGCCATGTTAGCGCCTGCTAGTAAATTCTGTAACTAAACCATCTGAAAAGCATCCTTCTCCACTGATGGCCATTAAAAATATTCCAAATACATACTACTGGAGATTCTGGCAGATATTTATGAAACTTAGTATTGATTGAATTTGGCAAAAAGTAATACATAGAAAGTGCATTAACAAATGATCATGTAAAAAACACCTTATTAAAATTGAAAACTTAAAGGGAATAGTTCACCCAAAAATTAAAATTACCCCATGATTTACTCACTCTCAAGCCATCCTTCAGACGAACACAGTCGGAGTTATATTAAAATATATGAAGCTTTATAATGGTGTTGAAGAGGGCGTGAAATTTTTCAAGCCCAAAAAAGTGCATCCATTCATCATAAAAGTAATCCATACAGCTCCAGGGGGTTAATAAAGGCCTTCTGAAGCGAAGCAATGGATTTTTGTAAGAAAAATATCCATATTTAAACTTTATTAACTATAATAACTAGCTTCCGGTAGACGGCCGTACACATTAATTTATGGTAAAAGAGTAACCCCTAACACATTGTAGGATGTAGGAGTATCGTAAACTTAGACGCTTCTCGCGGTTCAAACAAATAGGGCTGTGCAACAAACTCAAGCTTCTCTTCTCTTATATCGAAATCCTCTGACATTTCTCTTTGAAAATTCTTGTTTTAGATTTCTAGTTTGTGACCAGTGTTTTGTTTTGCTCTATCCTCTGCTCTTCCACGTTCGTCAATACATTATGCGTCAGGTCAGGGTTTACTCTTTCGATGCGTACGGCCGTCTGCCGGAAGCTAGTTAATATAGTTAATAAAGTTTTAAATATAAATAGTTTTCTTACAAAAATCCATCGCTTCGCTTCAGAAGGCCTTTATTAACCCCCTGGAGCTGTATGGGTTACTTTTATGATGGATGGATGCACTTTTGGGGGCTTCAAAATCTCACGCCCCCTTCACTACCATTATAAAGCTGGGAAGAGCGAGAATATTATTTAATATAACTCTGATTGTGTTCGTCTGAAAGAAGATCTTCTACACCTAGAATGGCTTGAGGGTGAGTAAATCATGGGATAATTTTCATTTTTGGGTGAACTATTCCTTTAAGTTTAATTGCTTAATAATAATAAGATATATTAATATAGGCCTAAATAAGAATAAAATATTAAAGTGGTTACCAAAATTACTAACTTCAGTGATGAGTCACTTTTGAACCACTTTGAATTGAATTAATGCTGGAAATTAAAAAAAAGAAAGAAAGAAAAAAAAAAGCTGAAATTCTGACAAATAATAAAATCAAGTCAAATGGATGGAAACAAAGATGTTACAATAATAGGCTATATTTTATCAGAATGATATTTATTTTATATAATGATTAAAAAAATACAGTGTGATTTTCTCATAGTAATACAAATTTTCATAAAGAATACAATTTACTGTATTAAACTATTTACATAAACACTCACCGAATCAATGACACCTTGTAAAGCTTCAAAGCCATCATTTACTGGGAAAACATGATCTTTGCTGTCAGCAATCTTGGCCAGCTATGAAAAACAAAAAAAGAAATGACAAAATGACTATATATATATATATATATATATATATATATGCTTAAACAAGTGCAAGTTCATAAACCCCCAAGCATCATTTACAGAAACCTTGTAACACTTTGGCATAAGTGCCAAGATCTAGTTTTAAACCTTACCACCCAACACAACACACACACCTGAGTCTCATTGAAATCCTTTACCCCTACACAGTACACAGAGGCACCCAGGCTGCGGGAGCGATTGGCCTGAGGGAAACACAAGAGCAGAAACACTTCAGACACCTGCAATCTATTAGCCATTAACTGCCTTATTCAGAGCTCATGCTTTTGGCACTGGCTGACAAAGCTGAACATCAATGAAGAGGACACTGGGTAATTCTAATCATTACAGATGCTGAATAATGTCTTTGTTGGTTGAAGCTGAAAGGAAAATTGGGTCAAAACATGGAGATGGGGAAAACTTATGTACAGTACACTTATTTTAGTGAGTGTAGCTGACATTTTGTACGTAAAAAATGTTGATGATTTATGTTATTTAAAGGATTAGTTCACTTCAAATTAAAATTTCCTGATAATTTACTCACCCCCATGTCTTTCTTTCTTCAGTCGAAAAGAAATTAAGGTTTTTGAGGAAAACATTCCAGGATTTTTCTCCATATAGTGGACTTCACTGGGGTTCAACGGGTTGAAGGTCCAAATTACAGTTTCAGTGCAGCTTCAAAGGACTCTACACGATCCCAGACGAGGAATAAGGGTCTTATCTAATGAAACGATCGATCATTTTCTAAAAAAATAAAAATGTATATACTTTTTAACCACAAATACTCATCTTGCACTAGCTCTGTGATGCGCCACGCATTACGTAATCACATTGGAAAGGTCATGCGTGACGTAGCCGGAAGTACCGAGCAAGTGTTTACAAAGCGAAGACTTTGCAAAGACTAAGTCAAACAGCCTTTACAAAAAAGGTAAAACAATGCTGTTGAACGATTTTGAAGTTGGAGGTGAAAATGAGATGGAGTTTTTCGCCCTACCGCGGTACTTCTGCCTAAATCACACGTGACCTTTCCAACGTGATTACGTAATACGTGGCGCATCGCAGAGCAATGCAAGATGAGCATTTGTGGTTAAAAAGTATATAATTTTTTTTTTTTTTTTTAGAAAATGACATCGTTTCGCTAGACAAGACCCTTATTCCTCGTCTGGGATCGTGTAGAGCCCTTTGAAGCTGCACTGAAACTGCGATTTGGATCTTTAACCCGTTGAACCCCAGTGAAGTCCACTATATGGAGAAAAATCCTGGAATGTTTTCCTCAAAAACCTTAATTTCTTTTCGACTGAAGAAAGAAAGACATAAACATCTTGGATGACATGAGGGTGAGTAAATTATCAGGAAATTTTAATTCTGAAGTGAACTAATCCTTTAAAACAGCTCAGTTTTTCTGTTCTTTCTTATTCATTTATTTACCCAAATATATGATTCATAACGGTTAATATATTGTAATATTGTTACCCTCTGTGTTACAGGATGATGAAGAAAAAGAAATGTGTGATCTAATTCCCAGTATGCAAATTAATTCATATGGGACACCGATGACTCCATCTTCACCTTGTGTACAACACAGCAAGCGTTGCGTCAAATTGTTGCTTGCAATGAAGACACCACTTGTGAAAAAGAAGTGCACTTAATTGTATTGAATGTGCCCTTGTAGTTTACTTTGAATCTTAAAAAAAAACTATACTTTCAGATAATATAATATTAATAAAATAAAAGGCCATTTAAGTGTACTCCACTTTCATGACTATGTTTCTTATCACACATAAGTACACTTTAAAAGGCGCACTTTGTAATCATTTCAAAATAATGTTTCACTTTAAAATACATTTTAAATCATTGTATTTATAAACTTTTGTCATGCTTTAAAAGAACACAAATGTTGATTAACATACTGAAGTACACGTAAAGTACTTGATTATAATTTTTATTGTATTCAATATTTAAAGCTAACACATTTTAAATGTACTAAATTGCAGCTTTATCATTGTGTAATTACAAATATATTTAAAGGAACACTCCACTTTTTTTGAAAATAGGCTCATTTTCCAACTCCCCTAGAGTTAAACAGTTGAGTTTTATCGTTTTTGAATCCATTCAGCCGATCTCCAGGTCTGGCGGTAGCACTTTTAGCATAGCTTAGCATAGTTCATTGAATCTGATTAGACCGTTAGCATCTCGCTCAAAAATGACCAAAGAGTTTCGATATTTTTCCTATTTAAAACTTGACTCTTCTGTAGTTACATCGTGTACTAAGAAAATCGCAACTTCTCATTTTCCGTCGGTCTAGGCCGATATGGCTAGGAACTATACTCTCATTCTGGCGTAATAATCAATGAACAATAATAATCAATAATCAATGAACTTTGCTGCCGTACCATGGGTGCAGCAGGCGCAATGATATCACGCAGTGCCTGTGACCCGCTTGCACAGGGAGCGTGCCTTGCAACCATGGAGACATTTGTGAGAGACGCTGCGTAATATCATTGCACCTGCTGCACCCATGGTACGGCAGCAAAGTTCCTTGATTATTACGCCGGAATGAGAGTATAGTTCCTAGCCATATCGGCCTAGAAAATCGCAACTTTTCATTTTCCGTCGGTCTTAGTACACAATGTAACTACAGAAGAGTCAAGTTTTAAATAGGAAAAATATCGAAACTCTTTGGTCATTTTTGAGCGAGATGCTAACGGTCTAATCAGATTCAATGAACTATGCTAAGCTATGCTAAAAGTGGTACCGCCAGACCCGGAGATTGGCTGAATGGATTTGAAAACGGTAAAACTCAACTGTTTAACTCTAGGGGAGTTGTAAAATGAGCCTATTTTCAAAAAAAGTGGAGTGTTCCTTTAAATACAAGACATACAAGTTACAACAGAAATAACATTAAAGAATAAAGTAAAGTTAGTTTACCATATATGCTTGTCGGTACATTCACTTTAACCATTTCTCAAAGACAATAGAAGTAACTATGAAATTACATGTACATAGGTCCTACTTAAGTGGGTCAAAAAACACTAAAGTTCAGCTAATTGAATTTAATATAAATTTAAACTATAATACATTTTCATTTAATTGCATTTACATTCAACTGTCTGAAAAACATTACATCCAGTTCACACTTAAGTATATTCTTTTAAAGTATTATTTCTGTAATAATACTATTTTTAAAATTATGATAAAGTGAACTTCTTTTTTACGAGGGACTGTCACCCACTCCACTCTTTTTCTTTCTTTCTGTCTTTCATCATTCTTACCTCTCTCTCAGCGTAATAGAAGAGATCTTCATGCAGTTCCCCGTCTGTGAGGGCGATGATGACACTGGCTGTGCGGTATCCTTCACAGAGACACGTTTTTATCATGTTTGTAACTTGATGGCAGATTCTGATTGATAATTTTTTAAAACTGTTTTACAGGAAGAGTATGCAACATGCTGAAACTAGCAAGAAAGTCATTTTGATATCTAAAAGAACAATATGAGGGGAATAAATCGTAATTGTGCTGAATCGAAACAGCCTCAACCAGCTAAATTGGTTAAGCTGATGACCAGTTTAAATAACCAACTAAGACCATCTTGTTGCTTGTACCAGTACAAGGTGTGTTTTGGGCAGTACAAGATTGTTTAAACTGGTCTAAACTGCTTTTTTTTTCTTTAAACAATATAGTGTTTTAAATGGACCTACCCTCAGAGTTACCATAGTAAATCTGTTCGCTTGCCTAGAAGAAAAACAAGAAAAACATCAGAAATATTGTAATCTCAAGCAGATCAAACAACATTCACAGCGATTAGTTATTTCCCTGAAATAATGGAATAAATTTACCCAGATGTGAAAGATGTGAAAGATTTAGTATTTTTTTAGTTTTTTTGTTTTAGATCCATCAGTCTGAGTACAGGCCAAACATAACCTTTGTGAAGAAGTTTTAGAGCTATTTGTCATAGCTGGATGGGAAGTACTGCTGAGCCCAAATGGTTCCTATTGGCTCACTCACCCTCTGAATGCCTTCATGCATAAAAGTGTCTCCACCTGGCCGGACATTCTTCAGTTCCTCCAAACCTTTACGAATTTGGTCCCTGACATTTGCACACAATGAAAAAGTCATGAAAAATACATTATGGCCAATAATAATAATAACAATAATTAAATAATTCTAGAGATCATGGAGTGTAAGTATACCAGCCAGAAGCTTGTAATAATGAAGATAATATCGTGAAACTGTAATATTGCAGAATATTATCATGATTTAAAATAATTATTTTCTTTTTTTTAAATGTAATTTATTTCTGTGATGCAAAGCTGAATTTTCAGCATCATTACTCCAGTCTTCAATGTCACATGATCCTTCAGAAATCATTCTAATATGCTGATTTGCTGCTCAAGAAAAATGTTACGGTTATCTGTGTTTGTTACCGTTTACAGGTGGGTTTTGTCTAGTTCTGTTTCCTTTGTTTCTATTGGTTTTCTTTGAGTTTCTTTGCTTTAATTTGTTCATTGTTTGACAGTCACACCTGTTGCTTGTTCCCTTTATTGGTTTGAGTTTGTTTTTAAGCCGTGTGTTTTGTTCAGTTCTTTGTCCTTTTTTTGTCCGTGTGTTTGATGGTTCCTGTTCATAAGTTATTCATGAGAAATCTTGAGTATTTTGTTATCTTTGTTTTTTGTTATTAAATCTGTACTGCTGTGCTTAAATCCATCTCTTTATTTCACCTGCTGCAACCAAAGGCCCCTGGGCTACAGCATTGCAGTAGGCCCCCTACCCCCGATCATTTTTTTTTTAGGCTCCTGCCAATTATTTATGTAGAAACTCATTTTGTCGATAACATTTCACATTTTCAACACTGTATGTATGCTGCGTAAAAATATGGGTCAAATAAAGGTGAATATTCAAATTCACTCTTTGCCAGTAGGTGGCGCGTGTGAAACAGCAGAATTATTGCAGTTACATAAACAAACGCTTAATAAACGCTTATAAACACCACATCAGTGTTTTCCAACCCCTTTTTGCCACGGCACAGTTTTGATAAGTCATGATACAAAATATGAAGCGCTATGCACATATTTAAAACTTGCTTCAACTAGACGGCAAATAGCAGACTAAGAATTATCCGTTCTTCAAATACAGAAAAACGTTAGCCTTAATGGATATAGTGTTTCTTGAGTAAAGAAAACACTGTACTTGCGCAAACATCAGTTCTTTATTTAACCTTGCTTGCAAACAAGCAGATTCTCCAAACTGTGCGCGGCACATTCTAAAATGGAGGCGGGGGAGGAGTTATGAGTTTTGACTGACAGTTTGAGGAGCCAATGGATTTACGAGATTTAGTCACAACCTCTTTTAAATGCTTTGTATTGGTTAAATATTTGTAAAACCCAGATACAGACGTTACGGATGACCAATAGCATTGATTTTATATATAAAAAAGACAAAATATAGAGACTTGGTGTTTGGCCCGACAGCGATGATATATTCTTATTTGTAGCATTTATTTTTACATATTTTTTTGGAATTTGATCATTTTACCCGGCACACGAGTGTAAAAGAAAATGCCATCAAAACTTTTCTGGCCAAACTGCGAATTTACAGGTACAGCTCCACGATATAAATAACATAAATTATACAAAATATTTATTATTCATTAGCAGTAGATCAAATAATCACTTGGCATAAATATGGGCTATTTGGTGATTGACAACTGCTCTAAAAGCACGAGAATGCAACAACAGCACCAGTCTTTTCTTTGAAACATGCAGTGCTGGCGTTTTTATTAATCAAATCGTAGCCTTTTAAAGTTTAATGATCACATTTAAGCAATATTGCTGTTTTTCCGTCCCCAGATTTAAAACCTCCTGAAATTATTGAGGCTTTAAAGCAGCAACGATGGATTTAAGCCCTGATTTTTCCCTACTTCATCGTCTTTGTTTTTCCAAATTTTCAAATTCAACAACCCCCCATATGAACCTACCCATCACAGAAAACTTTATGCATTTTTTAGATTTTCAAAACACCTCATTTAGTATTTAGTATGATTTAGTATGAAGCTGATAAATTGGCAAGGCACTATAATTGACTAATAAGAAAATAATGGATAGATTCAATGTAAAAAAAAAATTAAAAATGGTCACTTTATATTAGATGTCCTTATGTAATTATAGAAATTAACTAAAGCTGTAGGTACATGCAGGTATTTTTAAAAATATAAGTACAATGTAACAATATGTACACAATAATTAAATGATTAATTTAAATGTTAGTACATAGTAGTTAAAGACACCTAATATAAAGTGGGGCCAAAAAATAATAGATTAATCGAAAAAAGATCGATAGATTAATCGATCATCAAAATAATCGTTTGTTACAGCCCTAAATACAAGAAAGTTTGGTAACACTTTTCAATAAGGTTCATTTGTTAACATTAGATAATGTATTAACTAACATGAACTAACCATGAGAAATACATTTGTTACTGTATTTGTTAATCTTTGTTAACGTTATATAATAAAAATACAGTAGTTCACAGTACATTAACTAATGTTAACAAATACAACTCTTGATTTTAATGTATTAGTAAATGTTAAAATTACCATTAACAAAGATTAATAAATGCTGTAGAAGTGCAGTTCATTATTAGTTCATGTTAACTAATGTAGTTAACTAATGTTAAAGGCCCGCTGAAGTGTCTTGGAACGCGCAGCATTATTCAATGTGTTGACGTAATTTCAACTGAAACAGGAAGACAGGGCGGGACATATCGAACAGCCCGCCCCCTTTTATAAAATAGCCAATAGCGTTTTGTTTATACCACAGCTCAGCCATTAAACTCGGTAAAATCTCAGTTTCCTTCTAATCTCTAACCGTTTATCCTCCTATATCACTTTAAAATACAGCATTCTGTGCAAAATTCAAATGTGTCCGATACCTTTTGTAGTCTGAGCCGACTCGCGGTCCGTGGATATGATCCACTCTGTGCTCTAGTGTCTCTGGACCAGAGCAGACTGTGCTCCCGCTGCGGCGGTTCACGTGACACTAACGCTAAAACGGACTTCATTCGTGTCAATGGAAAGCATATTTACACTGTCTGAATCGTTCCCTATTCTCTATATAGTGCACTATGTGCCATTCACCATGTAGAAACTACTAAATGTGTGAACAAGTGACCGATTTCAGCCGCAGTTTCAGCGTCTATTAATAGTGTAGGAGGGGGCGGGACTTCATATTCTAGAGAGCATTTGATTGGACAGAAGATCTGACGAGAAGCTGAAGTGCGATGTGATGTCATGAAAATCCATGATCCATTTTAGCGGAAGTGAGAGACTGTAAGTTTTGAATGCTTATATCTCCTAAATGCGAATTTTGTCATTGTTTTGGAACACACCAGCTTATTGATAACCTTAAGGCTAACATATTCATACTGAAAGCTAAAAAACTTACATTTTGATTTCAGGGGGACTTTAACAAATGAACCTTATTGTAAAGTGTTACCGAAAGTTTATTTATTTATTTATTTATTGATTGATTGATTGATTGATTGATTGATTGTGGTGGGGCCAGCTCCAGAACACCGTACAGACATGTGCTTTGGCTTTTTTGACTCAGGCTGCCCAATCAGGCTTTCTCAAGCCAACATCAAAGTTTGTTTACAAGTCTAGTTCTGCTTATAATGGTATGCACAGTGTGATGGATTGTGTCAATATTTTATTAAAGTTTAAAAACACTGGCAGTGCCATGCTGACTCTTTATGAATTAATGATGTACAGAAGACTGGGGTGGTTTGGCCAATCAAATGAAAGTATCATCAGTGCTGCCCACACGTCGCATTAAATACTCAAGCCATAAACAAAAATAAAAAATGAACCTCTTTCAATTTACCATTTTTCCTTTTCAAATAGGAAATGAAATGGTCAAACGTACACCACACAACCACAAATGATACCCTGAATAATATTCATTGGGACTAACAATCATTGACAAACCAACACTTCTCTGGACATATGGAAAAGCCTTAGTCACAATGAATTTTGGCATTGGCAGCTCACAAAAGTGACATTACTTTAGAAATTGTGAGCCACATGCTGAAGTCATAGAAGTGCTGTTTTGAGGATTGGAGACGATCGCCAAGACCAGGGAATGTTCACAGCAGATGTGCCGTTCTTTATTGGTCATTAACTGTCACATTATCGATTCTCACAGATTTGGCCTTCATTTATTTTTTGGTATCAAAAGTGTAAAACTTCTGTTGGCACAAACTCACAGTACGGTCAAAACCCTTCCAGACTGCAAAAGTGAACACGGTGCATTTGAGCAAACGGCTGGAGTTAAACAGGTAAATAATGAAGATAAAGTTTACTCACCTGTCTTCTGTAAGCTGCATCAAAATCTTGCCCTGATCGGAGAATACAATGAAGGACATCCGCAACTGTGGGCTATATGCAATAACAAATCATAATGTATAAACATGTATATTTGACTTAAATTATTATTTCAATGTAAATTTCAGGTGCACTGTACTTTGATTCAAATTAGATTTCCACTATTTTGAAATGGTGTGTTATAGTTTTAAAAGCATATTTGGTAACACTTTATTTCGATGGTCCACTTTAGACATTCTACTAAGTAACTTTGCAACTAAATGAAAACTACCAGTCATAGTAGACTGTCTGATAACACTTTATTTTGATGCTCCCCAACAGACATTTTACTGACTACAAGTAATTTTGCAAGCACGTCAACTTATTCTACTAACCCGAACGCTAACACCAAAGCCTAACCTAACAGTCTACTAATACTCTAATGAGAGTTAGCTGACATGTAGTTGCAAAGTTACTTATAGCATGGACTTTCGAAATAAAGTGTAATCAATTAATTCCTTTACAGAACTTAGAAATTATAGATGCAACTAAATATTTTTAGTTAAACATGATTTAGAAATTTTTCATCCACATATACAGTATAGCAGAAAAAATAACACACTCACACATTTTTGTAAGACTCTGTCTTTGCCTACCTTATGAACTTATGGGCCAGATGTTCCACAAAGTTATATATTTCATTCCAGTGATGCTGCACACTTCCTGATCTGCAGGGTGAAACAGACATATTGGACACTTACAGTTGAACATCAAGAGGGCAATAAAGATTCACAAGCTGAGAAGAATAGCCAAAGTTTGAGATTTACAGCTGTGTGAATAAGAGTTTTTTTTCTAAAAGCAGCAGTTCAAAAACTACATTGACACATTTTTATCCTCCCCAGAGGGAAATCGTTCAAGTATCCCGCATCCTCCCAGAGCAGCTGTCTGAATGAGTGCGATGCCAGCTGTTAATATTCCATTGACTTTGAATTAAGCCAAATCTGACGTTGAAATTCAAATTAAATTAAATTTAAACTCTTTAAAAACTTAAATAGGGTAAGATAGGGGAGGATGCCACCCTTCAGAACAAAGTGCATTTACATTTAAATTGTAACATATTTATATATAAGTTTAGTATGGGCTGGATGATGATGCATCAGCCACTGTGTTATTAATGGAAATAGAAACATTTGCTAAATTAACAAAATGTAAAAGTATTCAAAGACTACTGGGGTAAGATGGCTTCCTAACTGGGTCAAGAAGCCCCCCTGCAGGCTGAAATTTTACAAAATGTATAAATGACTTTTGACATCATTCTTATTAATATTGATATTTATATATATTTTTAAAGTGTCATTAATGTAACTAATGCTAATATTATATCTATTCTATTTAAAATTGTCTTTTGACAATTTAGTTGAATAATTGAACAACCAGTGACAGACAAAGCAGAATCCTATTTCACGAGTTCACACTTGCAAATAGTCAGATATTTGGCGTGCTGTCCGAGGACAGGGCTCCGAGCTCGGTATTTGGCCCGAACCCAGAGTACTCCCCCTGTATTTCTGGTTAGGAAAGTAACCAGGCGAGTGTGAGGAGACAGGGTGGTGGAGGGATGCTGAAAACTGTCGAGAAACATAGGTGAGTCGATTGCGTATACATATACATATATATATATATAGGTCTCCACTCCAGCTGATTGGGTAGACATGTTGATTGCTGATTGCTGACTGCTGGTTGGAATGATGTGATAAACTTTGTTAATAAAACATCATTAAAAGAGTTTCACGTCTGTGTTTGGGTTTGATTTCATGTTCATGTTTTCTTGTCTTTTATTTTGAAATTTGTCATAGTTTCTTGCTCATGTCATGTGATTCCCTGTTCCCCTCATGTGATCTTGGGTCTGTCCAAATACCACTACTTGTGGTCTTGGCCAAGCAACAGGAATTTTGTGAGTATTTTGTGCAACTGCTTATTTTAGTTCACCCAAAAATAAAAACTCGTAAGACCTTTGTTCATCTTCAGAACACAAATTAAGATATTTTTGATTAAATCCGTGAGCTTTCTGGCCTCCGATAGACTGTAACTTTATTACCACTTTCAAGGCCCAGAAAGGTAGTAAAGACATTGTTAAAATATTCCATGTGACTACAGTGGTTCAACCTTAATGTTATGAAGCGATGACAATACTTATTGTGCGCAAAAATAACGACTTTATTCAACAATTTCTTCTCTTCCATGTCTGTCTCCTACGCTGTTCATGTAGTAAACAGTGCAGTGCTTCTGGGTTCTACGTCAGAACACCCACATGTGTGGAAAAATCTAAGATAACGTCAGTAAATTATGGAGTGCCGCAAGGATCTGTGTTAGGCCCTCTGTTATTTTCAATATACATGCTGCCACTTGGGACAGTTGTGGCCTAATGGTGCGTTCACACCAGACGCGAATGAAGCGTTAAGCGCGATTGAGACGCGATAGACATCCTGCGGCGCGATTTGCACGAATGAGGCGGCGCGAATTGAGTGTTTCGGGCGTTTGACGCGCGTAACACATGATTCGCGTGAATCGTGCGAGTTGAAAAATCTGAACTTTGGCGAATATTCGCGCCGCGTTAACCAATCAGGAGCTTGCTCTAGTCGTGACATGATTACGACGTAGCAAGCGGAGGCAGAAATCCGAAACAACAATGGAGGACAAAATCATCATCGCTGTATGTGGATACATCTTCGTACTTTTATAGAAACAGGAATAAAAAGGATCTTGCTTGGAAGAAAGTGAGTGAGGAGGTCGGACAATCTGGTAAGTTGTAAAAAACGCTCTTTACTTAATTTGAGCCATATATATACATACTGAGACTACAAGCTAGCTAAAGCCGGTAAATTGAGCTTATTCGCCGCATTTTACAACTACTTTCCCGCTGACGAGTTGATGTGTTTATTCAGAGGAAGTGTGCAGAAAGAAGTGGAAGAGTCTGAGGGACACATATATTCCCATGACGCGAATTCGCGTCTGTTGTGAAGTGAATTTCACGCGCGAATGAAGCAAGTAAACTCAAAATGTTCAAGCGTCCAACTACGTGCGAATAGCGCGATTTATTTGCGCAAGTCACGTCTGGTGTGAACGCCCCATAATGGTTAGAGAGTCAGACTGGTAACCCAAAGGTTGCAGGTTCGAGTCTCAGTAGGTGGGGGGAGTGAATGAACACTCTCATTACCCCATTTGCTCCCCGGGCGCCATAGCAAAAATGGACCCACTGCTTTGGGTGTGTGTTCACGGATTGGATGGGTGAAATGCAGAGCACAAATTCTGAGTATGGGGCACCATACTTGGCTACACGTCAATTTCAATTGGTAATATTATAAGAAAACATGGAATTAATTTCCACTGTTATGCCGATGATACTCAGTTATATATTTCATCACGACCAGATGAAATCTCTAAATTATTCAAGTTGACAGAGTGTGTTAAATATTTAAATCATTGGATGACCAGTAATTTTATTCTATTAAATTTGGATTTGTATCACTTATTGGACCAAAAAACTGTACACAGAATCTCTTAGAAAACAATTTTCATTTAGAAGGATGTACTGTTGCTTCATCCTCTACAGTTAAATACCTGGGTGTTATATTTGAAAGCAACTTGTCTTTCGAAAATCATATTTCATATGTTACAAAAACAGCCTTCTTTCACCTCAGAAACATCGCTAAGCTACAGAACATGCTATCTGTTTCTGACGCAGAAAAGCATTCATGACCTCTAGATGAGATTACTGTAATGCAATACTAGGTGGTTGTCCTGCATCCTCAATAAACAAACTACAATAAATCCAAAATGCAGCTGCTGGAGTTCTTACTAGGTCAAGAAAATATGATCATATAATGCCAATTTTATCATCTCTACACTAGCTACCTATTAAGTTCCATATTGATTACAATGTATTGCTTACTGACCTCTAAGGCCCTAAATGGTTTAGCTCCCGTGTATTTAACCAATCTTCTATCTTCTACTATCCATCATGCTCATTAATGTCACGAAACTCTGGACATTTGGTAGTACCTATATCTAAGTCCACTAAAGGAGGGAGAGCATCTTGCATTTGGCTCCTAAACTCTGGAATAGCCTTCCTGATGATGTTTGGGGCTCAGAGACACTCTCCCAGTTTAAATCTAGGTTAAAGATGCATATCTTTAGCCAAGCATTCACATAATGCATCTCATAACCCTGTACTCCAGTTATATCAAATCAAAAGCACATGACTATACAGTGCATGCAGAATTATTTGGCACGTTGATTTTCTCATCATATTTTTTCCCAGGCACATCTTACCAATTCCAAACCACATCAATCTTAATAACTACTATTAATTTTGTATTTAATCATTTATAAGTGATATATAATTGTTCACGATGGCTGGAAATGAAAAATGCCTTATATTCAGGTGTGCATAATTATTAGGTACGTTTTCATTTACAGATAAAATGAGCCAAAAAAGAGATTTAACTTAGACTGAAAAGTCAAAAATTATTAAATGCTCATGAGAAGGATGCAATACTAGAAATTGCAGTTAAGGCATGACCAATGGACAGTGAAATGCTCATTGGGTCAGCAGGGTCAGACAAAAACAGGTGGAGAAGAAAAGACACATGTTAACTGCATAAGAATTAAGGTGAAGAATTAAGTGTGAACCCTTTAGTCTCCAGCGACACCATTTTCGAGAACTGCAACCTACCTGGAGTCTCCAGAAGTGCAAGGTGTCAGGATCTCAGAGACTTAGATTAGGTAAAGAATCCTAAAAAATGACCCCCACTTAATAAGAATCACAAGCTGAAGTGTTGTGAAATACATGAAGACTGTTTTTTTTATAGGCTTTATAGACAGACAGATTGAAGGACCAGCACCGCATCCTCTTGTACCACTGTTTGAAGAATTTATCTTCCAGAATCTGGCAGTAAGTTTTGGGAGTTCATTTTTAGTCCATCTCTGCAAAACGGACTTCAGGGTAGAAGATGGACTAAAAATGAACTCCGAAAACAATTATATATCACTTATAAATGATTAAATACAATATTAATAGTACATTTACATTTATTCATTTGGCAGACGCTTTTATCCAAAGCGACTTACAAGTGAGGAATACAACAAGCGAGTCATCACAAAGAGGCAAATAGACACAAGAAGTGCTCACCATACGAGTTTCAGACATTGCTCAGAATATCATAAGCTACAATAGAGAGGGATTAAAGGAAATGAAAGGATTTTTTATTTATTTATTTATTTTTTTATAAGATTAGGTTAAGTGCTCACGAAAGACATGAGTTTTCAGCTGTCCTTTGAATGTTGCCAGGGATTCTGCATTCCAGATGAAGGCAGGAAGATCGTTCCACCAGCATGGAGCAGTGAACGAGAATGTTCTGGAGAGTGATTTTGTGCCTCTCTGTGATGGATTAGTGAGCGTAGGCTTCTGGTAGGGATGTAGACTCGTAAAAATGAGTGGAAGTAGGGGGGTGCTGAGCCTGTGGTAGATCTGTAAGCAAGCGTCAACGCCTTGAACTTAATGCGAGCAGCAAGCGGTAGCCAGTGCAGAGAGATGAAGAGAGGGGTGACGTGGGCTCTTTTGGGCTCGTTAAAGACAAGACGTGCTGCGGTGTTCTGAATCATTTGTAGAGGCTTGATTGTACATGATGGCAGTCCAGCCAGAAGAGCATTGCAGTAATCAAGCCTAGAAATGACCAGTTATTAAGAAATGTGCCTGGAAAAAATATGATCAGAAAATCAACGTGCCTAATAATTCTGCACGCACTGTATCTTTGCTTGAAATGTTATGAACAGCAGCTATGCTAATTATTTTCCATTTGCTTTTCTGTTTTATCTCAGAATGCCCATCCCGAGGTAACTAGAAAGTACGTCAGCTCCAGTTTGGATCCAGCCTCTTATGAAGACTTCAGATGTGAAGAGATGACGCCAACCCCTGCGTGGACTTCTGATGGTGCAAACTCTGAATCAACATACACCAATGCTAAATGTTCTATATATTGTAATCATTATGTTCACCACTTATGACATCCACATTTAAATGTTAAAATTAAATCACTTACACAATTGTTCTTTGAGGATGGGCCAAAGCAGCCAGTAGGCGGGCATTATGCAAATGAAGGAACCAGGGTGATGCTAACTTATGGGTTGGCCTACAAAAATACGTCATCAATGCAGCACTCTCCAGGACTACAAATGAAGTGTTTCAGGCAGGTGTTTTCTGTTTGAGAGATTTCCTCCTTTTGGCATGGACTTTGTGCTTTGTAAATTTCCATTGTTTAGATTGGTTATATGCAAAAATAGCTATATTACACACTAAATGAAAGGTTAAAAAAAAGCATAATAGGTGCCATTTAATGTTTTAGTTCCAGTATAACTACCTCATGAAGGCATTCTGATTAGCGCAGTTGTGTTATTTCAGTGATGCCATGTCTAGTGCAGAGCTACGAACACTGAGTTATTCAAATCATGTACTTGTTGTTATAATGTATAACTCTGCCCACAATAAAATTGCTTCCAGATGATCATGTTTTTGCATGATAAAGCTGTTTAAAAATCAGGCCCTGCCATCAAACCTACCTCAAAGTGATAGTAGATTACTCAGATGTGCACTTTATATTAGTTATTAAATAGATGTAATCATTGTTGCCATATTTTACTCATTTGTTAGAGTACAATGTATGTCAAGTACAGTTTTGCTACACTTTAATACTGTTTGAAATGTGTAAATTTCATTGATAACAAAATATCAAATTAAGTAGCATCTGCAATCTGATTTTAGTGAATGTATGAAGTCAGTTCTCAAGTTCACAAAGGTCTTTTTGTCTTAATTTAAAACCAAATTAAAAAAAATTGTTACATTTTGATTTACAAGTGAGTGTACTGTATGTTATGTCATTCTTGCAAAAAAAAAGTTCTGGTCCTGGTTCGGTCAATACAGATTTTCATTTGTGCTATAAAATCCACAATACATTCACAGCGTGAAACACACAGTATCCATAGCATATGGATATTTTTGTCACATAGCAATGTTTTGTTATGGCATTATGTCTTCTTACTGACTTTGCTTTGCTTAATAAATTTGGTTACCAACATTCTTCAAAATATCTCCTTTTCTGTTTCTTACAACAGATGTAAGAAACTCATGCAGGTTTGGAACAACTTGATGACAGAATTTTCATTTTGGGTGAACTGTCCCTTTTAAAGGTGCTACTCCAACTACCGTACCTCATTATAAGTTTAGAATTATTAATTGCAATGAAATGATGTGAGATAATGTGGCAAAAGTATTTGAATTGTTTAGGCACTGCCTCTGTCCTCCACTCGCCTTCCTCTATGCTTGTCTTTCTCCCTCTCTCACTATTTTTCCATTGTTAGTGGGATCCGGGGCTCTAAAGCAACCAAAGCAGGCAGGGTTTGGAACATCTGGAGCTGATGGTGAAGTGGTTTAACAAGAGGCAAATGGTATGTGTGTGCGAGAGTGTAAAAGAGAAAGATTTATTTTAATAGCTATAACTCTTAATGAACTAGCCTTCTACAGCTGCCCAAGATTGCCTATTCATTTTAACTAAAATTGGACTGGACTGTCACATTAATCAGTTCCTCCCCTAACCCAAAGGTTTAGATAATTCCTGGGAATGGATGAGAGCACAAAACCCACCCCCAACCGCATCTCTCAGCTTTTATTTCAGAACTAGAAGAGGTCAACGAGGACATTTAGCTTATATTGGCTCAAAACAATAGCAGTTAGCCTAGCGACCATTAGGTAAATTATGTTTCACATTATTTTTAACCTTTGCTCAAGAATGATTTGGTGTTCAGAGCCAGACAACTAAAGAAAACTAAGAAAATTATTTCAAAATCTGTAATGGTGCTCAGATATTATTAGATGAATGCTTTGTCATAAACTGTAATGTAAGTATTAAAGGTTTTTCTGTAAAATTAAGCAACATTTAGATAATGTATTTGGCAAGTCACAAAAATCATAAAGTATCCAATACTCATATAATTAAAAATATCATTATGTAACCTGACTCAAATAAAGTTAAAGTAGCCCATTAGAAAGTCATTAGAAAAGTACAGGTACATTTTATAATTAAAGCTGCAAGCAGCGATGAAAGGGCCCTCGCACCCGGGCTCACCACCACCCGGTGGCCTTAGGAAAACTGCGAACAGTGGGCGACATGCATGTAAGTGAGTGAATACAGAAGTGCCCTACTTCCTTCTGCCAACAGGTGACGCTTTGACTGTAACTGAATATTGCCATGTAGATGTCTTCAGGCCAGGACTCTAATAAAACATGTGAAGTTTGGGGCATATCGGACATTGTATGCCCGAGTTACAACAACGTCCTGTTTCATGGCGAAACATCGAATTTTGTCAGGCCGCCACAGACACGCCCTTCAGTGAAAACTCAAGATCTTCGCAATTTAACGTCGCAAAGGCCTTTAGATTAGATTGACCAAATATGACCTTGATCGGATTAAAGCTCTAGGAGGAGTTTGTTAAAGTACAACGTCTGGAAATGGCAAAAATTGCACAAATTTTGCAAAGTTAATTCAAAATATCTGACTTCCTGTTTTTGCTTTAAGAGACTTTTTTGTAGGTATTGGGCTGTTAGATGTGTGTACCGAATTTCATACTTGTACGTGAAACGTAGCGTCAGGGGCACTTTGTTGAAATTTTGTAGGTGGCGCTATTGAGCCATTTTGCCACACCTAATTCTGAAACCCATATCAGACGTAAATTTTCACCACTTCTGACGCATCTGGAAAGTTTCATGAGTTTGAGCATGTTCAGGCCCTCAAAAATGTGATTCCCCTTTCATGGCGAAACATCAGACTTTGTCAGGCCGCCATGGACACACCCTTCAACGAAAACTCAAGATCTTCACAATTTAATATCGCGAAGGCCTTAAGATTAGACTGACCGTATATGATGTGCTTCTGGTTAAATCTCTATGAAGAGTTAATCACAATGTAAAACATTTACTGTTACCCACAGGTGGCGCTATGACTGTAACTGAATATTGCTATGTAGATGTCTTCAGGTCAGGACTCTAATAAAACATGTGAAGTTTCGAACAGATCGGACATTGTATGCCCGAGTTACAACAACTTCCTGTTTCATGGTGAAACATCGAATTTTGTCAGGCCGCCACAGACACGCCCTTCAGTGAAAACTCTAGATCTTCGCAATTTAATGTCGCAAAGGCCTTTAGATTAGACTAACCAAATATGATGTTGATCTGATTAAAGCTCTAGGAGGAGTTTGTTAAAGTAGAACGTCTGGAAATGGCAAAAACTGCCAAAATTTTGCAGAGAAAATTCAAAATATTATATAGTTAGTTTTCAGATTTTGCTTTAAGAGACTTTTTTGTAGGTATTGGGCCGTTAGATGTGTGTACCGAATTTCATACTTGTACGTGAAACGTAGCGTCAGGGGCACTTCGTTGAAATTTTGTAGGTGGTGCTATTGAGCCATTTTGCCACACCTAATTCTGAAACCCATATCAGACGTAAATTTTCACCACTTCTGACGCATCTGGAAAGTTTCATGAGTTTGAGCATGTTCAGGCCCTCAAAAATGTGATTCCCCTTTCATGGAGAAACATCAGACTTTGTCAGGCCGCCACGGACACACCCTTCAACGAAAACTCAAGATCTTCACAATTTAACATCGCGAAGGCCTTAAGATTAGACTGATCCCTGTGCAAAGTTTCATGAGTTTTCGAGCATGTTTAGGCACTCAAAAATGCAATTCATTTCGGAGAAGAAGAAGAATTGGCCAAGCAATTACAATAGTTTAAATGCATTTGCTATTTAAACAATGTGTCACAGGACGTGAAAATGATAACTGCGTCAGGCTGAAACTAGCAAAAAACACTTGCGTTGCGCCTGCTGCCGCATTTCGCCAGGTGTATGATAGGGCCCTAGAGTGTAGGTGCATCTATTTTTGAAAAAGATTTAGGGTGCTGCTACACACCCACCCACCCACCTTGCAGGCAATGCCCTATACTTCCAGCTTCACAAGGTCCTCTGGGGATCCCTAATGATAAACCATGTGAAACGTATTAGAGTAATAGAGTATTTATAGCCAGTCCCAGTGATGTCACATTGGAAACTGTCTGATTAAAGCATTCTAATTTGGGACAATGGTCAAATATTTAGTTTGATCAAAGACTGGCCATTCAGAGCCAGAGGTTCCAGAACTATTCCAGAGAAAACAACAGGCCTTCATGGTCATTAGTGTTATGAGTTATATTATTAGTTTCATAACACGTCTTTATTCCCAACACTGCTTCTAAACACTTGTTGCACTCTCTGCAGAAGTGATTGAGCTGAATGAATGAACAAGAACAGTAAATGGCCTTCACAGACCCTCCTGAGCATGGGAGCCAAACCATCAAGCCCACAGCTATAAAGTGGAGCCACAGAACAACCAAACCCCGACTTTCCCATAACTCAGATCCAAGTGATCAGGCATTGCTGATTGATATGTGTTGATAAACTAACCCATGTTAAACATAATCAGAACTTAAAGGTGGGCATTATCGCATGATAGCTAGAAGGCTCCTGTTTTATATGCTAAATTCATTCCATTGCATCTCTTGTCCGCTGAAGACTCTAAATCTTACCACATGACTGATTATGACCAGTTGTGTTTGTATCTGCTATAGCTTTTAAAATATACGAATCTCACGCGCAAAATAATGCTGAAATTATTGCAAAAGTCAGATTTGACTGTATTTTGACAAATTTATACTGAAAAAGAGGCACAGAAGTGCTTCTGAAGTGGCATTTAAGTGACTTTATATCGATTATTTGTGACCCTGGACCACAAAACCAGTCATAAGGGTCAATTTTCTGAATAAATAAGCTTTCCATTGATGTATGGTTTGTTAGGATAGGAGATACAACTATTTGAATATCTGAGGGTGCAAAAAAAAATCAAAATATTGAGAAAATCGCCTTTAAATTTGTCAAAATGAAGTCCTTAGCAACGCATATCCACTCACAAAAATACATTTTTGATATATTTATGGTAGGAAATTTACAAAATATCTTCATGGAACATGATCTTTACTTAATATCCTAATGATTTTTGGCTCAAAAGAAAAATCGATAATTTTGACCCATACAATGTATTGTTGGCTATTGCTACAAATATACCCGTGCGACTTGTGACTGGTTTTGTGGTCCAGGGTCACATTTAATGCTGCTCAGAGGTGGCATACATATATTTACAATTAAATTACAGCTGTATACTTTGATACTAGGGGCTGAAGTGGGTGAGAGCAGGCATGATTTAGTCTAGCTTTTTTAATTGCATCTTTACATTGAATTTTGAGCAGGCACAGAATAGCCTTAACTCGGCTGTGTAAAGATGCCTTTTGACAACATTTGACAGATTTTGGCTTTGCTCTTTTGCTTAGTACAGTGGGGTCTAAAAGTTTAATGCCACAATAAAAAAGGGAGTTATATAGATCAATATTCCATCATCGGACTCGCGCTCGGATTGATATGATAAAATCGACGCCATCGTTACTGTCTTTACAGTGTGTACTGAGCTTTAGGAAGCCCATGAAGCTGAAGTTCAGTTATGGTAAAGAACGTTTCATTTCCAACATGTGCTGTAACCAATCACAACAGACTTGGCCATCTGACCAATCAGAGCAGAGCAGGCTCTCGGAAAGGAGGGATTTAGAGAGACTGAATCTTCAGATGAGTCATTTGAGAATCATTGAAAAATATGGTGATGTGCAATGTATATTATGAGAAAATTAAAGTGTTTTTTGACATTTGATGAATGTAAACCTGTTTTAGGAGACCTCCAAAACAAAATTAGAAGCCTTTAAATTAGCATAATAGGGCACTTTAAAGTTAAAGGGGGACATAGCAAATCCTGAAATTAATGTAAATTAGCTATTTGCTTTAGTGGCATGTTCTGTCATCATTGCATTCATTAACTTTATTCTCCCATTTCATTTTGTACGACAATAATATTTTGACTTCACAAGTCTTGTAGATGATGAAAGACATGAAAAGGGCCTACAGAAACCTCTGAAAGCACACCGGGTGTTTTTTCTTTTTTTTTTCTTTTTTCGAATTACATGTTCTTTGCACCAATATGCAATAACATAATCAACACTGTTATATTCAAGAAAGAAAAAAATGGATGAATGAAATGAAAATGAATTTGATCCGACAGAATTTGATTTACATTCAGGATCCAAGGGGAAATGGCTTGAGATACAGCTGTATGTCACTGTATAACCATATGAATCTGTCCAACAATAACATCACATTCACAGCTGAACTGCCAGTCTACCCATGACGAATGATTTACATGTATTAGGAAACACAGCTGTGTTATTTTTTACTTAAAACACATTCGTCGAACATGAACATAACACTCTAGGGAAAAGTTGCCAAGTAGAGCCAAAGTTTAGACTGGTAGAAACTAAATAGTTGGAAACTGTGACCCACATCCAATTTACTGTATGTCCATGTGTGTGTATTCATATTGTGTACAGCACACAGGTAAAAATCAGTGTGATGACTGAGTTTAGAACCGTATGTAATTGACTTTCCATGTGTTCTTATGAGTCCTAGGGCTTTCACAACACTACATGCCAAAATTAGGTCAACATAGCTTGTGAGTTGCCAAGCAAATTATCAAACAAAACTAAAACAACCTCAATTTGTAGTCAAAATGCATAAAAGTACATTACTTTTCTATTAAATTGCCTATGTGGAACTAATACAGCAAATATGGCAAATAGTCTCTTAAAACAGCTGTTTAATCTATCATTCCCTTGCAGGATTTTGGCTCAGAGCTGCATATTTGTAAACTGCCCTCAGGGGGCACTACTTGCATCCAGCCAGTGTGTCCGCATTGACCCCAAACATGCAATTTTCTCACCTCATGTTAGATTAGACATATGTTACAGAAGAAAACAATTCGTTTAACATCATTCGCTCTCTCTCTCGTAAACTCTTCTATGTCTATGCCATTATGCACTGACAAAATATCAAATTAAATTAAATTTATTTTAAAGAGAGCTAGCATAAGCACACTTTTTAAGCAAACTATTTCACAAAAATCCTGTGATGATCTATATCTATGGATCCTCTGATAGAACACCTGTGTGAACTTGAGGAGAACTGACTTTAATTAAATTCATTGAGCAAAAATGATGAAGAAAAGTGAAGTTATTTCTCAGAAAAGAATGTGCAGCATTTGTCAGCAGATGCCACTTATTTTGCATCTAATGTAATGAAGTTCAGTCAGTGAGTGTTCAAATGGCATAGGCATTTGTTTTAAAATGATCTTCAAAGTATCCTAAATGGACAAACGTGACTTTTGGAGTTAGTTTCCACCAAAACAATGGGTTAAAAACATTAATACATGAAAGCATCACTTAATTTAGCCTTCCTCACTGTAACAAACCCTGAAAATGCTTTACGTTATACACTGCATTTAAATTATGAGCCTAATTCTACATGTGCATTTGTAATTTATACATGTGTCTCTCTGTCTATAACTAAGTCAGGTTAATGGGTTAAAGTCCTCACTCATAGTGAGTCTTGTATGGTATGCAGATGCCAACACAGCATTTATGGAGTATTGTCATGCTTATAACCATGCATTGCTAAGGAGAAGTGGTAAATAACAGGATAACTTACTTGTCTAGAACAAAATAGAGGTCAAAACCCCCGTAGCAGGAGGAAGATGCTGTCCCTCTTTCCGGCACAAGTCCTGTATTTCCATTCGCAGTGTCCACCAATTTGACACAGAGCAAAACTGCTATCCTCCAAAGTCTGCACATGTTGTAAAGCACTGTTTGAGTCAAGCAAAGGTCAGGACTACAGGACAAATAAAAAAGTGACCATGAGAGAAAAGTAAGGTTCCACAGGATCCTTAACAATCCGTAATCCGTATGTGGAGACCTAATTTAGAAATAGCATTCTCCAAAAAAGACTGAATTTGTCTTCTTTGTTCTTCTGTGGTAGCAAAGTTAATGTTTTACAGAAAAAAAAAATTGTCTCTGGTTAGAAAGAAGTTTCTAGAACCCAATTGCACACATGTAAATGTGCACATGCACCCAAAAGTCTGACACACTTCTGCTCGTTGCTGCCCCAGTTGCTGCTAGATTGATGGAGTGTGGGAGGGAGTGTGGTTGTGTGTGTTTATGTTTGAGAATGTGTGTGTGAGCATGTCTTTGCCAGACTGTGCAAAATCATTGTCTCTCTTAGCCCCTTGACTCCAAAACAACTTTCCATCCTCTTTTTTTTAAAGCAATGAAGACAGAAAGCCAAGGAGTGAATAAGATTGTTATTGCCATCTAGTGGTAAGAAATGTTAGTGAAAATGTTGATGTTCATTGACCACATCACATTAACTATATTAACCACCAAATTCCAACCATTAACAGTTCAGGCATGGAGTTAACCCCTTATAAGCCCTGAAAACATTTTTAGAGTTGTTTTTTCTGAGTGACATACACAAAAGTAAAAACTCATAACTCCAAAACTATAGCAAGGAGAGTCAAAAGGTAGGTATTGTTTGATAGAAAACGTTTTTAAATTTTGCATTTTTAGATTTAAAAAAAAAAAAAGATTACATTTGGACATTCTCATGCTGATATATATTGACGCCATTGACGCCCCCTAATGGGCATTTAAAATCGTTCCTCCATGAGGAATAGGTATCTCGTGGTCGACGCAAGGGATTATGTTGATTTTGAACTCATTTCAATCAGGAGAATCCACTGTAAGTAATGATATGCCATTTTCTACCATCTATGTATTTTTTATTAAGTTATAATCGAAAATGCCACGTGAAAGCTGATTTTAGTTTAGGGGTTTTATGTGTCATAATTCCGTGAGGAATATCTCGTGATTGATTTATTGGATTATGTTGAATGTAATCGTGAGAATCTGCTGTAAATAATGTTGTGCAATTTTCCACAATTGGAGCATGTTTCATGAAGTTACGAGCGAAAATGTGACATAAATGCTGCATCGGTATATTATTTACATATGGGTCTTGCAGGGCTTCACGTACAAAAACTCGCTCAAGTTTAGTCAAAGCTTAGTCAAAGTCAATTATGTTTGTTGTAGCTATTCTACTCTGTGAGGCCTTTCAAATGAAATATAACACATGATTATCTGAGCTGTATGATGTTTCTGACACATTGCATAGTACAGAAAAGTACATAATACAAAAACATTTCATAAATAACTCCGCAAATAATTCAGCACTACTTAGAAGTGAATCAGATTGGCTACATTCATTGTAAAGTTCAGGCTCTAAGCTTTCAAATGACACCTACAGTATTTTTTGTTGATCAAAGCAGTAGTTTTGAAAAATGATTTTTTTTTTTTTTTTTTTTTTTTGTAGCTAGGTGGCGCCCGCGAGCGGTACACTCAGGTTTAGCGGGATAACTCAGCACTCATTAAAAGTTTAACAAAATGGGTGAGTTTCTAAGCTTTAAAATGATACCTATTTTGTGTTATTCCTGTCAGTGGTTGCTTAGTAATTTGATTATGATTTTTTTTTTTTTTTTTTCACGGGAAGCTTAAAGGATTAAAGAAAGTGTCAAGATAATACTGGTCTGTGGTGCTGTAAAAAAAAAAAAAAAAAAAAAAAAAAAAAAAAATCCAACAAACAGACTGTATTGATTCAGCTTTATTTATATAAACACAGGTGTACAAGTAATTTAAAAAAAAAATTACATTTTATTCACATTTATTACATTTTTTACATTTAAAAATATAAATGAGAATTTGCATATTTTAATTTATATAATTTATTATTTAAATTTCTGTATCTGTATGCCAGCCAAAACAGTGAAAACAGCAATATTGTGAAATATTATTACAATTTAAAATATTCTATGTGAATATATTTGGAAATGCAATTTATTCCTGTGATGCAAAGCTGAATTTTCAGCATCATTGCTCCAGTCTTCAGTGTCACATGATCCTTTAGAAATCATTGAAATATGCTGATTTAGTGCTCAGTTATTATCAATTTTATATACCCTTGATGAGCATAAGAGATTTCTTTCAAAAACATAAACAAATCTGAAAACCTGGTAAGGCACATTTCATGTTCATTTGGACATTTCTGTTATTGCCCTTTAAATCAGCAGATAAAACTGAAAAATGACAATTGATTTCTTTCCTTAATTCATGGCCGTCATTTACCAACAGCACCATGAGGACATGGAACTTTCTCAAAAACTTCATATGTGCATGTAGTGTAATCGTACTCCACTATGCACTTGTCTGGATAAGAAGTGGGCGTCGCCATTCTACAGAAATTAAACAAAATAAAAGGAATTAGTATGTATTATATCAGTCCAATATTGTGTCACAAAATGTATGTGTGTTATGTTAAAATTATGTAATCCGGTTCCCTGAGAAGGGAACAAGACATTGCGTCAGTTGCTGATGCTATGGGCCTTTAGTGCGCATTGGTGTCTGAAGCACGTGTGTAAACACGTCAATTCTATTGGCCGAGCTAGTCATATGACGTCACTCAGTGCACCGGTATGACTATGCCATTTTTTTTTTTTTTTACAACGCCCTTACCCTTACTGACAATAAAATGCGGCATTATAAGCCCACTGAATCCGAGTATGCTCTCTCTCAGCCATATGACCTGCAAAGTTTTTTCTCTGGTGTGTGTTGGGGTGGGACACATAGGCTAGCTGAAGAAGATTGGTGTGTGACTAGAGATGATAGACCTGCAAAGTTTTGTTCTAAAGAAATAGTGCAGGTTAGTCATACACAAATACAATTTTAAACTGATAATAATAATGTACGATGCTCTGTGTGTGTCTGTGTCAGAACATGGGAGCGGAGCGCAAGCTCAAACCTTTGTGACATGCTGGATCGAAAATATGTGAAATAAGTTATTTCTAGTCGACTACTAGTAGTTCATTTAAGCCAATAGTTGACTAATCACATTTATAATTATTTAATTTCTTAAATACTGGAGAGAATAAACCACAATAATGAGCGTTTACGTAATATAGACTATATGGCACTCATAAACCTTGCCATAAAGAACCGGCAAAAGTAATGATTATGAATGTGACAAAAAACAGCAAGGAGACATTTTAATTGTTTATTAATAAACTAATGTTTTCTGAATCAGTGTCGGCTGCAAAGATGTTGACATTGCTGACTCTCATCATCTCCGCAGAGATGCACATTTCATTCGGATTAGGCCTACATAATCACAGAGTAGCCTATTTCTTTTCGTTTTGAATTATTTCGTTTAAAAGTAGACATTTCACGCTTTCTATAGATATATTTCTCATGTCTGCGAGGCAAGCAGCCTATACGCTGAGTTTCGGTTCATTTAGCCTATAAGACGCGCTCCAGTTCACGTGCAAGTGATCGCGCCCGCGCCTCCATGTCAGGATTATATTGTCAGCTATATTTGCTTCTTATTTATTAAATCCAGGCAATTAGTTGATAAAACATTGATTAAAATTAAGATACAATTTTTACAAAAGGAAATTCACTTTAAAGAAAGGCTTTCTACAAAACAAAACTTAATGGTCAAAATCATGTCTGACCCACTCCATGTCTCCCGATATATTGCGCATTTTATGATGTTTTCTATCTTAGTCATGCAGTTCGCTTTTCATAATCAAATAGATGAAATTAAAAAATAACATTATAATAGGTCTATTTAAACATAAAGAAAACGTATTTGGTTTCAATGTCAACATCTTTGCAGCCGACACTGATTCAGAAAACATTAGTTTATTAATAAACAATTAAAATGTCTCCTTGCTGTTTTTTGTCACATTCATAATCATTACTTTAGCCGGTTCTTTATGGCAAGCTTTATGCGTGCGCTTGAGTGCTATATAGCCTATATTACGTAAACGCTCATTATAATGGTTTATTCTCTCCAGTATTTAAGAAATTAAATTAATTTAAATGTGATGGCTTAAATGAAC
Source organism: Mylopharyngodon piceus (assembly GCA_039654765.1). Lineage (NCBI taxonomy): Eukaryota > Metazoa > Chordata > Actinopteri > Cypriniformes > Xenocyprididae > Mylopharyngodon > Mylopharyngodon piceus. Next base: position 28,689,980 of record CM077453.1, read on the forward strand.
TACTACTAGTCGACTAGAAATAACTTATTTCACATATTTTCGATCCAGCATGTCACAAAGGTTTGAGCTTGCGCTCCGCTCCCATGTTCTGACACAGACACACACAGAGCATCGTACATTATTATCAGTTTAAAATTGTATTTGTGTATGACTACCTGCACTATTTCTTTAGAACAAAACTTTGCAGGTCTATCATCTCTAGTCACACAACAATCTTCTTCAGCTAGCCTATGTGTCCCACCCCAACACACACCAGAGAAAAAACTTTGCCGGTCATATGGCTAAGAGAGAGCATACTCGGATTCAGTGGGCTTATAATGCCGCATTTTATTGTCAGTAAGGGTAAGAGCGTTGTAAAAAAAAAAAAAAAAAAAAATGGAAGAAGTGGAAAAATTAAATCTATTTTTTCATAAAATGGCAATTTAAACATATTATTTCTATAGGTTATACAAAAAATACAAAATAAAAGGGCTGAATAAGCTGATCTAGCATGTTAAATGGTGGCATCCTAGTAAATGAATGGTACACCCCTTTAAGCTCACAGAAATGGTTTGACCCAAGTTTTCAGCAGCCAATGACACTGACCCGTTCAAACAGATTTTTAACGCGTATTTCACGCGTGAAATACACGTCAAATACACTTATTTAACGCGTTGATTTTTTCACGCGTATTTAACGCGTATTTCACACGTATTTCACGCGTTAAATACGCGTGAAATACTTGCGCGTGATCCCAGTTCTCTCAGACAGCGCGCGATCAGTTCTCCTCGCGCCTGAATGGTTAAATGAACACATAGTTGTCAAAATGTCCATCGTGTGGAGTATCTCACGTAAATACAGTCGGTTATGGTTTAAGTGGACGTAAACATTTGGGTGAAAACAGGATATGTGTCAGTATCCATGGATTCGGTCTTAAAGGGACCGTAGCCTATATTTGTCAATAATGTTAATAAAACAACAAAATATGTTAAATAAATGTATACATAAATACGTAAATAAACCTACTGTATCTGAAAAACAAGTTTATTTAATTTGTATCTCTATAGTATTTGTTGTATTGTTTGTAATTTGTTTGTAAATTTCTTTTTATATAACAACAATTATATATATATTGGTAATTATGCCCTTTGAAGGTTATTGGACACTGAAATTTTTGTTCTTTAAGTTTGTGACAAGCACATTAAAAAAAAATTACTTTTTTCATTAGAGTAATAATAAAGAAGCTGTCCTACATTCATTAGTCTCACTGTGTTGTGCTTGGAAAACTGCAACATCACCAAAAAAAAAAAAAAAAAAAGAGAGAGAAATTAATAAATGCATAGGCATCGGTATCGGTATCAGCAAGTACTGGAAAAAAAAGTATCGGTACTCGTACTCGGTCCTTAAAAAATGGTATCGGTGCATCCCTACTGCACAGCCAATCAGTGTTCTCTCTCTCTCACCGATGGCCCAACGCGGATTCAACATGCTTTGAACTTTACAGCGCAAGTAATACACAATTTTAACTTTTTTTACACACACATTTCTTTTTTATACACTTCACATTTCTTTTAAATCCTCCCAAAATGTTCCCATTTACTTTAGAAACTCACTTCTGTTGTATTGATTGAGGAAATCAACAGCAGGTGATGTCACTAATAAAAATGAAGGTAGCACTTTATTTTACAGTCCTGTTTCGCATGTACATATATACTTATTGTAGTAATTACAATAACTGTGTAATAACAAGGTACTAGTCTTGAACCTACCCCTAAACCTAATCTTAACCCATGTAGTTATCTTATATTATTCAGTATTTTCTTGGTAAGTACACTGTAAGTACATTGAAATTGCAAGTACTGTAAAATAAAGTGCAACCAAGAATATATATACTTACGCATCACAGCAGCTCATGGAATTAGCAGAACAATCACAGTCCATACATTTACTGTTTCTCCAAGTGGATCCAACCGGATGCCAAGTCTTATCTTTTGAGTCCTGGCAAAACTTAACTATCAAGAATCAGAGAATTCAGAAAAATGGATCATACTTTTTAGTTACGCAATAAAGCAAAGGAAAGTTTATGTGTAAGTACCTGGTGTTTTGTGTTCCACGTTGAAACATGCAGCATTGACCAGAGGAAGGACAGTGCACAGAAACAAACCCAAAACCACAGACCTCTTCACAGTAAACAAACACAACCAAATAAAGCAATTGATCCAATGTTAAACTTTAAATAGTTTTACCTGAAGGGCAGTATGGAGGTGAATTTAATTTTACAACAAATAAAGGCATTTGCAGTGATTGTATGGTCAAATTATCATCAACAGGTATAAAAAAAAAAGTGTAAAATATCACATGCAACTTACACACATTTAATGAATACTGTAATTAATTGTAAAAAAATCTATGGACAATCCTAAAATCTATATATTAAACTATAAACATAAGCAATATTATAACGGGGGCTTACCATGTTTCTGCAGACAGTGATCTGATTATATGATGCCAAAATCACTATGCCTGCTTTTAAGTGAACAGATGAGGGAGGAGCAAGATGTTAATGATTAATTTCACAAATGATTTTGAAAAACTGATACAAATACATATTGTCACAGTTCCCTCGTTTCCCGGACTCTATTTCTCAAGATCCTCTTGTCTCCACACCTGCACTCACTTCCCTCGTCATCTCCCCATCTTCACTCATCACCTGCACCTGGACTTCATCATCAGCACTGCCTTTATAATGGACTCACTCCCTTCACTCCCTGTCCGTTCTTGATGTTACTTAATGTTATGTTGTTGGTTAATGTGTGTGAATGTGTACAATCTCCTGTGTTATTAATTAAAACCCCTGCATTGTGGACATCCGTTGAAGTCTCGTCTCTCCAGCACTGCACCATTGTAACAGAAGAACGGACCCTTAAACAATTGGATTTCCACTGAGCATGGGTTTGTTCTTCCTCTCCGAGGCTCCTGCTTCTCCCATGCCTCCCATACCAGTTTCGGCCGCAGATCGTCTCATTGGGCTCCTGCAGAACGGACGTTCGCTGGAGAGGTATGTGGAGGAGTTTGTTGAGTTGGCTTTTCTGACAAATTGGCCAGACGCTTGTTTAAACGCCCTTTTTCTGGAGGGGCTGGACGAGAGCACAATCCGTTTTGATGAACCTGACAATTATTTTTCCTTAAACGATACTATTAATCTGATTTTGTATTTAAATGGTTCTGAGTTTGTTGTCGAAGAGGTTCCGGATAATACGTGCATATCTCGTCCAGTTCCCCCAGAAACACGGGCGGCCTGGCCAGTTCGTCAATCTCCATCTTCCTCCACATCCCCCTCCAGTGAGCTTTTCCCTTGTGTCCTGCCAGACCCACAAACCTCTGCTGGGCCCAGACGGCCTAAAAGAAGGAAGAGGAAGGCCAAGCAGCCCAAGCCTCCTAAGTTTCCTGCCTCCGTGCAGTCCAAGGCCCCTGAGTTTTCTGCCTCCGTGCAGCCCAAGTCCTCTGAATTTTCTGCCTCCGTGCAGCCTAAGTTCCCTGAGTTTTCTGCCTTCGTGCAGCCTAAGTTTCCTGCCACAGTGCAGCTCAAGCCTCCTGAGTTTCCTGCCGCTGAGCCCGCTCCAGTTCCAGTGGGCCTTCTGGTTGAGTATGAGGGGGATGAACGGGAGACCATTTCCAGAGCCCGCTTCACCAGCCGCCGCCGAGCCCGCTTCACCAGCCACCGGGGAATCCCCCAAGAAAATTTTGGGGGGGGGGGGCCAAGTACCCGTGGGTGGGGAACTCCTGGGCGGGCTTTCAGGGTCGCCAGAGCCTGCTAAGGCTTCTGACCCTCCGTGGCCTTCCCGGGCCCCTGACCCGCCGTGGCCTTCCCGGGCCCCTGACCCGCCGTGGCCGCCCACGGCCCCTGACCCGCCGTGCACACCTTAATAGCTTCAACAACTGATTGCCAATTAAGTTTAGAAAACAATGAACCAATTAGAACCCAATTTAGGTCAGATAGTTTCCAAATAGCTCTTGCCAATCAAATGACTTGTTTGGCCTATTTTATAGAGAGTTTCCATGTGTTTCTTGACAACATGGCCAGGTGCAAGCAGCCTTCTCTGGAAACACGTCAGTCTGTAATAGTTCTAAGGAATGAAGGCTATTCAATGCGAGATATAGCCAAAAAGTTGAAAATTTCACTGAAAGGTGTCCACTATTGCTTGGAACGAAAGGCAAAGTCTGGGTCCAATAAAGACAGAAAGAGGAGTGGGATACTAAGAAGTACCTCTTCTAGTGAGGACAAATATGTAAGAGTGTCCAGCCTTCGCAACAGACGTACTGTACTACTGTGTCATGTACTACTGTCCGTCAGAGACTCCAACAAGCAGGTCTACATGGCCGAATATCAGCTAAGAAACCACTGCAAAGATCAAACAACAAGAAAAAGAGACTGCAGTGGGCAAAGAAGCACAGAAACTGGACAGCAGATGATTGGATAAAGGTGCTCTGGACGGATGAATCCAAGTTTGAAGTTTTTGGCTCAAAGAGACGATTTTACGTGAGACGCAGAGTTGGTGAAAAGATGTTAGATGCCTGCATCACACCCACTGTGAAGCATGGAGGTGGCAGTGTGATGGTCTGGGGCTGTTTTGGAGCAGGAAAAGTTGGTGACCTGTATCATGTCCAAGGAATATTGAACCAGCATGGATACCACAGCATTTTGCAACGACATGCTGTTCCTTCTGGTCAACGCCTTATTGGTCACGGCTTCACCTTCCAACAAGACAATGACCCCAAGCACACTTCCAAGCTGTACAAATCCTATTTGGAGAGGAAACATTCAGCTGGCATCACGTCTGTCATGGAATGGCCTCCGTAATACCCCGACCTCAACCCACTTGAGCTACTATGGGAGGAACTGGACCGTGATGTCTGTAAGAAGTGTCCAACCAGTGTGAATCATCTTTAGGCAATCCTTTAGGAGGCTTGGAGTAATATATCAAGTCAATGTTTGAATAAACTGATAGCTCGGATGCCCAGATTATGCAGAGCTGTAATAGCTGCTAATGGTGGATATTTTGATGAATCGAAAATGTAAGTTTTTCTATGTATAAACTGTTTATGTAATAAAATGTTTTCGTAGTTTGTGTTGTCCCTTATCAGTGCAAAAGTATCACAAATTAAAAAGGATTCATGCCAATATTGTCCAAAACCCCACTTTTCTGGGGCATTTCCAAACTTTTGGAGGGCAGTGTACTACTCATTATTCTCTACAATTTGAGTAGAAAAACAGCCTTATCTGCTAAGTAAAGTGCTGTTTGGACTTTGAAGTTAAAACAAACAACAGCTCAGCAGCATTCCAGTGTGTCCAATATACACTACCGTTCAAAAATTTGGGGTCAGTAAGATTTTTTTTTACTATATATTTTTTTTAATTAATACTTCTATTCAGAAAGGACATACATTTATCAAAAGTGACAGTAAACACATTTATAATGTTACATAAGATTTCTATTTCAAATAAATGAACTTTTGAAAATGTACTTTGAGCACCAAATCAGCATATTACAATGATTTCTGAAAGATCATGTGACACTGAAGACTGGAGTAATGGCTGCTGAAAATTCAGCTTTGCCATCACAGGAATAAATTACATTTTAAATATATTAAAATAAAAAAGCAGTTATTTTAAATTGTAATATCACATTATTACATTCAGTGGCTTTGTAAATATCTGTCACGGATTCAACTAACACACTGGGCAAATTCCAAATGGAAGGGAGCATCCCTATGCCCTACTCCTTGGAGTGAGCAGGGCACTTGCGTGCCATTATGTAGCCGTTTAGAATGCACTTGGATAAGGGAGCAACGTAATTTCTTCATTATCTTCACCTGGGATGTTCCCGTGACAACGCAGCACGGTGTCCATCGGCTGATTAGCTGTTCTTACAACAGAAATGTCTTATTATTGCTGTTAACATAGCTGTTGCAAATAAAGATACATTTATATATATTTTAAAATATGTTATGTGTGTGTGAGTGTATTTCTCTGTTCTCAACTTTTAAACTTGCCGTCTCATCTTTGGACAATGCATTACTCTCAACACATTTCTAACCTATGAAACTTATTTAAACATGACAAACATGTGTGAAATACACTGTAAACCCTAATGCTCAAAATACTTAATTGCTTTGAGTAGGACAAACTTAAATTGAACAAATTAGCTGGGATTTCTATTTCCCAGCTTGCTTTGCCCATGGCACTCGAAAGGGAGAGTAAATGCCAAAATTAAGTGTTATATAATGTTTTTTGTGCTAGATTAATAGTAAGGGAGATTTAGTAGTGATTAATGTTTTGTTATGCTACTTTAGAAGAGTTTCTGTTAATGTGGGTTTTTGGAGAGTTACCATCATGGTGACAAGTGGTGCATGTGGCTTGTTTGAGAGCAGGTAAGTTACATGTTTTAAAGTGCCCCTTTTATGGATTTTTGAAAATTACCTTTCATGTAGTGTGTAACATAGCTCTAAGTGAATGAAAACATCCTGCAAAGTTTTAAATCTGAAAGTGCACCGTATATAAAGTTACTCTCAAAAGTAAGAGTCGACTCGGAGTCAATTAAACGAGTCGTTTGTAAACCGAATCCCAAGCCATTTCGTTGTGACATCACAACAAAACATTAGCATATTGCCCACCCACTTATTGCGTGCGCAGATACCAGGGAAAATTCATTTTTTCAACAATACCAGAGCAGTACAGTCTTTTGTTGTGTTCCCGTCACTTTACTGACGACTGCTTCTCAAACCTTGGGGAGTTTAACGCAGGATTCACAAAACGCTTGGTCTTAAAATATGGATCAATGCCCAGTTTATTTGGACCAGCTTGCTCCTTTGAATCTCAACCTGTAAGTATGATTAATAATTGATGTTTATATTTTCTAGCAATCAGTCAAAATTCGTAGTTTTGTATGTTATGTTGTGTAACGTACACCAGTCTGTCTCCTGCTAACCGGCTAACTCACGTTTCTGTAGTTCTGCTATTCAGATGTGGGTCCAATATTGTCTAAAAATGTGTTGATTAATGCAGCTTGTCTGTCTTATTACTTGGAGTAATGATCAAGGATTTTCATTTTCTGAATTTTCTTATTAGAGTTTATAGTGAAGTAAATAACTCATTTGATTTGCAAGAACTCAAAATAAAAAAGTTAATTAACTAAATCTTTTATGTTAATTGCTAAAAAATTTATGAGTTAGCTAACTCAGTACTTCAAGTTAAGAGCATTAACATGCATGAGTACTACAAACTCAAAACTTGGTAGTTCTGCTTACTTAAAATTGGGAACATCATAACTCAAAAAATTTGATATAACTGATTACCTCAAATTTTTCGAGTTAGCCCAACTTATTTGGGTTTACAGTGTAGCCTATATCATAAAAAAAACAAAAAAACAGCTTGAATTGCTATGTTTGTTAACTCGAACTCTCCCGCCATGTAGCTTTAAAATGAATGAATCACGAGTATTCGCTGGGTCACATGACAATAAATAATAAAATGACTTCCTCAAAGTGACCATCGCATGTACCCTTCACTAACGGCCTTGTTGAAGGGCCCTTCGTGAAGGGATTCAGTTGTTCACTTTCATTTGGAACACCCCTACAAATGCCGTCCCCTTCTCAAAGTGCCCTTCAAGGGTGCAAAAATGTCGTTTGGAATTTGCCCACCATCTGCACCAGGTCCTTCAGCTCCACCCACTTGTTCCCAATCACCAGAATACTAACCTGCCACACCTGTCACACCCTCATCAGCAGCCTTTATAAGCACATAGCTCACTCTCAGTCACTCTCACTCGCCGGTTTCTACACAAGAGTACTTACCCGACCACTTACCATTGTTACGTGCCCCAGATCGCTGTTCTTTTGGACTCAATCGCTGCAGCCAAGCATTTCAGCACTTGATTGTGCCTCCATGTATATCTGCCTTAGGAAAGGCTCACTTCGCAGCTGGTGAGGATGTGTCTGAGGGAAGCTGGGAATGAGCATAGGGTGCATGATGGATCTTCTCCTACTCACTGCTGGAGGTTTTTTTTTTTACGATGGAAGGACATTGTATGTAGCTCTGAGGAGAAAACTGATCCTTCCTGCCTCCATCTCCCATAGATCCTTCCAGCTGATCTTCCTTTTTTCTATGCCCTCCCAATTGGTCCATTGTACTTGCTGCACTTGTGAGACGGCTTTGGCATGTCTTGCTGCCTCCTCCTGATGTTGGATTTCTTGGACCACCAGGATAGGCCCAAGCCCCCTCTCCCATGATGAACAAGGCCCACAGTGTCAGCATGATAATGTGCTGACTTTGCTTGACGTAAGGCATCACCTCGTGTCCATTTTCGTCCTGTTGGCAGGGGTGGTGCAACTGCCCATATTACTGGATCTCAAGATTTCTTCCCTTGCTTTAGTGCATTTGAACTCTTCCACAAGACTTGAAACAGGAAACTCATGCATGCCATGCCCATACAGGCTGATATTATTCAGACATTGTGGAGCCCCTAACCATTTCCTCACATAGGAGCTGATCATCCTTTCCATCTTCTAAACTCTTTTGAGGGAAATATCAACAGCAGTAAGAGGCCACATCAGTTGGGGCAGCAAGCCAAACTGTAGGCACCAGAGCTTTAGTTTGCCCGGGAGCATGGATTGGTTAATAGTCTCTAGGCCCCTGCTTACTTCCTGTTTCAGTTGCCAGACCTGCTCGCAATCCTTGTGACTTTTGTCATAGTACCTTCCCAGACTTTTAATAGGCTTCTCTAGTATAGTTGGATTTGGTTTCTCATTAATAAAGAACCTTTGATCAGTCAGTTTTTCTGCAATGATGGAAATACGTCTAGATTTGGATGGATTGATCTTCTTCCTAGCCTATGTGATGTTTTCATAAAGTTTCTTTAGCAGGCGTCTAGTACACCCTGTACTGTTGTGGTCAGGGTTGTTATGTCATATATAGAAAGAGAGGGATGGCAGAGAAAATACAAAAGAGGAAAAGGCCAGGGGAATGTAACTTTAAAAAAAAGGGTTACAATCAGGCAAGAGGTCCCTGATCCAGGACACAGCCAGACCCAGAGCCCAGCCCACCACCACCCTCGACCATGGAGACTTCGCAAGAGCCCCCACAGACGAACAGCAACCCTAACCCTACCCCGACCCTACCCGCCTCCTGCCTTCAACCTCTTCAATCCATCTCGGCCTGTCGGCTCCGCCCTGGATCCTCCCACCTTTGGCTCAACCGGAGACCCTTGGCCTAGCGGCTCCACCGGGTTCCCTCGTCCTGCCCACTCCCCTTGGTAAGTCGTCACACCACTTCCACCACAGACTTGCAGGCCATCCGCTGTGCTCAGTCCCTCCATCCCTACGGATACAGAGGGCTCCTCCTTCCTTTCGGCTCCGCCTCTGTCCTCCATCACACCGGCTACGCCTCAGTCCTCAGGCACTCTGGCTCCGCCGCAGACACTCATCGCAGTGACTCCGTCTAGGTCTCCAGTGGCAGTGGTGTGGCTCAAGTCCATCGGCTCTCCGTCTGCGCCCTGGGATCCACTGGCTCTGCCTCCGTCGGTCGTTACCAGGATGTCGTCAGCCATTGCAACACCTTGGCTCCTCCCTCCCTCGACTCTACCGTGGGCTGTCATCCCTGCTGTGCTCTGGGTCTGCGTAAGCAGACATCATCCATCTTTGCTGCCTGGGTTTCATCATCCTCCCATCACCATCCCTTCGCTGCCTCCTCGTCCACCTCCTGAGCCTCCTCCTTCTCCCCTCCACGTCGTGAGGTTGCACCTTTCAGGAGGGGGCGTTCTGTCACACTCACTCAGTTGTGTTTGTCCCTAGTGTCGTTTTCATGGACATTCAGTTTGTTTTCATTCACCACATGTATTCCTTTGTTTGATTTTCCCGCCACTCATCAGTTCCCATGGACACTAATCATCACAGCTGTTTGTCAATTAGTTCATTACCATGTGTATCTAAGTTCCTCACCTTCATTTAGTGTTTGTCCAGTCTTGTTTGAATTAGCGTTCTGTTTGAGTATCTTCTGTCTAGTCCTGTGAATTATCTTTATTAAAACTTTGTAATTTGAACATTGCCTGATCTTCATCTGTCTGTCTGCCCTTGCTAATAGAGACAGAGTCTTGGAGGTCCAGTCGGGGACAGACATTTGCCCTTGCCAATGGCCATGTTCAGAATGTGTTAAGTGAGGTTACCTGGGAATGTACTCTGCAAGGATGCACAAACCCATTGCAACTATTCATCCTGAGAGATGAGGACCTAACTTTCTGCTCATCTTAGGCCTTGAGTTCCTTGTGACATGAAGAGTCAAGTTGGATTTTGATACCACCACATATTCTGCCTGGACAAAAGGAAACTTTACACCCTTTCTCTTGCTTTGACCAACCACCCTCAGTCAACATACACTGTGCACTGCCAATAGTGCAAGTATTCAATGACACCATAGTTGCCATTAAGGATTTGGTGGGTCTTGCTAATGCCTCCCAGACAGAGAAGACATGTTTAGAAGGATTGCTGTTGAATTGGCCATCTGTCTGTACAGATGCATTAGGTCAAACCTCTATCATTAAGCTCCTGATCATATAGTGACTCCATCCCAGTATGCAAAAGAGCATATCCCGTTGCAGTCGATAAGGAAAACTTCAGTGACCATTCTACTGGTATACTACTTCCCCATGGGCAGCTCCAGCAGTGCTAGCACCCAAGAAGGATGGAGGTATTCGTTTCTGTATGGATTATCGAGCACTTAATGCCAAAACCCCACTTGATGGTTTTTCCATGCCTCAGATACAAGATATCTTTGAATCTGTATATGGAGCTATGGTATTCAGTACCCTAGACCACAAGAGTGGATACTGGCAAGTAGTGATGGAAAAAAGTAGTATCCAAAAATTCTTGGAACGCTCAGCTCCGCTTCATTTACTTAAGAGGAAGGGTGGAAAAAAAAAAAAAGAGAGTAAGAGGAGAGGGCGGGATGAGCTCAGAGTAATGCGAGACTCTACAGAGAGGGCGAGATTCATCATGGCGACGCGTTGTCACTGAAAGAGTTGTACTAACTGTAACAACTGTACTAACTGTACTAACTGTACAAAGTGTAACAATACTGTGGAGTATTATCACATCAACAACTACTGGATCAAAACTGCATTCTGGAAAAATTAACGGATTTAGAGGCATACATTGATTACCGCTACAACTGCGGCAAAATGGACAATACCGTCACAACTCAGCAAAGCACCCCGAAACCAAACAAACGGAAAAAGACTTCATCTACTGACACCAGCGATCTACAGACTACAGAGACTACAGAGGTGGAGGTCAGTGTTCTTGCATCCATTAATAACAGGCTAGAACTACTGATCACGCTACACAATGAAATAAAAGAACTCCGGTCAAGTCTGGAATTTGCATACAACCACATCGAAAAACTGGAACAATCTAATAACTCTCTCCAAACTACTGTCAAAACACTAAGCGAAAGGATGGATGAAGTCACAAAAGAAAACAAAATCATGAAAGAAACCATACTGGACATTCAAACTAGAAGTATGCGTGATAACCTGATTTTTTCCAGTATCCCTGAACACCCATCCGACGATCCTGAAGCGGTGATCAGAGATTTCATGAAAACACAACTCAAACTCCCACCGGACACCATAAACCAAATCACCTTCCACAGAGCTCATCGTCTCGGATCAGGTTAAAAAAAATCACCCCGACCCATCATTGTAAAACTGGAACACTACAAACACAAAGAGCTTATAAAAAGTAAAGGTAAAGAACTGAAAGGAACACACTACGGAATAAATGATCAATTTCCACGTGAAATTAACGACCGACGCAGAATTCTTTATCCTATCATGAAAAAACATAGACAGAACAATACACGCGCAAATATAATTGTGGACAAGCTTTTCATTGAAGGACAGCTCTACCGGGATTCCAAAGTTACTCCGTGGCTCTTCTAACTCAATATGCTACATCCTACATCCTACAATCAGTGACTATCATATATATCACACATTAATTTTACGCACCTCCCTCTCTTCCTGCCCTTAAATACATACATGGATCTCACTCCATTCATAATTTCTATGTTTTTGTTTGTCTTGTCTTATTATAGTACACAGTTTTTGTCCATATGTATCACTTTACACGCTATACATGTACACATATTTTTACATCAAACACCTACTCTACCTAGACTATTATACCATTCTGTAAATATGCATACTTATCATTTAACCACTCCTCTCAAGATGTTACCTAATAATTATGCAATCGCTTAAACTTGTGTCCTGGAATGTGCGTGGCTTCCGGTCTCAGGCGAAAAGAATTACAATAATTAACCACTTAAAAAAACTGGGGGCAGATATAGCTTTCTTACAGGAAACTCACATTTCAAACTCAGACCATGGAACTCTTACATTAAATAATTCTTATAACGTATATTCATCAACATACAATAGTAAACAACGAGGAGTTTCAATATTAATAAATAAGAAATTCCCTCTTACTGTTAATACATCCATTACTGATCCAGATGGGAGATTTATCATTATCAATGCTTCCATATACAATAACACATATACACTAGCTAATATCTATGGTCCAAACAATGATGACCCATCCTTCTTTCATAACTTCTTCTCATTATTACATGACACAAATAATATTATTATTGCTGGAGATTTTAACACCGTCATTAACCCAAAAATGGATCGATCAAAATCAACTAACTGTTCGAGAGTCTCCCATTCTACCGAAATAATAAAACAATACATGAATAATCTTGGTCTTGGCGATAGTTGGAGAATAAACAACGCTTCTCTTAGAAAATACACCTACTTTTCTCCTCTTCATCAGTCCTATTCCCGAATTGATCTTTTTCTCATCAGTAATTCATTTACCCAACATGTAAAAGAAACTGCAATCCATCCAATTATAATTAGTGATCATGCTCCAATCTCCCTTACGCTAAACTCTCCATCTTGCATTAAATTTTCAAGCAGATGGCGCTTCAATACTTCATTACTTCATGACCCTGACTTTGACAGTTTGATAAGGAGAGAGTGGGCCTTCTTTCTGGATATGAAAGAATCTCCAGAGATCTCACCATCACTATTATGGGAAACAGGTAAAGCAGTAATTACAGGTAAAATAATATCATACTCATCATACAAGAAAAAGCAACAACAACAATTGGAAATTAATTTGGAACAGAGAATCAGACACCTTACTGATATTTATTCTTCTAACCACAGTGAAACAATACTAAGCGAAATGAATAATCTTAAAGCAGAACTTAACAGCATTATGAATAAAAAAACTCAATTTATTATCCAACAACTTAAATATCAACAATATCAATATAGCAATAAAATTGGTAAATATCTAGCAAATCAGTTAAAGCGGAAAAAAGAAAAAGCAATTATCCCATCCATATTCACTGAATCAGGTAAAACAACTCAGAACCCACAAGAAATTAATAATGTATTTCGAACTTTATATTATAAATTATATTCTTCTGATTATAACCCTGACAAAACAGAAATAGATAATTTCTTAAAAGAAATACAACTGCCAACACTGTCAAAAGAACAGGCAAATGTATTAGATGCACCTCTCACATTAGATGAACTCTGTAAAGCTTTAGACAGTATGCCTAATAATAAATCACCCGGACCCAACAGTTTACCAGCTGAATTTTATAAACACTTCTGGCAAATTTTATCTCCACTATTTCTCAAAGTAGTCGCAGAAATAAAGAGTACATCTACAATACCGACACATATGAACACAGCCGCTATGACCCTTTTGTTAAAACCAAATAAAGATCCAATGCATCCTTCTAGTTATCGCCCGCTTTCATTAATAAACACAGATTTAAAAATCATTACTAAAGCGCTAGCTACAAGAATTGAGTCAGTCATTCCGACATTAATTCATCATGATCAAACTGGTTTTATTAAACACAGGAATGCTTCAGACAACATCCGTAGATTATTCAACTTGATTAACCTTGCCCAACAAAAACAAACGAAAACTATAATTGTATCACTCGATGCTGAAAAAGCATTTGATAAAGTTAATTGGACATTCTTATTCAACGCTCTACACAGATTTGGCTTTGGAGATTCGTTCATTCAATGGATAAAAATATTATACACTTCACCCAGGGCCACAATCACCACAAATGGAATCATGTCAAAAAATTTCACACTTCATCGCGGGACCAGACAGGGATGCCCACTCTCTCCTTCTTTATTTGCTATCTTTATAGAACCACTTGCAGCAGCAATTAGACAAAATAATAACATTAAAGGAATACAAGATTTAAAGACACAACACAAGATATGTCTTTATGCAGACGATCTATTATTATGTTTACAAGATCCGCACACCTCATTAGAAGAAACCTTTAAAATTATTAATACCTTCTCCAAAATATCTGATTATACAATTAACTGGAACAAATCAACCATACTACCCCTCTCCGAAGACGCCTGGGATTCTACAGCCCATAATACGTCTCTTCCACTTCGCACTGGCAACATTACATATTTGGGTATCAACATTTCCTCCAGACTGTCAGAGTTATTTAATCTTAATTATTCACCCCTTTTAAAGAAAATTACAGATGATCTCAAGCGCTGGACTAACCTTCCATTATCACTCATTGGCCGCATTGCTACAGTCAAAATGAAATTTTCTACTACAAATTAACTACCTGTTCTCAATGCTCCCAATAACACCCACAGATAAATGGTTTAAATCATTAGATACATTAACTTCTCATTTTTACTGGAAAAACAAAACACCTAAAATATCTTTAGTAAAACTGCAGAGAACAAAACCACAAGGAGGCCTAGAAGCTCCAAATTTTCAACATTACTTCTTAGCAAACCAATTACAATATATGATTAAATGGATTAACAAAAACAATTACACTAAATTATGGATAGATCTGGAACAAAATCAGTGCAATAGCACATCAATAGCAGACCTTCCCTTTTTACCTACTTCAATTAAAAAAATGCATTATTTTAAAAATATTACAATCACTTCGACTCTGACAGCCTGGTGGAAAATATATAAAATTACTAATTCATCACTAGCACCATGTAGACACACCCCAATTTGGCACAATCCTGACTTCCAACTAAGTAATAAACCTATATATTTTCCTTTATGGCAACAAAAAGGAATTACTCATCTCAATCACTTGTTTCAAGAAAATAAATTGGTACCATTTAAAATATTAGCCCAGAGACACGGTCTTGGGGGGGAACAGTTCTTTCAGTATCAACAAATTAAATCCGTAATTAAATCAAAGATCAATATAACTAATAATCCACTTAATTCCTCTCAGTTAATGGAAGACATATTAAAAATCACAACATTCAAAAAATTAATATCCAAACTCTATAAACTTATATCAAACAATAATGACATAATAGTAACACCGATGGCAAAATGGGAAAAAGATTTAGATTTCTCCCCCAATACCGATCTTTGGAAAGAAATCTGTAATAACACTTTTTCTATGACTACCAATACAAATCTCCAACTTATACAATACAAGATTCTTCACAGGACACATATCACTGAAAGAAAACTGTTTAACATGGGTTTGAGGGACACTGATATTTGCTCACAGTGCACGTCGGGAAGCACAGATGACTACTTTCATGCCACATGGTCCTGTCAACCTGTTCATTCATTTTGGATATCTGTCATTAACAAACTCTCTACTATTTTGGGCTGTAGAATCCCTCTATCTCCATCACTCTGTTTACTTGGCAATAGTACAGAAATCGATAACTTCCCAACCAAATATAAAAATACTCTTCTTATTGCACTAACTATCGCCAAGAAAATAATTCTAATAAATTGGAAATCTAAAAATTGCTTACATATTAACCATTGGATCAACACCCTTATAGAATACATCACATTAGAAAAAATCACATCCACCAGTAAAAAAAAAAAAACCGCGTCCTCATTTACCAACATCTGGAACCCATTTCTTCAATATTTTAATATATTAGACGCCTGAAACTGGATACACGCACACTCTTCCAACTATATAGTTTTAGTTAGCTTCTTCTTTTTTTGGCAGAATTATAAAATGTTGGAACAAATGGAAAGAAAGAAACGGAAATATGAATCTATATATGTCTATATATATATATATATATATATGTGATTTATTATGTCTATATATGTATATAATGATATTGTCAATACATTAGTCTACAAATATATGATCATAATATACATTGTTAATTATTTAACCATTATTATTACCATTATTATTATTATTATTATTATTATTTATTGGAATCTATACACATCCTTATACTCTCCTCACTCATCTAGTTATTTAATTGTTTATTTTGGATTATATAAAAGACTATTACTATTATTGTTACTTTTGTGTTGCTCTTTTCTTTATTTATTTGATAAATTGCGGGTGGAATTTATCAAATAAAGGAAGGGTGGAACTCGACTGAGGACTGACAACGTTCTTTAGAAGAAATGCCGTGGTGTCCAGCCAAGTTTCCGTGTATATCATCGCACAGCAGTTGGGCAAGTCTCTCTATACCGTGAGTCTAATGGCGCTTTTCCACTGCATGGGACAGCTCGGTACGGAACGGTTTGGCTCGCTTAAATAGTACCACCTCGGTGGAGGTTCCACCGGTGGAGGTTGGAGCCGTACCGATACTAAATGTGACGTGTAAACACTGCAGATCACTGATTGGTCAGAGAGAATCGTCACTACCAGCGTCATTGGATTTGAAACACGAGACACCAAACCTAGATTTAAATAGTCAATAACAGCCACCGCAGTATCATTTGTTTGCGATATGACTTGCTTTAAACGACTGTTGCTAGCAACTTAAAAAAATATATGGCTGTATCGTGGTCAGTAGATGAGGTGCAGACTCGTTGGTAGACGAGGAGCGGATCCACGGCAGTAGTGGCGGCCCAACTATAACGATCAGTCTATAATTCCACCCACTTTGAAGCAGTACTAACTGCAATGGAAAAGCAAACCGAAAGTAAAGTGAGCCGAGCCGTGCCGAGCCGAGTAGTACCACGCAGTGGAAAAGTGCCATAAGTCTGACATTCGTGAGGAAGATACTTTGTAAAGACTCCTTGAATGGTGAGGCCTTTAGCATAGCCTTAAGCCCAGCTCGCTTCTCCTGCTTCTGCATCCGCCCTCTGCGCCACCTGCGGAGCTTCCCATCCAGTGTTAGCTTCCAGGCTAACCCCAGCATGCCGGAGGCAATCTCTGGCGGAATCTTTTGATCCGGGAGGATATTCAAAGCATCTTTGCTCAAATGGTATATGTCCAGGAGTTCTTGTCGACTGTACCTCGTAACAAGTGACCTGCATCCACATAAAACTAAACACAACAGACATAAACGTAACAAAAACAAAGAAGGGAGACACTTTGAAGTCGTTACCAACCACACCACACTCACTTGGATTTTTAACCATCCTCGTCCAACATCACAACTTACTGTGCTATCCGACTCCAGGGTACTGTGAGGTAGCGGAAAGGGAGATGCAATGTCGTGCCTGATTCGCTGTCTTATGCAAAGCCTGATGAAGAGTGACTGGGAAGTGTTGCGGTATGCCAAGCAAAAGTTGTGAATGGAGACTTACCGATTGACTGGGAAAAACTTGGTCGAAGCCAGAAAAGTGATCTATCATTGCAACCTCTGTGGGATGAAGCCAAGCTTAATCCTATCGACCCCCAACGTATCCACAGGATAATCCTTTGAGTGGGCATCATGGCCCCGTGAAAACATTGTGTCGACTACTCAACGTGGTGTATTGGCCAGAAATCCAGCGACACGTCAAGTCAAGTCACCTTTATTTATATAGCGCTTTTTACAATGTAGATTGTGTCAAAGCAGCTTTACATTGATAACTGGTACATTATTTGGCTGCACAGCAGCTCTTAAAGAATAGTGTCAATGCAGGTAGATCAAAGCACTGTTGAATATCAAATGTCAAGTCAAATGTCAAGTGTCCCCAACTAAGCACGTATGGGATCACTGCAAACGGTGCCAGATCTGTCAGCAATACAAGCTACATATAACAAAGAGTGGGGTGCCATTCAAAAATTTACCTTGGCCTTCCTATATGCACAATTAAATCATGGAAAATGTTTCAGAAAGTTTTAACTTACATGAATCCATGAGCGTTGCATTCACAATGAGATTTAATTAATTGTGAAATTCTAAGGTAGTTTTTCTTACAAATGAAAACACGCATTGGACACTCAGCACACCCACCAGGCTGGACTTCAATATGGTAACAAACAACAGCTAAGCAACAGATGGTTCCCTTCACTGTCACTCACACTCACTGTATACACTCACCGGCCATTTACACCTGTTCAATTGCTCATTAACACAAATATCTAATCACCTGGCAGGAACTCAATGCATTTAGGCATGTAGACATGGTCAAGACAATCAAGTTCAAACTGAAGTTCAAACTGAGCATCAGAATGGGGAAGAAAGATGATTACTTTGAACTGGGCACGCTTGTTGGTGCCAGACGAGCTGCTCTGAGTATTTCAGAAACTGCTGGTTTACTGGGATTTTCACACACACACAGTCTCTAGGGTTTACAGAGAATAGTTCGAAAAAGAGAAAATATCCAGTGAGCAGCAGTTCTGTGGGAAAAATACCTAGTTGATGCTAGAGGTCAGAGGAGAATGACCAGACTGGTTCGAGCTGATGGAATGGCAACAGTAACTCAAATAAACACTCGTTACAACCGAGGTCTGCAGAAGAGCATCTCTGAACACACAACATGCCGATCCTTGAAGCAAATGAGCTACAGCAGCAGAAGACACACCGGTGACACTCCTGTCAGATAAGAACAGGAAACTGAGGCTATAATTCACATGGACTCTCCAACATTGGCAATACAAGATTGGAAAAATATTGCCTGGTCTGATGAGTCTTGATTTCTGCTGCAACATTCTGATGGTAGCGTCAGAATTTGGTGTAAACAACATATAAGTATTGATCTATCCTGCCTTGTATCAATGGTTCAGGTTGCTGCTGGTGTAATGGATATTTTCTTGGCACACTTTGGGCCCCTTAGTACCAAATGAGCATCGTTTAAACGCCACAGCCTACCTGAGTATTGTTGCTGATGACAGTTATGACCACAGTGAACATCTTCTGATGGATACTTCCAGCAGGATAACGCACATGTCACAAAGCTCAAATCATCTCAAACTGGTTTCTTGAACATGACAGTGAGTTCACTATACTCAAACTGACTCCACAATCACCGGATCTTTGGGATGTGCTGGAACAGGAGATTCTCATCATGGATGTGCAGCCGACAAATCTGCAGCAACCGTGTGAAGCTATCATTACAATATGGACAAAAACTCTGAGGAATGTTTCCAGCACCTTGTTGAATCTGTGCCATGAAGAATTAAGGCAGTTCTGAAGGCAAAAGGGTGGTGCTAGCAAGGTGTACCGTTGAAGTTGGAAAACTTTTTTCTTAATTGTTAGCAATAATTTGTTTATTGAACAATATTACTTACAATGCGATCATACTACACTGTGCACTCTTCATAATTATCAGGTCTCATAATCCTATAAACATTAAATGAAAGATAAAAGGTCCTGACAAAACCACAGACCTCTTCACAGTGAACAAATACCTCCAGATAAGTAAATTGAACCAACATAATAGCTTTATTATAAGTTGCAATAATTTAGTTGAATTATGTAATAACAGGAAATGCTAAAAGAATACTTTTTCATTTAATAAATTTGGATGGCAATATCAAACCAAAATCAAAGCCTGTATCTAAGAGGGTGGATCATAATGTTAATGATTAGTATGGTTCATTTTCCATTAATACCAAAGTACACACAAACACTAACACAGATAAAATTATAGCCCAAATAGCATAAATCAAAGTGTATTGTTTAATAGCAAATGCAAAGTTAACTTATTAGATTACATAATCATACAAATATATTATTAACATACTGTAGCACATATTTTCTTAATTTTACATTAGAACTTTTTAATTCAGATCAAAGCATCACAAGAATGGTAATGAGGAGAACACCAGAACCACTGTGATGTCCATAATTTTTTTTAATGCAAACAAAATGTATATACATATTCTTTAGTGTACCCAATAAATGTTGACATGTTTGAAGTCTCTATGACCAGATGTGAAGGTGAGGGCTTAAGTAAATATTTTGTGTTTGTCAATATTAACATCACTGTTTTAGAGGTTAATTTTTTACATGATACAACACAACCTCACGTATTCATGTTTTCTCTAATCAGAAGATACTAAATAGCTAAGATTTACTCTAAAAAACAGGATTTGCATTTAGAAAACTGCAAATTAATTTATTTTTGGTACTATTTTCACAATTTCACTATAATGTAATGTTTTCAAAAATTCTTCTTAAGTTCCAAACAGATCACCAAGTTTTTTTGTATTTTTTTCAACTGACTTAGTACCTACTGTATATAATACATAAAATTACCAGTAACATCACACCTAATAGTTCATAATAGTATCACACCTATACTATTCATATAAAGTAAGTTCAAAATGCAAGTCACAAACTTTGTATTTGCTTGTTCTCATTCATAAATGAATACATTTGTTCATGATTTAAGTCCACTGGTCTTAATGGTTATTGTGTTTGTGTGTGTGGTCCTGGTATTCCCTGCATTATTGGGACTAAATGTCCTGACAAGTATAGTAATACCAGTAAAATTTGATCTTGTGGGGACATTTTTTTTTTTTTGGTCCCCATAAGGGAAACAAGCTTATAAATCATACAGAATTATCTTTGTTGAAAATCTAAAATAGCAGAAAGTTTTCTGTGATGGATAGGTTTAGGGGTAGGGTTAGATAGAATATATTCAGATAGAATATACTTTGTACAGTATAAAAACCATTACGCCTATGGGAAGTCCCCCATAAAACATGGAAACCCAACATGTGTTTCACGAGTTCACACTTACAAATAATCAGAGAGAGTTAAAGAAGTATGCATATTTATTTGGTGTGCAGTCCGAGGAGAGGGCTCTGAGCTCGATATTTTGGCCCGAACCCAGAGTACTCCCCCGTAACCCTGGCTGTGATAGGAACCAGCAGAGAGTGAGGAGTCGGGGTGGCCGGAGGGATGCTGAAAACTGTTGAGGAGCGTAGGTGAGTCGGCTTCGTATATATAGGCCTCCTCTTGTGCTGATTGGATAGATCATTTGAACGTGTTCCTCCCGAACTTTGTTAATAAAACTTTGAGTGAGTGTGTGTTGGTAAAGTTTCGATTAGAGGGGTAAATACCTAATTGTACTTTATTTCTTAAAGGGTACACAACACACACAGTTTTTGCCAATCTCATGTTAATCTTGAGTACCTATAGAGTAGTATTGCATCCTTCATATCTCCGAAGTGTCTTTAGTTTTATCAGATTTATAAATGACAGATATAGCTGTACTGCTTCTTTCCGAAAACAGTCGAGCTCCTGGAGGCGTACCGTGGGCGAAGCTAAAGAGTCACAAGCACAATACATCATCGCATTATCCCTGGATAACTTCTGATTCACTATGTGTTTGTGTTGTTTACATTATATGCACTTGCGTGCCGATTGCCAACAAAACAGACATTTGATGCAGTTTTACTTACAGCCCGTGGTTCTGACTCATGACCAGGATCTTTTATCTGTGGGACCGCTCCATCTTTCAGTTTCAAATGATCCGCAAATCCAGTGTGTAACTGGGCCTTGTTCAGGGGCGCAGGAGACATTTTCAAAGTGTGGGGGACCAAATTGTAAGCAAAAGCCCAGATAGTAAGATCAGATTTCCAGATATCGGACCACCATCATATATTAAAGGAACACTCCACTTTTTTTGAAAATAGGCTCATTTTCCAACTCCCCTAGAGTTAAACAGCTGAGTTTTACCGTTTTCAAATCTATTCAGCCGATCTCCGGGTCTGGCGGTACCACTTCTAGCATAGCTTAGCATAGTTCATTGAATCTGATTAGACCGTTAGCATCTCGCTCAAAAATGACCAAAGAGTTTCGATATTTTTCCTTGATTATTACGCCGGAATGAGAGTATAGTTCCTAGCCATATCGGCCTAGAAAATCGCAACTTTTCATTTTCCGTCGGTCTTAGTACACGATGTAACTACAGAAGAGTCAAGTTTTAAATAGGAAAAATATCGAAACTCTTTGGTCATTTTTGAGCGAGATGCTAACGGTCTAATCAGATTCAATGAACTATGCTAAGCTATGCTAAAAGTGCTACCGCCAGACCCGGAGATCGGCTGAATGGATTCGAAAACGGTAAAACTCAACTGTTTAACTCTAGGGGAGTTGGAAAATGAGCCTATTTTCAAAAAAAGTGGAGTGTTCCTTTAAACTTGCCTGATCATTAACCTCCTAAGCACTGGGACCATTTTGGGGATTTCCGCCTGGATTTGGCGTACCCAAATTGAAAAGCTTCCCATACCCATATACAGTGCTCTAAATACAAAATCTTGGTGTCATTTTACAGGAAGCCTGTTGAAGTTACATAAAACACTCCTTTTAATTCACCCAAAAATTATAATTATGTCCTTAATTACTCACCCTACTCACCTTAATTATGTGCCTCGTCCATAGACAGCAATATAATCACCACTTTCAAGGTCCAGAAAGGTAGTAAAGACATTCAGTGCGTTTACTTGGACTCTCATAATGCGATTATAATGGGATTTTGGCAATATTGCGATTAAACTTTACCTCATGTAAACGCAATACTTCGATTAAAGTAATGCGATTAAGCTTATAATCGTAGTAAGCATAATCGCATTAAATTTAATCACAATATACAGGCATGTAAACACCTTAATCGCATTATTCCTGCTCTGACCAAAGTGCGCATGTGCTCGGACGTACACACAACTTCATGAATGAACTCTGTGTCATTATTCGGAAGTTTTCTCTTCACCAAATCGCTAAACTCTGTCAACACAACTCACTGTGCAGTCCCTGCTCTGTATCTTCTTCCAGACGGTGCGAAGAATGCGACGGCAGCGTAGGCAAACCCGGTGTTGCAATGTTCATCATGGCGCCGAATAATATCCAGGACGTCCATAAAAATGTATTTTGAATTTGATGTAAGTAGATTAAGACAATGGCCGGTAACATGCATACTGTATGCCTGTCTGAGTGTTGTATTATTAGCGAATAATCAGAGTAATGAAAATTGCATATAAACTGGAGTGAAGAGTTCTGCTCGTGTCATGTAAACATCTTACTGCGATTAAGACCTTACTCTGATTATGAGAAATAATCGCATTATTGGTGCACATGT